>JALIRH010000025.1:873708-1473708 GCA_023055505.1 Callipepla californica brunnescens | reverse complement strand
TGGTAACGTTTTGCTACAGTCCATTGCAGTAACTGTTCCTCACCATTACGCATTCCTAGCGTTTGTCATTTACCTTTACAGCTTGCTGCTGTCTTCTACCATACATCATCCTTCCAGCAGACGATCAATGCAACCTTCAGAACACTCACCATCTTCCCAGAATCAGGCAAATCTGAAAAGATATATCCATCTTTCAGTCACTGCTACATTTTCTTATCACTGCTATTATTCAGGTGGTGAAAAATAGGAAACTCAGTTTCCATGGCCTTATCTTCTTCCTGAAATATTAAAATTTGCACTTCAAATCTATAAGCCACTCATTTTCTTAAGTGTGAATATTTATTTAGATGCTACCTGTTGGCTCAGACTCCTTTACCTGGAGCTGCAAGCTTTCCAGTTTCTGAAATGCTTTTACTGAAATATCTTACGAATTAATATGTAAAAATAAGCACAACACAGCCTTTCCTGTTGACTCTTTCACACATATTCCATTCAGCCTTCCATTGGATACTGACCAGACTTTGTCTGTAGCTTTTCCCTCTCCTAGTATACTTAGGGCAGAGAAAGAACACCTAATTTCTCTTAACAGTGGTAAGAAAATAGTCTTGCAAAAGAACCTTGAAAAGTTTCTTGGTATGTTATACTTAGATTTCTCACAGGAGGAAGGACCAATGAGATTCCTCAATGGCATATTTTAGAATTCATAACCATAAAAAGATCCAAGCATCCATCCTTCAAAATGCAGCAGTGGTTGCATATTAAGCAGTGATCTACTACTTGTCCTGCTACTGCTTGCAGTGTAAACTGAAGCAGATCACCAGAAAGTGTTGTTGACCATGGGACTGAAAAGGAACTCAGTGTTTCAATTCCACATTTGGAGTACAGATTTGCAGAAGTGCCAAAATAGAACATAGGAAGTTTGGCAAGTCCCTGTTATCTGCTTCTATTCATTCAGTTTCTCCTCTTATGCATACTTAGAGTTACTCACCTTGTGATGGAAGGGCTTATCAAAATGCTGGGACAGTTAATGAGCTTTTAGTTAATTCTGGGGGAAAAGGTTTTCTCAGCTTACTGTATTTCATGGATAAGAGGTGTTCATCAGGATGTAAGGGACAGGAGGAGGAGAAGTGCAAATGCAACAGCAGTATGATATCTGAGTTGTGGGTTAATGACATCTGTCAAAAGATTCCCCTTACTCTCCCTCTTTAGCCAAATGCGAGAAGAAAATATGATGAAAAATCTCATGGGTCAATGAGAGGAAAAAAAAAAAAAAAAAAAAGCAAACAAGGCTGCAGCTGAAAGAGAAAAGAGTAAAAATTGGGATTTATTGTCTTACTTTCATCAGCAAATTTTCACTTCCAGGAAGCAGGTTGTCAGTGGTTGCTTCAGAAGACACACTTTTACAGTGAAGACCTCTTCCTCCTTTTCTTAGTAAGGATGACATCATTTGGCATGAAATATCTTCTTGGCCAGTTGGAATCAGCTGTCCTGGTTCTGTCCTATCCCAGCTCCTTGTGCACTCCAAGCTTAGAATCATAGAATCATAGAATCACTAAGGCTGGAAAAGATCTCCAAGATCATCTAATCCAACTGTACACCTATCACCCATATTTCCCCAGTAAACCATGTCCTTTATTGCAAAATCTAAACATTTCTTGGCCATGTCCAGGGACAGTAACTCCACCAGCCCCTGGGCAGATGTTCCAGTGCCTGACCACTCTTTGAATTTTTCCTAGTATCCAACCTGAATCTCTCTGGTGCAACTTGACCTTTCATTCTATTGCTGTTATCCAGGAGCAGAGGCCAACTCCCACCTCAACACAACCTCCTTTCTGGGAGCTGTAGAGAGCAATATGATCTTCTCTGAGTCTCCTCTTCTCTGGACTCCATTCCCTCAGCCACTTCCCATAAGAGATATTTCCTGAATCTTTATCTATTTACATCTCTTCAGTACAAAATGAATTTCACTACCAAATGGAAAAGATGAAAAATGCCAAACATTATCAGACCCTAGCTCAAGCAAAGAGAAACATCCCCCATTTAAAACACAAAAATTTCCCTTGAACAAAAAATCTTTGTCCACGCAGAGACAGTTAAATAGCAATGTATGGTAATATACATCCTCTATTTGCATAGACTTAAAGAGACATTGCTGCATCCTGCAGGGTAGAGAAATACTGTGTAAAATCAATGCCTACAAACCTTGACTCAGTGCCTATTTTTTCTGCTATTCTGAGCAGACACTAAACACTATAGCAAATAAGCAAGATTCAGAGGGAATGTGATCCTGAATCGTGATTGCATCTCTGTGTTCCACACAAATAAAATTGTTCCAATATAGGCTTATGGTTCTTGAACAATACTACTGAAAGAGACAGTAATAACTTTGGCTCCAGCCACTACTGAATCTTAAGAAATCACTTTATAAAGCAATATTCTTCATTTCTTATTGATACAAAGGCTGGAGTTGACCAATTTGAGGGAATTTACTGAAATTACATGTGAAATAGACACAATATCCACAGAGAATATAATTGATAGGACCTGTAGTAAAAAGAAATGAATATAATATTGCTGAACAAGAAACATGCATCTAGCATGAGTGTTCATGACAGATACTAATGTGGCTCTAGGTGTTCAGCAGCAGAGATATCTATTTTGTTGTTAGGTTCATTTGAGCAAATGTTAGAAATTACATTGCCTCCTAGTAAGAGCTAGGTAAATCAAATTTCCATCAGTGAAGAAAAGGTTGTTTCTAAAATCTTGTTCTTTTCAATTTCTTAATGAATAAATAAGACCAGCATTTTTAATTCATTAATAAATAATGTATGAGCAGGATTAATAATGTGACTTCACTGTCACATATTGTGCATTACAAAAAAAGAATAAAAGAAATAAAGAGAGTTGATTCTTAGTCACTACTTACTCTTCAGAATAAATTCTTCTGAGCTAGAAATCGAGAAATGTAAATTCTCTCTGCATTTGAGGTGAATTTTCTTTTCGAGTGCTACTGCATTAGGAGCCTTGTCATAGAATAACAGAATCATAGAACTGCTTGGGTTGGAAGAGATCTCAAGGATCACCAAGTTCCAGCTGCCCTGCCATAGGCACGTTTGCCAGCCACTAGATCAAGTACTAGCCAGACTGCCCATGGCACCATCCAACCAGGCCTTAAACATCTCCAGGGATGGGGCACCCACAGCCTCTCAGAGTCTCACACAACCTCTCTCATCCACAACCTCTCTAGAGCCTGACCCACTCTCTCAGCAAAAATTTTCCCCCTGATAGGTAATCTAAACAGAGGAAGCATTAAACATGGAATAAACATAATAAAATAGAATAAAAACTTTTAAGACTCCTCTTTGCTGAGTTGTCCGAAGTTCTATGGGATACAAGAGAGTGTAGGAAGTGAGAGAATAAGCTCATCTCTCATAACCCTCCTGATAATTTCCTAGCTACAAGCACGGTGGTTGCCATTTGGTTGGCAACCTGTTTTTAAGATAGATCTCCACTTTGGTTCCATAAATCATCTCCTGAAGCCTGAGGCAAGGGTGATGTCACCAACTGGCTGTAACTGTGCAGCCCTTACTGCATACACTCAGGTACCAGCAACCAACCCAGGCTGGCTCATGCCTGAACTCCTGCTGAGCATATCTGTGAAGCTAGAAGGTGAAGCAGAACTTTGCTGGTTGCTGGGTGAAGCTGAGAGGCTATCAGCAGAAGCTCTTGTGTCCTTCCCACCAGCTCTGCTCATCCCAGTCAAGTTTTGCTCAGATATTCAAGTTAGTCTGTTTGTGGGGATGATTTTAATGCCTTTATTCATGAGCAAGGGAAGAAACTAATGTGACAATATTTCTGGTAATTTAATCTGTTTAAATGAAGATTGAAGTGCAAAGGTAAATGATAATATAATGTAACCACTGTAATGAGTACTAATGTCAGTTTAATGGAAGTGGTATGGGGAGCCATTAAGGACTCTAATTTACACACAGTACAGTTTGCTTTGCCCAGTGACACCAGAACAGAGCAAAGCCTTAGAATAAAACTGAAGAGAAATTTTGCTGAAAAAGAAGGCCTTAGGCTGAGGTTTATCTCATTGAATTGAGACTGTTATTAAGAAAATCACAAGGGGAAGGCACTCTACAACTAATTCAGGTCTTATCTGGTCAGTGTTGGAAAGCTAACATGATTTTTTTTTCCTCATACAACCTCACTCTTCTCAAACAGAAAAGGAAAGGCATTCACTGGCCTGACTGGAAACATAGTGCCAATGAAGGCAGAAGTTGTTGAAATCTGTAATATCCATCAACTCCAGAAAATACTGAGTTTTCACAATGGAATCAGATTGGTTGACTTTATCTTGAGCAAGGACACTCAGTTTATGAGCTTATTCACACCATACTTCTGTGATTTCACTTCATTTTATCTATGTGTTTGTTTTTTTCAGCTTAAGGCTTGAAAAGACCATTTTCTCCTCATCTGGATCTCTGAGAAAACTTTCTAAACTGTTATCTCAAAATTTCTGAAGTTGTCTCATCATTTTACTTGATTTGTGTGAATCAGTCAAGGAAGGCATTGAAGAATTCAAACCATTATTATAATATATTTGATGAATAATTACTTAATCACTTCATATTTCAGTAAATGGATAGATGAGAATGGACTTGGACTACTGTGTTCTAAATTCTAGTACTATACAGATTCTAGTATCATACTATAACTGTTATAGAAATACAGCTCTGAACTTTAATTTTTAGTCTTTTAATCTGTTCTTCTCAGTTTCCTTCTCTCTACTGAAAAGAAAAGAACAAGGGCATGATTGCATGAGGTATTCTGTTTCTATGGTGATGGACACCACAAAAGAGCTTATTAATAAATATCTGAAAAATTTACAGCCACCTCCTTAACATACCCTCAATAATTCTGCTATACTCCCACTTCATTTTATTTTTTATAGGTATTATGAGGAAAGGTAGGCACAGTTCATAATTTGGCCTAATTTTAAGAATAAAATATTAAGAAAGCAAACTGTAAGCTACTCTGTAATTAGTTAACAGCATCTTGTGTAAATAAATCCTTAAGGATTTAGGGGTCCATGAGAGTTGGAAATTGTTTAAGAACCACCATTTAGAAGCCTAGAACCAGGTAATTCTGTTGTGCTATCAAGCAAGTAGGGTGAAAGACTGGCTTGGGTAAACTGCAAACTCATCTTTGAACTAAGGCAGAAAAAAGAAAACACATGACTTTTGGGAGTAAAATCAATCTTCACAGAGCAAGTACAGAGATGCAGCTGACATCTGTAAGGGCAAAACAAGAAAAGTCAAAGCTCAATCCGAGATGACAATTGTTTCAGTGTCATGTCTGACAACATAAAAGGTTTTTTTTTTAAGTATGTCAGCAATGAAAGATGGAAACAGAATCACAGAATTGCATGGTTGGAAGAGATCGCAAGAGATCATCAAATCCAACCCCCCTGCTAAAGCAGGTGCCCTACAATAGGTTGCGCAGATAGATGTCTTCCTTTCCCTAGACTCCCTCTTACCTCCAGGGCCTGGGATTCCCAAGGGCTAGTCTTAGCATTAATGACTGAAGCAAAGAAGGCATTCAGAATCTCTGTCTTCTCAGAGCCTCCTGTTACCAGGGACCCACACTCATCTTTCTTTTACTGTTGACATACGTAAAATACCTTTCCTCCAATCTTTCACTTCCTTTGCAAGCTTTGGTTCCAAGTGGGCCTTAGCCTTCCACCCCTGCAGGCCCTGGGAATATTCCTATTTTCTTCCCAGGTGGAAAGCCTCTTTTTCTACATTTCATGGATCTTCTTCTTTCCTGTTAGTTTTATTCATGCGTTCCCTGTTCATCCACACAGTACTTCTGTTACCTTTGCTTTATTTCTTACTCTTACGGTTGCACCAATCTTGAGCTCAGAAGAAGTGGTGTTTAAGGGTCAACCAGCTCTCATGGGCCCCCTTACCTTCTAAGGCTCTAGTCCACAGAATATTTCCAAGGAGGTCAATGAAGAGGTCAAAGTCAGTTCTGCTGAAGTCCAGGGTAGCAACCCTCCGTACGCTGAACTGATACATGCTGAAGTTGTCCACTCCTATAAGTCGTAAAACCATGACTTGGGAAGCAGTGGTTTTACATTTGTGATTAGAAAAGTTGTAAGAAAACAGTTGTATCATCTCTAGATTTGTAAGTCCATGTGGCTTGATGAGATTCACCCACAGTACTGAAGGAGTCAGGAGGTGGGCTCCCTTCAACAACTTAATGAAAGTTTGGGGAGACCCTCACTAACTGAAAACTAGCAAGTATTATCATCACCAAAAAGAAGGGCACAAGAGAAGCCCTTGGAATTTATAGACTGATTAATGTAACTTAATTCTCTGAAATGCTGTGGAGAAGACTGTCCCTAGGGATACTGAAAGTAATTTAAGTCATAAAAGCATATTCAAAATGGATTCATGAAAGGAAAATCTTGCCTTAGGAATCTGATCTCTTTCTACCAAAAGGTCACTCCTTAGTGGATGAAGGGAAGAAGGTGGATGTAATCTTTCTGGATTTTAATAAGACCTTACATACTGCCCCTCGCAGTATCTAAACAGACAAATAGTCCAACTGTAAGATAAACTGGTTCATGCTATGAGTGGCTGGAGAGCAGTTCTGCAGAAAGTGATCTGAGGTCTGCTACTAAACAATGGGCTTAACACAAGTTGTCAGCAATGTGCCCTGACAGCCAAGAGGGCGAAACACACCCTGGGGTGCATGAATCCAGGATTTAAAACGAGGTGATTCCCCCACTATACTTAGCACAGGTATTTTAAAATAAGGGCTAAAAGAAAGGCATCAAAATTTAACTGTGAATAACTACTGTAGAGGTCAAGTCTTTATGTTAAGGCCTTGTAGAAATCATAGTTTGGACTAGTTAACATCTTTGGTCATTACAAAGAATAAAATTTAACACCATAAAGTTTGCCAAGGAGACAAAAGAAAAGCACTAAGCAGAAGGAAACAGTTTTCTTGCATTTTTTTTTTTTTAACAAAACACTATTCCTTGAAAAAGGAAGAAAAGGAAAAACAAAAAGAAAAGAGAAAAATAAAAAGGAAAAAGAGAAAAAGAATGCAAAATTTCAAATTTATCTGTAAATTGGACTTCTGTCCTTGAAAAAACTCAGGAAAACCTGCAGTGTGTCTGTGGGTTTGTAAATGCCTCTAAGGTGTAAATTCATCTATATGCATAAGGAGATATCCAGTGGTTATCTGCAGCCTATGAGCACATTAATCTGATATTTAAACCTTTATGAGTACGTTTTTAAAAGAGCTAAGTCTCCATCTGCTCACATTGGGGAACTCTAATTTCTGCCAAGTTTTCAGCACATTTGGAATTAGGGCCCTTTATTTAAAAGGTATTCTGCTGTGCAGTCTTATGGTTTTGCTCTGAGACTAAAAAGAGTACATGAAATGCACTAATATTTTAATTACATTCAAACTGAATGCTATAAAATCTTTATTGCAGAACAGCTACTACAGGAAAAATGAAAAGGCAATCTATGGACTGATGAAAACAAACTTCTGGATTTATCAGATAATGAGGTGGGTTATTTTAATTAGGTCGCAGAAAAAATTCACTATTGATGAATTGCTTCACACAGATCTATTGATTTCAAATTAAAACCACTGAGACATTCTCTGGAATGTGATTATTCTCTTCTATGTGGACTAAAATATTGTAGACTCATTGTTCAGTACATTAACAAAATGAACCTTTCCACCTTTCTCATATTCACACCTTTTTAGCTCTCTGTAACATCAGATTCAGAGTTTATGGCGATGTGTAGCACTGGCTGGAGGCAGTGTGGAAAACGTAGGGCTGAACAGTAAGGGCACACATTTCCTGGAGCATCACACCGCTGCACTTAAATCCTAACTGCAGCCCAGTGCCCACTGTAATGGGTGTTCACATCCACAGTCCATAAATACAGATGGTTCTATCTTCCCTGACCCAAAAATGCAGGTGCATTGGTCTCAAATCAAAAGAGAGGAAAAGGGGGTGGTGAATGTGGAGAAAAACAGAAATAGATTTGTTTGCAGATAACTCAAGAGCCTGTTTGCATATGCTGTGCAAAAGATGGCAGGAAGGTCAGCAGCCAGAATTCCATCGTTCTTTCAAGGCAAGACTGCAATATTTGAGACTGCTTTCCTAAGTCCAGACCAGACACTGAACCTAATCAGCTGGAAAATCAAAAGCATGGGGGTAGTTTCTGGAATACAATCAAGGACCAATCACAGTATTTTTTGCTAAAATCTCTGACCTGGCAGACTGCAGTAGTAATGGGAGATGGAAGTAACAATACAGTGCATGCTGCAAACAGTTCCTCCCCAAGAATAATCCCTGAAGCAACGCTCACAAATCCATACCACCACTGTTGCTCAGCAGTCACAGATCTGCCAGATTTGTGCTGCTGATTTCAGTCAGTGCTCACCTCAGAGGTGAGATCCTGTGGTCAGTCCCCATTGAGGCAGTGCAACCAGTATTTTACAGGAATGAAATCAGCACATACATCAAGACCGTGTAGTCTGAAGAAAATCGGCAGCTATTAGGGGTTTAATTTTTTATGGCATTATTTTGATTTCCTGTGCTGTTTTAATCTACTTTTTCTCCTCTGTGCAGACTGTAAACTATCCAACTGACGTAACTAATGTGGCATTAGCTATCAGTTTCTTCATGCTCAGAGAGTTTTTTATCAAGCCACCCAGAGATGTATCTCAGGTGTTCTTCTCACTTACAGTTTTTTTTTTTTCTGACAAAGTTGAAACACAGAGTACAGCCTTACCCATCCAACCAAATGTCTCTGGTTGCAGCCTGTACTTCTGCCACTCTCTGTGCTAAACTTATCATGAGTAAAGCTTCTAATGTGACAGCAGTGAATACATACAATTTTTTCATCACCAAAGAGCCTTGAAAACATGAATATTTCTTCATAACTCCATGGTGGGTGGCACTATTATTATGGACTGAGGTAGGAGATTTGGAAAAGCATGTCTTCTCAGCAGGTATTCCTTTCATTTGTAGAAACAGAGCTGCAGCTTTCAGGTTGAGGACAATTTAGGAAAAGCAAAGTGTCAGTGCAATACTAACTTCTCAGGAAAAAAAGCCACTGGGTTTAAAAATGAGTGGGGGCATCTGAAGAAAATTTGCCATTTTACAGACTGCCAAAGCAAAGTTTGTGAAGTAGATGTCCTAAAAACAGAGTAACTCAAACAAATTATCGAGTCTTGCAGAACATTAACTTTCCTGGAAAAGCAGCAACATTCAAACATTTGTCATATGCTCACCTTCCCCACAATATGTCTGCTCTTGCTCATTCACAAGCAAGGCCAAACAGTTACTGTAGAAGGAATTAAACAGAAATCACTTCCACCAATGAAATGGCATAATGGAAAACCAATATATTTTCATTAGCTATCCTACAAAGCTGTACTGGCCAGGAGGAACAGTTCAGCAGCAGGGATACGCTGCCAGAAACTAGCATATGTTACCACGAGTTCTGTCAAGGTGCACTGGGTCTATGTGGCAAGGTTTTGGTAGCAGAGGGGCTACAGAATCTCCTTTGTGAGAAAAGTCCAGGGACTGTCAGTGTTGGATGGAACTTGTTCCAGAGGGCTCTGAAACAGACCCATTTCTGTCCAAAGATAAGCCCAACAATGAATATCTCTGTGATAACATAAGTACAGCAGCTGTGAGATAGAAGAGTGAGATAAATGTGAACCAGCCTTCCAACACTAAGGTCAGTAAAGAAGAAAGGTGAGGATGTGCTTCAGGCATCAGAGCAGAGGTTCTCCTGCAGACTGTGCAGAAGACCATTGTAGAGCAGGTAGTTCTGTTCCAACCCATGAAAGAGCATTTTGGTCCATACTGCAGACCATGCAGAATGCCATGGTGGAGTAGGAGGCTTCACAGGAACAGCATCCATGGGAGTGCTGTCGCCAAAGTCTGTACACCATGGAGAAGAACCATTTTGCAACAGTTTTTGAAGCACTGCATTGTGATTTAACCTGGCAGGTAGCTAAGCATCGCATAGTCACTCATTCCTCCACACCACCCACAGAGATGAAGGAGAGAGAGTCAGAAAAAAGAAAAAAGAAATTAAAAAAAATAGAGCTTGTGGGTTGAGATAAAAATTGCTTATTAAGATGCATAAGAAGAAGGAAAATAATAGTAGTAATGATAATAACATATTTTCACGAAGAAAATGAGGTGCCAAACTGCTCACCACTTGCCAGCTGATTCTCAGCCAGACCTTAGCTGCTTCCTGGCCAATTCCCCCTGATTTTTTAAGGGATTTGTTTTTTTTTTTTTTTTTTTTTTTTTTTTTTTTTTTTTTTTTTTTTTGCATGATGCCATATATTACAGAATATCTTTTTGTCCCGTTGTGGTCCCCTGTCCTCGTTCTGTCTTCTCCCAGTTCCTTGTGCCCACTCTAGCCCCTTTGCTAGCAGGTGTTTGAGGCTTTGGGCAGACTGATCTAGTGGAAGGTGCCCCTGCTTACAGCAGCGGAGTTGGATCTGTATGGCACCTTCCAACCGAAGTCATTCTATGATTATGTGACTGTCACCTCTTGGCTTTGTTTCACTTATGGGAAGAACTTTCCTGCACTGGAGGAACTGGTCGTACGTCTGATATTGGCTGGAGCTGTACTTTGTGGTGTGGCCAGACAATCTTTGCTCAGGCCTTTGTGTGCAGGGAGGCTGGACCTGATGATTCTCAGAGACCACTTTCAATCCCAATGGTTCTATAATTTGGAAAGACACTGGAGGTGGATGAAAGGATAAAAAGATTATAAAGATGATTAACAATGTTCTTAATGCCATTATTGTCACAACAGAAGTGTTTCTTGAGTTGCTGAAGTGTCTGTGGAAGATCAAGAAGAAACAGAAGGAAAAGAACAACAACAACAAAAAACATCCCATTACATGCCAGGACTTGCTTATTTTGTTTCAGGATTTAAATGATTTTGTGTTGTCTTCCTAAAGCAAAACTAATCTTGTTTCAGCTAAGGTATAAAGAACACTGGCATTATCATAGCAGAAGAGAATCTTGAGTATTAAAATATAATCTGACCATTTAAGACAGTGTTGAGTGACAGGAAGATGCAGGTTCTCGTTCAGTCAGGCTAGTCAGATAGTAGAGAACTGGACTGTTGTGCTTCAGGGAAGACCACGGAAGATGATGTTGATCCTGAGACTCTGGATCTGCTCAGCATGAGAATTAACCAAAAGTTAATAGTTGTATTGCTCTGAAGAAGGACTGGCCCACTTGAGATAAAAAGACATTGGAGGACTATCAGAAGAGGGCTGTCTCCAGTGATAAAGCAGAACTGTAGGACGGGAACTAAGATCCTAAGTTTTGCCATCGATCTGAAATTTAGGCAACAAAACGTTTATTCATGATGTCTGAAAATGGGTACCTTTCATCCCAAGAAAGGCAAGAAGGAACTGTCACATATTCTGATTCCAAAAATAGAAAATGGATCTTGAATGCAAAAGGAAGTTCTAGTTTTGCAAGGCCCTGCTCTTCAGCCACATTGAGTGATGTGCCATTTTATTAAAATGTGCCACAGTGCATCATCCAATATGGATTGCTGTAGCCTGTATGTTATATGGATAATCAATTTACAGGCACAAAAGGGCTCTGACTTATCAGCAGACTAGCAGACCTGCAAAAATCCAAACGCAAGATTCTCCTCTCTCCGAATCTCATCCAGTGCTTCTGTGCATCAGCACTTCAGGAATAGTAACTGAGGCTTCCTGAGCTGCCCACTGCTTACCCCAAGTTCTCCTAGTCCAGATCCTAAACCACCTAAAGCGATCATTTCAAACAGTGTAAACACCAAATAAATGAGAAATTGATCAGTAAGCCAACCTGTTGCTATAACTATTGAAAAACATAGTATTAATTTTATTAGATTAGTATAGTGAATACAATAAATTTTGTAACGGAGATGTTTTATTCATTCTCTGAAGAGGTATCAAATGAGTAATAGCATTTGTACTTTACTGCTGAATTCAGTTAAAAAGGTGAATATTATTCACATTATTTCATCATAAACAGATTAATAATACTGTGCATGCACGCCCTTTTTATATTTTGACATTACTGATAATTTTAGAACCATATTGTTGTTGTAGACTGCTCTGTTTTCAGAGTTTGAAGGAAAGCATGTTTGAAGTCTGATTTCAGGGTGAATATACCATAAGGCACTTTCAAAGACACTGTTATTACCTGCAGTTCTGCAGTGAGAGCAACCTAGATCTACACACACAGTTCCATGTTGGATTCCCAGTGAAACACGAGCTTAGTTCACATAATGTGGAATTTAAAAACAGAGCATTCAAAAGAGACAATGCTCAAAAAGAAAGGTATTAATGTAATAGAGAAAATAAACAAGCTGGACAATATAGACAAGCTCTCTAGTATAAAAGTTTTCTGCAAGGAAATCTAACCAAAAAGCAAACAAACAAACAAACAAAAAATCCATAAACCTTCAAACTAAATAGAAGTTTGGAATAATCATTTTAAGTACAGGTATTGTCATTAATAGACTGAAGAGTTCACAAGAAATTAAAACACCCAGAATATCAGTGACAGCAAGTTTGAATGTTGGTTGAAAACAAATATATTGATTTCAGATGAGAAGAAAATAACTTTGCTCCAAAGTTAATTTATTTTTTCCAGCATAACTTCTGGGAAAATGAGTGGAATGGAATCTAGGATGAGAGGATGGTGTCCAGAGTGAAGCTGAGCCTGGGAAAAGGAGAGGAAAACTTTCCCCTGAGCAAGTGCTCACGTGGTTGCCTTTGCTTCTCAATTACCTCATCATTAACTAAATGCTTATGTTAAATGTTATGTTAAATGCTACATATCTGTGTTTATGTAAATTCAATTGAATTTCCCTTGAATCTGTCTTGCATGAAACTGAGTTGTGGCCAGTTTTGGCCACATGTGGCTTAATAATATTTTCCAACAAATCATTCTTTCCACCCTAGTTTCTTCTATATTTTGTTCCTTTTTGTTTGTTTGTTTGTTTGTTTGTTTGTACCCTGTGAGAAGCAGGATGCAGGTGGGCACCTCCCTGCTCCCTCTTATCTACTGACAAGGCCCAGAAGTTGGGGACAAAAAAGTTCCTGCTGAGGTCTACAAACCAGAAGCTGCTACTCTGAAGAGAGCTGACTCAACCACTTTGGACTTATTTAGAAGTCTGTACTGTCTTTGAGTTGTTGTCAACCAAATAACACCTCAGACAAGCCATCACTACTGAATATCAATATCTGAACTATGAGCAACACCGGAATCCCTTCTGCCTCCTACAAAGACTCCTTGCTTTTATTTCCTATCTCTTTTCTATCTCCCATCTTCCCTTCCCCATCTCCCTAGTATTTGTTAATAAACTGGTCAGGTTAACATTTGACCCGCTCTGTCTTAGTCTCACTGTTGGGTACACATATATCGAAAGAACCTTTTTTTTCTCCTATAAATTGGAGCGAGACAGATCCAGTGGTGACTATCCCTGCCTTGTAAACTTTTGCTAGGATTTCTCTCTTTACTACCTCTAACTTCCTCATCTTCCCCATATTCCTTAGTAGCTTAGAACTTGTAATAAATCATTGGACAGCATTTGGCATCGTTTGCTGCCTTAATCTTCCCACGGGTATACATATGTCAAACCATCGCCTCCAGTGAGCGGATAGCAACAGCATCATATGCTTGATCTCTGCAGAAGTAGAATAAATCAACATGAAGGAGTAGTTTTGACAGGTCAAATTATTTTGGGTCTGAAGCACAAACCATGTATCAAAATTAATGCTTTCCATAGCCCATGAGAACACATACCACAAGCTGTCCAGAACCACAACTAAAAAAAAGTCCTCAAAAATACCTTCTGGAGAAGGTGTGGCAATAAGAGTTGGTGGCAGTTATGCAGCTAGGAACACCCTTTAAGTATTAAATTACTGGTGCCAGTCCACCTGTGCTCCTACAACTGTTAGGATACTCTCATCACCTGCTTAACATTTAAATTAATTTTAAAATTACGGTGGGTCTTGGTTTCATAGAATTTAGTTAATGAATTCTCAGAAACTGCCAGAAGTCCATGGTGGTTAGGTTTCATTCATTTCATTATTCTTTGTATTTTGGAATTTCACATCAAAATATGATGGTGGTTCAACTGTGTTGACAGCTTGAAAATTGGTGAACTTTTTTCCCCAACCCTGAGAGCCTTATCATCTGGATAAATAAAAAATATTCACATTTAAGTCAGGTATATTTTAAAAATAATTCGCTCAGAGTTCATTTGTCTGATCCCTGATTTCCCTAACTGAATAAGCAGTATTTATTCTTGTTTTAGTCAATATGGGTACTGAGCTACATTTAGGTATCCCATTTCATATTTTTATTCTGGATGATTCTAGTGGAGGGGACAAATGAAAATTCAGGAGTGAGATAAAATATTGTTTTCATATAGAGTGACTGCTCTTCAGAAGACAAGGAGCTGTTAACTGACTGTGCTAGTACAAAGTGTGATGGCATATCTGGAAAAGATGTTTACAGAAAAATACCATATATTTTTTTCCCAGGTATAACAGATACATTATCTCTGCCTGAAATGTCCTTCTTCCTTTTTATTTGGGAGAGAAATAAATATTGCTCTCTGAATTGTATACATTTCTTTTACATTCCAGTTAAGATGCCAAAGAGCCTAGAAAGGATTTCGAAGGAGACTCAGGTTACAGAAATAAGATGATCCACAAATAGCATTTAAAATATTTACTTTGCATATGGATTTATCTTGAAACTACATTATACAGACAGGCAAAATCCCTGTGGCTTGCTGGAGATTTTACCAAACGCCAGTAGCAAAATGCGTGAGAAGGCAGATCTGTAATACTTACAGGTGTTTTTTGCTTGTTTGTTTGTTTGCTTCCTTTCTTCACATCCAAATATTTTCCTTCTGCAAATATTTGCAGTTTTTCTATTCTGAACACAGAAAATAAATACCTTCATTTTTTGTTTTCTTTGGCTTGGCTGGCACAGAGTCTGTTGTTGTCTACGTCTATGAGTGTTGTTTCTCTTCTGAAGATGAAATAGGCCAGGAGCTTTCCAGCATACATCCCATACACCATATTTAGGGATTTGCAAAAGCAACTCAAAACTAATGTGTCTTCTATATTCACAGTAAAATACACTAGCAAACAAATAATGGCAATAAGTGCAGAACCTCTGAAAGAGGTCTTTTCTACAATTTCCAAGGCTTTCTGCAACTACATCTTTACCTTCTACTGTTGTTCACTGACTTTGATGATTTAGAGATATACAGAAGGAAATGTATGAACACATGCATGGATTTCTCATTACCACTAAGCTCTTTATTCTTACTGTCTTTCTAGAATTATACTGAATTTTAGGAAAAGGGTACTAAAGACTACTTCTGTTTTAAATAAATAGGAGCTAAAAATAGAAGGAAGACTTCTATGTTCAAGCTGCTTATACAAAGCAATTGAGATACAACACGCTGTTTTCTCCCGGCTCCTGGAGATTCAGGACATCATTTGGAGTGCTCTTACAATTCTTAATTTGTGCTCACTTACAGGTCAACTCAGTAACTGAGCCTTTTTGAAGAATATTCTACTGGTCCTCTGATCTCCCTCTAACAGATGCATGCCCTTGTGCTGAGGATCCCAGAGGTGATTCCAGGTGGGGTCTCATGAAATTGGAGTATAAGGGAAGGATCACTTCCCTCACCTTGCTGATCTCTCTTGTTTTGATGGGGCCCAAGATGCAGTTGACTTTCTAAGCTGCCAGTGCAAACTGCTGGATTGTGTTGAATTTGCCATCATCCAACAGTCCCAAGTCCTTCCCAGGTTAGATCTCAACACTTCTCTGCCCAGCCTTCATTTGTGCTCGGTACTGCTCCAGCCGAGGTGCAGGACCTTGTACTTAGCCTTGCTGAACTTCACGTGGTTCACATGAGCTCACCTCTCTAGGCTGTCAAGGTCCCTCTTGATGGCATCCCTTCCCTCCAGTGTGTCAAGTATGATTTTTTTTTTTTTCAAGCAAGTCTTCCAAATCTGTTATTGATACTCTGCATTCTTTAGTCCTTCTTTTGACAAGATATTACCCAAGTTCAACTAGTAACAGAAATGTGAGACAAAAAGTCCATATCACTTGAAGACCAAGAATTTGTATTGTAAAACATATTCTCAACTACTTTAGGCAAGTTACAGTAGCCAGAACAAGATGTAATTATTACTGGAAGTTCTTTCCTTAACCACAGTTCTCTTTCGCTACAGCTTCTGCTGACATATTTCACCACCAGTTTTAGCTCTTGCTAGAGTGCCTCAGGCAACAAACACTGCTTCCTCTTGGAAGAGTTGCATTGTATCTTGAATGTTCATAGACAGTAAGAATTTCTAATGCTTGCAATGTCTGAGTGTTTAAATGTCCCTGGAACACTTCTACCTCTTCTTGCTCGCAAGAGGAGAGCAATTTTCACAGACCTAAGAAGCATGTTCAGGAGTCAGGGTGAGTGTTTTAGCCCCCGTCTGTACTTTAAAACAACAGAACTCATGCTTTCAGCAAAAGGTCAGCCCTGTTACTCTAGCATAGAGACAGTACGAGTGCCTTAACAAAAAACCATAGGAAGCTGAAGAACTGAGCCATGTCTCCAAGGTCTCAGTGTAATCACCCAGTAAGAAAAAATCTTTACATCTGCACCTGATGATAGGTCAGCCATCAGGAGTGTAGCATTTTGTTGCTGGAGAGATTTATGTGTCAGGTGTCAGACTGAAAGCTGCATTTATTTTGATTTGTTGACAAACAGACTTTTTAAAAGCATTTAAATGGATAATATTTCAAACAGCCAAAGAGCTGCGAAATAAAATGTCAAGTAAGCCATTAAATGCATGTAAGCCATTAAACGTAACCAAAGAAAATACATTACAATGACAAAAATATTTATTGTCTTTTATTTGGTTAGAGAAATGTAAATTGGACAAAAGCAATTAAGGATTTGAAAGCAGACCCTTAATGTACAGAAAGCAGATAAGGTAAATATGTGTCATGGTTGGTTTTAAGGCCCATCTCCCTTTTTCTTTTTCTCCTTTCCCTTCCTTGGGGCATGAGTCTGTGGGTCCCCCACCTCAATCATCATGGAACTGGGCTAAACCAGCCCATAAACCATTGACAGTATGTTTCCATATGTGGTTTCAGATCATATCTGTACAGTCTGCTTCCATAGAATGTCCTGTTTCTACTACCATTGTAAGATATCAGGCTGGCAGTACAGTAGGCTGCAACCATTTACATCTCAGGAGGGATAAAAAGAAGGACCTAAACAAAAAAATATTTTCCATATTGGGAAATATTACTCTGGGGGTCTGTGCATGGACAACTTGTGATTGTACGCATTTATTTTCTCTCCTTGAATAAAATGAGGGGAAATCAAAACAAAAAGCTGTTCTTGGGATATTTTGCCATCATTCTGTTTTCAAATGTACATCTTTCAGACAGATTTGTAGTTAAAAACTTTTCCAAACTTTAATGGCAAAAGTAAAAATCTCAAGATGAGCAAATATCTTCTACTCAAATCAGTATTAGAAAATCAAGCACAGTGTTGGTAATTTTCATTACAACTTCTTTTTCTTTTCACATTTCTTTGTTCCTACAGTTCCTTTTCACAGCACACAAAGTACACTATTTGAATTTCTCATATTCAGTAGAAGTGAATAACTATCATGGGTAGAAATGGTTGAGAAATTTCTAAAGTAGAACAGAAAAGGGCAACTCACAAGAGCCAATAATGCTCCAAGTAACATACAGCTTTTTACATTCTCAATAACTGTATAATAATAAAAATCCATTGTGTCATGTGTTCAGTACATTCTTTTTATTTTAACACATTGAACAGATTATAGTTTTCCAATTAGAAGGATGTAGAAGTACTGGAAATAGATTGGAAAATAATCAGTTAAAAGTTGGCCTAACACATGAAATTATCAAAATAAATTAATTAGGAAGTGATACAGCCATTTTATACATACGATTTTTACCAGTTGAGAACTGTGTTTTCTTGATGCAAAAATGTTTATAATGTCAGATTTTTCCAAATATTAAAATTCCAATCCTTGACAAGTTCTCTCTCTATATATTTTTTACCTTCTCTTTTAAAGCTATAATCTAAATTAAAGAGCTCTGCCAAGCATTATAGCTGGGTATAAAACTGTAGCAATAACATTTTTGAAAGGGTTTTTAAAGCCAATCATCATAATGCCAACCTTTCAATTTGTTCTTACATATTTAAGAAATGTGCACAGCAGGATTTATTCTTTGTATCACAAAATGCATGGAACCCTTTCAAGGACAGCACAAAGCACTCGGGAACATCCCTTTCCTGTGGTGGTGATGTATAAAGGTTGATCTTCATGACTAGTACTTTCCTTCAGCATCTCGTTTTCTGCACGACTTTTTTTGTTTGTTACTTTCATTAATAGATTCATTTAACCTCACTCATCCTGAGGAAGACTGATAAATTCTGTTACCTCTTCTGTTATAGAGTTACAGAATTGTAGGGGTTGGAAGGGACCTCAAGACATCATTGAGTCCAACGCCTGTACCAAAGCAGGTACCCTACAATAGGTTGCATAGGTAGGCATCCTGACAAGTCTTGAGCATTTCAATGAAAGGAGACTCCACAACTTCTCAGCCTTCTCTTCTCCAGGCTGAAGTGTCCCAAGCATCTCAGCCTTTCCTCACAAAGAAGATGCTCCAGTCCCTTTATCATCTTTGTGGCCCTCCACTTGACTCCTTCTTTGCTTTAGTGATGACATTTGGAATCTAGATGTTCCTTTACTAACTTAAGGACATATCTATAACAAGGAGTATGAATTCACCTTGGTTTGTGAATCTAAGACATCTATGCAAAATCCAATAATCTTTTATTGTTTGCCATGAATTAGCTTGCCAGAGACTTCTTACTTAAATCAGTGATGTAAATTCAAACAGAGACTCTGAATTCAATGAAGAACAGATGTGTTGTAAGCAGAGCATGAGACTGACATTCAGGCTCACTCTGAAGAATGCTTCCTCCTTTGGAGGCTGAAATGAGGTAAAAGTTTGTTTTCCTACACTGCAAGGATATCTCTCACTCTGTCACAGAAAAGTTTCGGCTGAAAGTAAAAAAAAAATGTTGAGGACTTCGAAATCAAGAAATCTCCTACACACTTCACGTATATGAAATCCAACGTATCTGATTTAAAGTGCTCAAAAAAGGCCTGAGGGAAGAAATTCAAGAAGACTTTCTGAAAATATATGAAATCTGAAAAAAGGAAAGTATTAAGTTTTAACCCGTATCTCATATGGAACAGAAGAGGGTAGAGGTATTCTGTTACTGCAATAACTTTCACAGCTACACAATAATAGATCCCATCCTCCAAATAAAAGTGGATCCCTAAACATGCTTGCTCCATTCTCAATACTACTGGCATCTCTTATGAAGAAGTTTGATGAGAGAAAATCAGTGTCTCCCACTCTCGTAGAAAATATTTGTGCAGAAAATACGATCCAAATTAGTAGGAAGTAAAGAACCACTAGAACAAAGAAGAATGAGCTTACCCTCTTATTCAGACACACTTGTTTAAGAACTAGATTTGGCATGAGACAGCTATCTTGAACACGAGGGCAAAATCTGTGGAATATTTAGCAACTCTAAGCTCTTAACATACTCAGCACAAATTCCCAGCTGGGATGCATAACTAAATGCCCAACTTTTCCCTTCCTATTTGTGTTTCTAGAAAACCATTTACTCAATTTTTCAGAATAAAGAGAAAAATATTACTATGGGAAGCTAACAAGGCTGAAGAATTTAAATCATACAGTTGATGCATAGTATTGGTTTTGGATTTTTTTTAAGCAGAAGCTGATTTTTATGCAGTACACTTCGTTAAATATGTTTACAACTGACATAGCTCCTTTCTGATAATCATCTGTGAAATCCCCACTATTTACTATTTTTATACCTCTGCAGATTACTTATTCTGTAAATACAGTTCTATTTATTTGTAACTCTATAAAGGTTTGTTAAAAGAAAAAGAATAATAAAGTTATTCTTATTTTACTGCAAGGGTAGTACTTCTGTCTGATGCTCCATTGATTGTAAAGGGATATTGAAAAAATGCAATTTCTTTGGTGTAGCACATTTGCAGAGCCACAAATGTACCGTGTCTGAAGGTCAGAAGCCCTGTGGGCAAAAGGTTCCTAATTATTTAGCAAATAAATAGATAGATTTGAGGGAGTAAGTCCAAATGTTTCAGCATTCAACACTGGGTGGACATAGAGAAAATAAAAATAAATAAATAATGAATAATCATCAGGTTGTATGCATTTAGTAAAGTCCTTCTGCTCGAATTAAGCCTGAAATCTGTTTCTCCCCTGTCTTAACTTCACTGATCCTCCAGGTAATACTGTTTTTCGTGGTTTACTTCAGGTTTTGGCACAAATGCAAACTTGTTGGCAAATGAATACTTCCCTAAAGCTGTATCATAACTCAAATTCGAAGTCTATTTCTGAAGTATAGTTTTAAGTTTGCTTGAGAGAAACCCAGAGAACCACCAGCTCTGGATGCTCAGAGAGATGATTAATGTCACCACAACCTGACATAGGACAACACCACTCAAAGTTTATGAGTGGCCTCTCCTCTTACATTCACAAACTTCAGTATGTGATATATTTACTGAAAAGGCTGAAAAGCAGTCACTAATTGAGAGCATAGAGAACTCCTACGGAGTAACTGAGGAATATAAGTTATGGATAAGTACTTGAAGCAGCATAATTCAGAAAGTATCTAAAAATGGCCACATTTTTCTGCTTGTTCCGAGGTTAGATTCTCAGACACTGTTCATCTCCATTGGAAAGGGAACAACAGGGAGAAAAATATGAGCCACAGAAAAAGAGGTTAAATGCTGCTTGCCTGTAATGTCTGTGTCTTTACTCAAAAGTCAAAACACATTTTCCACATGAGGAATGCCACCAAAAATACCATCAGGATGAGCCATCAGGATGACTGACAGTGCTACATTTTACATGATAACTCAGCACTGTTGCATAGACATCAAGCCATTTCAGTATGTTCTCACATCTTCAGTAAATATTTTCAGTACTGAACTGTAATCTCAACTTCATCTGTTAGATCCAACCCACTCCTTGTTAATATCCCACCACAAAGAAAGCAATGCTACTCTCCAGAAGTTTGAGCACTTTCCCAAGGACAACATGGCCCTGGTGTACCTGATGTGTTTATATACACCATTACCTGGTGTGGGGAACCTGCTTTGTCAGGGCAGTTGGACTCGATTATCTCTTGAGGTCCCTTCCAACCACTATGATTCTATGATTCTATGAACATCTGCAGCAGACCATTGTGAGCTGGTAGGACTGAGAAACCAGGAATTCCACCCTGATACTAAGAAGTTCACACAAATCTTCTGTTTGTTGCTCTGAAAGTAATGTCTCCTATTTCTTTCCATGGAAATAACAACAGATACAAAGAGTGCAGTAACACTGACAGAGCAAATTCTCAGCTACAAAGCTCTCTTTTTGAACACAGTAATCTCCATTGTGTGTGCATGTTTACCAGCAATGAACAAGGCCCTGCATGCCATGCTCACAAAGATCTGCACCAGCAGGGAGGTGATCCACTGTCGCTGAGGAAGTGTACCACTCACCATCTCACTGTGCCCTAATCCACTGTTTGGTCTCCATCAACATTCAGGAAGCATGAACAAATGTCAACAGGTACAATTTTTTTCTGCATGGAGGAATTGAGATACCTTTGCTCTGGACACACTTCCATGTCAGACACCAGTCTGTCAGGCTGTCCCTCTGCTGCCATTTGTCACATGGTAATGAAATGTGACAGAATGCAGGTGTGAAGGTTCAACCTCTACTGCTCTATCATCAACATCCTTTTTGATATTGTTGGCCAACAGCATGGCATAGGAGGCATTAATTTTGGAGCAGCCTGCACATATTTCCATGAGACAAATGGTACCAGTGAGGTGATATCTACCAAATGAAGCACTCCTTGACAGCTCTATACTGAACAATGCACCTGTGGGAACATTCCCAAACGGTGCTGAACTCAATTTCAGCCACGTAGTCAAGAATAAAGAACTGCTTTTTAATCTGATCAAAACAGAGTTGCCAAGCATATATTGCATTCTATTAATTATTGCTCCTATTCTTTTCATTCTCTGTATCATATTAATCTATAGATCTACAAAAAAATGATGCCCTAAAGGTAGGCAACTTACATTGCAGCATATTGTGTTTATTAGCAATGCACTCCACAATTCTACTGACATCTAGATGCCTCCTTATCAAACTTCTGTACACATTTATTATCATTTGAGTTTGCTTTTTGATTTGTTTTCTGCGTGCTTTTGAACTCTGTGAGTATTCCCCCTGCAAACTGTGCAATGACACTCTCGCTCCTCTGCATACGATGGCAGAAACTGCATTTAAATGCATGGTATGCTCACACAAACATCATAAGCTGATGAATGATAAAGATGGGACAGGGGATGCAGGGAAGAAGCTCCCCTAGTCACACCCTGAGGAACGTTCTTATTGAAATGATATGCTGTCTTGCAATTGTTGATATAGCAATTATCCCACTTCTCTAAATAAGTTAAGCACAGAAGCTACTACTTGCACACTCATAGAAGAGTCACTGCCCATGTTCTGCACTCAAATATTTATTCTTGTCACTAGAACTTCTAGGCTCATTATAAAACACAGAAAGTACAGATCTATTTTAGTTCCTGATATGTATTCTTCCAATACAAGTGGCTACTGACTTCTGCTCCTTTTGCAGACAGTTTTTATGCTCCTTCTCACACACTATTGTTTAGTTTAGTTCATAGCATACATCTGTACTATCCACACTTCAAATGGTCTTCCTCAGTTCCCTGTTTTCACATCTACATCAATTAAGAAGCCAGACATTCTGGAGGAAAGCTAGATGTCTACCACATGGAGACAAGATTGTCTAGGGATCAGCTGAATGTCTCTGATGACAGCATCCAACCAACTCCAATACCACTCTAACTTTGAAAAGAAATATAAAAAGGCCTTAGTTTTATAACAGCATTGTGAATAACTACGTGAGTTCCAGAGTTAACTTCATCATAAAGCTTAAAATTATTTCATATTACATTAGGCATTAGTGTTGGCTTTCTTGAGATCATACACTTAATTCTGTCTCTTGTGTACATCTCACCAAGCATTCATAGGGTTGAAAACTCTCTCAGAAGAGAGAACGTTTATTTAGCTCCTTTCAACATACCAGTCAAATTCTGTTCCTGTAAGATTCTTATTATTAATTCCTAGTACTAATTGGCATTCTTTTGTGATTAAATCTTTTTGTTTGCTTAATACAGTATAAAATATTTAAATAACAAGACACTATGACATTTATGAAAAGCTATTTCAATGATAATATAGAATGCAGATGACATTCTTTGATTACAACACATGCACTTTCTGTTTTTTTAAGCTGTTGTTACCTCAAACAAGGAGTGTCATTCAGAAATTGATGTTTTATTGAGGTTAGCCACGAGTGTTTGTCTCAATAATTCTGCTTCGCTGATAGAGAAATTCTCAGGTGACAAAAATAATTCTGCACAAAAGTGAGTCCTGCTTTCCAGTAGAAAACTTTCATTTACTACTGTCAGATTTGACATTTCTATCCTTAAAGAAAATTCCAGATATATTTTGAATTGATTTCCCCAGATTCCCCTGAAAATTGGGCTAATTAATGCTTTTAGTTGAGAAAGCACAGCCATCCACACCTGTTACAGAATGACAGATGAAAAATAAGACCACGTGCCTTCCAAGTCTCCAAAACTTCCTTCTCCAAAATTTGCTTTTGATTAAATAAGGGGAGATATGCCAAATGATTTTGCTGATCTCTTCTGTGCTGTATGCCTTCCTAACAGTTCTGTTGCCAGCTTAAAGTTGAAGAGCTGCAAAATATTCTTAGTGGGCAGCTGCCAGATGTCACAGAGCATCCTAGACAGATCAGAACAAAAGCTTTGGATGAGGCCATCATGTAATACTGTGATACATACTGTCTGACTCACCTTTCTTAGTTAAAACTGCCTTAGCTGAGACCTAAAGATTTTTTGCAGAAGGACTGAAATGTCATTGTGTGAAGACTAATGCCTAATATTCTAACACTTCCAGATATGTCCCATCTGTTTCCATTCAAACACTACTCGCAGAGGTTGAACAACTGAGCTCTGGTGCAGCTCTTCAGAAGCTTTCGAGCATCTCGAAGAAGTTTTGTTTAAGAAACTGTTAAAATGCAAGCAGATGTTTGTTTTGTTTGCTTAGTTCAGATAGGCAGAGCAAAGGACACTGATTTTAAGGAGACTGGTCAATGTCAGCTGAGAGACTGAGACGAAGTGCTGTCTGTTCATACAGTATGTTCTTTCTACTTGAACTTTCATAACCAGAAAACATTCAATGCTAGGCTTCCAAGAGGAGAAAGGAAGGAAAAGAAATATAAATGCTTCCTGTGACTAG
Organism: Callipepla californica brunnescens; assembly: GCA_023055505.1. NCBI lineage: Eukaryota > Metazoa > Chordata > Aves > Galliformes > Odontophoridae > Callipepla > Callipepla californica. The sequence continues at coordinate 1,449,074 of JALIRH010000025.1, read as the reverse complement.
AAGGCACCAGAATTTCTAATAAAATTAATTACATGAGTATTGTGTCTCTTTTAAGGCCAGTAAGTAAAGATGGGAGAATGTTTTATTTGCAATAAGATGGAAACCTTTATTGTCTTACAGGAAATATATGTTGGAGAAGATAGAAAAGCACTTCTGTTTGAAGTTAATCATATTGCTGGCGTTGTCATGTGTGGAAAGCTTATCCAAATGATATAGGAATCTGGAAAATGAAGTTGCTTTATACTGAAAATATCCTTATCAGTGACTTAGGAACATTATTTGTGTTTTCTTCTCTTAATCCTTCCTCTTCTGCTTGTCTTCTTTAGAGTTAAATCAACTTGATATATGAAATTCCTATGTGACACATTTATGGCATATTTATTTAGAGTATACCAATTTACTTGGCGTAGAGCACCAAAAGTTAAAGAGAAAATGGCATGCAACCAATCAGTTTACATTTTAATGTAACATGAACATGAAGGAGGCATAAATCTTTTTCAAAAGCTTACACTTCTGTCAACATTTCTGGTCATTTCTGAAGAAGCATTTGGACTTTGCCTAGAAATTAATTGCTATTTTGGAGCAAGAAAAGGGGAATACAACATAAATTAATATGAATATGCTAGTTAGCACTGAAATGTCGATGATTATTGATAAATAGATGTCAAACAGCAGTATACGTTTAGACAACAAGCACTGTGGCACTTGCTTAATGAAGATTAAACAGAATCACTGAATTGCTGGGGTTGGAAGGGACCTCTGGAGATCCAAACTCCTCCTTGCTGAAGAAGTTCCCTACGACAGGTTGCACAAGCAAGTGTCCAGACATGTTTTGAGTATCTCCATAGATGGAGATTCCACAACTTTTCAGGACAGCCTGTTCCAGGGCTCTGTCACCCTCACAGCAAAGTTCTTTCTCTTATTTAGAAGGAAGTTTTTGTGATTCAGTTTGTGCCCATTGCCTCTTGTGGTGTTGAACACCACCAAAAAGAGGCTGGTCCCATCCACTTGATTCTCATCCTTTAGATATTTAGAGGATCCCCTATCTGTCTTCTTAAGTCTGAAGAGTCCCAGGTGTCTCAGCCTTTTGGCATAGGGAAGATGCTCCAGGCTCCTCATCTTCGTGACCCTCCACTGCACTCCTTCTAGAAAAATCCCTGTACTTTTGAAACTGAGAAGTCCATAACTGGATACAGTGCTCTAGATGTGACCTCACCACTGCAGAGAAGATAGGGACTGTCACGTCCATCAACCTGCTGGCCACATTCTTTCTGATGCACACCAAGATACCATTGGCCTTCTTGGCCAAAATAGCATACTGCTGTCTCATGGTCAACTATCACTTGTATCATTCATTACAGCCCTTACAAGAGTCTTGTGCCTTCACCCATGCAGTCACTAATGTTTCCTGACTGGTACAGCTCATTAGCAGGAAAAGAACACATATGATTATTCTAACTCCACAAAAAAGAAATGTATTTATCATGATCAGCAGTCTCAAAGCCAATATAAGTTCAAAACACTAACTTAGTGAAGTCGCTTCTGAAAAATGCTTTAAAACACTGCATCAGCCAATCCAAAATATTCTTTATCAGACAGGAAAATTATTTGAAATCATCTGCACTGCAAGTCACTGCTTGACTGTAATGTCAGCAAAAAAAAAAAGCACTGTGTTTTCAGTAAATAATACTGCTATGATCCTGATCTAGTCTTTAACTTTCTAAGTTATTTTGCTAATATAAAAAAAATAAAAATCTGTCAAGCTGGAAGAGTCTATGAGCTGTTCTAACTTGCACACCTTTTCCCTCCTCCCATTCCCTATATCTGCTTTTAAACACCTACTTAATTTAACGAGTGTTGGAATGAAATGCCTGTTACAGAGAGTTTGACAAGCACAAGATGAGCATAGAATGGGCCTCAAGAGGACAAAAAATTAGTGAAAAGGAATAAGAACAAGAAAGACTGTTAAGTTCCTGTGTCAACAAAGTAATTCAGGAAAAAAACACAAACTCATAGTTTCTATTTCCACTGAGGGGAAAAAAAAAGTTATATTTAGCCCCAAACATTTTTTTCATTTGTTAAAATAGCACATTTAACTAGAGTAACTCCAGAAGAACCTTAAAAGTTTCTGCTTTTCCATATCTACTGAAACACAGACATAATGCTCAGCTTTCATTAAAAGGCTCCAAACACACTACATTTACAATGAGAATATGAATAATTTATAAAATCAATTCAAAAATAAAACAATAAAGAATATTTTAGTATGTTTTCTGTAGCATGTAATACCAGTGGAAAGGGATATATTTCACTTTCATGGCTATCTGTTCTTTAACTTTTAACTGATAAATATTCACCAGTAGTAAAAAGAGTACAACTTCGCTTCAAATGGGTGAAAATGCTATTCAAAAGTTACTATATAGTGTAGGAAGAAAGAAATTTATGTAAAGACAAAAAAGGAAAGGAGAAAATATATATATATTCTTAAGTTGTAATATGAAATGATGCGCCACAACCAAATGAACACTTCTTTCCTTCCTCATTGGCAGATTGTTCCCCCCTCACAGCATTTTTTGTTTTTTTGTTTGTTTTTCAACAAAAGTGAAGTAGCCATGAACACAAACAGTAAAATATCTATAGATCCTCAATATAGTGTGGCCTAGTTCTGCCTGAGGTATTGTTCAGTTTTTAAAAATCCTTCTCATTCTGTCCAGATACAATTATTTCATGAAAGTATTAGATCAATGCAATTATTTATACCAGAAAATTGATCTGCTGAACTAATTTTTAATAGGAATAAAACCAGAGCACTGAGGTACTCTATCCTACACTAACCTGTTTGCTTATATTGATTTCAGACGTTCAGTAAAAACATTGTCAAAGATATGCCTGTAATGAAGAAAGCAAACCCTTAACAAAAGCAGGACCAGTGTTTGCCATTATAATTCTGCTGGTCTCAAACTCATAGATACAAGGAAAGCCTCTGGGCTGCATGTGTAAACAGCAGTAGCAAGAACTTCTCACTTCTCAGTGCTCACAGATAGCTGTTCCTTGTTTTACCTATCAACCAATGCCTTCTTGTTGATGTAGATCTTTATTAGAACTGGATGATTTGTAGTGAAAGAGTTGTTAAAAAGTTTTCATTTCTCAAGCAGCAGACTATGAATCCCTTGTTTGTTTGTTTGTTTGTTTGTATTTACTGACTGTTGTTTCAACTGATTTCTCCATATGCAAAAGAAATGAGGGATCTTTTATCTTTTGACTCAAAAAAACCCGAATGTGATTTAGAGAAATGTAATGATGATACAGACATGTGTTATACAGTTTTTCAGAGGATACATAGTGTTTATAGCCAGGTTGGAAGACATTATTGTGCAAGAAATCTATTGTTGCCAAAGATTTTACAAATGATCTCTTATATTATCCTATCTTCCTGTTCTTATTAAGAGAAAAACAAATGTGTCAGTACATTCTTTTTTAATGCCAAATCTGGGTAAGTCAGCACACGTACCACTCATTTTAAACACATTCCCTGGACTGTGTCCCAGCTTTTAAGCCTATGTCTGATCTTCAGTGGATCAGGGTGAGAAAAGCACAGGGTGCAGAGGTCAGGTTCACAAAGGACATACAGCTCAGAACAACAGGGCTCAAAATCTCAGTGTATGAAAACACCCAGGGATAAGAAAACAGGATGGACTGCAACATGGTGTAAAGTTACAGATATCCACCAACTCTGGGGTCACCATAATGCAGTGGGACAGCGTGTATGACCTCTGTGCCACAGCAAATGGTACAAGCTCTTCAGCGGAGGTAAGCAGGGGCAAAAAGGGTGGGGTGACCTCAGCCTTAAAGGCCAGTTGGGGTGTAGTTCTCTCGGCCTGCTCTGAGGGACAAAGAACTGAATTATTCTATGATCCTGTGACTACAGTAAGTAATCAGCGCATCATCACAATACAGACAAAGCTTAAAAATTCAGTCATCTTGGTAGTTTCTCTCTAGGAAAAAGAAAAAAAAGAGTAAGCCCTCTGCTAATTTTTTTTTTTTTTTTTTTGTCTTTAGGAAGTGCCTATACCAAGAACTAAATATTTCACTTCTCATCAGAAATCAAATACAACCACAGATTCTCGGGCAAATCCTGAAAAGAGAGGTGAAATTATCAGCTCCTGCCATTACAATGAAGACAACAAAACTCTTCTGTAATTGGTATTACTGAAAAGGGTGAAAGGATAAGTTTCTTTTTAGTAAAACTAGTAAATAACTTCTGCCTGAGAAGCAGCTCAATTTAAATAAAGTAATTAAGAGTAAGAAAGTCTGTCAGAAATTGGGCAGGTTAATTATGCAGCAGGCAGATTTGAATTTAGAGATTTATCACATCCTGAAAATATTTCTCATTCAATAGTTTCCTTCTAGTTTTCAGAGCTGCCACTGTATTCAGAAGTAAACAGGTGTTATTGTGTTGCCTCACAAGACCCTGTTCTCCTTGGTTCTGATCCAGGACTCACGAAGGTTGTGCCTTCCTGATCTAATTAGATTACTTCCATGTTTCTAGTTAGTTTTGCATGCAAAAATGGAGGAACATCATTTGTCTTGCTGGCCATAAAACATGAGTCTTGGCATGAAAAACCTTGAGTTGACATGGTAGGTCAAAGTCTTGAAACATTTCTGGCCTTGTATTGGCTTGAGTTATTTTAGCTTGTTTAGCTGTATCAGCAGCTGCCTGGCAGCCAGGTATCAATGATCTCCAGGTCTGATTTACTTTTACTTTAGTTTTACTTTAGTTTATAGTGATAACAAGTAGTTGTTCTGTGTGGACAGAACCCTCAAGGACTGTGCAATATACATATTAAAAAAAGAAAATCAAGGAAGAATTTAATAGTGTTGTCAAAGTTAGAAATGACTAAGGTCATTTGATTCAGCTATCAGCCCATTACCACCATGCCCAGGAACCGTGTCCATCAGTGCCACATCTATGGGTTTCTAGAACACTCCAAGGATGTTGACTCAACCATGTCTCTGGACAGTCCATTCCAGCACTAATCCAGTTAATCATGACTCCCACTTCACTGTGCACCCATGGACCTCTGACTCTTGGGGAGAATTTGAAGGGACAGCAAATTATTAGGGCTATATTCTAAGAGGGTTTTTAACCATAGTGTCAGTATTGATTATTTTTTTCTATTAACTAGACAATTTAGACTTCAAAAGTGTCAATATCTTTGTGACCAAGCTATTAATTGTAATCACATGCTTTAATTTGGTCATACTAGTAAATGTTTGAATTAGACTGAAAATATATTTTTTGCTTTACAAAGAAAATGGCCCAGCATTACTGAAAGAGTGCTAGAGTTACTGTAACTCTGAAGCCACACAGATGTCAGTGCAGTTTGGATTTCTGATACTGTTAAGTCTCTCATAATAAATATTTGAAAATGCTGGATATTTATGATGGAAAGATATAAAAAATTATGCATGTAGAGAAAAAAAAATAAACCTGAAAACTAAAAAGGAACAAAATCAAAACCATCCTGATCAAAGCAAAACCATTCTGATCAAAGAAAAAACATTCTGATCATTTTCCAATGTTCTAAACTCAGAGCTCAGCAGTGGATACCACAAAAGAAGTTAAAATTGATTTCTTGATTCCACTAAAATGAAAGGGACCATTGAACTTATATTTCATTCACTGTATTTTATTATGTGCCACATTTTATTCAGCATTCACTGATATATTTTTATTAACTGGCATGTATTTTATCCAGCAGCAGCGGCTTGCAAATCATTCACTGCTGCATGATGAGAACTGCCAGAAGAGTTTTAGCTAGCTTGAGTTGCTCTGTTCTTCTGTTCAAGATCAGTATGCATACCAAGTCTGTGGTATGATGCTACAAAAACATTATGAAACGTAAGGACAGGTTAGAAATCCCTATAAACCACATCCAGTTGTTTTCTGCTTCTGTTTATATCCACAGAAGCTAATATTGAAGGACAGGCCTTTGCCACCTCTGATCTCTTCATAATTTAATATGTTGTATTTTGGGAATAGACAGAGAAGTTGAAACAGCAATAGTAAAAGAGACAGTGGGAAAAGTTTTCCCACTGAAAAGGCAAAGCAGCAGCTATGCACTTGGAAACTACTACCAGATCAACATATAAACCTGTAAGTAGAAAGTGGCCCACATATACAACTGTTGCAAGAAAGCTGTCATTAATGAAACCTAAATACATTTCATGATATGCGCCCATGTTCTTCAAATGGATGTTATCAAACTCAAATACTGTGGGACACAGGCCCGTGCTTCTCAACAAGAAAGCTACTTCTCTTGTATGAACTACCCTTACAAAAAAGCCTTACTTTTTGCTTATTGCCTTGCTGCAATAAAGGAACACAATCAGAGTGTAATAAAAAAAAATTACTCTCCATTCCTGCAAACAGGTTTACTAACACTGAGCAGCTTAACTCAAAGCTAAAACATCTGAGGCAGTTCTATATGCTGAATATTTACCACACCTAAGTCTATCAACAGAAAAAAATATTTTAAAAGCACTGTTTCTACTTGAAAAAATATTTTAATCTTCCCTTGTCCTCTACAGAATTTCAAAAGGTCATTCCTTCAGATTCTTTCTTGAAGATTAGAGGATCTCTCTACATACTGTTCTGAGACTCTTAGTAAATGCTGAAGCAGCAGTGACCTTAGGGACTATGTTTCAAGGTGTCTTTCTTCCTTGGTTATTCATATCCAGATTCACTAAACATTAAAATTCTAATTCATATAAAATGCTTAGGTAGGTTAAATGTTGTGCGTTCCCTGTTTCAACTCAAACTGTCTTGTGTGTTCTATGTTCCAGTAGTCTTCAACAGGTTGCACTCCCTTCTTGTGGAAATATTTACAAAACTGTTGCCTGATTGAAATGCTCTGATTTTTTTTTTTTTAATGAAAATAATAAAAGAGGCTATCACATACTCACATTACTACAAAGAGCAATGCTGCACTCCGCTGAAGTCTGCAACAACTTTTGCTGTACTATGACTTAAATGTTGTACTGTATTTTGTTTCCTTCATCCCACTCAGTTTGCTAAATAAAGTATATTTGACAGTTTCCATTCAAAACTAAAATGAAAAGTTTCTCTGATCCTTAGGAAAGGTGAGGAAAATGCACATATCCAACATGCAATTACAAAACAAGATACAAATTCCTAATAGTCATGCAGGGGTTGCTCAGCCTTTGAGAGGCTGCCTATTTGCATTTCAGCAGGTATTTGCATTTAATCAGGTATTTGCATTTCAAAAGCTACAGGCCTGAAAACTGATTCATACCCATGGAGACTGATGCATACAAAAGAACCAAAGGTGTGACTGAGCAGCTTTCACTTTGGTCATGGCTTCAGTAGAGAAGGTTATGAACCCTATGTTGTTATTTGAAGTATTTTGGGAGATGGAAAGATAAGTAAGTAATATGAGCAACGTGCTTCCCACGAGGCATACACTTATCACTCAGCCTTACAAAGTGTTATACCCTTGTTGAGCTAAGAAAATGTTCTCAAAATATTTCCAAATAGAGAAATATGGGAAGCATAGAACCTTCACACAGATCAAGCCCTCTCAGCCGAACTGTGAAAGTTAACTTTATACCACTAGAACTGTAGAGGACATCCCTTGTTATTTATGCAAGCAGCTGGGAACATAAACACTCTATGATTTGGAGGCCACAATCTTAGTAAGCATAGAGGCAGTTCAATAAAGGAACAAAATGAAGTGCCTTCAGAGCAAATAGGATCTTTGAAGGCAGTAAATAGGTATCATTCCGATTTCATATCAAAATACAAAGTGAGATTATTGTACCATTACCTACCTCCCTTCTCATGAAAAGATTGATATTTGTGTGAAAATATTTTCCAATACTACAATAGAAGGTAATTAGCAATTTAATATCCTCTTCAGTTCTAAGAAAAGGAAAGCTACATGAGTTATTGAGTAATAAATTGTGAAGGAATGTTGGGTTGGATGGTTACATTAATTTATCCAAGGAAAGGAATGATAATGGAACCATTAAGGAAGATATGGGAAACTGGACAGAGAGGAGGCTATTATGTTATATAACATGATAATTTTGAATAAAAGCGCATACCTTTTTTAGTGTACTTCTTTTTTTACTTAACACTACAGTCCTCCAGTAGTTGAGGGAAAGCCATGCAGTTAGTGCATAATGTGGCATCTGATATCACAAGCACCCATGTGAATGAAACGCAGTTTGTTTCAGGAACGTTACTTACCCTTTCAGGACTTGGGGTGACCCAGACCCACTATCTTACAGTACGCCATCCAAGGAAATGTTTGTTGCCATCAGACTTGTTAGGTAAAAACCTTCTTCAGATGAGCAATTTGCGACTAGTTTGTTGTTCCAGAACAAAGAACTCACATGGAAACTCCACTAGAGTAAGGTGGTTATTTCCAGTTTCCTCTAGTTCAGGGACAAACCTCAGAACAAGCAAACAAGAAGGGTCTTACAGTAGGCCAGATAGTCCGCAAATAAGGATCCTGGGGCACCTTTAAGGTTTTTACCCTTCACGCCTGAAATATGTATTCAGGGCAGATCATTTCCAGTCACGATAAGATAATGCTGATGGATAATTAGGTGGTCTCCAGGGAAGGATGGGATATTCATAATACCAGGACAGAGAAGATTGAGATAAGAAACCAGAATCAGCTTACATCAGGAAAACAATCTCTACAAGGCAAAACAAACTCATAAGAAACTGAACTTTGCGGTTCTGATAGTCTCTCATGTAAAAACTCAAAGCACCGCACAGTCCTCTGGGGAATGTAGTTCTCTTCTGAGACAGGCATATCTGTAACTATCAATGATCCACACAGCTAGAGCAGAAACTCTTTTAAGTCCCAATACACTACATGATGTTGTGATGTGAAATATCAATAATATAACAAAAATCATAAAACCATGACACCGAGCTTTCCTTCTGCACATCCCAAAGATTCATTCTGGCCAGCTGAGGGTGGCTGAGCTGAGATACAGAGGCAGAAATGTCAGCACAGCACAGACCAGGGCCTTGCATGGCACCAGCACCCATGCTGGGACAAGATGTGGGGGGTCCATGAGGTGGGCGGTCCCTGACACAGATGCCAATTGAAAGAATCAGTGAACTAAAATATCTGTTGGGCAACAGTCAAGCATTCTCTATTAAAATCATATGCTGAATTGAAGTAAGACAGTGTGTGCCTTTGTCCCGAGTGATGCATAGTAATATTTTTAAAATTCTGATCAGTGGATGAAAGAGAGTGAATCGTTCTATAGTACAGGGTCGTCATTTTGTCTGGGATTCCTTTCCAGGTTTTGTCTTGAGAAACTAAGTAAAGGTTAATTGATAGACTAATAACATCATAACCAATGATGAAAGGATAAAACAAAACTAAAAAGCTTATTTCCATGGATTCCAACAGTGGAAACATCAAATCCGTTCATTGTTATATCTAATCTACCACTAAGAAAAAGCAGCAACCTAAATAATACCTAATAATTATAATTCTTAAGGCAACATTAGTAACAGAAAAATCACCCATTTTTGTCATACCATGATCAGTGTTATTACTGAGAAACCATCCAGTGGGTAATCCAGCTGTTTCTCATCACTCACGATGGCATGCATAGAGTATTTACAATACAGCAATTTACAAAACAGTAAGTAATAAATACACAGTCCCAGTTATTATGAGGGTTGGATGCTATTTTCTGCCTTGAGATGAGGCTGAATGTATCACGCTGGAATCCATATAGGGCTAGTGCCTGAGGAAACACATGGATATTCAAGACCCAAAGTTAACATTGGTAAGGGACATTCCCAATGCCCTGTGACCATATTCTGAATGTTAACCATCGGCCATTCCTTGAGCACTGGGGAGGCCCCCAAAATGACAGTCTACTTGAGGTGTATTTGTATGATTGATCTGCAAAAATTTGAAAGGCTCGATGCGCATCCAACTGCCATCACGTAGCAGTCGCGTGCCAGAGAACCACTGCTTGGTGTCTCTTGCCAGAGTCATCTGTAAATGCAGTTAACAGCATCGGGTATTGGAACATGCGAAAGTAAAACACTTCTACTAAGGGACAGAATGGTTTTTGAAAAGCTATGCAGTAAGAATACCCATTCCAGGATAATGAGAGGATCTTTTCTTAAGGTGTCCCATTGACATAACAAGCTATACGGCTGATGAGAATTTGATGTTATTACAAGAGATACTGGTTTTAATGCATTTGCTACAGTCAATCGACATATTGTTGGACTATTAAGCATTCTTTGTCTTAAAACAGTCCAATGATATGTCTGAGGAAGGCTTTGTTGGTTGATGTCAGCATCTGGAACTCCCGCTAAAAGAAAGAGTTCCATCCGTGTCCTAACAAGAGAGCTCTGCTCCTGTTCCCGAGGGGGAGGACTGGCTTAGGGAAGGAGGTGGTGTGTGCCCATGAGAGCTGCTGGGATAAGAGTCACGTTGGTACAGGTCAGCATCACTGACTGGGCGGTGGCCACGTCCACTCCTGTGCTGCCGGCAGTAGCCAGTCTCAGTGAGCTGGTCAGGCAGGGGCCAGCTGAATCAGGACCATATTTGCTGTCAAAGCATGCGGGCTCATGCTCATTTTCCCATTTCCTGACAGATCAGAGGGCCGTGCAGCAACAAGGAATTGAGATTGGCAGACTCTCACCCAGTGTAGCCCATTCCTGCACCAAGGACAGAGTTGAGGCAAACAGCACAAACTTGCCTAAACTTTTAACAGTGCTTTTGTACATGACTGGATTCCTAACAATTGCAATGCTTCATTTTTCTGAGCTATCCCTGGATCGAGTAAAGACACCAGCCTGTGCTGCTCTAAAGCACCGTAGTGATGCCAACCGTCTGTGAAGCACCGGTCACCTTCCTCACGTCCCAAGCTCGGCAGTGGCTTCAGGGTCCTTGTTCGGGTGCCAGATGTTGTGGTGACACCAGGAGGATGAACCATGGCCATGTCAGAACAATCTTAAGATGCCTTTGCAAGGACTCAGAGAGTCATCAATATGATTATGCAGCTGAGCCAACTTTATTGTGCAGGTTACATACTTTTATACCCCTGAACACGTGCTATTTTTAGAATAACTGCTAAGCAGTGGTTCCTGCTCTATCCTTGCAAGATAAGAAGTGTCCAATTAGTTGCTCTTTTCCCACACATACCAAAGCCATCTGCTGCAGTGTTCCGCCAATAAACGCCATTTGCCATCCACCACACTGGCATCTGCAATGAAATGGACCGAGCAGCCTGGGGTTGGCTGCTGTGCCGTTCCCGAGAAGGGCCACCAAGCCCTGAAAGGCAACATAAACAACGTGTGCTCAGCCTCTACTCATGTGTGTCTGTCCCAGTACGGGACCCCGAGATGCTGAATATGATCGCGTTTAGAGGCAAAACCAAATTTACCCGACACAGTCAGGATGGCTGCATCGTACTGCCAAGGTGAGCACAACCACTCCTGCAGCACGCAGCTGGCTGGCCAAGGGAGCAGCTGCTCAGCTCATGCCAAATTTGGGGCAGCTTCTTGCTGAGGCCTCTCTCCTGGCAAGGTTTTTAGGCAAGAGCAGCCCTTTCCTAGGAGAGCTCTCATTCAGCCCAACGCTGCTTCAGCCTCCTTGCGCTTGGAGGTCATCATCACCTGGAACTGTCTCTCCTCCTGCTGAGTGCGCACAAAGAGCACGGCCTGCAGCCCAGTGAAACACAACCACCAGCAGTATAAACATCATCCTGAAATGAAGTTGGTGGTTATAACTTGGACTTGCTGGTAGTCACTTCCTAGCAAGTGCTTGGAGAGTTTGAAGATCACAGTGAGATGATTAAAAGAGTTGGTAGGAGCTCAGCAGCGAAATTAGAAGACTAAAGCTAGGTCAGATGGGAAGATGAAGACAGATGTACTGACTGTTTGATTCATCTTCCAATTATTTGGGAACTAATATGCTCCCTGTTAAAAAGACAGAATGTTCTCTCTTGAATCTTCAAGAGAGCTGCCTTTTACTTTTTTTTCTCCTCTTCACATAGGAAATGACATTCTGCTCACCAGTTTGTATGCAGCGAAACAAAACAAGTGAACAAAATCAGCACCAATAAACCTAAGCTGAAGTAAACTGATTAGTTTAGGTGGCCAAAGTGTGTGTTCATAATTCACCTCTGCCTCAAAAAGCATGAATGCTGTTTAAAATCATTAAGCTTCACATCAGCGTCCGGACACTACTTATGGAAACTATGGTGTTTCCACGCTGGCCTTCATTTGGCTCAATTGTCAAGGACCCCGTATAAATACCTACTCCAAAGAAAAGAATTTGTTTGACCACACACCCTTCTCTTTAATTGCTTTTCCTCTCCAATTTGTTTTCTGGTGCACTCATCCTCATCCAGCATACATCCCTTTGCTGCCCGCTGACTTCAATCTGCATTTGGCTGTCTCAGGTGGATGGTCCCCAGCACGAGCTCAAGTGATAGCTTTTTGCTTCAGCTCTGTTTCCAGAGTCAGTTCACCTACATTTAGTTCACCTTGCTGCTACTTGCAGCTCCATGTTAACTCACGCGTGCCCTTGTGTGTGTCCACACACACTCCTTGCTTGCTGGATTTACTTGTTTACTGCCTTTTTCAGTCCTTGCAGTGCCCAGACACACACTGTGATAACCACACACAGCGTCCTTGCTGTGGAGACCCTTGAATGGGCAGTCTATAGCTTCACCGCACAGACAACAAACCTCTCACAGCCCATTCCATGCAGCCCTCATGGGCGCCTTTCACAAGCATGGGACGTGGCTACAGAGCCATTGCCCTGGCAACGCCCACTTTGCACCAGCAAGTGGGCGTTGAATTGACCCAAAAGGAGTCCTCAAATATTTTATTCCATTATTTCCATTTAATTTGAAGACATTGAATTTGATTCAAAGCCATTTAATTCAATATCAGTTCCATTTAGAATGAAAAGATTTCTGAAGAATGGGGGAGATGATGCTGGACGTGCTTTGTTTCTGGGTACAGGTGTTATTTTTTCCTTATTTGATTCTCCTCAAGACTTCTACTAAGAATTTGCATCACTTTTAGTATTCTTCTTGTCAGTTGTTCTATTTTCTTCATAGAATTATGGATGTCTGCATTCCCTGCCCATAGGAGAAGGGATTAAGGGACTTCTGTTTTGCTCTGTGTCAGTGATAGAACAATCGGAGCACAGAGATTGTAGTATGTAGAACAGTATGTACATACATACGATAAAAATGACAAACTGCAGTGCTATCTGTTAGCTGTGTCAAATCTGTTTAACCAGGAATCAGCACCAGAATAGGCACGCACAGGAGAAATATCTCACTTACCGGTGATGGGAAAATAAGTGGGAGCAGTGCATGCCCATGCATTCGTGTGATATCCTTCAAATAGAAAAGGTGTGCTGCTGCACTCTGCCTGCTCACTTCAGCACTGCACTTTGTCTCCCTGGTGATGTCTTCCCAGAGCCATGCTGAGCATCAAGATCTCCCCCAGCATCCAGCCTCACATCCACTGCATCTGCTGACTGCCCATGGGTCTGTCGTCCAAGGTCTGTCCATTCCATCTCCTGGAAATCCTCCTGCCCTTTATCCCTGCCTGCTGGGAAGGTCCTGCTCCACGCTGCAGCACAGGGTAGGAGCAGAATTTGAATGTTGTGATTTCATTATTTAATACTCAAGAAAACTGTTGTTCGGACTGCAGGGAAGAACAGGGGTTATGATAAACTCAGCTATGCCAGTGCATAGCAGGAGATGTGAACTGTTCACCCAGATGCCAGTGGGCATCCCAGACTTGCATTTTCTGTAGGCGCACTGCAGATAAGTGCTACGCTGGCTCTAAGATGAAAGGAAACACAAGAGCACAAAAAGGGCTCTAGAGTCTACCACATACTGTCCTGAAAAGACTTCCAGAGTTGGATAAATATTGTTTTTCTCAGCTGGCAACGCTATCCACTACTGTTTTCCTGTAGTAAAAGCAGTAGTAGTTGTAGTACCACCAGCTGTAATAATAATAAAATGAAATAAAATTATTAAATAAAGCCATAATAATATAATAAATTTCAGTTAGGAAAAAGAGTAAATGGATCTTTGATAAAAAGCTGAGAAATCTTTCTCTGAGGAAAAGCGTCATCTTTTAAACTATATGCAACTAGCAAGCTTCTTTAAGAGGAACAAAAAGAAGTGTTTTATAGTAGGAAGCATAGGAGGGAGAGATCATACATGAGATTCCTCTTCCAGAGGGTTCATCCTAAGAGCAGCACGTTCAGTGGGATGGCATCTGGCCCACTCAGGGAGGAAACTCAGTGGCAAGCACAAAACACTCAATTTTGCCTCCCAAAGAAAGCAAAGCCAGAGGAAACACTTTGATCTTTCCCTGGCAGTTTCAGTAATCTTGTTTGTCTGAGTGCAACCCCCCTGGCCACTCACTCCATCTAGGAGACTTTATATGTCCCCATGCGTACACGTTTTCTTACTTTCTCTGTTATTTGCAGTGCATATGCTCATTGGGATTTTCAGATGACATTCCACACTCTTTTTCTACAAGCATCTCATTGCAGCAATTTCTCCATAATTTGAGGAGTCAGTAGCACTTTGTCCTCTCGTTAGTCCACAGACTTCATTAATAGAGTCCCTTCTCATAAGCTTTCATGTCTTTCTGTTTTTATTCTTAATGACTTACTATCCTTAAACTAAATCAATTGACATTACATTCACTTTGGAAAATTTGAAGTCTGTACTCACTTCAGTGCTAGTCTCCCATTGTTTCTGTTTTATACTAAACTCAGAGATAGGCAGGCTGCACAAAAGGGGAAAAAAGGAAATCAAGAAATATATTTATCTCGTTACCTATAGTTACCTACCTCATCAGTATTACTGGCATTCATCTTGAAAGAAAGGAGCCATATCCAACTCTGAGAACTCTGTGGCCAACTGATAATTTTAATACCAAGACTTAGTGAAAGGACCTAAATGCAGATGCACCAGAATATAACTGTGTAAATGTGAAACACTGAAAATCTGCAGATACTTCATTAAAAACTGAATCAATCCATTTAAAAAGCTCTTGCTTATGCTAACACGTGTTAAGCTTTTCTCTATGCCTCCTTCCATCCATTGTCCATCCCAGCACAGCATGCTACAACAACTAAGTGCAAATCCAAGAGTAAATGAATTTGTTGATAAACCTCAGCCTAGATATCAGGAGAGCGTTACAAAAGAACATTTTTGCTGAAGACTCCATGTGCTCTTCTTATTGAAAGCTATTTCCTCCTGCTGTGGTTTAATCCAGCAGCATTCACTCATTCCTCCCCTTCCCAGTGGGCTAGGGGAGAGAACAAAATTTAAAAAAAATGTAGAACTCATGGGTTGAGATAAAACTACTGAGAAAGAAGAGGATAATAGTTATGACTGCATATATATGTTAGTATATACAACAAGTGATGCACATGCAATTCCTCACCAACCCCCCACCAATGCCCAGCTCACTCCTGAGCAGCAGAAGAGAGTGAGATGAACTCCCATCCTTCTTTAACTCCTTCCACATGATATCATATGATACGAAACATTCCTTTGGCTAGTTTAAGTCAGTTGTCCTGATTCTGTCCCCTCCCAGCTCCTTCGCTGAGAATAACCTTGGATCTGTTCAACACTGCTCAGGAGGAACTAGAAACACTAGTGTTACCAACATTGTTTTCTTCTAGAAGCAAAAACATAGCATCATAACAGACACTCTGATGATAACAATGCCATCCCAGCTGAAATTAAGACATCTTTATTATTTTGAAGTTCCCAAGTCCAGTAAACACTCCACAAACACTTATCTACATTTTCTATAATTCAAGGCCTTTTCCTGACTACCAGTTGTCATGATAAATGTGTTCCTTTATGTTGTTCTAGCCTCAGTCAATTCTGAATTTTGTCTACTTGTTGGCTCTACTTTTCTTTCAATTTTCTTCTAAATTTCAGACTTCCTCAAGAAATAATCTAATGCTTCCAACAACTGCCTTTTTTCCAAATTTCATGTTTCATTGAAGATCACTACTGAATTTTTCATTTAAACTTTACTGACACCAATTCAAATAATAAGATTCTCTTTTATTGGCCTTACAAAATGTAAAATCAGCTCTTGAAGAGGAAATCAGTCACAAATCACAGCGTATTTTCAATCTTCATCTCTCATCTTTTGAATGTAAAGTACCATTCTGCAGATACTTTGCTAAAGCAGCTCTCTCTGTTTTAACCCGTCCCTAATAAATACAGCAAATTTTACTGTGATCTGGAAAGAAGATGGAAATAATATCTGACATAAATTATGCAAGAGCTCAGCAGGTCTTGAGGGCTGAGGCTGAACAGTCATGATCAGTGATAAAATTAAAATGGAAACACCAGGATCTCAGCATAAACAGTCTCAGGTTCCTGGAGCAGCTGCAGAAAGGCAGAGGCTTCCAGAAGGCACAAGTGGGTGAGGCCACTTTCATTGAAGTGATTGGGATCTGCTGCGAAGAAGTTCTGAAAGAGTCTTCAGCAAATCTATGAATCCCAGAAGAAGAAGCTAGAAGAGATGCGAGACATCTGTAACGTTACAGAATGAAGGAATGGAACCCCTTTTAAGAAGAGGGTGGTTTCAACATGGGGAAAGTTACGAGCTGCAGAAAAGCATTTTAGCTGTGGTCAGAAGATTTAAGTGCACTGCCTGCTTCCATTCAAGAGGACTTTGCCAAACCTGTCCACACTTCTTTTTGTGTTCTACTGATGGAATGCTGAAATATTTCTTCCCCTATTCTGCAGAAACAGATTGTCAAAAATTTGTTAAAAATAAAAAACTTGCATTTTCTGACCAACAGCCACAACAAAACCACTTCTGCTCAGCTCCATCTTCTCCCTTTTCTTTTGCCTGCAGTTGTTCTTTCAGATCACCATTCAGCTGGGCAGGAGAAGTAAACATCAGAGCTAAACAGATGTTTCTCAGTAAATGCATGTCTTGTTTTTATATCTGTAAATTAATGTACAAGGGAAAAACATTACAAAATCTGTTCTCTAAATTCAGAGGTTAAATGACAGATAGAAAAGCAGTAATTCTCTGTGTCTTGAAAAATGTTACATACAGACTTAGTACCATTTTATGTTAACCCAAAGAAGCCTGTTCAGTCAAAACAGAAATAAACTGCATCTCCCAAGATGGAAACCCATTGCCTATATCGAAAAGGGAAGAACATAAAAATCTAACAGTAGCAGCATTACTTAATCTAACAGTGGCAGTTCCCCCCAGCCTTGTAGGATTTGTAGCCTAACAGAAATGGACTGACTGCTGCTGGCAATCAGTGTACTGGAAGTGCTGGATACAAACATATGGAGACACCAGAATGCTCATGCCCTGTTCATAGTAGCAGGAGATACACAGTCTGCCCTCGAGTCTTTCACATTAATATCTCTGTATTTTGTCAGAAATTTTTATATAATCTAAGGGAGGGAAAGTAGGTCAAACTGTGCTGGGGAGGAAATACCTGTAAGCGATACCAAGCAAAAAGGTCTGACCCAGCTCTGCCTAAGATTGTCAGATTCATTTTCTCTACTCCCTGGAAGCAAACTGCAGTCCAGCAGGTTGTACTGCAGGATGTCTGTGGGGTGCTCCCTGGGAAAACTGCTCACATATTACCAGTTTTCATGCTGGTGATATCCTTCTCTGTATATATAAAGAATATGGAAGAGTATTACAAGAAGAAACACCAAATGAATGTGTATTGTTCCTTTCCTCTGGTGTTGTCCTAGCTCCTGTTAGTGAGATGTTACCATGCACTTTGTTAAGCAGTAAATTACTCCTTATTTTCTGTGCCACGTGTAATCTCACATGTAGTACAAGTTCTCTTAGCACTTGTTTTTACATGTCCACGCCTACAAAATAGAAACAGGTGCTGTGCTTTCAGCTGTGGATATTCCTTGTGGAGCAAATGTGAAGAAGTTAGTCATATCAAAGTCTCAGCTTGTAAAGTCTTACCAAAATGCAGCCTACAGCAGAAAATAAATGAACTGTGCATTCAAATGGTTACAAACACGTGCTAAAATGATATGCAGAATTGTGGTTGTATTTACTAGAGATAGGCATTGATTTCTGCATGCAAGCCGAATGCCTCCATCAGCAAGAAGGTAAACAGGTTGCTTCCCTCAGTTACTCCAAGAGAAATGACCGTAATGATCAACTCTGAATACATAATGGTTTTCCCTACTGCAGACAGTTCAGTTCCCAGTTTTTTGGAGGCATCTGTAGGAATTCATGGGCATCTATTTCCAGCAAAAAATGTATGAGCACTTAAACCTATCTATTCAGTATATTGTATCTATCATTATATTTTAAGGCTAATAGACATCAGTAAGTAAATTAAGTCTAACCTATGCTGCAAGAGGAAATTTTGAATTATGTTTTATTTATCATGTGCACAGCATTTCTGAATGGTTCTGTATACTCCAGGAAGATATTGATTGAGAAACAGGGGGGATTATAGTATCTACTCTCCAATAACACTTAGTCTCACTAAGCTGCAGCTTAACCTTAACAAGAACATCACATCAGCTTTCTGGCCCATTCAGTCACTATATCCACCTCACTCAGCTCTGGCAGAGAGCTTCAGATTGGCAGCTTTTCCAAAAGCAAGTTGCCAGGCAGCTTAGATACTGGAAGGCATGGAAAGTTTGAGACAACTCATGCACACTCGGACTTCCATCCAAATATTTCACGTCTCTATCAGGCTGAGTCATTTTGTAATTGCTAGCTGTGCTAGCATCAATTATCCTGACAGTGAGACTACCAGCGGTCCGTGCTCCAGCGAGGACAAAAGCAGGATGCACACACAGAGCACACCAATGCACCACGTACAGATATAAGCATGGCCAGTCAAACAGATTAACAGACACACTCAACACTCATACAAACTTCCTGATCCTCTCTCTTGATGATGAGGACTAAGGTCCATTGGTGTGAAAGATACCTATGTACAGCGTGCACCCTGCAGCAGCTAGGCTCAGACCCTCAGCCACTGGGCTGCTGTGCCACCTGGGCATGTGGAAATGGGCCTGTGGTGGGGTGTGGGTAGCCAAGCCTAGGTGGTATTGGGCTCACTTATTTCATCCCTGTTCTCTCTTTGAGCAACTCAGAGGTTTTGTGTATGAGCTTTTATTCTTTCATCAGGCTCACTGAAAGCCTGAGTATTAAACAATCTGAAGCCTCATTAAAAAAGGGAAAGCGGGTTCTTTTTTTTCCTGTTTTGAATGTCAAGCTCTTTATAATTGAAGGAGGAATTTAAAATAAAAATGACAATCAGTACTAAGCATAGTTGTTTGGCAGATTTGTTCTGCTGCTTGAAATTTTAAAGTCTTTGATGCGGGAAGGATTTTGCATTGTAATTCTCCCCAAACTGGGGGAAAATAATGAAAAGACCAATCAAAGGAAAACATTACAGCTGTAACAGCAAGTTGCATCTATTGTTTTCAGTTGTGGGAAACTGAATACAACGCAGAAAAGAATAGAAATGAAAGAAAAAAAAAAAAAAGACTTGGAGATATGCTTTAGAAATATACTACTTTTGAAACAACAGAGTTCAAAACATACTCAAGAACAAAGAACTAAGAAATGTGAAATATCTAGGTAAAAATGTTGCATATTGCAATATACTAAGAGCTGTTATTCAAGATGTTATATAAAACTGAAATAGTTAAAATTACAGTAATATACATGTATAAAAAATATTTCCACAGAAACTTTCTAATCTAAACTAACTTTAAACCCTTGTCCTTCCTTGTAAGTAATCTCTCCTTCTCTACCTCTATCTCTCTGTGTGTCTGTTTTTCTAAAGTAAGAATGAGACCAACATGCTGCGGAATGGAGAGATTTGAGTAATACAGAGGAAAACACCAAACCTTCTGACATTTATGAAAGAAGTATGGAAAGCAGTAAAAATATTTTCCAATTGCTTCAATGGGCTTTGGATATATTCACAGATAAAATTGCTGCAATGGATTTAGAACAAATTGTAGGACAGATATAAACCATTACTTCCAAGTGATCTCTGCAAAGAGAAAAGAAGAAAAAATGGAAGTGATATGCAGGTTTAAGATGAGAAGAAAGATCAGATAACCATTGGTTTATTAATATCCTCTCTTTCTTGTATTCATGTAGTGCAAAGCCTCTCCTGATGAACAGTGTTGGCATACAAAAATATTTACTATAGAGCTTTGTAAGAAGCATAAAAATTACTGGGTGTTATTGTGATTTGAATGGGAATTAAGATTACACATTATTCCTGACTGCAGCACAAAAAGACCTTTATTAAAAACAAAAAAACATATTGTTCACAGAATGCCTTGCCTCATGTCTCCCATCCCAAAACTACTAGGAGTTACTTGGTTTGAAGCAGATAAAAACATTTCCGTGAGTTTGATGTGTACCAAATTGTGCTTGGGAGACAACATGGTCTCCTTTGTCACTAGCGTGACTATTGTATCATAACTTTCATAATCCTAGACATAAGCTCTAGGTCTATGCCAATGTTGATCAGTATTCTGGGAATATGCAACAAAGGTCTGAAAACCCCATATTGCAGAGGTGCACTGTAAATATCTCAGCCTAGATATTCAAGGCTAGAACACAAAGAAATGGGAATGAGAGTTCAAAATCATCGCAGAAAAAAAGTCATAGTATCATGGAATCACAAATGGAGATTCACAGCAGAGAAAAAAAATATGAAGGGGAGGAGAGAATGCAGTTTCTATTGAGCTAAAGACAGGTATCACAACTCTGAAGACTCAGGATGGAAAAAGATTTTTTTTTTTTTTTTTTTGCTGGGTTTGGCAGCACAGCTCACCATATACTGCCACCAGAGCTTGCTGCACTCTCACGAGCAGGACCAAACAATAGTATGCCTGTAAGGTTGGGACTTACTGGTCTGAAACTCGAAATTAGCTTTTTGATCTTCTTTTATGTAATTCAGAACACATCGCTCTTGGCTGTGTGTTGTTTGTTTGTTTTTCCTTATGACAGTAGAGCGCACTGATGTGTGGCATGCAATGGGTATTTGAAAGTCAGTCCTCAGTTTTGATTCCCCAAAAACATTCCCCAGCCCAAGAAGTGGCAGACACAATGATTATCTCACTCAGCACTAGGTTGGCTCTGGGTGGGTGGGATGTCAGTCATGAAGCACACTGGTGACTCACTGTATTTATGTTCTGGCCACGGAAGGAATCACTGCATTGGCACAACAGCAGGAAACAGATGAGGGAGCTTTTCCTAATCGGGATTTTACAGCTTGGAGTAAAAATGAGCTCAGAAAGCCTAAATACTTTTTGTAAGACTCGCGCAAAAGGCTGCATCTGATTCACATCATCTAGGGAGCTGTTTCTTTGAAAAATGGCCTGGCTGCAGCCAACACTGCCTCATTGCTCTCTGCTCCACATGGGTAGACAGTCGCAATCCAAAGTGCTCAATGTGTGTTGTCATCTGTCTCCTCTAAGGCCGTATCGTGATGGTGATGAACAAATGGTGCTAGCTGAAATAAATATCCCCCACATCAACACACTTATTTTGAAAGGCCTTGGTACCGTACCCAAATAGGTACCTGATTAAATAGTAATAATTCCTACACTTAGCTACAGATGTCGTGGGTCCTCCAGCTCACATAATTTCTATGACATGTTTTGAAAGAAAAGCTAGGGAGGCTTAAATACAATTTATGCTCTCCATGCAGATATTATCAGAGAAGATTCTATGATCCATGTTATGTTGGTGTCAGAAAGGATGATCAGATCATCAAACTCATTTCTGAGCTCAGCTTCAGAGACAAAAAACATGCCTGTGAGGTCCTTTAAAGCACAGGCTCAGAAGTTTTTCTCAGTGCAAGACACAGTTCATCAATTGTAGGTCGCTTGTGTTTGTGCATATCCTCAAATGAATATAAATGAAAATTTTTTTAAGTAAAAAATATCTTCGTTTTCCGTCTCGAGTGACATCTGTGCAAGGAAGGTGACTGAAAAGGATTATTATGAATTAGGCATAGCTTCGTGTATCTAACATGGTAACTGGTATCCATGCATTTTAGCTGCGTTCTTAAACACACATTTGTTTCTTGGGAGAGTCATTCGTGTCTCAGCTGTACTTAACGGAGATGCATTTTCTAAGGCAGAGTTAGGGAGGGAGGAAGGAAAGGAGAGATGTGATGGTGTCTGTCTCACAGGCATTTAAAAAGCACACAGCAAACTTGGAAGGGATACAAATGCTGCAGCCTACTCTCCCTCCAAACCCGTATTGTCCTTGCTCATACTGCGAGTTTGAACAGCAACTGACAAGGATAATTTCAGAGATAAAGTGTATTTACAAGAAAAATTACCACTGCTTACTAGAAATTTGTAAATGTCATGTCATCAATGAACCCTGAGAAAAACCCATGCAGAGTATCATTTATAGCTGCAGCAGTGAGAGCTTCTGGCTACTCAGGGTGCAGCAACATCAGGATGCAGCAGCAGCCACCCTGGTACTAAAGGCATTGCTGGAAAATAAGGAATTAGTGTGACCTGGGAGAGAGAATATCTTGTATATACTAAGCCATATCAGAGACATACGAGAAGAAATGTTCACACGAATTGATAACAAATCTAAACAGAGGCTGATGGTCCTACACTGAATCTAAGACTGCTGCCACTGAACAAAATTCTGCTCTACCTGCCTATCAGCTATGTCATTCTTTTCTTCCCTGAGGCAAATGTCACTGTAAGGCAGTGATGTTTCTTCAAGAGAGCAGAGGGAATGGAGGCCATATTCACATTGATCTAAGGTCCACTGAGGGACAAGGGCACTTAGGGATCCAATGTCCCTTCCCCATGCTCCATATCATCAAATCTCAGATGGTACCTTTCATAATACATATGCATTACAGTACATTTATAATGTCACTGTATCAAAGGCATAATATCCATGTCATCTTTGCTACTAAACTGTGAGGATTACAAGAAACAGAAGGAAAATGGCAGGTTCAGTGCAGAATACAAGCTTTGTTGTCTAATTTAACTGGCTTTTCTTTCTGGTTTTTAAATTTAATCAACTTCTTAGCAATGTTGTACCCTGAAACTCATTAAGAGGAGGCCTGAAAATAAGTGGCTGGATAAACAATTGGATGCATGGATGGATGGATGGATGGGTGAATGGATGGATGGATGGATGGATGGATGGATAGGTGAACAGACAGCTTGTCTTCTCCATCTCTGACTTACTATTTTTCCATCACTCTTAATGAAACAGGAATCCTATAAGAACACGGTATATTATCTAAGGAGACTTCTGTTGAAGTGCAAGAAGGAAGAAAAAAATATATATTTTACAATGAAGGATTTTTTTATGCTATTAACTAGAACAGTCCCACTGATTTCATTGTATTTTTACATTAACTGAAAATCTGACTTTAAAAACTGGTGAGAGATTTAACAAAACAAAAACAAACAAACAAAAAAACAACAAAAGAAGAGAAAAAATAAGGTAGAAAGAAAAGAAGAAAAACATATATAACTTTGTCTTTTTGTACACAGAGGCACACTGAAGAACTGATGCAGCCAGAAAACTGTTGCCAGAGTTGCCAAGTGAGCTTACAGTAGCCAGCTATCTGAGGACATAAAACTCTGAGGTAATTTTTGTGTTTCTGGATGGAGCAGTCACAGTGTTGCCCAGGAAACTAATATTCATTTTAATCTGTATTCTGGGTTTGATTTAAAACAGTTACAAATCTCAAACAAGCTAATTTGTAATCTAACCTGTTCCAGGTTTTCTGTCCCCCATGTTCAAGTTTTGAAGTGTATTTCACAAATGCATGTGGATAAGGACTTGAAATTGATAATCTCCACACAGGACTTTTCAGTTAGCCAAAGAAATGCATGTTGTAATGTTCACTGTCAGGAAAAGAAGAGGAAGTTGAATAAGTATCAAGACAGAAAGATAAGTGACTTTTAGAGAAGCTCAGTGGGATTGTGAAGGAAGTAATTGTAACATATTCATACCATGTGCTATAAAGAAGCAAAATGATAACCTCACAACTTGATGTCTCCAACGTGCTGCTTGATTTAGACAGAGTGCCAGCAAGGAGCACACAGTCACGAAGGAACATCCTTAAGGCCAGCTAAGAAGGTGTCCTGAGCTGTGGGACAGCCTAGTCTGTCCCTTACAGAACCATTTGTCTGCTGCAGGTACACTTGTCATGGTCAGGGTTATAGCAGAAAACAGTGTTTTAGTGTCTCAATGACATTTGAGCTCTACTTGTAGTCAGTAGTGAAAGTGCTCCCAGATACAGGGCACAAGAAGGTTAACACTCACCTTCAAGCTATAAACCGTCTCTAAATCATTTGTAAAACACAACTTCAAAAATCCTCAAATTCTTGGATTGCCTTCAGTGTTCTGACTGCCACGTAAGTGATATTGAAAACAAAAATGCTCCAGAGTACAGCTGAGGGAAAGAATATAAATACGTCATAGTGCTACTGCCAACAAAAGTTATGTATCCTTTCCAACAGATATGATCGTCCAACTCTGAAATAGCAAAGCTTAACCACACTGTCATCATTTTTTTTCTCTGAATGTAGAAATCATGAGGAATCAGCAGGTTTTGTGGGTTTTTTTTCCCTGTGGAACGTATTTGAAGTTGCAAATGTTCATTAGATTTAAATCAATAGTATTTAGCATTTTCATCAATATCTCAAATTGTTCTGTTAAAATAAGTCATTTTTTTTTCTGCGGTATTCATTAGTATTAGCTGCTGGTCTGCCCAAACTTTACTCCAGTTGGTGCTTTTTCCTTAGTCAGGTTAATTTTTTGTAATTCCACCTTTGGTGTTTTATAGTAGTTTAATTGTCTATTGTACTTTCCTATTGATAAATCTGTCCTCCCAAATCTCTAACAAACTTATAATGAGAAGGGAAATGGTCACATAATAACAGAGTAGGAAAACATTTCTTACCGTACTTCTTAATAAATGGCTCTGTAAAGCAGTACAGCATTTAGGGGTGCAATACAAGTCATAACAGAAGCTGCATTTCACAACTCTGTTTTACTGTAAACACTTGATGATGTGCAGCCCCTACAGTACGACAGTGTCATTACAGCTTGTAAAGTCAGCTTTGAATTTGAAATCCTGCATTATAAATTAAGATTTGATACATAATTACAGGAACACTACTCAGGTTTTCCATGAGATCATTTTCCCCCTTCAGTTGGCATGCCTGGGAGCTAAATAAAGCTCCAGAAAAAGTACAGCTCAGGAAGTTTTAGAAAGCATTTACTTTCTTCTTCACTTTTTATTCAGTAATAGTAAAATCAGATATAAAATGTTTTTTGAAAGAAAGACTGATAAAAATTTATCTCAGCACTCACCCTCAAGAAATCATAACAACAAATGTGACACACAATCACTATTACCAGAAGTGGAGCCTTACGGATATTTCTGACAAGTCTGAGTACACTGAGTGAGTGTAGATGGAAATCCGGTTTTAAGAACGGTAGTTGTGTGTTTGTGTACTTCCAAGCAACTAAAAACTAAGTTTTATAATGGGAAGTACAGTGTGTAACTTGTAGAGCAGTTAGCACGATCCTGATCCTAGGGGAGTCCTAAGCCAGATGTCCACAAAGGCCCTGTGCAAATAAACAGCTATATAGGTGTACGTACAATCAACATTCAAAGCTGTTCTGTTTTAATGAAAAAAGGGAATGTAAAATAAGACATTATGCAGAAGTATAGTTTGTCTGAGTTTTTTTTTATAAGCACGACAAGAGAGATGTATTATTTAATTTATATTTTTCAGCAGTCAAAGCTGTATGTTTCCTAGTTTCATGTTATCACTCCTGTGCACTGAGCTCAGTGCCTGTTTGGCAGCTTCTCTCCCACTGGTCACCTCTTTCTCCCAGCTGCTGTGCAGCCCTTTTATACCTTTCCTTGTCTTGGTTATCACAGCGGTGCCACGAGCGCCACGAGTGGGCTGGAACTGGCCACGTCCAGCATGGGGCAGCTGCTGCTCTGTTCTCACACAGGCCACCCCTGCAGCCCTCCCGTTATGAAAACCTGTTTGCAGACAGCCATTATGCCACTTGTGCTTTCTCTCCCTTTTTTTCCTCTGTGAATACAATAAGCCACTGGTAGCATTGGCAGGAGATTGTTTGTGGTCGTTTAAATATCATTTTACATTATGCGCGGTTGAACAGATGCTAGCTTAAAAAAGAAGAAAAAGGAGAAAATAGTCCTCCTATTGTCAGTAAACTGAATGGTACGTTCTCTCCTAAAGTTTGTTTTCATGTTTTCTACACTGATATCTCCACAGTAACAGTTCTGTTAGTTTACAGATTATGGATCTGAAACAGGCAAGGTTTGGAAGGTCGTCTGGAAGTTTACATGCCAAGGATTCCACCTTTTACCTATTCTTTATGAGAAGAATATAACAATTTTCCAGGAGATTTTAGGAGTAAAGTATCACGCCGTCAGTCTCTATTTTTTCATGGAGAAGCTTCTGCTGGGGTTTTTCTTGTCACTTGTGGGAGGCCACCACAGCATCTAGCCCAAGTTCTGTATTTGTCTTGGTTTGGGAAGATGGCGAATTCATGTCTGCATTGTGCTCACCATTCAGTGAGCTCTTTTCAGCAGCAGAAGTTGGCACTGCAAGTGAAATAAGTCACTGCTGCCCTCATCCCCTTCCACTGCTCCCACATTGCCTCTGACACAAATGTTCCTTCAGCGGAACGGATGCAGTGAATTGAATTAGGGAATTCATCTGCCTGAAATGTTGGGGGTTTTTTAAACCACAAGATAGTTTAATTTCTAGCAGTTTCCAGTTCTTATGAGCATGTATTGAAAAAGAAGTGTAAGTCTGATTTATTTCACTGGAGAATTATCTGCTGATAGAGTTTCTACAGGGAAGAATAGAATAATACATTACACAAAATGAGGACAACATACTGAGGTCTGCGCATTCCTCTGTACTCTTTCTAACTGAACTGCACGTTTTGTGAGTCCCCTTTGCAAAGACTTCTTTAATCTGTGCTTTCTTTCTTTATGCCTATTTGAAGAAACTCTACATTGGTAACTCCTGGAAGTAATGGATGTATTTCTGTTTCGCAGTTTGCCAAACAGAGGCTGGCATGTCACACATTCCACTTTTTATTCGCCTCACAAGTAGTTCTGCTTGAGAAACCACAGAAAAATGTCCCTTTCTCAGCAGCTGTGTGTACCAGGCTCAATAAATGGCATGAATGTCACAAATGACAAAAGTACTTTATTGCTCTTTCTCATTCTCATTAGTCTTGCAAAGTTGCACACAACTGAAGTAGAATACAAAAACTCCAGTGTTTTCCCCTACATCATCAAGACAGTTTTTCTCCTCCTTTCCTATCAGTGATCCCTTCTCAGTGCAGGTAAAGAAAAGCTATCCTTGGCTGTCATTGAGATCATCATTTGTCTTCCAAGACTTCTTCCAGTAGCAGCAGGAAGCAGACACATCTTGTGTGAGTCTCAAGAAGGCTTTTCTTTGGGCCACAGAAACAGAAATGACCACTTGTTTATATCTTGTAAAAGAGTGCCCTTTGTATGATGTCAGGATAACTACTCTGCAGGTTCTTACGTTGTTTTTGCTGTGTTACTGCTGCTGTTGCCAACTTTATTATTATTAATTAACTGGCAGAACTGCGGTTCAGTAAGAATTCTTCCTAACGATGAACCAAAGCAAGATACAGGGGTTGGAATATGCACAGACAGGAAAAATAGCTGTAAGCGTGCAAATGTTACTATTCCTCTTTATCAGCTCAAATTTCCCTGAAACTAAGGAAAATGAAGAAGAGTGGACTCTCTTCCCCAACGTATTTTCTGCAGCTGATAGATTCTTGCTTTATGCTCTGTAACAGATATATATATATATAAATGCAACAGTTATACATCAGCTGGAGAAAGCACCTTCAACAATGGTTATTTTACACACATGGTTGTTGTAGTTTAATCTGTCTGGTGGCTGAGCACCACGCAGTTCTTTGCTCACTTTCCCCCTTCACAGGGGGAGGGGGAGAGGATTGGGAAGAGCAAAGTATAAGTTGTGTTTGAGATAAATAAGATAGGATAAATAAGAGAGCAGGAGGGAGGGAGGGAAGAAAATCTCAGAGCTTGTTCTGCTTTATTTTGTCAACTTCCTGGCAGCTTTAATCATTGTGTATCTCACATTAATCAGACAAGATGTACTATGAAGGAATTCATCCTGGAAGTGAAAAAGGAACAAACAAAACCATTCTAAAGGGTAGCTAAGAATTAACTCCGCATGAGAATTTGATTGAAAATGGAGCATAATCAGAAGTTTTTGATTGTCTTGACTGTTCACAGCCAGAAAGACTGTTCATACAACCCTGAAATAGCTGGAACTCATAATGAATACTCAATTCTGCCCCAGTATCATTAGAAAGTCCTGCAGACAGCTTTTGCTCATGACCTTTTTTTTTTTTTTTTTTTTGCAAAATCCTAAAGCGTGGCAAGATTCAAGAGAAGATGTTCAAAGTAGTAAAACTCCAAAAGAAAATAAGAGCTCTAATCCCAATAGCCCAAGAAAACAATTGCTTTGTATCTTGACAGAAACAAAGGACTCTGGTTTTGCTAGTATTTTCTTCCTATCTACAGTACTGTAAGATGAATGTATAAACCTGCAGATAACATGTGAAATCATAATAGTTTATGACATAACACATTTATATAACCCTTTTAATCCTGATGGATTGCAAGGTATTTCACCTCCAGACTTGATTCTAGCAACTTATTATATCAAGGAATGAAGCCTAGCAGACTGAAAATCTCTATCTGTAACGTAGCACAGCAGCCTCTCTGCCTAGCAACACAAGTCAGACAAATACCACTCTGTCTCTGGCACCTCTACATAAAACATGAAGGCCAGGTCAAGGTTTTGTTAGCAATATTCAGAGCCCTCTGATATATTACCCACAGCTACTTAGGCAATCACCTCTCCCTCCACAACCATGACCTCCCAAAAGAGCATCAATTTTCTGCTTCCATAAAAGCTTCAATCTGAAGAGGGATGCAGTACTGAAGCGGGGGGAAGAAGAAAACAAGATTTTAGAATTTTTTGCTGTATGTTTTAAAAGCAGTTATTTACCACAGAGGACTCTGACCTGAGCATGTACATCCAATTTACCTTTCTATAGGCCCAGAAAATGTGCCTGGGGAGGCTGAGAGGAGTTGAGCCATCACCTCTCCATGCTGGAGACAATCATCCCGTTTCCTGAGGTAGGACACTGCATCTTCACAGGAGAGAAACAAAGGCAGGAGATAAGGACAGGTACTTTATCAAAATTCATGGAGTGGAAACTCAGACATGGAGTGATGGAAGTCTGTATTTTATTGCACCTGGATTAACAATCTTTGTCTCACGAGATTATCAGATCCAGTGAAAGTCAAGGATCTGCTTGAATTCGCATTACCTTTTTATTCTGTAGGGGGATTTTTGTTTGTTTGTTTTTTTGTAATGGATCTAGGCCAATTCCCAGCGCTCAGAATCGATGCTGCTAATCAAATAAATAAGAATTTCAAACACAGTTTGGAAGATTTTGATATTTGCAGGAGGTCATCTAATAAAAAATAAAAATAAAAATGTTTTCTCAATGGAAAAACTTTTTACAAATGATTTTGTTGCCTGATCTAGAGAGCATAAAGAGAGCAGACTATATTCTGTCCCTTCATACCTAAGTAAATAGCAGATAGGTTCCCTGCCCTTGTGCCCAGGAGCAGCTGAATTGCCATAGAAATGACTCAGTGAAATAAGAAGCTGAATAATTTAACAAATTATTATTAAACAGGTTGTTATGTTTTGTGGCAGGCAGCCAAAATAGCAAGGATTCAACAGATTGTATCCTACTATAATCTTTAAAACATGCCAAGGTAATTATCATTGCAATAGCAAGTAATGCTGATGTGAGCCAGGGCTATGCTGTGCTTGGAGCATTGCAGATACATCACATGATGACGTACTTGATTTTTTAGTAAATTTTCTATCCTGACAGGTGCTTTTTATCCTGTATTTTTAAATAGTTTAACTGCTATCAGGCATAAACTGGCAAAATAAACATTTTTGTTGTGTGTGAAAGATTCAGTTTGGTTGTTGTGTTGTGGTATATTGCTGGAGGATAAACCACGCAATTCACATAACAGTGCACCTCTTTCTCAGAGCAGTTAGCTCACAGTAATTACTGTGTTCAACACTGCAGTCGCCCTTCTGTGTTTTCCTCCCTCTGAAGTCAATTGCTGTTGTGATATTTACACATGCCAGACAGGAAAAAGAAACAAAATTCTACGAAGAAATAAATTGCTGTTAGTGTTGTTTCTATTAGTACTGCTGCTATCACCACTTCTACTGTGATTATTCTACAGATGTGCCAGTGTGAGCCACACAGGGTAGGACTGAGCCCAGCTTAGAGACCTATCCTTGCATGCAGCGCAGATGCTTTGAAGAAATACACCTCTTTGGAACTAGTGAAATGAAGATGGAAAAGAAATCACCATTGAAACGACTTTTCCGGACTGATTGGCTTCCCTGAAACAATTTCTGGTGCCATGGACACGATCTTCATGAAATTCATGGCATGTCAGTTTAGCCGTTGCACAAACTGTACTTACCTGCTTTTGTGACTGTAATGAATCTGCACTTATTTGTCTGTTGGAAAGAGAACACCTGGGGCAGCAGGATTTTTCTGGTTTAGACACTGATCTAAATTCATCTGAAATGAAAAATGTGCTCCCACAAGCTTCAACAAACAAAGAACAGAGCACTTAAAACCTGTTTTAGAATTACTGTCAGACCTCTCAAATGATATTTATTCTATTCGTATGCTTACAATATGAAACACTTTTTTTTTTTTCAACACGGTTTTCTTTTTGTTGTTGTTTTTCATTTCATTATTTTTCCCTCTGCTTTTGTAGTTCTGCGAATAAAATTCTGCTTTGATTGGCAGAAATTATAATTCTTTTGTGCACACAAGAAAATAAGTCATCTGAAAGTAGGGGAAACAGTAAAATCCAGAGGGGATTCCCTCTCTCAATGCATGTATAACTCAGTAACTCATTAACCATGTCTGCCTTTTGCCAGTGCTGTGTTTGCAGCTCAACACGTTGTGTTTGTATTATAAGCGCAGACATAATAACACTTAAGGTCACTCCCCAGGCAAATAATCTTTGCAAATTTCTCTACTGTTGACAAAATTATGATAGAATTCATTCCATTATGAGGTAGAGCGCAGCATTTGTTGTCTGCATTATGCCTAATGGCAAGGAGTTTTCTTAAATACACTCTGTCTAATAGGGATCTTTTGTGCTAGGAGGCAAAGTAAAATTTGAGTTTTCCTAATTCCCTTGTTTTACCAAATGCAGTGTAGAATTCTGTAGCAGTGCTTGTTCATTTTTTTTAGCATTTCTGTTCACAAACAACAGCAACACAACAGCCCAACTGCTCCTGTCCAAGATAGGAAGGTTCTGTGTGAATCTCTGAGGAGCTAATGTGTTCAGTATGTAGGAATTTGCTCCCTATGCACAAATGCCAAACTTCACGGTGGTGAGGGGGGGAGCCTGGGTGCTCAAAGATAAAACAATTAAAGTCACAATAAAAATCTGCTTGACAATGGGATGATGCAGTGGGCTGGTGGTGGGAAGTTGATGATGCAATGTGGTGAAAGACAAGACATTAAATGCTTTTATCCACATAATTGTTTTCAGGTCATAGCTATACAAATTAGCGTCAAGGAACTTAGTTTTCTACTTATCAGATGTTATGTTCGTTTTCCCTTCATATGAGAGAGTTTGCATTCTTAGATAAAAAGCATTTCCTGAAGTCATTTATGAATGAAATTAAATTGGCCACCTTTCTGGTCGCTTCTGTAAGAATGACTTTTTTTACTCCACCAAGATAAAATTCCCTGAGACCTTTCCTCAGACACCAACAGCTACTTTTAGTTTTGCCCACAGAAATAGAACTAAACAATTTGTCCAGGGTGGGAAACAACAACAACAACAAAAACCATCTGGAAGTGCTTTGAGGAGGAATAAAAAGATCAGTAGCAACATTAGAAAGGGGGGTTTAAAGGAAAAAACCCTTTTTTTGTTCTTAGTCACAGAATATTATGCCTCCTTGTAAAAAACACTGTTCTCAGTCACCAGTTTTTGCATGCAGTTGTGTTTATGAACTGGAGACATCTCTTGTGTTAGAAAAATTCCAAGCATTCACTTTCAGTGTCTTCCACTTTCTGGAGCAGAGTTGTGTAAAAGTGCTCTTCCTCACTCTGCCCCAAGTTTGGGAGCTCCTTCAGAGAATCATCCTTCTTCCTCTTGCTAAAACTTTTGGCTGTCTTTGCATAACAGCGTGATCATGCTTGACAGCTTGTGTACTAAGAAGGAAGAAAACAGAGGAAAAAGCTTCCACTCTCCTAAATATTGGAAATCATCTCCACCTGGCTGCCTTAGGAGATCTAAAGCAGGGTGAATCATGCAGTTGCTATGGCAGCCTTGCATGTCATCCTTTCCTTTTCAAGAGAAATGTTACAGCAGAAATTCCACTCCTGGCAATGTCTATCAGCTATGCTGATGACACATCGCATCAGTTTTGCTGGCTTTTCCTCTGTTTCCCTCTGTTCCCTCACACCAACATACATCTAGAGCTGTGTGAGGACTCCGTTGTGTCTCTAAGATAGAAAAATCTGTAAAGGAAATAACGTGGAATTCCCGTGTGGGAAGCCACCTTCCCAGGAGCTAAGTGGGAAGAACACAATGCTTGGCAAGGACCTGAAGATCTTGAAAAATAACCTTCTTGAATCCAGTCCATCCTTCACAAATATTGTGTGTGTTTGCGGAGAAGCATCTTTCCTTCTTGTTTGTACAGTACCCCATCAAACCCCATCCTGAGTGGGTGTCCTGTCAACAGCAGAATCTAAAAGCTTTTGTTAATAACACTACTGCAGATAAGTGAGACAGAAATGAGTAGCTGCTATGTGAGGACTGAACGGTGCCAAAAGAGACGCCCATTGGGCAACTCAATACAAAGAGTAGTGGTTTCTGTTAAATTTTCACCTTTGTAGACATTAAATTTCAGTATCAGTCTGTAAACTTGAAGGAGAACATAAAACAACGCAGAGAGGAAAAGAGAGGTGGAGGAAAAGAGAAAATTTTGTAGTGTTCCACTGCTGGAGTAACTTTATGAGAGATCAACTGTGTTCTTTGACAGAATATAAGTTGCTCAGCAGAAAAAGTAACTTCTCTTAAGATTTTTTAATAGGATCAGGTCAGGAGCTAATGCAGCCCTTAGATGTTATAGAACTGAATTTCCCTTACGTGTTTCTTTGCATAGTATTGAAGAAGATTAAACTAGTGTGTGACCTACATTATACTGACTTTTCTACGTGGGAAGATGAAAGAATTCCCATGAAAACCTATTTCAGCATCCAAATTAAAAAAAAAAACAAAAAACCAACAAAGTCTGAAAACTCCCCAGGTTTGGCTTGCAGTTGGTACTAACAGCAGACAGGCATTGCAAGTCATCTGAATTAAGCTCTGTGATATGTTCACATCTGTAGGTGAGCCCGTTCTGAAGAATGACAGGCAGTTTCTAGGAGAAGGATTCCAGTTATCCTTTGTAACATAAAAAATGATGGAAATGATGAATTATGTCCAGTTGTATGAATATAATTGCTTGATAGAGAGCTAAAAACTTTATTTCCCCCCTCCATGAAGAGTATTTCTTGTTTGATTTGTTTGCACTGTCATTGAGTAAACACTGATCTTTCTTCACTTGAGGTCTGTGAATGGTATGAGCATGACCATGTACAACCATACAAATATATGAGCATACTGTATATAAATGGTATGAGAGACTATATGCAGAGGATAAGATTTTGCTCATACATTTGTTTGACTTAAGTCAAAGAAAAGGGACCCAATCATCTTAGCAGTTTTTAAACATGCACTTCCAAGCACATACAATCATATATAGCCCATATTTAAGACTAAAACTGAATGTGGTTTCAGTGCAAAGCCTTACAGCTTTATACAGAACATTGTGATTTTCAGATCTCAGCATGCGTAATGCATGGTGTGTTCTCTTGAACCTCATGTTATGAGATCCACAGATATAGGATCCTTTTGAGGATCTTTATTCAAGTTCTTAAACAAGGGAGATAAAAAACTGTGTCCCCTCAAGAGCAGTCAACAATGAAATTTCTAAACCTTAAAGGCTGTGAGTCCAGTTAGCAGCTGATAGTGTCAGTCTGCAATTGTAGGAAAACCTTGAAACAGCAGATAATGTAAGAAATAAGAGAGGCTGCACCAGAGTGTGCACTGAGGAAGTGACACTTTTGCTTCTGAAATGAAATTTGGCAAGTTTTATGATGATTTGTTTCCATTCTCCAGTCATTTCCCAGCTCTCCTGCTTCTGTATTTTGGCTTCTTTTAAAATCCAATGAGCAGTGTTGAAACTGCACTCATTTTACACTACAGACTGGGAGAAGTGCCCAGGCTATGAAGTCAGACCCCTTTCATACCTTCATAGCCCAAGATGGGACTCCTTGTTTGTCCAGTGCTGAGATGTGGAACGGAACTTTGAAGCAGCACAAACCTGACCTGATTTGAGGGTACAGTACCCATGAAAACACGTGTACAGCGACAGACACCTACTTGCTGCTGACTGAACATGAGCAGTGTTGTCCAAGACCTGCAGATGCTCCAGCCTTGGTGAAGCCTAGTAAACCTCGTGTCACATATTTTGGAGAGTAAAAGCTGAGTTGCAAAGAAAACAAAGCAGTTTCTGAAGTGAGATTGAGTAAGAGACAAGGTTTTAGTAAAATAGTATTCCTGCAGGGTGTCTGTATGTGGCAAACCCTCTATCATTGGATATTGTCTACCATTCTCCAAAAGTGATTGTCTTCTCCATTGTCTCTGTATGGCACTCAAGTGATGTCTACAGTAAAGGCATCTGTTTTCAGGCTGCTCAGGATAGCTGAGCAAAAACTGCAGCAAGTGGTTTCAGAACAGGAGTTTTGCTACTAAATTAATTTAAAGACTTTGTCCATTAAAAACTGAGGCTTATCTGTCTACAGTACTGAATTTTGCATGACAGCGTGTCGACACGAGCACCTTTTTCCCACCCTCAGGTTACAGCTGATAAGCCAGAGTGGTGATGACAGGTAAATTGTGTAAAAGCTGTTGAAAGAGCAGGATGATCATACAAGTCAGGTGGTGGGAACTGTTAACATCTGAAATTAGGTTCTGAATCCATATGAAGGTGTAGTTTAGATTATACAATCAACTTGTGAAAGTTGCATCTTGCATCGAGCAGTTAGTGTCTAAGGAACCAGGGTTGAGTCTGTAGCTTAACTTACACTTAACTGACACTTAGATAATGATAGTGACACGTGAACTAAAGATGGGAAGGAGGAAGAAGAAGAAGAAGATGGAGGAAAAGGAGAA
The DNA here is from genome assembly GCA_023055505.1 of Callipepla californica brunnescens. Lineage (NCBI taxonomy): Eukaryota > Metazoa > Chordata > Aves > Galliformes > Odontophoridae > Callipepla > Callipepla californica. The sequence continues at coordinate 1,413,522 of JALIRH010000025.1, read as the reverse complement.
GGAGTAGGGAGAGGGAAGGATGTGAAGAAAGGGAAGACAGGCTGAAGCTTTATTTTAATATTCAGTGATATCCAAATTTTGTAAATGTCTGTGGAATGTGTTTAGTAGGAAAAAGTATGTAAGATACAACTGACACCTATCTCCAAAAAAAAAAAAAGAAAGAAAAATTATATTAATAGCAAGGCTTCATGCCACAAGTGATCTATGTGGGCTGATCTCTCCATCCCCTGCAGCACTCCAAAATGTCAGTTAAGCCTCCGTAGCTGTGGGGGTGAGTCAGGCCAGACAACTGGATCTGAGCATGATAACTCTCTTCTGACCTGTTCCAATGTCAAATGCATATTTGAGAATTTATAGTATGAAGTGGGATTCATTTCATAACCTTTTAACCATGCAAAATGGGAACAGATATAGTTAGAAGCCACAAACAATGTGTAATGCATTGTATTTTCAGCTTGAGGTGCAAAAATCGTTTGCAGCATGACAACAACAATTTAAAAATGTGTCAAGATCTAGTAGATTAGAGTCACATTTAGATCTCAAATCTTTATCCACTTGCTGCAAGGAAAGACATTCTTTATTTTTTAAAGGATTCTTTTCTTACGATCTGGAGTAGTTATTATATTTGAAGGGGTTACCAGAAGTTTATAATTATATTCTCAAACTGTTGATTTCTACAGTGCCACTGAAGCACATAGTTTATTATTATGTATGTAATTAGTGATAGGACTAGAAGGAATGGCATCAGGTTGCACCAGCGCAGTTTCAGGTTGGCTGTGAGGAAATACCCCAAGAGAATGGTCAGGTGCTGGAATGGGCTGCCCAGGGAGGTGGTGGAGTCAGTGTCCCTGGAGGGATTCAAGAAACATTTAGATGTTGTTCTGATGATCAGGGTTTAGTGGGAAATATTGGTGATGGGTGGGTGGTTGGACTGGATGATCTTAGAGGTCTTTTCCAACCTTGGGGATTCTGTGATTACATATGGAGGCAATGGATAAATGATGGTCACTTGAAGATTATCTTCTACCAGTGAAAATAAGTACAAACCAATTTTCAAAATGGATGATAAATAATGTCAACATTTCTATGCTTATCGACTGTAAAATATGTCCCAAAGAAATTATTTGTTGCTAGGAATATATATGTAGAACTCATGGGAAAACTTCATCGTTTCGTTAAGCCTTTGATAATGCCAAATGCAGTCACTGGAAATGCTCTCATTTACTTCCAACATCTTCAGATACGTCCAGGAATTATATTGCCAGTGATACTTCTTTTATTGATACAGTTTACTCTGGATAGCTCAAGAGTGTCAATGTTATATCTTCAGTGGAAGTGCTCTATGACTGGGCAGATGAATCTATTCACTTTTCTATTAACCTGTTTTTAACAAAATAAAAACAAACAAACAAACAAAGGTGAAAATCTTTGCTTTCTTTCTATTAAGCAGAAGGCCAAAATCCATCAAGCACTGATTTAAAGCCTTCCATGTCTTTCTACACTGAATTATTCTATACATTTACATCCTAAAACTGTATTACAAGAAAATTCACTAGGAAAAAAAAAGGCAAAATATTACAAAGCAGATGCCAGCATGGTCTGGATGCTTGATTAGAGGCCCTAAATCATCCCTACCTAAGTACACTTTCAGCTAAAATAATTTGTTAAAAATTTAACACCTTCCATAAAAGATAGATAACACATTTTTTCTTTCTTCCTCCAACCCTGCTGCATAAAGAGAAGAAAGGGTTTTCTGGCTGAGAATTTTTACTCTTCAACACCTTCCTTCTCCAGGATAAGTGAAAGATTATTTACCAACTAACACTTTTCACCATAACTGAAAACGTAACTGCCTTTCATGAAGACAGCTGTACTGAAGTCTTTCCTCTTCCTGCCACTCAAATCTCATGCACTGTCTAAACCATCCCTTTTCAGTCCATATTCTGTCTGAGATGAGTAAAAATTTCAGGAATACAGAAGAAACTTTATTTTGTGCATGCCACCACTGAGGACTGAGCTATTTGTCCTGAGGATCGCTCAGCTCCGGTTTCTCCAGTCTTCCTCTGGAAGACTTTTGTTCTCATGGATTGCAAGTTTTGTGTTCTGCATTGCCCTAGCAGAGGAAAAGAAAAAAATAACATATGCTGAAACTGATCGTCTAGTATAGCTGGATTTCCTCCATTACTTGCTTTGGAAATCAGGATCCAAGTATAAAACCCTACCAGAAACTGATCAGTAGCAAACACAGAAGCTTGATCATCTCTCAGTTATGCATTTAGCATGCTGATCCAGGGGAAAAGGCAGGAACAAATTTTTCCTGCAGATCAAGTGTTCATTGTTTTATGGCCTCCAGAATTGGCTGGAATAAGTGAAGGTCAGACGCAGAGATGCATGAATCCTTATCGTTGCATATTTCTCCAAAGCAAAGAGATGGCAGTCCAAAAACTATAGCTAAAAGTATTCTCAGTAATGGAGAAGAGCAGGCTGTCCTTTCACAGAGAGAGTCTGGAAGTAGGACCCTCGTGCTTAGTGCTGCCAACAGAGAGGAGCTGCATGCCCTTCTATCATCTATGCAGATAACATTTGTCCTGTGTTTTAAATAGACAGTGTTTATACACAGAGATACATGCAAAAATACTAATCTAGTTGAATCCTAACTCCCTCTTGGCACACAGTTATGTAATCAGTAAGAAATATTTAACTAAGGGTTGTATTTTTTTCCAGCCTTGATAGCATAGGTTGCTTAGATTTGGGTAAATTGAATAAATTCCACCTTTCATAGCTGCAATTTGCCCTGTATTGACTCAGTTGCACGGAAGTAACTTACTTACAGTAAAGACTAAACAAAATTCCTTATTATAGATGAGGATTGTGTAATTCAGGTTGATCGAAGGGGAGTTTTGTGTTATGTGAAATGACAATCTAAATGACCTGTTTGTGGTACAACATGGTCCAGGCTTCACAGTCAAGAAAGAGAAGCAAACAAATTTAAAACATATCTTGAAGATGCTCTTTATGTTGCCAAAAGCAGCTACACATATATTGATCTCTATCATTATTCATGTATTATAATTTCTGTGGCAATGTGACCTGTGTAGGGTTGGACTAGATGATCTTTAGAAGTCCCTTTCGACCCTTACAACTCAGTGTGATTTTGAGTTGCAATTCTAAAACCTCGAAGATACTTTGCTATAATTTGAAGAACGAAGGAACAGTCATTTCTTCATATCATTTTGAGTATAGAAAGGCAGTTTCATTTGTGCCCCCTTAGCTGCTAGCCTGAAGTCTACCATGCTGAATCTCAGGTACCACTTCTCTCCAATACTAGCGTAGGTGCAAAACCAACCAGCTCTGCAGGATTCATGTCAATTTACACTGACACTATTTTGCAGTGTTCCAACATGACATTTGCTTTACCTGCTACTTCAGTCACCTCTGGATTACCAAAGCTGTGAGTAATTTTCTCAGTGGAAATGAAGTCAGTGCCTTGCTATCTGGTTGTGGAAGTGCTTTACTTTTGTCTTGCTAGACAAACAGAAAGCAAATTTGCTCGTGTTAACCATAAGACTTAAACCTATAAAACATGGTTAGGGACTGAATGTAAAGAAGTGAAGCTGTATTTTGTTTGAAGTATTTTTAACATGAGAACAAACTGTGGCCTGCTGACATGAGCGAAACTGCCTGTGAGTACAAAGCTCCCCTGAACAAGGAGCAGACTGTCATCACAGAGGTCACATCTGCAGAATGAAAGACCACCATGCCATTAATTTGATGTAAACTAAACATAAGTGACACAGTTCTTCATTCTCAGCAAGGACTTGCCATTGCAGAGACGTTATTAACATACACAGCTCTTGTTTACAACTGCTGTTAAAATGTCAGCTAGACAAATCTGTCAGACAACCTCCTTTATCCTTCTCTGCCTTTTGCTGTTGTTGCTGAGCTGTGGATGAGAAATGAAGAGACAGCCATTCGGGGTAAAGAGAGACCTTCTGTTAGGTAGAAACTTCCTGCTTTCTTCTGCTTTTCAGCTATAATAAGGGTATTTGTCATGAATTTGTGTGTCAGCAGCCACAGACTTGCTAAGGTATTGCATTTGGCCGTCACAATTAGGATCTGAGCAACCCTAATCTTTAACACTCTAAGAACGAGAACCTTTAGACAATGTCATGGTCTTCTGCAGGAATACAGAGCACAGATGAGAAAGAAGTTTCTGCAAAAGGAGAGAAAACAGATATTTTTATTACATTTATGTGGATAAGGAGACTTAAACCCTCACAGAGAACATGGATGGTTAAGCTAATTAAGAATCAGATTATATGGCTCATGGTAGAAGAGGGAAGGAACAGTAGCTTTAGGGGTAGGACCTGTTCTTGATGTTTGATTTGTTTCCTCTTTCAATCTGCAAAGATTTGGTGTTCCAGAGCTGAACTGGGTGCCAGAAATTTGGAACTACTATGTGTAAACAGCATCAGAGAACTTTCTTTACAGAAAGCACCCTGACAGAGCTCTCCTTTGGCTTTGACAGAAAGTAGCAGGCATATTTCACTACAGAGAATTCTGATCTATCTGTGCTTTTGAGGGAAAAAAAAAAGTGGAAAAAATCAATCTCTGTATTAAGATAAAGTGTGGAAGGCTAACAATCTGTTGAGGCAAAAATAGACCTTCATGTAATGTACACTGTTATTTATCTAATGAAGTATATACTGAATTAAACACCATCAGGGTTAGATCCTCCATCTAGGCACTGACCTATCACACATGCTCAAGGAAAGCTTAGGCAGCTTGATTCCAAGCAAGATTTTCAGTTCGGAAATTCGGAAGCTGAAACTTAATTCAAGTCAGGTTTATAAATACTGTGCATTCTAGACTTCAAAAATACAATATTCTTTTGTATTTGCATAAAGAGCTGCTTGTTCCTTTACAAGAAGGAAAGGCTAGATACGGGGCTAATCCTTTCTTTGTCAGGAAAGAGGTATTTAAGAGAAACAGAAAAGTCCTTTGAACAATGCTTTACTTATGAAAATGCTAATAACTATTCCAGCAAATACTCATACTGACAAAAAAAAAAAAAGTGTACTGTCATTTCTATGTTAACAGGAGTGCATGAAGTATTGTTATTAAGCCATGTTATTAAGACTACAGGAAAGCCCGCACACTACACTGTGACTCTATAACAAGTGCTGTTATTTAACCTTAGTAACAGAACAAGTTACGGTGGATTCTGAGACTTCTGCTTCATTCCTTTAATGCTTTGATTACTCTTGTACACAAAGTATAATAAAAAACCATTGACTGCAGTACTGAGTAGATATATTTGGCATTGAGGGCAAACTTTGTGTTAATTTTTCTGTCTCTTTTAAAAATCTAGGTTGTTGGTTTATATCATAGAGGTGGAAAGTTAAAGCACAGACCAAAGGAGAAAAAAGTGTTTGTGGTAGCCGACAGAAGTATTGTCAGAAACGTCCTCCTCTTTCAGCTTCTCTGTCAGTTCCACCCCACCAGTTGGTGTCACATCTATGAGAGTGGCTGTTTTGAGGCTTCATTTTTGAAAGAGAAAAATATTGAACTCAGTATACTTCAGGAATTCTGTGAATGATCCATGTCCTTCAATTTTGTTTTTCTTATATCTGAGAATATTAATCCCTTCACTATCTGACAGCTATGCCAATAAAATGAATTCAGTGTGTATTTTAGGCTTTTTCATGGCTGTCTTCCAACCAATGATACAACTAAGGATTTTGCTGTAACTTCTTTTTCCTTTATTTTTTTTTCTGCAGGCTTCTTATATTTTTGTAATTAGCCTACTGTTTTCTCATGTACTTAGGAGACTCATACTTATCTGTATGACAACTCATAAACGTGCCTATTTTTTCTGCCCAGATGTCAACTCTACCCTTTCCCTTTTTTCTCCTTCCCCTTTCCTTTTTTTCTCCTTCCCCTTTCCTTCCCCTTTCTCATTCCCTTTTCCTTTCTTTTTCCTTTTTCCTTTTGCTTCCCATCACCTCTTCCCTTTGCCCTCCTCTTTCCCTTTATTCTCATATTGTTTCTTGTTGTCTCTTTTTTCTGTTCCAGACATAGAGGCTTTTATTGTCTGCCCCCTCAAAGGAAATTTATAGCACCTTCATTAATTCTGACATTGTTTGAAGATGTTCTTCCTTTTCTCTGGAGGGTATCTTTACACCTGGTATGTATCTTTACACCGTCCTTCCCTTGCAGGATGCTATTTCTTGGTGACAGAGGCTGTCATCATGCTGACAACACCATCTGTGGAGACAGAGTCTGTCAGTGTTGGCCTGAGAAGCTGCCCTTAAAATGGAAATACCAGTAGGAGTGCACGCTCTGTACCTCCAAATGGGAATGAATCCCTTCTGTTGTGCTCAGGACACCGGGGAGTACTGCTAGAAAAGGGAAAAGATCTGGCAAACCTTCAGTGAAAGGTTCTGGGCAGGCAACATCCCCCTCCTTCAACTGATCAATTTTGCAGAGAGATGTTTGCGTTTCCCCTCCAGAATCTTCACTTTTTGTGTGTGGGGGGGAGGGGGGGAGGGGGAGGGGGAGATGGGTGGGGATGGAAGGAGGAATGTGGACAGGGAGATTTTTTTGGCTTTAGAAATCTGTGGTTCTACAAGGAACTGAAGAGAGGACCTTCTCTTCCTTATAAATTAGATGATGGCTCTTCTGCCCACAGCACAAAACAAATCCCTAACCAGAGCAGTTTCTTATCACTTACATTGCAAAATAATTGTTTTCCTATATATGCTGCACTCTCCCTTTTTCACTGCTAAAAAATCCCAGTGCTTGGCGCCCTAGGATATTCTCATTAATAACTCATAAAAAGCACAGTCAGACTCCTGGGAAGGCAGCGTGTTTTCTAATATAACCAAATTGCTTGATTTTTGCCTGTCTTACACTTACAATTGAGGTCCTATAAACAATACTAATTGTTATCAGTTGGTGAGGTATTTGTGAACGAAGAACTAAAGATTTACGTGGAATCTGCTCATGAATAGCTGTCATTAAAAATAAATGGATGTTTGGAGAGTGTATCATTGCAGAGTTGTTATGTTCGGGGTATAAGCCACCATGCAGTAAGTGCTTCATCTCTCTGTATTTTTTTTTTTAACATATCAATCTAAAAATATACAAAGATACTTCATTTAAAGATTAAATATTCAGTAGTAAAAAGCTTTTTATCTTCATGGACCTCCATGACCTCCACCTAGAGCTGTAGGGTACTGCTTCAAAAGCCATCGTTAAGCCAATAGCTAATTTGTATTATGAACAATACAAAGAAGTATCCTTTTTGTTCAGTTCGCAGACCTTAAAACCATGTGTTGTGTATGCAGAATGTGACAGATTTGGCTGACATTAAAAGTATTACACAGGACCAAAGCTGATAACAATTTCTGCAGTTTTACAAATGCCACTGGGAATGCCACAAAGAAGTTACTGAGGGTGGTTGTTAGCTCACACAGAGGGGAAAAAATAAGTATTGGCCTAACAGTGTCAGGTCTCAATGAACAGTGGCAGGCTAAATCCAGTCTAAACCATTTCAGCTTGCCTGGCCGTGACAGCAGCTATTTCACAAGCAGATAAGCACGACCTCAGTTTGGTTTAGCTTCTCTTCAGCTTACAGTGATAACACATAGTTATTTTGTGTGGGCTGAACCATCCGTGACTGTACAGCAAAATTTGGTGTGGCAGAGTGCAAAGGCAGGACGGTGCCAGAGGTCCCAGCGTTGCGTTGCAGATCACAGTGGTCAGTCCAGGGTCAGTAGGGCATCCTGGGGTTGTTCAGGCGAGAACAGTTTTGAGGGACAATGAAGGAAACAATTACTGAAATCAGTGGGGAAAGAAAAAAAACAAACACAGCATGTAGGTATACTTTGCTAATAACTACTTTGCTAATAACTCCTATAAAAAATAACACCTACAAAAATAAAATCAGATAGACCCAAGGCCAGGAAGGACATTGTCATGAAAATCAATGCCTCCTTCCTGCTATGAGGAGGAGGCTGTCTCCTTTAGCATCATAGGCGTGCTCCAGATAGAAACCCAAGGTGCTGGGTAAAACAGCTCATGCTGACACTGTGAACCTTGGAACCTGGGAACGCATCTGAAGGACGAGCATACTGGCAGAAAGATATAGCAGCTACCAGGAATGTCTTCAGTTCTTCTACCTGAGCTATTCCAGTTCTGCTTTGTAAATGCAGGCTATGGGTATTCTGACTGGCACAAGTGCGCTCTACAGAGAACTATATTAATTTATATCACAGCAGATTTGCACATGCAGACATCCCAATCTCATGCACTTTCTCAAGCACTCCATTCTTCTTTTTGGTATCAAGGAGGTTGAGTGTTTCAACAGGGACAGTATATTTGATTTAGTCACTTTCTAATAAGCATACTGAAATAGGATGCATGCAGTAAACTGAATCAATACCATAATTCCGTAATACCTTCAGAAATAGAGTCATTTCATATCTATTGTTTCCTACTCTTGTTTGCACTGAAATTTGACTTGCCATCCATGTACTGCAAAACAAAAAATAAATGGCTTTTAAGTGAAAGTGATTTTCCAAGGCTCTTTAACTTTTAACAACAATGTTTAGAAGTGCTTACATTTTAGCGCTCTTGTGATCAAAATAAGTACACCTTCTGAACATTTAAAAAAATAAAAATAAAAGTGCTGCCCCTATGATGGGCCATTAGAGGTCTAACTTCCAGATAATGACATCTCATCTTCATTTATCATTTTCTGACTGCGCCGTGACCTATTCGAAGGCATCAAGTAAATGTTATCCTCACTGTTATAGATCATTCATGGGCTTGAGGACTACTAAGAGGACTGTAAAACATGCAACAGTTAATGACAGTTCTAAATCCAAGCTCAACAGTTTCTTGTCCCATCAGTTGAGAAAGATTAACTCAGTTGTCGTTAATCCAGGAATAACTGAAATCAATGTAAAGTATATAATTAATTATAAGTATCCTCATCATTGTTCGGGTGATTATGATTAAAGATCTATGGATGAGTATTTTGCTCTTATTGCAGCGTAGATGAGTGTGGTTCCCTTCATAGAAAAACTACCAAGAAAACAAAATGGATCCAACAATATGAATGTCTACAGTACAAATAATCCCTAAATCTTAGGGGCAAACTGAGAATTTTTTCCTTTTAATTTCATATTGTTGCCCTTTTTCTTAAAATTCTAGGTATTTTTATCTCCCACCCAGCTCATTTCTTAATTATCTCTTTTTCGGTGTATATCCATTTAGTTGCAACTCTTGATGCTCTGCATGCAGATTCCTCACACATATTGAATGTTTTTTGGGTGGTAGGGCTGTAGACTGTATATATATTTTTTTTATTTTAAACCTTCAGGTTGCCTTTTTTCATTCCCCACATTTTCCACTGTGAATTAAATTTAGTTCCTGGTATGTTCTTAGCAAGCACCTCATCATTCTGTGATGTACTGCTTTTACGAATCGAGTTCAAGGTTGCCACGTGATGGGCACCTATTCATTAGACAGAACCTCAAAAAGCTCAGAAGGTCAAGCCATACAGCAACCCTCACTGTGTTCTGAAGCTGAAAAGTTATGAGGGCTGACCCTTTGTTCTGCCCTTCAGATAAATACAAGCACAGGAACAGAATGACTGGTGGCTGCAACTCAAATTGTGACCGTCATCAATGTTCTGAACTTCCAGTGCTTATGTTAACTTCTCTTCCAAGAACATATGGATAGAAAAATCAAGGTAATCAGCTTCTCTAATTCTGTGTTGTTTACCTGTTGAGTCTGGAATTGCTGACACAGAAGAAAATTAAAGTCATAAATCTGGGCATAATGTGGTTACGCTTTATGGTAATGTCCATTACTCCAATTAATGTTAGGACTGTTGATTGTATTACATACGCAAAGAAACACACGCTCAAAAAAAGTTGGAAAACTCAAAGGAAATTTACACCAGTTTAGCTGTTTAGCTCTTTCATGATGTATACCTGGTAGTGACTGGATATATTTTAATATGTCTGTAGCATAGTATATTTTATAGCGATAACACAAATTTTGTCATAAAATACCAGCTAAGTTATTTTCTGAAAATTGACCCAGTACCACCGCATTAACGTATAATCAAACAAGTTAAGAAATATGTTATTTAGAAGTAGCTTATTGCAAAGCAAAAATAAATTCCTTTATTGAATTCTGGTGTTTTCAAGGATATCAGCATTTACAGTAAATGCCTTCCATAACAATCCCTGATTTTGCTGTAACAGAAAACAACCACTGAGACACAGCTATATTTATATAATTTGTTCCTGTGATAAATAGAATGTCAGTTTAAGCCCCACAAGCTTTTGTAATCACACGGTTTATACAGGAATACAGCTATTTTTGAGATCTACCTTGCAATTGCAGCACTGCGAATTCTAGCTGCAAGGAGACTGCTATGTTATGAATAAAAATTAGTGTCTGAACTTGTGTCTACAGCATATTGATTGCTGACAAATCTAAGGCTTCCACTCACCATTTAAAAAGTCACTCTGATGACGAATATATTGCTTTTTGCACCCTCCCATGTTCCTTGCTAGAAGTCTGACTGTCCAAGAAATATCAGCCAAATTAATTCTGAATTGCTAAATATTGTGAATTTCCAAAGCTCCATCTTATGGCGGCAGATCACAGTTCTGATTGTAACTACATTGTTTCCCACTGAATTCAGCAAATCTTTGCTAGCAGACACCAATAGGCTATGGAAGAGCAGGTGAGTCATACATCAGCACAGGAGATAAAAGGAAAATTCCCCAAAATCTCAACTCTGACTCACAGTTGTCTGGAGGACAAGTAAATCCTGAAATAAATAGCATTGCACTTTACACCACAATATGGTCTGCATTCAGAGGTATGATAAAGAAGAGGTTGTAGATGTTTTTTTCCATTTTCTAGTACTCCATCTCAGCTCTTCTCTGCTTTACATCTGCACTAGCATTAATGCATATATGTGCTGATCAAGCCAATGAACTGATCTAACAGAAAAATAACCTGGTAAAAATGTGGGGTAGATGTCAGTGTCTGCCTTAAAGCAGAAGGTGAGAATAAATCACTGCTGAGAGAATCGTTCATCCAATTTCAGCAAATGTACAGATTTATGACCAAGAAACGTGACCTTGGCTGTCACTGAAACACACAGCTCTGAAGTTATTTGGAGAAAAAGGAAAAGGGAACAAAAACAAAAATGGAAAATGAAAGAGGGAGATGTGAAAAGAGAAGAGGAAGAGCAAGACAGAGAAGGAGAGGAAGAAACAGTAGTTGAGATTCATAATGAACTTTGTAAAAATCCACCAACACGTCTGAAAGTGAAGAAAAGTCACTGCCGGAATCACAACAGCAGCACCTCTGCAACATGACATTAATCTGTGGTGTTAAATCTCATTTTTGCTGTTCAGTCCACTCTGGCACTTTGCCTTGTTTGCAAACTGTCTAATTTTTTGCTCTCTGAAAAGAATTGATTAGAGGACATTGGGGCATCAGTTTACCTTGAACTAAAGTGAAATAAACCTTTTCTTAATCGAGCATGAGGAGAAGGCTTTAAAAACTACATATTCCTAGAAGACTCCAATCACTTTATTAAATTGGATTACAGTTGAAGTATGTAATTCTACTGCACTGTTTCAAAGATGTTCTTAGAAATCAATGACTTTTCTTCATCACTGATTGAATCTGAACATAGTTTACTTTAGCCTTATAGAAAAAAACAGAAGAGAAAGGCACTTTAAAATGTATGTCCCCCTTATTCATGATGTTTTTTTTTTTTTTGCAGAAATTCCAGAAGAAAAAAAAAATAAATAAGATTGTAGAAATATCTTCTAGTTAGAGAAATGAAGAATTTTTGTGTCTCTTGTCATAGATTTTTGGGAGGTGACATGTGAATATAAGTACAGTAATTTTAGGCACCATGTCTCTGGAACTCCTCTCCACAATTGCTCTACTACTCAACTTAGTGCATAATTTCACATCTTAGCCAGTAACAGTGGAAGGTTGTCCCAAGGGAAATTCTATGTGGTAGTGTTGTTCATGCTTTTAAATCCTGACAGGGATTTGCCTCTATAGTACCATAATAACCACGTGTGGAAAAAGAGGCAATGTCATTTTAGCTCATTTTTTAAAGGTGGGGTGCCAGTTAAGGTCAGCACTGAAGTCCAGCCTCAAGAACTCCAGTATTATTGAATCAAAACTGGAGTACTTGTTTGCTATACTATGGAAAACAGAAATCTCTATGGATGGCATTGACCAAACTGGATAAAAAAGACCCTAAAACTCAAAGTTGTCTTCAGTTTAGAATATACACATGAGTCAAAACTGATAGTACCATGCCACTGCTGTGGCAAGAGAGGGATCTGTGTTTACATGATGCACTTGAGCATGACCTAGCTTTTTTTACAAAAAGTAAAATTCTCACCTTTGGTTTCCCACTTGAAACTGTTATTTCAGTTTCTGTTGTGTTGGTCACAAAAGCCTAAGTGATAATTTTGAAATGGAATTTTCTTATTACGAGCAGGGAGCTGAGCCTACAAAGAAATGATAAACCTAGCATTCAAAATTACATTATAGAGAGCAGTATGTGCTCTTGATAATGTTTATAGCCAATCTTCAGCTGAGCTTAACAGAAACACCGTGAAGAAAAGGGAAAAATAAAGGCTATGTAACACAATCTGTTAATTATGTTGTACAGTCATTAATAATTCGATTACGGCAACATAATTTTCATTGGCGTAATTTAAATGGCACGCTGCAAATTCTCTAGGAGCCTTTGGAATCAGAACGTGAAAGTCCTCCAGGAGTCACTAAGATAGGTTTTGATTTCAATGGTACAATATATCACTAATGGTGATTTTTACCAGCTGAGCTTCTGCCTCATAGTCTTCAGTAATCTAGTCGAGTCCGCAATTAGCATTTTAATTAATTCAGCCTTAAAGTGTTACTTTGATATGCCTTTTTTGCAAATTTCTGCTGCTAATCACCATTAATGCAATGTTATCACTTTCACCACTGGATTTCTAGCGATATTGTGTATCTCTAATAATACTAAGATTAAAAATCCATCCCATGTCTTTTCACAACCTTCCTTCTTTGAAAGAAGAGCCCAGTGAGTACCATTCAATGTTTTGAAAATCTATTAGTGAACCTATTAATATATCCGTTGTGGTATAGAGCAACTCAAATACTTTGCATATCCCTTCCATCCTTTCAAATAATAATTCCACCACAAAAGTAGGATAAAAAGAGAACCTACATAACTAAATTTCCTGATGGAATAAAAATATAAAATAAAGTAAAACTGTCTCATTTAAGTTCTGTATTGTAACACTAATTTACATTACATACAAGAGATCAGAGGTTTAAAATTAGTGTCCATTACTGTAAGACCACAATCACGCACATGCAGACTGCTAAGTATTACTTATGTGAAGTCAGGACTCCAAGATATATTCACTGAACGCTCCTGCACTGCAGAGAAATATTTAAGATGTTTATGGTTTTGAGTAGTTTTGCAAAAACTCCTTGGGGTAGTTGGGTATTGGCACCTCACACAGCACATAAATAAATCCACTACAGCAAACAAAAGCACTGACACACCTGTACTTAACATGCCTCCTACACGACCAAGCTGAACTAAGGCTCTGAAATCACTCATCTTTTGCAGTTCACTCTCTATTGTGGAGAATGAGGAAAACAAAGCACAATATCTTAGACTGATCCCTGTGCTAAACATACACAGTTTTTAATCAGCAAAGATTCATCTGGTAACTTCTCACAAACCTACAAAGCAAGGACTATAGCTTTTGTCTCGTTGACTTACTAAAAATGTGTTTCTTCTGCTGTATTGTGCAGTGCTGTCTGATTGCAGGGGCTGTTCCTATAGCCTTGTACTTCTGTGTGTCAGAGCTCCCTCTAGAAGTAAAAGAAATAATTATCCACTTCTGGATTCAGAAAAAAAAATGAAACTCTAAGAAATAGTTGTTCACTTGGACCATGTAAATGATTGTGACAGGGAGAAGTTGATGAATGTGTTGTCAGACATGAGTTGGCTAATGGTGCATACATTCCCAGGGTAATAAAAGGTAATTTATTGAAACTGAAGGACAATTTAATTCTTTTGGACTTGGGGCAGTTGGCAGTCTATTTTATTTTTATTTACACAATGCTCAGGACATGTATCTGAGCTTGAAAAGTAGGGAAGTTATTAATGGGAGTGTGAGACTCAGTCTTGGTTCACAGGAAGATCCTACTGCCATGCTTGCCAGAACTGGGAACATCAGCTGTCCCAAGCCTTGCTCAAACCAAACTTCAGTACAATGAAGGACATCTTTATTTCTAACGTTCCTTCCTGCTCTCTGATATTCCTCCAAACACCTTGCTATTTTAGAGATGCAAGTAAATTATTTATTTTATAGAAGAGTAGTGGAAGTGGTGAGACAGAGGGATTGTTTGCACACCATCCATATATTTTATCATCCAGCAAACAAATAAGACTCTTAGGAAATGTCATCATCCTACAGAGGCACTTGGACGTTTCAGGGCTGTCTCTACTGATTATGGATTTACAATTTTGTTGATAAAAATTTATTAGTTTATGACTTGAAGACTTTATACCTAAACCTCCCTAAGGCATTGACTCACGTTGGAATGCAGTTCTATAGTATGTAATGCAAGGAGTGCTTACTAGTGGCAAAAGATCTCACGTTCATAGGGTTCTGTGGATTTCTGATTAAGTGTTCATCAAAATGCTGCCACATCAGCTGCTGTAGGGGCTGACTTCCTGATAGCTTCCCTGATGTCACACCTAAATTACAAAAACTGTTTTCTTGTGCTTGATCTAAAGATGCAGAGTTAAATTCTCCTTTTTTGCACCGAGTCAGACCCATAGTAGTAAACCAACTTCTCTTAAATTCTTCTGTTTAAGGCAAACGTTCTTTAAATAATACTGATGTTTGTATTTAAAGAAGTATAATACAATTTTTCCTTTAAATATTCAGTCTTCTCTATCTTTTCCTCCCTAAACCCTTTACATTTAAAGAGCTGGAGTTTTTCCAGAGTGTTTGAGTTGCTAGAAATAAAGTAATTAACAACAACAACCACCAAAAATTCTTGTAGAGATCTAAGGGGCAGACAACGGGAAAAGCAAGAGCTCTTAATCACTTCCATAAAGAGCAAGGCAGGGCATAACCTTCAGCAGATGACTTTAAGGTTTAACATTAGGAAACGTATTTTCAGAATAATAAACTGTGCAGAGATCTTTTCATGAGAGCTTGTGGATTCTCCATGAGGTCTGTCCTCCAAAATTATCTGGTGATAGTTGACCTGACTGTTAGTCAGCATTTCCTAGTTCACTTTTCTTGTTCCCCTTCTATCATCCTTCCTATCCTGTAAATCTAAAGCCACTAATTCTGAACACCTTCAACATCTTAAATTTAAGGGCATTGCTGTCACTCCTCAAATTAAATACACGTTGCATGGGCAAAACTTTTAGTGCTATAAGGTGTGTCTCAATTAAAATGATTTGACTAATGGTGTATACATTTCATGTAAGCTCCTTGAATCAAAAGACAGATCATTTTATAGGGATCAGTTCCTCCTATTCTCTGCCAGCACAAGTACGTTTAAGGTGTATAATTCTCTCCGTGTCTAGCAGTTTTTTTGTTTGTCTTTCAGCCAAATTAAGTCTGTAATTGGAACATAATACAGGATGAGCCCTTGATTTTGCCAAAACTGGAGGTCCTGACTTTTCAGGGAGGTCTTTGGTGTGACTGCTAGTTGTGTACAGCTCATTTACAGTATGACTTGGAATTCAGCATTCAGTCAAGACATAATGGAGCATGTTTTAGCTCCAAGCCCTTTTCTACCTAGCACGATTATGTTAACAAGATTTTTGCTCTCCATTTTACACAGCTTTATTGAATAAAGGCAAAGCTTAATCATTAATGGCACATTTAAGAACAGTAGTTCTCAAACTGCATTGAAAACAGCTGAGGCTTAGGAGAAAGGCTGGAGGAGTTTGAGTGAGGCCACCTTCTGATAGCTCAGCATTTAGACTTTGGAGCTTGATTCGGGCTTCAGCTTGCCAAGGCCCATACCTTGTTTACCTTAACACTGGTATGCTGATCCAAATTTGGTCCTGCTCCATCAAGATGAATTTGTCTGATGTTCACTGAAGTCTGCTGCACTCAGGAGATGCAATTTGCTCGTGTTCATGTGCAGGACTGCATCCTGGTCAACAAGGACACACCTACTCTGCTGAATTTACTCTCACCCCACTCTCCTGGTAGATATGGATAGAGATGATGATGATGTTTGTTTGTTTTTCATGGATGATTCTTGGACATTTCATATGGTTAGAATGACAGGAACGCTTAATTTTCCCCTATAAGGTTTACACATGAGAGAGTGGAACTTGTTCTAGAGTCTATACTGGTCATTTTGCTTATCCCCGCATTACCTTTAAACGTTACTGTATCTGCCTTGCAATCCAAGGACTTACTCAAACAGCTCTTTGTGCATCTCTGCTAGGTTGGTCACTGTTCTGCTTCAGCAGCAGAGACTTCAAACAGTGCTTGGCTGTCTTTAATTCTGTAAACCCTGCTATTTGCACTTTGGATTGCACAGTAGATATAGCCTCCATTCAGCCCTAGGAAAGCTGAATAATAAATAGGTCACAGTCTTCTGTGTCAAAGACCTGTCTGAATACTTGCTCAAGCAGAAAAATACATATCAAGACCAAAGAGCTTAAAACTGAAGTGAAACACATTTAGACTTGAAAGAAAGGTCAGTCTTTATGCAAGAAAGCTATTAAATATTAAAATACATTATCCACAGAATTTTTCCACAGAGTTTTTCCCTTTCTTGGAAATGCAGTGCTGGGTAATGCCTACTACCCAGCTGGCTCTACTAGATGATGCTTATGATTTTATTTTTACCATTCAGGAGTTTTATAATACAGGAAAGGTATTTTTCAACTATGTGGTTCTATGACTCCTTTTATCAAGCAGCAACTGGACCTACTTAATGCTGTAAATTGCCATGAGCAGAGACTTATATCACATTTTTTTTGCTTTACAGCTCAATTGGAACCTAAATGTGGCTCCCCTGTGCTGTGGCTAATAGAAAACAAAAATCGTTATTTATTTTTAAATATTCTGTATTCCTGCAGGAGCATGAGGGAAAAAGTAAGTAAAGGTGCAGGTATAAGAAAGCAGAAGAGTGTTAAGAGCAATGGTGAAAAATGAAGGGATGGGCACACAGCTTCTCTCTTCTTAATCCTCCCATCTCTGTGTTGCCTCTTTCTGCTGTTCCATCTGTTTCATCTTCATTGGTCACCAATATCCCACCTCCGAAAATGAAATGAGATTAAGGGCCATGACAAGTAAATATACACCACTACTGCATGTGTAGAATTTTCTGGAATTAAAAATAAGTTTTATTAGGAGTTTAAATGGTCACATAATTCAGCTTGTTTTGTGAGCTCTGACAAGTCTCGTTACTCTTTTATCCCTCAGTCCTGTTAAGACTCTTTTCAGACCCTTTCAGGCAGGACAGCATCTCTATTTAAAACGTCTCCTTTCAGAGGGAGGAAATTTTTATATTGGCAAAGTGTAGAAGAGAGATGCACACATTCTCTATTTCTGATTAATGTTCAGGGTGAAACACAGGGAGTGAATAATCAAAGCCCTGCATTTTCTTGATTTTTCACTGCACTCACACACTGCTTTGTCAAAAATGATGAGTACAACAGAGTCAGATTGCCCCACTCCTCTGAGTATGCAGCAGATATGGGATATCGGGGTATGCAAATGAAGTATTAATCATTATAATCAAGAAAATTTTGTGACTGGCTGTAATGAAAACACCCTATTTCCTGACCAACCTGTCACCTGCCTGCATGTTCCCCTCCTAACAAATCTTCCTTAATGATATTTAATGGTATTGTATTTTCTCTTAGGTGGGAAGCTCTCCAACCTGGAGATTTCACATAATTTTTTATGTCTCCATTGCATCTCACATTGACCACACACCATCAGTAATAAACTGAGGTTGTATTCACATAACATGGATCATTCCTGAATTGCTGTGCTATGCCAAGCTATGCCAAAGAAAGACACAGTCCAGAAGCTTGAGCTTTTCTGTCTGATCTAGTATCTTTCCACATTCAATTGAAATTCCTTACTCTGCAAAGTTAAAAAAAAAGGCAATATTCAGATTGTTTTATAGTGAAAACCCATACAGACATTAATGCACAGGAACACATTATGCCTTAGATTATCTTTGGCCACAGTTAAGTTAATGCACAAAGAACTGCTGATGCAGGTCTAGCCTAGGAAGATACTCTATGACTGAGTTAGAGGACTTTTTTTATACTTACTATGAAAGTTTCAGCTCTGGATCCAAACTCATCTGTATTCTAGAGGAAGTAAAGTGAAAATCTGATTCAAAAACAAACTTCGTGCCTTGGAATTTTTTTTATTACAGGTTCAGATCCTCTCCAAAACTCTGTATCAAAATAGCTCTCAATAGTCTGCACTGACATTTCTGCAGTAGGAGCCAGAAATCTTCTCTTGTAAATGCCAATGGCAACTTCCTAAACATCTTTCACTAAACACTGTGTTTGTGACGTGATATAGGAAAGGAGTAATTTTTAATGGCAATAGAACAACAGCGTAAGCAAGTTTAAGGTTCTGGCAAAGCTACTCACTGCCTTGATTTCTTGCAGGTGATTATGATTCTGCTGAGGTCAGCTAGTGACTCAGACAAGCAACACATTAGAAGAAACATAAGCCC
Organism: Callipepla californica brunnescens; assembly: GCA_023055505.1. Classification (NCBI taxonomy): domain Eukaryota; kingdom Metazoa; phylum Chordata; class Aves; order Galliformes; family Odontophoridae; genus Callipepla; species Callipepla californica. The sequence goes on along the minus strand of JALIRH010000025.1, from coordinate 1,394,685 downwards.
TCTCAAGAACACTACAGTAGTATGTGATGGGAGGCAACTAGTTCATTAACATGGAAGCAGTTCCCTACCATGATGTGTATGCATGTAAGCCACAGAAATTAACACAAATTCCTTCATGTCATCCTTCAGTTACACAGGTTTAAGCCACTGAATCTTAACTCTCCATGTTTCTTGGTTAGCTTTTCACCAAAACAAGGAGTCCAGACAGAAGTAAAATACAACAATCATCATATTAAACAGCTCCTAAATTTGAAATACGGAAATCGTACAGATGAGAAATTGATAACCAAAAAGTACTCCTACATCATCACTACCTTTGAATTTGCAATACTCAGTAAGCCAATAACCAGAGCACCACATGGAACTTGTCTGTCAGATACTTTTCTACTAAAAAACATGGAATCGATGATAGAAGATTTTTGTGCAGAAGTATCCATACCAATGGGTTTCCTATTTCAACATTATTTCACAACACCTATCAGTGTTTTCTAAGTCCAAGCTCTGTAGCTCAAAATGGCTGGCACTGAACACGTGAATTTGTTGCTTTATGTTTTAACAAAGAGGTAACAACAGATTCAGCACACCTATTTTTCATTTTATTGGGGATTGTTAAAATATACTCCTTCAGGGCACTAATTGGGAATGAAGAAAATAATCAAAATATATGAGATGTTCCTGGGGCATGATTTTGTTTCTATGACTCTTAGCAGACCCTCTTGGTTCACAGGCTGGACACAGGGACTTGCGTTTACTCCCTATCAGGAATCTGAGCTTGGGAGCTGCCAAAGAGTTCTGTATTGAACTCCTGTCACCTCTGATTGGTCTGAAATATTTTTTTCTATGCCAAGGGATGCCTGAACTTGGACAGGAGACATTGTTGGTATAGGAACAAAACAACATCTTGTCCAGATGCTTGCCATGAGATTTGCTGCCTAGATTCCACTTCATTCTCTTCATTGGAACATTTGCAGTTTCACCTCCTGCTCTTCCCCTCTCCTCCACGTGAGCTGACAGCAGTAACAGTTCCTGGCTGATCTCCCCATGCTTCCCCTGTCACCACTGGAACAGTGTAAGGAATCTGGGTAAGAAGGATAACAGAGATACATACAAATAAAGACAACGGTTTCCAATATCAAATCCAGCCCTTGACATTAATTGGCAGAGCAAGATAATAACCACAGTTCAGAAAACACATTTAGCAAGTAATAAGTGGTAGTGTTTCTAATACGGTGCTTTTTTCTGCTTGGCAAATTGTAGAGGGATAATGTCCACTTCATCCAAAAATGCTTTACCTCCATTTTCACGCTTCCTTTATATTTATAATCAACGTTATTATGCTAGCATACTGTGAATGTCTTGTCTGCTTTAATTAGAAATAAATGCATTCAACAAAAGGAGAGAATGTTGGTATTACAGCTCAATGACTTGGCATGTTTCTTAACCAGTGCATTTAAAAGATAGTCCTGAATGTTCATACCTTGTTGCCTGCAACAGTTTCATTTGCCATTGACAAAGACAACTTAGGATTAAATTACTACTGGGAAATATTACTCCATTTTTGAAAGGTGACTGAAACAGTTCATATCACTGCACAACTTTGGGAAATGAGCCCATAAGGAAGCTGTATATCATCTCTTGAATTCCAGTCATTGGCCTTTCTAGCTTATTAAAGACGGTGATGGCAGTGGGACATTGCAAGAAAAACCTGGCTATGCTTAGAACTGTTAAAGGCACTCTCCAGTTTACTCTCCTTTCTTGTTGCAGTTTCTTCAAAATCAAGAGGAATGACAAGAGAAACTGTTATTTCATCCTCTTTCTTTCCTAAGAGATTCTATCAAACTCCAAAATGTTATTTTCTTTAATTATTTCACTGGCAATACTTAATGGTTCACAACTCAAACATGATATGAAGTTAATCATTTCAAGGATTCCTTCATTATTCTTAAGTAATGAATTATTCATGAGTTCATGCAATTAGTACTAATTGGTCTCGAAGGAGTTTATGGGGTTTATTACCAAATACGCTCACATCTTTCCAGGTACCTCTGCTTATGCTTTGCTTTTGTGCACCTTCTGTAAACTGCTCTTTGAGCAGATGGCATTCAGTAAGTGTATTAACCTTTTATAAATTCAGAAAACAGTGTTTCTATAAGCTATACTTTTCATGTTCTTTCTGATTCTAGTAAATTTTTCTGCTTACTTCTGAAAACATATATTTGAATCTGAGAGCATAAATGACCTGCTGTCTGTGTCAGATTTTTTAAAAGCAATGCCTTAGGCAGGGGAGAAACTACACCATATCTGTCACCAGCTTTCAGTGTCCAGACAGATTGGTTAATGACAGAAAATCTCAAAAGACTAACCTGAATCTGTGTCATGAAGTATGCCATTTCGTTAGAACTTCAGCTCTGTGAACCAATCCTTCTCCATTAAAGTAGTAATTTACTTCTAAACCTGGGGTTCGGAAATTCTCCTCGTACATAAAACACATACCTTTTTTATCATGTTAATTAGGAAAAGTATTATATAGTATTTTCTGCCTGAAAAAAGTGAGTAGATGCAGCAGCACTTTCTCACTGACTCTTACAGATCTGACAATAGCATTTCCCAGAGATGGTTCCCTTCACTCTCTCTTGTAGTCAATGGAAAGGGACAGAATATAAAAAAACCCCATTTAATTGTCTGTGCTTAGAATGACTGCCTAGAGATATTGTTTTTTGTCTATTACTATTAAGGAAATCCATGAAAAATAATTTTCTCTACGACGAAAGCAGCAAATGATTTTTTGCCTAATCTGCTTATGTAAAATACAAAATGGTGGAAAAATTCCAACTTGGTTATTGCAGAGCAGTAATGCTCAACAAATCACTCAAACATGTCCTGCAAAGTGAACAGGAGAGAAACAAGCACCTTTATTGTGAATTAAAGAAGGATTAAATTAAATTTGAAAGTTTTACCATCCAAAAATTCCCCTTCAAAAACATTTTTCATATCCAAGGGATCAGAAAAGATTTTTCACTAAGCAAAAGCCAATGATACCACTGTGCAGTAAGGACTTCAAATAATGAAAACCTTCCCTCCACCTATTTTTACAGTTTTCAATCATAATTTTTAACCTCACAAATAGTATGGAAGCTTTTATAGTTTGTTATTTCCTACTAGCACCACACCAGCTACACAAGTAAACATATGCTCTCCTTCTCAAAGCTGATTACTAAATTCTAGGTAGTGACCAACCTGGGGGCACCATAAAGCCTTGTTGCTACAATCCTTCTAGTGCTGAAAGCATTTGCTGTCTCCAGCAATTTCAGAAAATAGCTTTTTTTGGTTGTACAAAGCAAATAGCTCTTACATTTTCAGCCTTTTTTTGGACTGTTCCTCTCCTCATCATGTGCAGGGCAGGAAAGTCAAGAAGTAATATATGGTGTCCTGAAAAAAAAAAGAAGAGGGAAGTCATTCTTCTGTGGTTTCCCATACCCTCATGACATCAATTTAGCCTGTGATAAAAATTGCTTTGTGAGGTTTCTCTGGTCATCTAACAGAAAAAAATAAAAAAATAAGAACAGTCCTTCTCTAAGTACTGCTGAGTTCAGTTCATGCTTACTCTGGAAAGTGTTCCTTCCCCCGCCCCAGGTAATTTCCCTGAATTCTTCTATTTGTACTGGATAAGTTTAAATCTCTAAACTGTGAGAGGTTTGCCCTGAGCTGGGAAGACATGAAAGCACTTCTAGTAAGCTTAACTTAGTGAGAAGAAAATTCTTAGAAGCTGGAGTCTGAGACATTCCATAATAGTTTCTTCCACTGCTTGGAAAACAAATGTATCTAAAAGAAAATAAATTATATAATGAACTGGAATGGTAAACGAGGACATATCACACAGTCATGTGGTTTCCTGAGGACCTTGTCTTTTCTCCACAGTCAGTGCATACAGTTGAATATGAAAAGACATATATATTAAGGGGCAGGGCGGTATAATCTCCCATAGCCTTATCTACACTAGGTGTATCACTACCACTGCCCTGTGCTTCCCTTCAGCTGCATTACAGGGCATCGTTTACTGCTACAAGGCAATGTTACAGGGCAGGCTGTTGCATAATTACAGAGGCTAGTACTTGTCTTGATAAGTCTTTTTCTCAGGCTATCATTTTCATCACAGTCAGGGAAAAGATGATGTACAATATTCCAAACGAATTTAATCTTGATTTCATGTTTTGTTGCTGTCAGTGTCCCTAATTCTAGAGTGCATGCTTATGGGGGAAAAAGAACTATTACTTCAGTCTTCTTTTATGGGACTGGCCCTCAGGAAACCCACCTGGAGATAAGTCTGAGGACTGGAGGACTTTCCCTTGGACAAGGAAGATAGTTTAGGCAAACCCTGTGCACATAAACCCATGGGACACAATGGGATGCATCCGCAAGTATTTTTATTCAGTATTTCAGATAGTAGAATTAATACCAAATTCACTTTTCATTATAATTTCTGACATCTCACCGTACCCAAACTACAGAATACAATGGACCTGTAATTTTCCATTATAATTTTCTTACACTTCTCCCTATCTAAACTACAGAATGCCATGGATCTGTAGTTAGCTTTTCAATAGCAGGCTTGTGCCTAGCTCTAAAATGCTATTGCTTCAAAGAAACCCACAAGAAAAGACACATGAAAAATTCAGACATTAAAGACTGAATGTACACAAAGAACCAGTGCAAAAACATTTTTCTAACACTCCAAAATTCTTTGAAAATATTATTGTGGTAAGACTTTATTTTATTAAGAAATCAGTGAAAAAAAAAACTAAGGGAAATGAGTGTACACTACATTATTTGATGATACCTTAATAATTCTATGATTCTGTGATGCAGGCAAGTAATATCCAAACTCAGCACTACTAAACTTAAGAACTTGCTTCCCTTTGGCTGACATAAAATTGTCTTTCATGCCTGTAGACAACAAAACTGTAGATTCTAAATGCATGTCTAACGTTTCTAAAGACAGAGAAGTAAAAATGAAAGAGTAAGATTGGTGAGAAAAAGAATTTTTCCATGTAAGTATAGCAGATTTTTTCTTTCCTATTTTAGCTGTCTTTACCCGGTGTAGGGAGCCTGCTTTGGCAGGGGAGTTGGACTCAGTGATCTCTTGAGGTCCTTTCCAACCCCTATGATTCTACGATTCTATGATTATTACATTTTCCATCTTTAAAAAAGAAAAAAAAATGCTAAAAATGATAATATTTATCACAGTAGCATAAAGGAAAAGTGATGCTATACTGGTAATGAAAGATATTAAATTAGTTAATGGAAGAATTTTGGTTGACAGCAAAATTTTAATTCCTGCAGATTTTGAAACAAACCATAACTGAGAATGCTCAATTCTTGTGGCAGATAACATTGCAAATTGAACAAGTGGACACTTCGGTTATCAGAGCCTTTGAGCAAGCTGTTTGTGTTCTTTCAGTGTTTGGAGAAGGACCTGCAATTCCACCTACAGCAGAGTGACCTCATATGAGCCAAAATAAAATCCTCCCGGGATTTGGATTTCAAGTCAACCTTTACAGCACGCTCCCTTCAATAATTCAAATCCGTGTTGAAAAAGAAGTACTGTAAAAAATTTATTCAGATCCTTGTGGCACATGCAAATTTATGGCACAACATCTCCACTGCAGATGTTTCTGCTGCTACAGACCTGCTGAAGAAAGCAACATTTCTGAACTAACACATGGTTTCAAGCTGATTGTCAATCTGACTGAGTGGCAATTTCACTGAATAATGTAGCATGCTTCCCAAAAGGAAATTACTTCATTTCTCCCATCTAATGCACACTACCTAGATGTTGATATCATGTGAAAACACTTATCTCTCCAGGCTTGCTGACTACCAAAATAGCATCTCAGATCTGGAAGCTATTTTATAGTAGAATCATGCCCAAGTGTTGATAAAAAATCTGCTGGGAAAAAAATGTCACAGTCGAGCATGGGAATTGCATTTCCTTTGTCATAGCATAGAAAAACATATAGAGTATATAGGGAAGGGATGGATGGATGGATGGAAGTGACTGTAGGTATATAGAAATAGATACAGGTATACAGAGTAGAGAGTAGAGAAAAGAATGCCATTATTATGGCTAAAGAATAGCCATATGCAGTAATGATAGAAATGATATATGTCACAAATATTATATGTAATACATATCTATGTATATGATTTTTATGTGCATAAATTCATATATTTCTTTGTGTATTTATTCATATTTTGTGATATAGGTACATTTATCCATTTATAATTATTTGCACATGCAAACGTACATATCTATATTTAGATATAATTAGAAAATTTAGACTTTTATTCTACTCTGCTCTGATTCTATTCTGTTCTATTCTATTCTATTCTATTCTATTCTATTCTATTCTATTCTATTCTATTCTATTCTGTTCTATCTACTCTACTCTACTCTACTCTACTCTACTCTACTCTACTCTACTCTACTCTACTCTATTCCATTCTTTAGAGAGGGATTACATATAACAGTTTCTTACAAGCACATCTGACATAGATGTATGTATATTATCTACACATACACAATTAGTTTAACAAAATTAACTTCTTCAGTTTATGTTCCTATTATGATACTGAGTATGGGACAGATTCTCACAGACAGCCGTGATCAACCACTGTATTATGATCACATGAAGCACTGTCCATGGAAATTGACTGAGAAAAAAAAAAAGAAAAAAGTATAAAAAATGCTAACAGAAAATTACATTAGTGCAGTGTTCAAAATGCTTCCTTTTATGACAAGCAGGCAGTTCCAAACCATTTGAAATCTAAGTGTTGCATTCTTGACTGATTTCTCAAATACCAAAAACTGCTGAGCCTCACTTCCCATTTGCTAGAATGCAATTAACACTTTTTCTTCCTTTTCTTTACTTTTTTTTTTCTTTTTTCTTTTTTTTTTTTTTTTTTACATAGATTGTTGGTACTAATGATTTACACAGCAAAGCCAATGCCTCCATGTTTAGATATCTGGAAAAATTTTACCTCTGAAGAAGTGGTGAGGCATTGGAACAGGATAAACAGGAAGGTGGTAAAGTCACCATCCCTGAATGTGCTCAAGAAACATGCAGATGTGGCACTGAGGGACATGGTTATTGGGGCTGGTGAGGATGGGCTGGGGCTACTGTTGGTCTTAGTGGTCCTTTCCAAGCTTAACAATTCTGAGATTCTATGACTCTATGGCAGGAGCTGACACAGCAGCTGTGTGGAGGCACAAATAGGAGACAGAAAATCTTCTCCATGAATATAGGTGGATGTCTTAGTATTTCAGCAGAGCAGAGACCACAGCAGCAAATTCTGTACAGATAACTGCCACTTGCAGTACAACTGGTGCTCCTTGCAGAAACAAAAAAATACAAACCGTGCTGTATCTTGGGAATAGATCTGTGGGAGATGGTAATGCAGCACTTCACAAGTCTAGCTCTCAGAAAAAAAAAAAAGAAAAAAAAAACAACATTCTTGAAACAGTATTTCAGAAAATACATTTGGAAAAGAGAACTGCAGAGGGCTGTCATGATGCAGACAGTTGCAGCCTTCCTCAATCATAGAATCATAGAATCACCAAGGTTGAAGAAGAGCTCGAAGATCATCCAGTCCAACTATCCACCTATCACCAGTATTTCCCCACTAAACCATGTGCCTCAGTACAACATCTGCATGTTTCTTTCTGTTGCCCACTTACCTTGGCAGCCCATTCCACTGCCTGACCACTCTTTGGGATAAAAACTTTTCCTAATATTCAACCTGAACATCCCCTGGTGCAACTTGAGGCCATTCCCTCTCGTCCTATTACTGCTACCTGGGAGCAGAAGCTAACTCTTGCCTCACCACAACCTCCTTTCAGGGAGTTTTTGAGAAAGATAAAGTCTCCCCCTGAGCCTCCTCTTCTCCAGACTAAACCATCCCAGTTCCATCAGCTGCTTCTCGTAATACTTGTGCCCCAGGCCCCTCACAGCATCACTGCTCTTTGAACACGCTCCAAAGCCTCCATGTCTTTCTTTAGTGAGGGGCTCAAAACTGAGAATAGTATTCGAGGTGTGGCCTCACCAGGGATGAGTATGGAAGGATGATCCCCCCCCGTTCCTGGTGGCCACACTATTTCTGATATAAGACAGGATGCCCTGGGCCTCCTTGGCCACCTGGGCATGCTGCTGGCTCATGTTCAGCCGAGCATCAACCAGTTTTTCCAGCATCTTTTTCATATCTTTTGCGGTCTTGACATGCTGAATTAGTCCAGTATCTAAGCAATATTTACCACACTGTTTGCCACAGTATTCTGTGTTCCTGACAATGTTTTCTTGACATTTAATCTACTATTTTCCACTGAAGAAAGGTTTTCATCACCTGGTCTTGGGCGCTATCCATAACTTTCATTATATGATCATATTTCGTTCTCCTGTTCATCACTCAATGTCTTATTCTAATGCGTATTATATTTCAATAAATTTATCAGTGATGAATTAAATCAGTGATGGAGCTGCCCTGTGACTACACTGTGAACTCTTTCTTGGCTTTGCCATGTCTTGGCAATCCAAAGAATATAAGGAATTTGCCATCTTACTGATTGCTTCTGGGGTTATGAAAAGCCAGGCCTGACACAGGACTCAGCAGCAGATGCTGTTGAGCTTTAACCAAGTTAAAAAGCAGTCATTTGTCTTGCTGCTGTGATTTATGTCTTAGTTTGACTCTTTAAAAGCATTTTACAAATCATCTATAACTATACATCATGTTAAATAGCCTTTTGTGCCATACTTTGCCAAAAGCATTGAAAATTCGAAACAATTCTGCCAACTTGTTTCTTTCTCCTTACTGTTCTCGTTGCTGTTGTTTTCTGATTATTGTAGTAATAAACTAGAAGGGTATTACTGCTGAAGAACACCCGAGTATCTGTGGCTTGAATGAAAAAGTTGGAATGAGGTTAAGTCAGTAAATTATTTTACAAAAAAAAAAAAGATTCAGATTCAAGCAATCCTGAGAATTTCCTGATTTCAATTCAAATTTATTTTGTATAAATATTAAAAATATATATTTGGTAAAAAAAAAAGGATATTTTGTCCCCATCTATATTATCAGAATGCTGCATTTTAATATTTCAGATGTAGAATTCTTGACTTTGAGTTTTAGATGCACAGAGAGTGTAATATAATATTCATAAAAGCAAGAAGATATAGAACTGATTTAATCAAGCAAATATTTAGTCAGCTTAAGTTTATATAAAATGGAGCAAATCACTGAAAAATGGTCATGAAATTATGTGCAAGCTGGGCAATAAGCATGAGCCTAAAAGAATAATAGCAAGCTTTGCAGCATTTAAAACTTAGGCTTTACTGAATGTTTTGGAAGAAACCTCAGTTTCACTGATGGAAATTCATTTACACACACGCACAAAAACAAACAAACAAACAAATAGTCAACAAGTCAAAGTGGATGTCACAGACTAACAAGTGATATACTTTTTCAAACAAAAGTTCTTCTTTTTCCTACTTTAAGCAAATGTTGTGAAATTTCTAATATGGCAGTTTGCAACTACCTGAATTATTTTCATCCTAAAATCTCTGCACTGGACTGAAGGTAGTACCATTCTTTTGAAATTAAGTTAATACCTTGCTGAAACTATGACAGGTAATTGATTTCATTTTCTTCTTTTTTTTCTTTCAGCACATGCAAATAACAGAGTGATACTTGTACTTTAGCAACAAACCCATCTTGAAAATTGCTTTGCTTTCCTTAGGTGTCAGGATTTATTTCCTAAAAACTGGTCTGTGTGAATCTCATAAGAAAGGATTGAAAATGGAACAGGACTAAAGAGCAATATGGTATTACACAATACAGTAGTAGTAGTTGTAGTGTGCAATTTCAGGATTGCTCTAGCTTTCATTCTCGTGTTTATTCTCTTAGACTGGCATGAAAAATGTCTACTACTGATAAAAACACAGCTTAAATAATATAATTCTGTCTGAAGAATGAGCTGGAAGATGATAGTCAGAAGTAAGCAGACTCAGATTGTTCTAGTCACGTGCCTTGTCCCAGAATATCTGTTGTATTCATTTAAAAGCATAGTTTTTGCAGTGTTGGCTCATTTTACTACATAAAATAAAGTTCCAATGTAAGTTTTTAAGGAAAGTGCTGGTAATTTAGAAGCTTGCTCTCATTTCAAGAATTACTGGGCCCATTTCTATTCCATAAAATATTTTAATTGGATTTAGTGCCTGTAGCTGTCTAACAGCCCTAGACACATGGATCTGTGCTTTAGACTTGTTGAATACGAATGATTTTTAAGCATAAAGTTACTCCTCACTTTTGAGAATTTTTCCTCAATATTTCAGTTTTTCAGGACCTTGCATTTCATAGCATAAGTGCAAGTAATTGCTTTAAAGAAATTTATTTCTAATAAAAGACATTAAATTTTTAAAAATACTTATATCTGCAGTGTATTATGCCTTTTGCACAAGAGGTCTCAGAGTACTCAGAAAAAAGCTTCTCCTCATGCTCATTTCAGCTCATAATCTCACACCTATTTAAGAGTTCTGCATATGTTTTCTACAGTTAGTTAAAGTAACACTGACAAGGTTTTTTAATGTTTTCTTCTGTGTTTACAAAAATAAACAGCCCTTTGTTGGACTTACAAAAAATGTGCTGTTTAAAATGATAATTTCAATGCTGTCAATGGTTTATGGCAAAATAACACAATATAATACAATATAATTGTAATTGAAGCTAATAATCAAATAAAATGAGCAAGCGAGAGTGTCCGATAAACCAAAGGCCTTACACTAAATGCTGAAGGCAAGATGGCAGCGAGCACCCACTGCTGGGTCAGTCCAAAAGGGAAGAGTCTATGTCTTGTGACACAAAAAGGTTTTCTCTTTCCCTCTGAAAATGGAAAAACGCAGAGCAACACAAAGTCCTCTGGGGTACTTAATTTTTCTTCTCTTCTGACACAGATGTGCCCAGAGCTATTGATCCACAGAGCTTAACTCTTCAACTCTTAACTCTTCAACTCTTAATGCACTACACAATGTTATGGTGTGGAATACCAATACCAAAAATCACAAAACCATGACACAATCTGAGGAAATTCTTCCTGTTTTCCATTCATTATTTCCTGATTCTCTCCTCAATCATCTTTCTCTTCATCCACCTCAGTTCTCCTTTGCTAACACCAGCTGACTTGGCAAGCACTCATCAGATGCTACCTTTCTCTTTTTCTTTCAAACCTGTACTCGTAATGACCATAGAATCGTAGAATGGTTTAGATTGCAGCAAACCTTAAAATCCACCCTGCCATGGGCAGGTCTACCACGCAGAAAGTCAGGTCAGAACAGGGCCCCATCCAACCTGGCCAGGAATGCCCTGTGTTTGACTGGGTAGCCTGTGCCAGGACCCTGTGGGTGAAGAATTTCTTCCTAACATCTAACCTAAATCTTCCCTTATAGTTTAAAGCCATTTCCCCTTGTCTTACCACTATCAAGCAACACAAAAATTCATTCCCTCTTCTGCTTGCAAGCCCCCTTAAAATACTGGAAGGCCATAATGAGGTCTCCCTGAACACTTCTCCAAGCTGAACATGCCCAGCTCCCTCAGCCTTTCTTCACAGGAGAGGTGCTATAGTCCTCTGATCATCTTCAAAGGAAATTAACTATTAATTTGAGAAAATTCTTGAGGGTTCTTCTAAATCTATTCTCAAATACAGAAGAGAATGCCCTCTCTTTTGCTGGTTTGTTTCCTTCTTTCCTTCATATGTGAATGATAGTATCTCTGTTCAATATTCACTTAATTTCAATTACTGTGGTGTAATTGAGTAACCAAAGGGCAAGAAAGCAAATGTAGCATCGTGTGTTTGAAGCAGAGCAGCTTCACATCCTTCTTTAGATTTTACAAGTTCATTTGTCAGTGTTTCCACTACAGATCATACATGAAACAATAAATGCTCTATGAATTAAAATATAACGAGAATTCATTTCATCTGGGACCGGATTGCTTCCCTGGAAATCTCATTCTGGCTATCAACACAAGAAAATCATAAATGGTACTAAAAACTGTACTTCTACTCATAGAATGGTCCCACTGCTTTCCATGAGACTGCATTCTATTGAGAGCACTGCACAGCACATCCAGGAATTAGAGTACTTAGATTTTCATTAGTGTGAGTGCACTGGGTTTCCTTATGCCAACAGCACTTGTTACATACCCCAAGGAAAAAATGCTTGTTGATTTGGAGGTTTAGAAGTTACTTTTCTTCTTATTTTTTTTTTTTTTTTTAAATTTCCTCCAAGTGTTAATTCAACACTGTCCTTGCAACTAACAGCACCATCACTAAGAGAGGTGAATCTATTAATCTGCTTATGCCTTCCTTGTGCAGAGAATCTATCTCCATTTCAGTTGAAAAGGAATCTGTACCTGTGAGTTAAGATCATCCTGTCAAGCAATCCCTTTAAGTGTCAAGGTATAAAATGCTGGTGACACACAATGTTGAGAAAAGAGGATCCTTTAGATGTTTTACTGCCATTCTTCTCCCAGTTGCATGAGAACGGTTTGGTCTAACTTTATTCTGGTTTGTAGTCTTTCAGCTAGAAACTTTCTCCTCTTGTGCCTCCTCTCCTCCATGTGCTATAAAGGTGCAGGATTTTCCCTGTGGGGAAGCCCTGGGAATGCACCCATCACTATTAACAGTGACGACTGTAAGCAAAGTACAGGAAGGGCAGAGCTGACTCAAGTGATGGCACATAACTGCGTGTGTATTGATACAGTGGCTAAACACAGGGCTCTGAACAGCAAAGAAAACACTGCTGTGCTTTCTGTTGTGTTGAAAATAGAATAATTGAATCCTTAGAATTGGAAGGAACCTTTAAATGTTATCTAGCCCGACTTCATTGCAATGAACAGGGACACCTACAGCTTGATCAGGTGATCAGAGCTCGCTCCAGTCTGGCTTTGGTGTCTCCAGAGATGGGGCATCCACCACCTCTCTGCAAAAGACTTTTTCCTTATATCCAACCTTGATCTCCCCTTTTAGTTTGAAACCATTTCCACTTGTCCTGTCACGAGACCCTGCTAAAGAGTCTGTCCCCTTCTTTCTTATAGCCTTTCTGTAGACACTGAAAAGCTCCTCAGTTCTTCAGCTCTAGAAGAGTTCCTGGTGATTAATTAGAATTGAAACATAGAAGGTAATGGGAAACCATCCAATCTAAGAGTGCAGATCCCTTCTAGTTCCAAAATGGGCATGTTAAAGTTCTATTCACATCCCAGTCAGAGTTCAATTACAGAGGTGCGTTCACAAGAGCTCAGCTTCAGTTCAGCATTGTGACAGGTTTCTGGATGGTCCATTCCAAATTGCAGCTCCTTCAAGAAAAGTTAGAACACAAGGAAGAACTTCACTTTTAATTTGATGTGGCAAACATACTGACAAAGAAGGAGGCCGAGTTTATCAAAGTAATTGTAAAGGGATTTTGAGATTTCATTTTATTTGTTTGCACATTTACTACTGTTCTGTTTTGTTGACTTTGGAGAAGCAAAATCACCCATGCAGGTAATTAAAATACCTTGTGGAGGCACTGAGCTGTGAGAAAGACTCAAAGTTTGAAGATGGTATATCTTTAGGCCTTAATTCCTATATGGTAGCCCATCACAAACAATTATATATGCTCTGTTGCAGAAAATCAGCCACAAGTTTGCCAGTAAACACAACATATGCAGGTAAACCCAGAGGAATTCTTCCTTTCACTATTGATACCATTGAACAATCCTCTCCCATTGCCCCAGTACTTTCCACAGAGTTCTTTTTTCACTACACTGTCAGTCTATTTAGGCTGACAATTTCCTAAGGTAGACCACAGTCATAATCGGGTCACTCTGGAAACTCACTGTGAAAAGAATGATAAAAATCAAAATGAGATGTGTCTTTTTCTGCTGCTGCAACACAGCTAGAAAAGAAATCTTGAAAGGCAGCTAAACCCAGAAGATACTGCTTTGAATTAACACAGCAAGAGAAACATTCAAATAGATCAGCTCACCAGCCTGTTGTTAGGCAGACATGGGAAGGTTACAAACAATAGCTAACTGAGGAAGTCTTGCAGCTCAACTACCTAACAAGAAACACATAGGAGTACTGAACCCAAAGGAATCGTTCCACCATAATTCTGATCCAATTTGGAAGATGTACTGGAGAAAATAATTTTTGCAACCAAGCCATGCTTCACCTGACAAAATGTTAAAAATTACCTAAAGGCCTATCTGAAACTCACTGCCAGAATATTGTAAACATAACAGCTTTCTTTATCTTGTCTTTTTATTGACTTTTTCTACTGCACCCAGCTTTCTTCAGGCACGCAAATCCCCATATGGTAGAAAACCATCAAGTACCGACAGCAGAGAATGTAAAGTAGAAGCAGCAGGTGGGTGATGAAATACCATGACATAGATTCACCTTTAAATCTTAAGAAGATGCATTCAGAGTTAAAGTTTGTTTTCAGAAACCTGGAAATAGTTACTATGAGCTGTTAACATGGCAACTGTATCTAGATCAAAGTCATGCCAAGAAGTGGAGGACAGCTCTCTAAAGCACAAATTAAAATGTCATTCCACAGATTGACAAGCCTGAAGCCATTTTTGATAGGCTTCCTATCCTGAAGCCATTTCTGTAGCAGGCAGTACATGGAGATAATTGTATTCTCCACAAAAAGACATGCTCGCCTTGGTAAGATGGGGCATATATGCAGTGGTCCCAAAATGTGATGTGTTGATATCACTTGCAGTGATTAATTTGTTTATCCACCATTGCATTTCGGTAGAGGCAATTTGACCAACTTCATCTTATTAAAAAGGTCTCATCATTAGTAATAATTAAAGGCAGTGCATCATTAGTGAACACAACAGAGGACTGCTTTATTTGAAGGAAAAACCTGCAGGAAATTCATTTAACACAGTATGTTAAAAGGTTAGATGGTGGCTGTAGTATTTGTGTTAAGAACAAGCAAAAATATTTCAAAATTGAGAAAAGCGTTTCTCCTTTGCACTGCTGTGGTTTAACCCCACAGGCAGCTCAGCACCACGGAGTTGCCCACTCATCCTTCACCCCACTCCCACTGGGATGGAGCAGAGAATCAGAGGTGGGGGGGGGGGGGGGGGGAACAAAGTAGAACTCGTGGGTTGAGATAAAAGCTATTTTCTATGGCAGAAAAGGTAGTGGGGAAAAAAGGCAAATTATAATAGTGATGAAAAACATGATTTCTTACAATCCATCAACAAATGCCCAGGCTGTCCCTGAGCAGCATCTGCCTACTGGCAAACTCCCCTTAATATTGCAGTTTTCTCACACGCTGTCGTATTTATGGAACATCCCTTTGGTGAGTTTGGGCCAGCTGTTCTGCCCCCTCCCAGCTCCTTGTGCACCCTCAATACCAGTGAAATTTAAACTTATGCTTGATGGCATTTTCCTCAGAAGTGTTTTGGAGAAGGCTCAGCCAGCTATACTACTATTGTTGTGACTGAACCCTTTCTGAAAGACTGATCTGATCCCTCCAGAGCATACTGGAGGAAATCTACACGGAGTAACATGGGAAGAAATCTATGCTACATCCTCATGGCACAGCTCATTACCTTATCATATCTTGGCACCAACAGAGATATAGTTTAAAATTAGTATTTTCTGATGACTAAAAAATAATTCAATGCATAAAGATACAGATTTGCTCATTGCATGTCATTTTACTGTTATCAGTCTCTAGGGTACAGCTTCATTTACCAAAATGTGCACAAAGCCCATCTAGAGAATCCCACAAGAGTTCTGAAACCAAACACCATTCACAACAAAATTACTCAATTATTTCTTTGAGAAGATGATTGTGTCAGATAAATGCACATTGTGTTGGAAAATAATGCTAGGATGAATACTCTGGGGAGTGTCATCATTATTGGTGTGACTGATGCTATAAAAAAAAGACTCAGGTACTCTGTTGGGAGTTTTCCATGGCATGTATGCTCTGAAGGTGCACTGACCTCTTCCCTTTCTCTGACTCAGATGCTCCAAATTTTTAATGCCTTCATTCAATTTCCCTTTAATTTTCATGAGGATTCAAGAAGGAAGACACCACAATATGAATCACCACAGGTTTGTCCTCTTTCTTCCTCTAAGCAATGATTATACAGAGAACACAAGAATGAGTTCATAGTGCATTGAAAAAAAAATAAAAACTATCAGAAGAAAACAGTTCAAGATTACAAGTCTTTAAAGTCAACCCTTTCAATGAAGTTCAGAAGTACAATGGAAAAAAAGGAAAAAAGAAGCTAACTTTGTTTCTAGGTATTACTATAAATTGAAATTCTGTCCTAGGAAAGGAGCTGGCTGAAAACAAAGATGTATAACCTGCTTTTAAGTTAATATGTTCATGTTACATACTTCCTGTAATCCAACTTTGAGCCTTTGGCATAAAACAGCAATCTGGCAGATGACTGGATAAATGGAAGAGTAGAACTGCTGGAGTAATCAAGATTTTTTTCTTTGTTCATTGATCAAATAATTTTTTTTTAAGAACTGACTGATGGAACACAGAAGCTTTTTGTTTTTCTGGCCTCTGAATTGATTTATTTTGAGATTGAATTAAACACTTTGATTTTTATTTGAATGTGTATGATCTTCAACATTATGAAACTAAATTTGGTCTCAAAATATTTTAATGACAGAGTGATGTCCTGTAGTAGTACCTTACTGAATGTTTCAGCTTTGAATACAAAATGTGCTTGTATACAATGATGGATCTGAAAATTTTCCCTAGAATTATACATATCCAGGAGACTGAAAAATAAGTGAACATACTAGGTGTTTTGTTTTTTTTTTAGGTATAGTTGAGGAGATGTGTTAAGTTTCTGTGCAGATTATGATCACAAACATAATGGTTTCTTTGGGTTCTGTGATCAGTTTATGTATTTACTTATTTGGGTATTTGTTTATTTATGTATATGGGTGAATGAGTTCCTGTTAGATTTTATTTTCTAAAGGGAATGCAGTGTGATGGTATCTTAACATACTTCTTTAATTCTTTTAACGTAGCAGTCCATCATGAAATCAACAGTGAAAGCACAGAAAAAAAAATCACTGCCCCTTGTTAAATACATCAGGTTTTCTATGAAGAAAAATATGCTGCTCTACAACATTGTCACTTTTGGATTCTGAGCGAATAAGTGGTGGCAATTCACAAGAGGGATTTACAGGACAGTTACTTACATCGAAAGCCCATCTTCAATTATTTTCACCTGTAACAGTGTCAAAGCAAAAGCTCCATATTTCATAAACAATTTGACTTTATTTCAGTTGAACAGACTCATCAACATCTGTTCTAAGAATAAACAGCAATGAAAATTATTTGTATCCAAAACAATGAAATAGGTTTTCTAAACCTCACACTTTGCACAGGAGAAGTCGAGACAGAATGTGGAAGTGTTTTAAGTGTGGCTTTCTTATATGATAGTCACGTTTCTGCTTTGGAGCACACCTGAATACTTTATCTGAAATAATTTCCATTTAACGTTGAGAATAACTGGTGAACACCTCCACTCTTTCTTTTAAAGTAATCCACAGATTTGAGAACAAACTTTTGATAAGAGACCTGCTGACTGTAGGCAATTCACACAGCCCCCAGTACAAGTACTTTTATTTAGAAGCGATATTGTTGCCTGTAAGAATTTTTGTTCAATATCTGCTGCATTTTTGGTTCTATCCCTAGGGACAGGTGCTAGTAATTCTTCATATTGCAAAGTTATTAAATGGCCAAATAGAACAGGCATATCAAAGATTAATTCCACATGAGAATAGGTAAGTTTACTCAAGTTTTTCAAGGCTCTGAATTAATAAAAAGTCAAAGCTTTGTTTAAGCAATAAAGAAAAAAGTGAAAAGATCATCAGAGGGACCCTGAAAAACCTGCTAATTAATTATTTTTTCCCATCTCTAATTCACCACTAATTTATTTTATTCTCAGAAGTAATTTAAGTAGAGGTAATTTAAATATATGTTTGACTAGCCACTGCAGAAACCTATATATTAATCAAAGATTATGAAAGCGTTGTAGATTCACTCATCAATCTCACGTATAGACTCTGAATAAAGGAATATAGGAAACCTGGAGAAACATATTTTCTTGAACCTTATGTCTTCAAAATATTCCAGAACTGAAGAAATACATTTTGATTCTTAACAGAATGGACAGGTCTGGATAGTATAGGTACTTAGAGAGCACATGGAAACGTTACTCTTATTTCTTGCCTTAGCAAGATTAACAGTACAAATAAATCAAGGTGTGCAGCTGGGATGTAGTATTTCCAATCACAGGTCTGTTTTCTGAGTCAATGAACTGGATTCAAAGCACAGAGTCACAGACAAAAGGATACAGAAATACAGAACAAGGCAAGACTTCTGATGTTCAGAAATCTTTGTCTTTTGAGCACGACTTTTATTCTTCCTTTTATTCAGTAAGTCTCATCTCATTTTTGATATTGTTGTTGTTCATTTATCACTATGAAATGTCTGCTTAAGAACACTTGTAAAAAAACTCCCAAGTACCAACACCACCAAAGCTGAAAGATTCATTTTTTGTTTTGCTTGTTTTTTCCTCAGCATTATTTAAAATGTGGAAGAGGAAAATTCTCAGTATTATGTTATGTTACTATGAGAACAGAATGTTCTTACAATTAAAACCTTCAGATAAATATTAAAATCGTTTCCATGATCAAATGATAATTATCCATAGAGTGACACATTAAAGGAAATGGCAAAATGTAAGCAGCCAGACTCCTTCCAAATAAATCAGAGTAAATATTACCATGACATCAGTGAGGACAAGATCAGATCAAAACCAACTGCTTTTGAAAATTGCATTTCTCAAAACCCTGACTGAAAGGACATCTTATAGAAATGGTAGCCAGTGGTCTCCTTGGCAGAGCACTGAGTGAGTAAGACATGGATAAGAAAAGAAAAATAACCGATGAATAACTAAAGAAACACAGGTTTTCACATCTTCAAAGGACTACACCTGGAAAGACTATAGCCTTGAAGTGCAACTTGCCATCATTTTTTTCCATCCAGGCAACTACTCATATTATGGCAGTGGACTGAAACATGCTCTGTAAAACCTCTGCCTGTCAGCTATTTTTGTACACTACATTCTGCAGCACAAACTGCACATGTGCCAGTCCCTCAAAGGACACGTTTTGCTCAATTCTCATCACTGTTTTTGCTCAAAAGAAATTATACATGTCTAAGATTGCTGCAGTTAAATTGCCATCTCTGATCTTTTCACCCGCACCCTCCCCATCGGCAACTCTGCTGAACCCCACCCCTCAGTATCCTTTGTAGAATCACCTGTCCCATACACAAGACTAAGCCATAGTAGTGATTTACTGCACGGCTAGGAAGCTTAGCAGTTATGGACAACATCTGGGAGACTGTTAGTCTTGCTAGATTGCTCCTACAAAACAAATCTGTTCACTTTCTTGATGGAACTGGTTGGGGGATAAATACATTCCTCTTAGTGAGGAAAAAATGTTCAGGCCTCTATGAATAACAGTCTGATCTTCAGTAAAATACTGGCTTTCTCCTCAACTTCTGGCCAACAGCAGAGCTTTTAGTTTATGAATTTGTGCATTTTGTATTGATTCTATGTCATTTTGATTGCCAGTAACTTCATCTTCTTTTGTTTTATTATCATTGTGACTGATGTGACCTCTTGAAATAGGTTTATTTTTACTCTCCCTATTATTTTCTTTCTAATTTATTTGTTGCTGTGCTAGAAAAAAAATAATAAAAATATTGAGGTATTAGATTTATTTAAATGCATACAGTGGGATTAACATTGCACAGTGTGATAAAATCATAGATCTGACCACTAAACCTAACACACTTGTGCAGAAAAAACTATACATTCACTATAAACTGGAGGATAAAAATGAACCTTCAAATACTGTACGCATGTGCCAGATGAAAGGGGAATATAATAATGCAATGGAAGCAATAAATATCATTTATTATTCTTGAACATTAAACTTATAAAGTTCCAAGGCATGTCATTCGTGTCAATTAGCTAATCCCTCTTTCTCTCTCTCCATCTCAATATCCTCCAATTCTCTCAGCGTCCTCCTCAGCCTGGCTAATGAATTTAACAAAGAGAGAAGTGTGGATCTTCTGCATATAGAGAAGAGTATCTTAGTGTGTATAATGCAGTACAGTCGCAACAATAATACAGCTCACTAGTCTAATTCCAGAGGGACAGCAATATGATTATCCGTAAGTTTAAATTTACATTTATCATAATTACCCACATTGTCCTATATAAATAAGTCGTCACTCATTTTAAAGGCTTTCTGCTAAATCCTGTTACCTCAAGTATGAATGACCATTAACTATGCAAATGCTCCTGCCAAGTCTGAAAGAACTGTTTAGGAAAAGCAGAGTTTTACGTCTAACCACCACCACCCTTGCCCATGTCTAACTAGGCATAGCTGATTGGACTTTTTCTAAATCATCTTTTTGTGATGAATTTATTCCCTTTGCATACAGTGAGTTTTGTCTTTGGCTTCCTTAGCAGCAGATGATGAATTAATTCATTTTCACTTAGGATACAACTCAACTAATTGCAGGGCCACTCATTCATTTTCTTGGCTATAGCTCAAAACACAAATCAACATATGGTAGTACACAGAATAATGAATTTGCTGTGAGTCTGTTTTCAAATAGAGAACTATATGTACGCTTTTCCAATTCTGGATAAACTCTTTAATCTGCACAAGAAGTCATGATTAACATCAGAAGTCACATTTTTTTGTAACGTTGCAAATGTATATTATTATGTACAATGATAGATGTACATAATCATCAGATGATGACATTTCATACATTAAAATGAAAAACTCTGAGAGCAAGGCTGGAGCATCATATAGTAGATTCACAACTGATGAACTTAAGTCTTTTAAGACAGAAGAGAAAAAATCTGCCCACAAGGTTGTAGAAATATTTTCTCCAGCAGATTATAACCTTGCATGCTTGAAACATTAGAAACTCATTCCTCTAGTTTTGCATCCTTTTCTGTCAGTCTTGAAAACTAACTGCTGAAGATATTCACAATTGGACTAACATTTCTTCTGTTACTATCTGAATCAGGGAGTCAGGTGAAAATGTGAGGGACACTGCATAGATGAATCATTAGTTCCTGGCCAAATGTAAGCACATAAAGGAACACTCTGAAGGTGTAAACCAGGGAAAGTAGCCTGGGAGGAATACAGAGACACTGTGCAAGAATTCAGAATAAGGCTAGGAAAGATTAAGTTCATCTACAGTCAAATCTTTCAAGAGAAGTCAAATACAAGAATAAAGGTTTCTAGAGGTACACACATGATAAAGGGAATTATACAAATAATGTATATAAGATGTATGTATAATGTATACACAGTGACTTGTTCAGCCTTCTCCTGAACAAATATCCCTAGATCCTGACGGAATGCACCGACAAGTCTATGATGATCATGGATATCTTTCTGTGACCATGCCTTAGCCCCAGACAAAATTTCTACATCTTCCATTCAGAAGCCATTTCTTTAGTGTCCTCATTCACACAAATATCTGGTAGAAGAGCAGATGCCCAAACACCAAATTACTACAAAATATTTGCAAACAAAATATATTTCTTGGGTACAGTGTATGATGCAGTCTTTCACTGCTTTTCAAAATTATGAGTCTTCTCAAACTTATTATTTATGTATAGTCGTGTTTATTAGCAAGATGAAAGAGCAAGCTCTTGCTTACCTGAATGCCCTAGGCTATCAGGTCTAGCAGTAGCTGATAAGTACCTGTGGTGATGACTGTGCTGCTGCTATGTGCTATTAGAAAGAGCTCATAAAGTTTGGACCTCTTCACAAAATCCAATACTAAAACAAACAAAAAAAAATCCAGAAAACTGAAAACAAGAACAATAAGAAAATAAGACCTTTTAACAATAACATATTTTTTACCTAAATACGAGGCAAAAATGTGTGCTGAATATTGGTAAGAGTGTATGAAGAAATTATTCAAATTGGTCTTCCATATACTTTTACAGTTCTTCAAAGGAAACATAAGACAAGGCTTCAAAGGAGGAACAGAAGAACATAAGATTTGAGTTTTCAAACACTCAAGAGGACTTTTATTCAGACACATTGGGCAATAAAAGGCAATGGATGTTAGTATGGTAGGTCAGAGGTGGACATCAGAAGTTCAGTAATGAGTGGCAGGGACTCAGAAGAAATATTTTATAAGACTATTTGTCACAGCTAAGATCAGGGACCAGTGAAAATATATAGAGAGAGATTAATAGTCAAAGCAATCAGGAAAGAAAATCATGTTGGAAAGGACAGACTAAATATGATGAATTCTGGCAGTATGGATGGTGTGTAAAGTCTCAACTTGGACATAATGAACTAGATCCAGCTCTGATTAACTTTACTTAAATCTGTGCTGGAGAGCAATTCCTGACAACACAGATAATGCAAAAGCTAATTCTCTGCTGTAGCTTTGATGCATAAATTATTTATTAGCACTTTCTTCACTTTTGTTGGTAAATCAGGGAACAATCTTTTGATCTTCTTAGACTCACTGTGGCAAAAAAGACCACAAGGAGTTCCGTCAGTGTTAGTGAGCACACACTATTTTCAATATTTCAATACAGAGGTAACTAGAAACTTTCTAAGTGCACCTGATGCAAAATCATTCAGACTGGCTTTGAAAAAACAGAATCATCCAGGATGGCTTAGAGGTAAAGAAACATTCTCTTTCCTCCTTCTTAATTTCCCTGAATTAATTGTTTTCTTTTTTCTTGCTGATTTCTCTTTTTACTAGTTCTCAACATACCAGAAAAACAAAACAAAAAACAGACAGGTGCACCAATGGGCAGACAGAATCCTCTTCCCAGACACATTCTTGTGTATAATGGCTTTAATATTTAGATGCTGGAAGCAATTGTGTTGGTGCTTCCTGTAATTCAAAGTTCACCTAGAGCATCAGACAAAAGCACACACATCTGCAAGGGTGAATCAAAATGACCACCTCTCTGAGTTGCCTGTGAAATATTTGCAGGTAAAATGGCTGAGTGCTGTTACTCAGTGCTAGTAAAAGGGACACAGAATCATGATTTTTATGTATACATATCCCAGATTGGCATGCAAATAGCTTTAAATCTGACTTGTTGCAATTCAAAAAATTGGTATCAAGGGAAATAACTAACAAATAGCAAATAATCTCTTTTGGAAGATCCACAGCAGCCCACAAACTGTTGCACTGTGGTATGGGTCATAGTAAGCTCATCATCAGGGAAATTCTTTATTATGGACTAAATGTGCACTTGTCCTGTTCAAATCAACTAGTTCTCCCCATGGAGTACTGACAGCAGTCTCTTATCTTTTGGAAATGGTTTGTACAAGAAAAAGTTTTCAAAATTAAAGTGTGGGCACAGACTGGTCTCTACTGATGCTCCAGATCAAAGAGTAGTCCACTGAAAGTCTGGAACTACTTTCGCAGTATTGGACGGTGAACAGCAGAACATGGCCAGTGTGTCACAGTGATGTTCCACAGAAATGAGTTGCCTGTAGTGTTCTTCTTCATGCTGAGAAATGGATGATTTTACTGTACTGTGATATGTGGATATCTTGTATAAAAATGTGTAAGGAAAATATTGTCAAGTTTCCTGTTAAAAAAATGTAGGCAAATCTAAATGGCAAGACTGCAGAATTAGCAAATGATGTCTTGAATGAACAAGACCAAAGGGACAAGACTAAGGAGCACATTGTAGCTGCAGCAACAACAGGCTATAACAAAATTCTGTGACTTAACTGAAGGCTGAACATTTATTGATTTTACCCTATTGCCATCTGTTAAATAAATGGAAGGCAAGTAGGCTCTGGAAAGGAGGGAAGAGTACCAACTATGATCTAGTCTTGTTTGATATCTCATTGTGTGTCTACATAGCACGAACCAGGCATGGCTATAAACTTTTAATAAAGCATCAGTGAAAAAGGTGAATACTGCATCTGAGAAGGGTAGTGAGTACAGTGTATTGGGTGGGGGAAGAGAAACGGTGTTGCCTACGCCTGTGATTAATTCTATCCACGGACTCAGAATGGGATTGGTGAAGGATTCTGCAGAATTCCTGATGGATTTAGGAAATCTGGCAAATGCAAACATTCATTTAAGAGACAGCAATTGCCCATCAGAAAGCAAAGAGAATTAAAAATGGCCCTAATGTATAAAAATGGTGGAAACAGTGGGAATAATATATCAAGTAAATATGGCACTTCTGTTCACCCTGAATCTGTCTGAAGAAAAAAAAAAAAAGGTTTCTGAAAGCTAAAATGAAAGTGTGAAAGTGTCTGATTTAGGTTTTACACTAGCTGCACACTTGCATCACATAATGTTATGGATGGACAAAGTTATGACTTAAACACATCAAGAAACTATCAACTGGAAAAGAATGGATACTAAATCTCATTCTCAAGGGCTGAAGGCATGTCCATCTATTGAAGAATTTTCAGATTCTCACTGTTCATGAAAATACTCTGGACAATAATAAGCACTAATATGGAAATTTCTATTCCAGTTATTGATTTTTAAAGAGTTATGTCATATTCAGCACTCCTTTTTCCATCTTTAGAGAAGAATGACCTGACTATTCAGAAATACCACAAACAATTTTCACCATAAGCAGTGCTCAGAATGCACTTAAAACATTCAAACGTCTAGTGAGACATAAACATCACCTGAATAATACACAAACTCTTAGGAGATGGACCACATTTAATATTCAGCTGTCAGTTTTTTTCCACTGTCACTTTGATCTCTGAACTGCACCATGACAAACTCCACTGGGGAAAGGATTTGAAGGCAGAATGCTAGGACCCAATTTTTGAGCATGGCTGTGAGGGGATTTTGTAGCTCACCTACTCATAAAACAGACATGGAGTTTCTCCCCACCCAAACCCCAGTACTAATCATTGACAGTCTTCCAGAATCAGTTTATCTCACATCTCCCAAAGGACATCTTTTGAAAACACATTAGCTGGCAGTACAGCTCAAAAGAAAGACAACCCAACATTTAAACCCTCTATAATCAGAGCTGTATTGCCCCAAGCTCTCAAATGGGCAAAACATCACAAGGTTAAGGATGCAGGCAAAATCACAGTATACCAATAATTGATTTCTTTCCCTTTTCTCATGTCCAGCAGCTATAGTCAGTGCTCCTACCTAAGTGGGAAGGATGTGACATAGCTGACATTGCTGTGACCCAGTCCAAGTCCTTCCAGACTCCTCTGACTCTTATGGAGAATTGTCCTCTCTATTCACCATCCTGAAAAGCAGCAGTGCAAGTGGGAGGCAGATCTTTTTTTGCCCTTAAACTTCAGGTGTTGAGAATTTCAAGGTGTCTCACCCTCCATGATGGAAGAACAGACTTATCCAGATATATCTACAGCTCACTTTTAGTGTATATATACATACCAAAAAAAGAGAGTAGTTTTTGCAAGGATCATAAAAATCTACTCTTCACACAAGGCTAAATTATCACACTGATCCTGCTGTGCTGGCTTTGCACCATGCTTGGTATTGATCTGTGCATGTAGGGTGGCAAAAAAAATTTGAGTGTTTCTCATATTTTCATCTCTTTTAGTGGAGAAAACACATCTACACATTATTTACTCTTGTACAATTATTATTATTTTTTTCTAGTGTAAATCATGTATTTCCTCAGTCTGATCCCTTGGAAGAAAAGCTCTTAATCTTGGAGAAGAACTTGATGGAGGGAGAAAGGGAGGAAGGGAGAAAGAGAGGGAAGAATCTTTGAACTTTTAAAAAGTTAACAGAATTGAAGCTATTTTTTAATTTAGCAGACCATTGGCTAAAATGAACTGTACATTTTATATGGACAGTTTATGCTGCTTGTGCTTCAAATGTGATGCAAACTGATCAACATAGGATGCTGTACATATACATACCATGGAACCCCTCTGCATAACACAGCTAGGCATTTTGTATCTTTCTGCTCTATTATTTTCACAATGGATAAATCCTCTGATATCAGGGAAAATCCAATTTTGTCAGGAACAAAAATTGGATTAAGGGAGACATAGGAAAGAGATTAAGGAAAGCAAGGTGTAACTGCCCAGAGAATCCATGATTCTGGAGATAAGTGAGAAGTCTTCCTAATCCCACTGAAAACTGGGTGGAATGAGCTGGTGAGGAGTTGTAGGCCATAGGCAAGAAAGCCTACTACTCTACTGTCAAATTAAGCTAGCCATGTCCAAAAGATGTAGAACTCCAGAAAGGTCTTGATGAAAATCATATACACTGCTTTTCAGGAGATCTCATTCACTGAAGCGTGCTAACAGTCAGATCAAGTACTTTGGTTCCTGACTTTCCTTTGATTTCTGTAACTGTGGAAAATCATCAGGGTAAGGTGCAAAGAAAGTGAAGAGTGGCTAACAAATGTTCTGGTGAAGATGAAAAGAACATAATCACCTGGTAAAGTCTGACAGCGACATCATTGCCTCTTGATTCTCTAAATTCTGGGGCAGCTTCACGAGATACTCATCTTCCACAAGAGGACAGCACTGTGAAAACATGACATTAATCTGCTGAGAATAAGGTACTGGTAAATCACAGAAATTAAGGACCACATCTCAAAACTGGACCTACTGGAGAGAGAAGAAACACGTGGTAAGACTGTAAACCTATACTTATAGTCTGCTTCTAAATCTAGGTAATGGCTTAGGCACACTAAGAAGTCAGTCCAGGCTTTGTGCCTGGCTTTCGTTTGCATGGAGACAGAGGACTGGCTGAAGCTGATGTAAGTCCCATTGTTGCCTGGTTCCCATTCCAAATGGAATGTGAGGGAGAACCCCTGCATGCTTTTGTACGTTATGTTAACTTCAGAACTTAACTAAAGTGCAAATTTGTCTCAAAGCAAATGGATCTTAAAACCCTCTGAATCCTAAGTTCTGCAGAATTCTTTTCTAAGTATATTGTTTTATTAAAAAAAAATCCCACTTTGTATTTACTTTGAGTGAGAAAGCATCGTTTTCTGTCAGTGAATGAAATGTTTGTGAGTCACTGTCACAAATGCTCCTTTTCAGAAACCACAGTATTACACTCATTGTGTGGGCTTTATCGTGCACCCAAGAAAACACAGAATCATAGAATATCCCAAGCTGGAAAGGATCCACAAAGACTGTTGTTTTCAATGGCCAGCTCCAGACAGGACCACCCCAAATTCAAAACACACAGCTGAGAGAGCAGACTGGCAGCTCAGTGCCACGATCACTGACTGCCGTGGGGAGCCTGCTCCATGCCCAATCACTGCCTGGTGAAAAACATTTTCCTGACAATAGCTACTAGTTCCATGTACCCACGACCCCCAGATTCCTTTCTATGGGGCTGTTCTCAGCCTCTCTTCAGTTTGTACACGTGTCTGGGTCTGCCCCTTCACAGGTGCAGAAACATGGTACATGTTAGGGATAGAGATCATGGAAAGAGAGCGTGTGATACTGACAGGTTGACATCAGGGAACAAAAAGAATGATTTATCTGCACAGTTAATTTCCTGTTCAACAAAAAAAAAAACCATGAATTTGTTTACTGTTTATGCTTTTGATTGAAGTGTATAGTGACATTGTTCATCTATTGACCAGGAACCCTTTTAAAAAGACAGGAATGACAGAGTTATAAAGATTATGTGAAAGTCCTGAGCGTACCCATCTATCATTGTCACTTAGGTTGTTTACTTTACTTGGTTCAGAAATAATGAGTAATGTCTTAATTTGCGGCACTGTCCAAGACATTCGTCGTGCCACAAAAACAATGGTTTTAAGTGGTAATCTTCTGTGCAACCTCATCAGACCTACTCCTTAGTGCATACACTTTCCTCTTTTCATGACAAATGTTTTGAAATGGTCACAGATGCAGAAATGCAGTTCAGCTGCCAGTTGAAAAAGAGGTCACTGTTTTCAAAACATAAGTAAGAAGATGACTTATCAATAAACTATATATTTTGTTGCTTAAAGTACCACCTAGAAGTAATTCCCTTGCAACCTTTCTTGTCAGGAAATCAGTCCAGCAAAATCTATTTCCAATGACAATTCTGGAAAACGAGATTAGAAATTACACCCTACATTCAAAAGTCCAATAACAATAAAAAGCTAGACTCAAGTGAGGCTGATCTAAAAGCAATGTCTGTGCATGTTTTTGCTGCTGGAATACACCACTGAAGATCAAGAAGTAATATTTTTCATTACACCAGATGACAGTAATAAATAAATAGATAAAAAAGATAGAAATAAAAGCATAGATTATGCATTTTCCTGTCAAACAAGAAAAGCAAAGAGCAATCTGAACTTGAAACTCTACGCTTTTCACTAGCTATCAGCAGTGAATCTTCTGAACTTTTTTGCCTCTAAGCATTTCTTCTAAAAGGCATTTTAGATTTTTCACATTACCCCCTCAACAAAAAAGGCAAAATCTCAATAGATTAAATGTTCTTTTTTGTATCCATATCAAGATTTCACATGGAAATTACCCCTGGCATGTTCCTCTCCTACTGTTCTTTATGCTCAGATCAACAAGCAGTGGTGGTTCAGCACTCATATCCCATGATGATGTGCATCAAATAGTGTTAATATTGTTCTTTCCAAACACAAAATGCTACCATTCCTCATTTGTTTCCCATTATCCTCTCCTTTCCCACCTGCATAGTATTAGAAGTGTAACAGAGCAACACAGCTGTGGGTTCTATACATTTTTTGGCTGTATTTCTGAAGCAATTTGGCGTTTATCACCTGTGCTGAGGTAACCACTTCAGTGAGCATTTCTCTCTGTAGATCCCCAGGTTCTCAAGGGCAGAAGAGTTTTCTGGTTTTCACACAGGGGAAAGTAAGCATTAGTGGAAGTGGGACTAAGCAATGCAGGCACATACTGCATTTGAAGCCAAATCCAGTCCTCTTGCCCTCACTGCATGTCTGCTCCCCTCCAGACTTCAGTCTCACAGACTTCATGTCAGCAGGCAACAATTATAAGGAAAAATGCAATGATGGAATACATCAAATCAAGGCAAAACTTAGTTTTACCAGCTCTCATTTTACAAAACCTCTGCTTGGGAGAAAGCTGCTACAAGCACAGTCAACTAGATGTTCTTGTAAAGATACAGAGCCCTCAAACTACAAAGCTCTTAGCTGGCCACACTGCAGCCATCCACTGAAATTATCCTGATGCATAGACTGCACCTTCCAGCAACATACTGTGTGTTGCAGAAAATACATGAAGTTCTAGCCTGTCATTACCACTGTTACAGAACTGCCCCTTGAGGAGCCAGGACAGCATGTAATGATTAATAATAGTGC
This sequence comes from Callipepla californica brunnescens, assembly GCA_023055505.1. Classification (NCBI taxonomy): domain Eukaryota; kingdom Metazoa; phylum Chordata; class Aves; order Galliformes; family Odontophoridae; genus Callipepla; species Callipepla californica. Next base: position 1,365,237 of record JALIRH010000025.1, on the reverse strand, counting down.
ATATTTCAAACCTGTTGTGGGAGCCCCTGCCTTCAGCCACCTTGGGGCTAACGACAGACCTGACCACAGTGCCCAACCACCCCATGCCAAGTAGTTATCGCTTAGCCACTAGCATCTGCTGCAAACAGCAGATGAAAAGAAGCAAAATATTTCTTCTTGGGAGTATTATGAATAATTGCCTGTAACTGTTTGCAAGAATGCAGATGCTTTTGAAAAAAAAAAATAAGACATGTAGGAAATTAAAAAGAATTGGCTGTAAAATACAGAAAGGAGATACATGAAATCCAGAATGCCCCTACATCCCAGGGAACTACAGGTAGGTGCTCATCCCTTGCTGTCAGATAGGTTATACCGCTAACTTTAGGACAGATAAAACATTCTAATTGAAACCTCAGGAAATAAATTTTCACTTCTTTGCAGCAGCTTAGAGGAATAGAAATAAACTACAAAGAGGCACATCATTCAGAATACAGCATGCATCACAGTTTGTTCCGTTCATGGCTAAAAACAAGCATGAATGCTGCTGAGCATCCATACCCAACTGTACAAATAAGCTTATTCTCCTGAAGATGTTTAACTTACATGTAAGTAAGATTGTCAAAGCAAAAATATCATGGAAATGATATGTAAATAAATGTATGCGAAGAACTGCACGCAGGCAAATGCTCTGGGTCTTTTGGCACCATGAGCTGCAAATCAGAGTACAGAAGCAGTCGATATTGGGGAGAAGAAAAAAAGCAAACAAAGGCCTCAACACAAAGCTGTTAAAAGCATACACACACAGAGAAGATTCTGGTGAATTATTCTGTACCTCCTGGGCCTTTCAGGGCAAATTTGACACTGCAATTTTTATTTCAAAATGCTCCTAGCTTTCCAGCATGACTTATTTATTACACTTGACACTTCCACTTTACCTGAGGCACGATCTGTTCACACAGGTATCATCTGGGGCCATATAAACTGCAGGGTTCTGCCTCTAACAGAGTATTGATGTCCCACACCTTCTGTAACTACATCAGAGGTTTTCTTCAAAGTACCAACCACACACCTCTCCCCACACCTCCAGAAATATTTCAGTAACTGTATACTGAGGTAAAACCACCCTCTTCTTTCTGGAGGCTTGAATATAGCTCTCAAGTCATGACCTTTTACCCCAGGAGTGTTTTTTATCCTGTGCTGCCATTGCTCTTGAAAGACCCTTGCTAATGACATAGCAGTCCACCTATATGACACCACTGCAATTAACAGAATGCTGATTTATAACACATGTCCACGTGCTCATGCTCATGGTTGGATTTGCTTTTGTATTCAGCCAAAAACATCTGAGATTCTTTTTCAGTGCTATGCAAGGTTTCCTAATTAGCTTTCAATACTGTGAAATGACAAATAGAGCAAGATATTTTGTTCTGTATTTTATGCTAATGGTTTAATCTCAGCAAGATATCTGTTCCACAAAAGCTTTGAAAGGCATACAAATTAATTTTGTGCATCGCAGAAGCCATCACAATTTCCACATCTAATTAGCACATAGCAAGAATAAATGTAGCAGCATTCACAATGATATGCTGTTCGCCATAATCTTCTTTGTAAGAGTTTATTTTCTGTTTTCAAAGTAATGCTAAGGAAGACAGCCAATCTAGCAGTTTACACATCAACCCATAAGCATTTATCAAGGTGTCAGTAGAGAGTAACACTTCTAGGTTGTCAATATTTAATCTGCAGTAAAATTAAATCATAGGCCATTAGGCCCAGTTCATTGAGTTAAAAGTTCAGTGCAGATGTTGAATTGGATGTCAGGGAGTTCTAAACTACGCGTATGTAATCTTCTGCCCCTTTTGACAGCCCATATACCACATAGCTTCTGTATATGCATGCAACATAAGCACAGCATCACCCCCCAGCGCAGCTTCTTCAATTTTAAGTACAGGCTGCATCAGCACTATTTCTCCTGAGAAATCACCATATCGTATTTGAAGATGTGCAGCCTCAACTCCACTGCCTACATGACAAAGCCTAACACTAGATGTCTGTCATTAACTTTCATAGACAGAAAAGTTTTCAAGAGTTCTCCTAGGAACTCTTTGGGAACTTTGCATAATCCGATAGTAAAAAAACATACGTATTATTCAAGAATTTCTGCCTCTTGCTCCCTATCAATTTGTGGAGAGACGTGAACCATCAAAATGCAGCAATGAAAGATCTATGATCCTCTATTAGTAACCTCAAGTGGTAGCCATGATCTTTGTGAAATGAGTAAGGAAACAGCATGCCACTGTACAGTTCTGTATTTGCTTCACCCTCGCCCCTTCCAAATGTGTTCCCAGTTGGGACCACAACTCTTTTTGATTTTTTATAGATTTTCCCTTATTGCTAAAGAAAGCTAACAGTATTTTCAGCTGCATTAGGCATGATATCACTTGTTGGTTGGGGGAAACTGTCCTTCTCCTCTATTGAGAATTGGTAAGACTGCCCCTGTACTGCTTTGTCCAGTTCTGGGCAACATGACACTCTGAAGAGTTAATGAAGGAGCTGCAGCATCTTTCCTGTGAGAAGAGACTGAAAGTTCTGGGGTTGTTTAACCTGGAGAAGAGGAGGCTCAGGGGTTATCTCGTCAATATCCAAAAATACCTGAAGGGAGGGTATACAGAAGATGGAGTCAGGCTCTGTTTGGTGGTACCCAATGCCAGGACAAGAGGCAGAAGAGGCAGTGGGCAAAAACAGGAACATAGGAGGTTCTGTCTAAATATCAGAAAGCACTGTTGTGCCATGCAGATGACAGAGACTTGGTATGAGTTACTCAGAGACAGTGGAATCTCCTTTTGGAGAACTTCAAAAGCCACTTGGTCTGGGCATTGTGCTCTAGGTGTCCCTGCTTGACCAGGAGTTGGATCAGATGGAGCAAGAATTTACTTCCAACCTCAGCCATTCTGTCATTCTGCAATAAACTCAGAAATCAGCAGCATGGAAATATCAGCACTACTGTGCCAAGTTATTGGAACATCTTTCATTTCAAAGACCAATCAGTTTAACAAACTGGGCTCAAGGTGAGAGTGAGTGTCATTCATCCAAATCACTTCGAGAGGAGCAATTACTATGAAAACCTGCCCTCCTACTGCCAATAGAAATGCCTTCATGCTCTTTGTTCAGATAGAATGTAAGATAAACTTCAGGCCTGAATTTTCTTAGGAAGTCAGCTGTCTCATGCTGGACCAGAGCTAAGCCAAAGTGAAGGAGTGAGGAGAAACAGAGAGCATAAGTTAAAACCTTCAGCCAGTGTGGTATTAGAGCCACAGTCTGCAGTGTTTCTGAGACCTCATTTACAATTTTCCACATGGAGTGGATAGGAAGTGCTGAGTTCTGCTCTTCAGTGACAGTGACAGAAAGCAAGGGAATGGTATGGAGCAGTATCAGGAAACAGTCAAGTGGGGGTCAGGAAAGTTTCTGTACCAGAGTGCATTGAGCATGGAAGGGGCTCCCCAGGGCAATGGGCACAGCCTCAAGTTGTAGGAGTTCAAATAGTGTTTGGACACCACTCTCAGACATAGGGGTTGATTTTGGGTGGTACTTTGTGGAGCTAGAGGTTGGAATTGATGACCCTTGTGGGTCTCTTCCAACTTGAGATGTTCAGTGGTTCAATGATTCTATGATTCCAGAGCACATGTTGAGAATAATACAATAACAATGAATAGGATCATGTTATTATCCTTTAATAATAATATTATCTGATAATACTACTCTCATTTAGAGATTCAGTCATTAGAAGATTTAAGGCAGTGGTGAAGACTGAAGCAAGATATTTGACTGGAAGCTTTGAGAAAATTCCCTTCACCTACTTCTGTAGCTTTATCCTAAGTCTCTCCTTTAGCACATGTCCAGTAATGTAAAAAATATGATGAATTATTTTCATGGGCAGTTTTACCAACCAGCAGTCAACAAAAGGCTTTTGCATTCTCCACACATTTTTTCCTAGTTAGAAAAAGCACAAACAGATCTGAGAGTAGAAAGTAACTGCATATGACCAGCCCCACCTTTCCCTTTTCCTTCCCATTTATTCTAGTTCTTTCTTTCATGGGCAATTTTCTTCCAAATCTTTTTCCTTCACAGAACATTAGTATTCTGATTAATCCTCATTCAAACTTCTGTTCACCACAGATACCTCACCATCAAGTAGCAACTTGTGTTGCTGCCATCAGAAAGATGCCCACCCTTGTCAAAACATCACAATCAGTTTCACTTCAACTGTAATTTAATTTTTTTTTCCTGGCAAGATCAAAATGCTGCGCAGAAGATTCAGCCAAAAAGAAAATAGGTAAATGGATGACATTATTTGTGGTTAAATTTCTCCTTTGCCATACATGCCTGTTTGTGGTGGGATGTCATTTCCAGCTGCTATCATAGACAGTATGTACCCTCCAGATTTATCATTTCTTAGTCTGCCAGAAAAAGAAATCCAGAGCTGTTTTCTCTGCCTGCTCTATTAATCTGCCACTGCCCTACTTATTTCTCATACATCTAATTTTGCCATAAGGTGACACACATCCTTGGTGCAGGCAGTTACATTTCTGTGTTACTGTTGTTTGGCAGTTTTTTACTTACGTGTGTACTTCATGAAGTCAAGCTAACGACTTCTGGAGGGTGAATCTATGGAGAAAAGTTACTAATTCCATCACTCATTTCAGCTTATGAGCATCAATTTGTCACAATTTGCTGGCTCTGATATATTTCTGACATCTCACTTCTTGTATCAGGTAGATATATATTCTCCCTGAAAGTATTCTGCAGCTGAAACTTGTTTATTCAGAGTAATCAATTGGAAACAGCCTCACATTAGTTATCACGACCTTCACATACCTTCCATTCCTCAGCAGAGGAAGCAGAAACGTAGGTGATTGTGAATATGGTAACTTGGCTAGTTTGCCTGTAATTTACTAATGTCTTTCACTTTCTCAAGAAATAATCATTTCTACATAGAGAATGCTAAATGCTGGGACAGTCTGCAGAGAATTCAGGGGAGCTGACAGAGGAAAACTACCACAAGAGTTCACTAACCAACCGTTATCATACCCTGATATCAGCACAGACCTCTTGATACCATTTTACCTAATTAAGTCTTACAGGGAAAAATGTGAAGTAAACATCAAAGAGAACACTGTTCTTTGGTAAAGGTGACAACATAAGCAGTGGTTAAACAAAGTTTTATGAAAAGTCAGTAAATATTTGATGCTCCTCTTACAAACTTATGCTCAGTGGTATTTTCAGGCAGGGCTCAACTGTGCCACCATAAACCTGGGGCTGGGAATTCTTTGAAGAAAATAACTGCATACTGCCATGTAAGTTAAGCAGCTGAGAGTAAATATAAAATTATTAACAGTAATGACCTTGCACTCTATGGTGTGCTATTCTGATACCCAGACCAAAGCCTTATGCAAAAGTTCAAAGGCCTGCTACCAGGAAAAAGCATACCTTTAAATAGCTCTGGATTTAAAAGCAGTTCTATTCCCACATTTTGATAATCCAGTAACCACAACTCTTAGGTCTCTTTTAAGTTATCGAACAAAATTACTTGTTTTGACCTACGCCACAGGGGAAAAGAAGAAAAAAACAACAACTGTTTCTGCCTTTTTTTTTGTTTCTATTTGTATTCTCCTCATTCATATGCACTACAACGTGACATAGGATCCAAGATAACTTTGAGATGAATTAAAACAGTTTGCTTCTCACAGCAGCCTTCAGTAAAAATTAGTTTCTGGCTCTGTTGATAATAGAAAATTAATTTTCTAACTGAAGTTTGGGACTGGGGTTCTGAAGATCTAATGCTTGCTGCATTGCTTGCTTCAGTTACTCTTGATGCATCACTTTATTTCTGTACCCTATTATCTCTTTCAGTTTCACCTTTCTTCATCTTCCCTTCAGTCTTTTACCATTGTCAGATCCTGAGAGTTTGCATAATCTCACAGCCTTTACTCCTTAGAACCATTTGGGTCAGGACAATCTTGTATCTGTCTGTTCGATTTGGCAATTCTACATCTGCCATTTTCACTTTTTCCATAGGGAAGACTTCTCCAGCATTTCACCTGCTGGAGTGGAGCTCTAAGGAGAGGGACCTGGGTGTCCTGGTGGATGACAGGCTGGCCATGAGTCCGCAGAGTGCCTTGGTGGCCAAGAAGGCCAAAGGGATCCTGGGGTCCATTAAAAATCGCATGGCCAGCTGGTCAAGGGAGGTGATCCTCCTCTTATACTCTTCTACTCTGCTCCTCACCTGGAGTACTGTGTCTAGTTCTGGGCTCCCTGGTACAAAAAAGACGGGGATTTCCTTGAAAGAGTCCTGCAGAGGGGCTACAAAGATGATAAAGGACATGGAACAGCTTTAGGAGGAGAGGCTGAGAGACCTGGGGCTGTTCAGCCTTGAAAGAAGAAGACTTAGAGGGGATCTGATCCATGTCTATAAGTATCTAAGGAGCAGGAGGCAAAGGGATGAGGCTGAACTCTTCTCAGCAATGTGTGGTGATAGGATGAGAGGAAATCACCACAATGTGAAGCATAGGAAGTTCCACACAAATGTGCGTGGAAATTTCTTCACAGTGCAGTGACGGATCTGCACAGAGAGGTGGTGGAGTCTCCTTCTCTGGAGACATCCAAGACTCACATGGACACCTACCTGTGCAACCTGGGCTGGGGAGCTGCTTTGGCAGGGGGATGGACTCAATGATCTCTACAGGTCCCTTCCAACCTCTACAATTCTCTGATTCTGTGACAGCAGAAAGAACAAGGTATGGAAAATTTAGACCCAGTAGTTTTAAATATGAGGCAATACTTTTTCTGAAATTTCTGCAAGACTCAACATATGAAATGTACAATAAGAAAAAACATTAAGAATACTGGGGAGACTGATAGTATAAAGAGAAGTTCACATAAGTAGAGTAGATCACACAGGTCTTTCTTTAAGATAAGACATCAATCTCTTGTTTTGAAAAAGATAACTGTGTTTTTCAGAATACCGTGAAAATAAAGGGGAAAAAAAAAGAGCACAGCAGGAAAGAAAGACAATGGGATAACTCTTTGCAGGAGAGAAGCACAAGTAAGGATAAGACTTAAAGACTTAAAAATCTGCTGCGAGCATAATATATCCCTCCCATCACTAATGATGTGAAACAATGGCTTGAATTCATTTAAATTCAAGTTGAAAAAGACATGGTTTTCAAAAAAACCCAGAATTTCCAAGTATCACTATCATTTATGGGGATAATTTAAAAGCCTGGAAAATTTTGTCAGTCAACAGATTATCAGCTATCAGAGACTCATAAAAACAGAGAATAGCTTGGATCGGAAAGCACATCAAAGCCCACTCAGTTCCAGCTCCCCTTACTCTTATAAATAAATAAATAAATAAATAAAGATACTGCGTAACCAAATTTACTTTCTATAGATTCCCAGAATCATAGAATATCCTGAACTGGAAGAGACACACAAAGATCATCAAGTCCAACCTACATTTTCCTTTATTTTTTATACGCCATTATACAGGAGATTCACTCTGAATCTCCTTTCCTTCATTAAGACAAAAAGTAAAGCACTGCTGTCTGAACATGGAAAAGAGTTCCCCAAGAACACATATTTTTACAGCGCTTTGAAGTAGTTACATCCAAACAGAGCATCTGTGAATCCCACACTGGACTGAAGTATAACAAATGCTTTCCTACAGAAGGAAATGAATGGATGTACCTTTTCCTTATCCAAACTGTAACAATCTCCTATTTATTCTTCTTGTTTGAAATATGGCTTAGGATTCCCTCCTCTTCATGTAGTTTTAACCAAGCTTCTTGTGACTGTCACTTATTCTAAAACGTTTGTCTATGAATACACATATCACAGACTGCAGTAAATTCTTGTCTTTAGCTTCTACATGAAGCTCTAATAAGAGGATTCATAAGGAATCATGCCCCTTTAAAAAAGCTAGAAAGTGTATATTTTTAAAAAGCAACAAGTAGCGCGATAGCTTGAATTTTTCTTTTCCAGAAGAAGGAGGAAGAGGACTTTTTAATTAAACACTTAGTAGGTAATGAGGAAATAATAGAACATTGTGTTAAAAAACATGAAAGAAGTTTAAAAAAACATCAATAAATGCTAATGAGAAGAAGAGAGCAGCCTCTATCAGTTAAGGATAATGAGAAGGCTGTGTGCTGAGAAATAAAGGCTTACTGTGTTGACAGCAAAATAACATTAGCAAGCTAAGGAGAGTAAAATCCAGGGAATTAATGAAGAATTTTATAAAACAATAAATTGTAATTTGGGTTTGTATCTTTAAATTTAATTCCCTTCTATCTTTTTTTTTTTTTTTTTTTTTTTTAATCTAAAGCAGTGAATTCCTCTTGCTGTTTAAACATGAGGGTCAACAGACACAAATATCTAACCTTCCTACTTACATTAAAGCAAAATCTAACTAAGGCTAAGGAAAGAAATAGGCTCTCCATTGATTCCTCCCCAAGGAAGAAAAAAAGTATATAATAGCCTTTGAAAGATGGCAGTAGCCATAGTATTTTAAAACCAGATCAGTTTGTTTATTTTAAATTGAATCAGCAAACCTGTTTTATTGAGATATTTTTTTTCACTCAAGGGGATTAATTTGCAATGTCCATATAACTGTTCTCTTAGTACATAACATATCTTTTTTTGAAATCTTAATTAAGCACTCAGATTCCCTTTTCTATTTTCCATTTTTTACTCAGAGACAGTGTTCTGCATAAGCATAAAATAAAACATGCTATTGGAAGAAGGATAATTTCTTTATCATCTAGATAAAATTTATTTCCCTGCAGCACCATAGCGCAAGGAAAATGTTCATCTCCAGATCATTCAATCTAATTTAAAAATGTCCTCACATTTGTTGACACTGCACTTTCTGGGACTATGCCTGAGAAACAATTTTTATATTAATTAAAAGTATTGCCATACAGAAGCTGGACAAATAATGTTTTCAAGGGCTTCACAGAAAGAAATCTTATAGCAGTTCAAAGGCTTGTCTTTCCAAAATGTATGTATCAAATGATCTATTCTTAGCCAGTGGAGTACCTTTTCCACATGAGATTCTACCTTTCCCTACAACTTTGCCCATTCTGAGATCCATGAGAATATTTTCTCCTTTATGAGATGGAATAAGTAAACACTAAAAACCCACCCTACACTTCATTCAACCATTCATTCTATTATTTCTATTCTGGGGCCATAGCAAGCAGCAGTAACAATGGAATGAAGTTTATGCTAGCCTGATTAAAATCTCATTGTCTTTTCATCAGATTTAAGTTTCTTATCACATTTTCCAGAATTTATCTTTCCTTTTAAATACTCCGCACTGTGATCTGAATGATTCTTCTTTCAAATTTTTCATCCCAGGGGCCAGCTTATTAACCTCCATTACAGACTGGGTTATTTTCTTAGTTACACTAAATTAACTGAAGAATATAGAATCACAGAATCGTGTAGGTCAGAAATGACCTTCAAGATCACCACATCCAACCAGCAACCTGAAATACCAATTCCATCACCAAACCATGTCCATCTGCAACCCTTTCAAATTGATTACAATTCGATTCCAGTACTGAAAATAATTCTACTGTACTTCTTGTTTAACTGCATAACAGAATATATCTGTCCACTCAAAGCTAGTATTTTTGTATGTAGTTTTATGCAATTACACTTACTGATTTTTTATTTATGTGCCTCTAACGATCTTTGCAGCTCCTTAAATTAAAAAGAAAAAAAAAACAAGTGATAAATAGTTGTGGAAGTGTCTGGCTTGGGACACAAAATATTTAACATAATTTCTTCATGGGTGATAATTACAGAAGCACAGTGTTTCATGACAGAAAAATCCAATCACTAAGCTACTGACAAAACTGAAGTAACAGGTTGGTAGAATCAGTGTTTTACAATATCCTGAGTTGGAAGGGACTGGGAAGGACCATAGGATCCAAACCAGCTCCACACAGCACCACCTAAACCTAAAGCCTGTGTCTGAGGGCAGTGCCCAAATGCTCCATGGGATGCTGTGCCATGCCCACAGCCCCTGGGGCACAGCCTTTCCCCAACCCCCTGGCCCTTCCCTGACATCACTCCATGCCATTCCCTTGGGCACTGTCCTTGTCCTCAAAGAGCAGAGTTCAGAGCTGCCCCTCTGCAACCTGTGAGAGCTGCAGCCACCATCAGGTTTCCCCTCAGCCTCCCATGCTAAGGTCTGAGCACACTCAGAGGCCCCAGCCTCCCCTCATACATCATCCCCTCCTTATCTTTGTAGCCCTCCTTTGGTTGCTCTATGATATTTTGATAAAATTCCACACAGTTCTTAAGGTGAGGCCATACCAGCACTGAGCAGAGTGGGAAAACCCCTTCTCTAAACTGCCTGGCATTGGTTGGCCCGATGCACCTCAGGGTATTTTGGCTGCAGGAGCACAATACAGAATCATAGGTGTTGGATGGGACCTTTGGAGATCATCCAGTTCCACCCTGCTAGAGCAGGCTCACTACAGTAGGCTTCACAGGAAAGCAGCCAGATGGGTCTTGAATGTCTTCAGAAAAGAAGTCTTCACAACCTCTCTGGGCAGCCTGCTGCAGTGCTATGTCACCCGCAAAGAAGTTTTTCTTTATGTTTATATGGAGCATCCTGTGTTCCAGTTTGTGCCTACTGCCTCTTGTCCCAGTACTGGCACCACAAAAAAAAAAAAAAAAAAAAAGGCCTGGCCCTACCCACTGGTCTCCCATCAACTAGGTATGTATAAGTTTTGATAAGATCCCTTCTCAGTCATCTCCAGGCTTAGCAGTCTCAAGTCTCTCAGCCTTTCCTCAATAACGCTGATGCACCGGGCCACTAACCAACCATCTTTGTTGTCCTCCACTGGGTTCCTTCCAGTAAAACCACCTTTCTTGAACTGGGAAGCACAGAACTGTGAAATATTCCAGATGAGACCTCAGCAGGGTAGAGTGTTGGGGGAGGATCACCTCTCTCGACCTGCTGGCCATGCTCTCTCTAATGCACCCCAGGAAACTACAGGCCTTCTTGGCCACAAGGACACACTGCTGCCTCATGTTCACACTGTTGTCCTCCAAGACATTCCCCACCCTGTACTGAGGCAGAATAACACACTGACTATTCCTGATAACTTTCTCCCACTTGCTTGGAAATGACATCTTGAATAAGCAGTTTCATCACCTTTCCAGACACACAGGTGTGGGCTGTAGTTTCCCAGTACTTTCTTCTTGCCCTTTTTCATGGCTGGAATGACACGGGCATTCCTCCAGTTCTCGGGTACCTCTCCCATTCTCTGCTACCTTTCAGATTAATAGAAAGTGGCTTGGCAGTGATTTCAGCTAACTCCCTCAGCACTTGTGGGTGCATCCCACCAGGGCCCATGGATTTCTGTGCATCAAATTTGCCTAGATAATCTCTGATCAGATCCTCCTTGTCCAAGGGAAGTCCTCCTTTCCCCTTGGACTCTCTCTCATCTCAAGGGTCTGAGATTCCCAAGGGCCAGTCCTAGCAGGAAAGATTGAAGGAACAAAGGCATTCAGTAACTCTACCTTCTCAGTATCATCCAGCACTGTGGTACCCACCTTATTCAGCAGTGGGCCTACATTTTCCTTAGTCTTCCTTTTGCTGTTGACACACTTAAATAATCTATTCTTGTTGTTCCTGTCTTCTCTTAAACAGATTTTATTCTAAGAGGGCCTTAGCCTTCCTTGTTGCATCCTTGCAAGTCCTAACAATGTTTTTATATTGCAAACTGAAATCCAATTTGCCATCAGTAATAACCCCCACATCTCTTTTCATCGGGCCACTCTCTAGCCTCTCATTTCCCAGTCCATACGTATGCTCAGGGTTACCCAACCCCAGGTGCAGAATATGGCACTTGCTCTTGTCAAATTTCATGTAGTTGGTGGTTACTATGATGTCCAGCTTGTCAAAATATCTCTGTAAGTATTCTGTACCCTCAGGGAGTCATAAGTTCCTCCCATTTTACTATCATCCACAGACTGACTTAGTATAAATTCAAGTCCTATATCCAAGTCATTGATGAAAGCATCAAATAGAACTGACTACTGGCTTGCTATAACTCTACTCCTATAATCTTCTGAGGTCGAAACAAGCAATCAATCATTCATCCACTGTCTTATGTCATTTTACATGTTAATGATTCAGTAAAATGCCCTAATACTGTCAGAAAGAAACACTCCTCTAACTTTCTGTTAGAAGCATGCATGTTTAGTTAAAAGTAGATTAAACGTGTGACACATCAAGAACATTTTTTGAATCTCTTTTTTCAGGTAAGTCATAATTTCTCAATGAATAACCTTGTTCCTCCCTGGCCTTAGGTATTTTCCCATGCAGAATGAGGTATTTTTCATATACAAAATTCTAAAGAATTCAAAGACATTTAAAATATATATTTAAAGTACTAAAAAAAGTTTTATCTTTGTTTAGAAAAATAGGATTTTTTTTCTTTGCCTTTTGTCTGGCCTTAAACCATTTTGAAATTCTAAGATATTTTGTAGTTGTTTTCCACTTCAAAAGTCACTGAATTTTCACTCATCCACAAGGTGTGATGTTTTCTATGATGCTTGGTGTTGAAAATCATGATATAAAGACATTTTCGAATTCCAGTATTTCTGTTCTGTGAAAGAAATCAATTTTCATTGCAATGTGATTAATTCCCCTTGGGTGAAATGAAGAGGAAAATCAATGCCTCACAATCATATTTTATTATTTGACTATTACACCCAAGTCAATAAAAATAAGGACATTCTAGAAGAAATTTTTGTAAGATTCCCACTAAGAGCAAAAACAGCAACAACAAAACAAAAAAAAAGAAAAGCAATCAACAGTGAGGAAAGAATGGGTTTAAGCTATTTCAGACTTTTGTATTGCTTGTGCAGTAATTCATTTCTTCTAGAAGGAAGACCTAAGAATCCTACCTCAAACCAAAATTTTAGCTAACTTCATATTTGCTATTAAAAAAATAATTATAAGATCCTAATATTCGTAGAAGTGTTGTTGCCAGAGCAGATAAAGCTGCACACATGTCCATTTCCACATGCAGCTAGGAGCCACAAAATCCAAGTAATTTCATACGCTTTCCCTACTGTACAGTTTAAAAAATATATATTTACTTGCTTTCATCTGCTAATATATTTTGCATTAAAAATCTGCTGCCATCTAATACATACTTGGAAATAAAATATTTCATGATTAGCAAGAAGTGGAGGCCATCAACCTGAAAAAGTTTACAAGTACTGACAACTTATTTTTATACCCCTCTGTAAGGACCCTCTATATTCTTTTTAAATGGCACGCAACATAATACAGAGATCATGTTGCGCATGTCCAACACCCAAAACTGAGTAAATTTAAAAGTCTAAACACAGTGAAGTGATTTACCTCTATATTCTGCCCTAGGTATGTGTTTCTGGCTCTCAATCAGCATAACAATTTCAGTATCTAAACCAGTCAGTACAAAGCCAGCTCTTAATTTCCTCAGATGACCTGGTGAGGTTCTGGACTCTGTGGTTCGCAGGCATGCTCCCTCTCTGCTTGCAGTATTTTTAAAGAAGGTTATCAGAGTTTGAACCTAGAAACTCATAGCAGAGGCTGAAAATGCAGCCCTCACTATTCAAGACTCTTTGTTTCTTATATTGCCCATTTCTAGCCTACAGCAAGCAGTGCTTACATGCTCTTGGGAGCGGGTCTTCTAAGTCCCTAGTGCTGTAGCCTATAACTTGATACAAATCTCTTCTTCAGCTGCTAAGGATATTTTTAAGAGGAAATAGGATCTTCTACATCGAGACATACTTTCAGAACCTCACTCAAAAAAGTTGCCTGGAAACCTCCTGATTTCCAAGCATAAATGTTTCCATGACTATTTTCAGTCTTTTTTTGTTGTTGTTCTCATGATGACTTTAAGATTTTGTTTAAATATTTCTCTTCCCTTGCTGGAGTTGCTTCTTTAGATACTTAGGAAAAGTAATAGCAATATCACTCAGACATCATTGGTCTAAGTAAGCCTTTTGTACTTCATTTTCTTCCTAAAATTATGCAAAAGAACAATGACAGAGAAGGAAAACCTTTTCTTTCATCTACCCTGATCTGTATGTTTGTTCTTGATGGTTATTTAAAAAAATAATAATAAAAATCTGTCACTAATGAAATTTCAGCACAAGTTTCTATAGGGGCACTAAACCATCCATGCCTCTTCCAAATATGCTTGTTCTGGTTTTGGCTGGGATAGAGGTAATTTAGAGGCAAGCATGATGCTCTGATTTTTATTTTGGAGAAAAAAACCTGTTGATAACATGCAGGTGTTCTAGTTGTTGTGCAGTGCCTACACTAAATCAAGGACTTTTCAGCTTCTCCTACTGCCCTGCCAGCACAGACCTCACTGTGCACACATGTAGAATCATAGGATCACCAACATTGGAAAAGACCTCCAAGATCATCTACTCCAACTGTCCACCCACCACCACCATTTCCTTCCTAAACCATGTCTCAATACAAGATCTACAAGACTCTTGAATACCTGACCACTCTGTCAGAGAATAATTTTTATCTAGTTTCCAACTCAACCTTCTTATCAAGTTGATGGCGCAAGTTGAAGCCATTTCTTCTCACTTACGTGGGAGAAGAGGCTGACCCCCATCTTGCCACAACCTCCTTGGTAGGTGTAGAGAGCAATGAGGTCTCCACTGAGTATCTTCTTCTCCAGACTAAATAATCCCAGTTCCCTCAGCCATTCCTTGAAAGACTTGTGCTCCACACCCTTCACCAGCATCCTTGCCCTTCTCTGGACAAGTTGCAGGGCCTCAACATGTTTCTTATAATGAGAGACATAAAACTGAACACAGTACTAAAGCTGTATCCACAGCAGAACAGAGTACAAGGGGGCACTTCCCTGCTCCTGCTGGCAACTCTATTTTTGATACAAGCCAGGATACCATTGGCTTTCTTGGCTACCAGGGCGCACTGCTGGCTCATGTTCAGCTAACCATCAATTAACAAAGCTCTGAGGAAGAGGCTGTTGGATGATCCAAGCTGTTCTATGCACCTCTTCTCTGATTCTCACTTCACTTTCTGTGTTTTAGATTTCCTCTTTTACATTTCAAGCTGTGGGAGCTCAAATGTATGTACACTAGCTCAAATGCTGGAGAAAAATGTTCAGAATATTAATATAATTTATGTGGTGAGTGTGGCTCTGGCATTAGTGGCACAAGTGACTTCTTCTTGTGAATGTGAAATTTCACTTATAGTCTTCCTGTTGATAGAGAAGATAAGATGAAAATGTGGTGAACTTGGTGGAACAATGTAGCTAATTATTTTGTAAAGTGCTGCACAGTCTTTGGTAATTAGGATTAAATAAATCAGACTAGAAAAAAATCTCTTCTCTACTTGTCAAAAGTAACTACAACGATGTGAATAAAATTTGCACTATTATCAGTACCACAAGATACGGATTAATAGCTTTGTTCTGAGCATATGGCTGAGTGTTGTTTTTCCTTTGTTTGTTTGCATGTTTTGTATTTTAAATTGAAATAATCCCAAGGAACTTTTTCAGGCTATTCAATTGGGAAGAAATATGTCTAATCATCATTATTATTGTTATTACACGAGCAGTATTACCATCACAATTATCTGTCAAATCATCCAATAGCTCAGTTGTAGAAGGTCCCAAGTGACACACTGAAAAGAAAAATCCAATTTCCTATTATCCTGTTTGAGCTAAAATACTTCCATTGTTAGCGGGCCAGTTCTACAACATTGGAGACACTGCATCCTGGTGAGAGATGCTGCTGGAGGAATGCTGAAGTCTTCTCTATGGAAAAAGTGGAACTGGCAGATGTGGAATTGCCAAATCGAACAAACACAAACCAAATACACATGAGGATATCTGAAGGGTACTCTCTGCTCTTTAATGCTGAACCAAATTACTAGGGACCACCATTCAGCTTCTCTCTCAAGTTTCCAAACACTTGTGACCACACAAAATGGATATTTGCAGAGAAGAGAAAGTCCGAGGGTTATTATTCCACAAATTATTTTATGTTTTGTGAAGACATTTTCACTTTTGTAAAGAGAAACACCAAAAAAGGGAGATTTGGAGGCTGAGACTCAGGCAGCATGAGGAGAAAGGATCAGGTGAATAACTGTCTGTGTGGATGGTGCTATACTCAGCGCTTTGGATCTATAATCTTGGACAGCTCTTTGAAAGATCTGGCATCTATTGGGACACAACTGACCATGTGGAGCAAGAATGTTTTGGATTGCAGTCTATATGGACTGGTTAGCAGAGCTTCAAAGTAGATGTTATAGTGGAAGTAGATGGACATCTAAGTGACAGAGAAGAGACAGGGAGTGCTGACACCATAGCAAGCAGCAGGGAGAAATCTGATTTGTCCCAAAGGAATTAGGGAGGGCTCCTTTAGAAGGTAGTGGAGCTGACAGCCCAGCTGAAGTGGCTGCACACCAATTCATGAAGCACGTGAAATAAGCAGAAAGAGTTGCAAGCCAAGGTACATTTAGAAAAGAATGATTTAATTGCTGTCACAGAAATGTGGTGGGGACAAATAACACAACTGGAACACAGTGTTCAAGCTACAAGCTTTTTAAAAGAGATAGGCAGGGTAGAAGTGGAAGCCCTTCACATTAAGAAGTTAATAGATTGCAAAGGGTTGACACTGAGAAATAGCCACAAACAGTTTGAGAGCTTGTGCATTAAAATCAGAGATCAGGCCAATACAGGACTTTCTGGTGGTCAGGATCAACTAATGGCCACTTAATCAAGGGGAGCCTGTTGATGAGGCCTTCCTGTTTCAACTGCATAACAGTTATTGTGCTCTTTGTATCTGCTGTGGTTTCTGTGGAAATAAATAGGAAGCATTTCTTTCAAAGCAAACAGTGTATGATTCTGTGATTCTTCGATTCTATTACTTGTTGGGCACAGACTGAGTAGGCCATGGCTGGCCCTGCAGGACAGTCTCAAACTGTTCATTATCCTGGTTTTGGCAGGGTTAGAGCTAATTTTCTTCATAGTGTCTGGTATGATGCTATGTTGGTTTTAGGAGAAAAACAGTGCTGATAACATACCAGTGTTCTAGTTATTGCTGAGCAGTGCTGCATAGAGCCAAAGACTTTTCAGCCTCTCACGCTGTCCTGCAAGTGAGGAGCTGAAGGTGCACAAGGAGATCAGAGAGGACAGAACCAGGACAGCTGACTTAAACTGGCCAAAGGAATGTCACATACCACGTAGTGTCATGTGGAACAATAAAACTGGGGGAATCAGCTATGGGGAGAGCCGCAGCTCAGGGACTGGCTGGCTACCAGTCACTCACTTGTTCTCTAAATATATTTACACATATACTATTAACATTACTATTATTTTCCCTTCCTTTTCTGTCTTAGGAAGTTATGCTTATCTCAACCAACAAGTTACATCTTTTTTCCAACTCTCGCCTCTACTAGATGGAGTGAGGCAATGCCTGTGCAGTGCTTTACTGCCCACAGGGTTACACCACAACAGTACACTAATCTGTGTGTCCCACTATTCGAATTTACCATTCCACGCTGATGGCCTTCAATCATCTTCCTACCAATCAGTATGGACTGGCTTTTCTTTCGTTTTATCATTTTCAATTGAGTTTGTTACACGAAGTATATATTCTAGTCTTCAGTCCATTGTACATAGGTCACTCTGCAAGTAATGCCTCCTATTTATTTCCTTGGAAACTACCACAGGTACGAACAGCACAAGTACTGTATATGACAGAGCAAAATCTCAGCTACAGAACATCTTTTTCCAGCAAATACATCACCACTAGCTATATACATTTTTACCACCTGTTAAGAAGAGCCTGCATGCTGCCTCATAACAATCTGCACCAATGGACCACAGTGACACACTGCCAATGTCAATACTGCTGAAATGAACCACCCACCTCCTCGCTGTGCTGACATCCACTGTTTGGTCTCCATAAGCAGTCAGCAAGTGTCAATAAACATCACTGTGTGCAGAATACTGCTAGGAAGGTTCAACTTCTACCATCAATCTTGACCTCTGACACTGTAAGGCAATATAATAAAATAGGAGGCACTACTTTTGAAGCAGCCCTTGAATATGAACAGGCACCTTACACTATTATGCTTCTTTCTATTCCTACTGTTTCAACTCTCAAGGTCACCACAAACCTTCTCTAACATATTCCACATCTACTCTTCACAGAAAACACTTTAAAATTTGGTATCATTAGCAAATTTCATCAGGAACAAAAAAAGCAGGAATATGCAAGGTCACTAGCAAAAGCAGTGAGTACAATCTCTCATACCAGCAGCCCTGAGGAAATTCTGCTGCATACCCTTCCTCGGTCTGAAACCTCCCCTGTTGGAGAAGTAATCTCCCCTTTCAAAATTTCAGAGATTCTAATTAATCTCCACCTCTCCAGCTTCTCTAATCATGAATTAAAAAGCGCTATAAAATGTAGATTGCTAGATCAGTTCATTTTTGATGCATAGAAAATTAGTTACTGAGGCCATGAAAACAGGAACACTATATCTTCAGCAAACCTGTGTTACACTTTTTATATGTTCCACTGCTTTAGCTGTTTTTCATAATTCAACACCTTCATAGATTATTTGATGAATGTATCAAAGATGTTAAAAAATACCAGGCAGAATTTGCATGCAGTATTTCAGCAAATCTGCAAAACAAATTAATTCTTCCATTTTGCATCCTGAGGCCGTGTAGATGTAAAACAACTTTAACATGAAGATGTTGGAGAAGGGGAGTGGGACTAGGTGACCTTTAAAGGTTTCTTTCAACTCAAATAATTCTATGATTCTATGGTTCTGTGAATATAGTGATTGATCAAATGTCCTGGTTTCAGATGGGATAGAGTTAATTTTATTCTTAGCAGATGGTATTGTGCTGTGCTTTGGATTTAGGATGAGAATAGCACTGATAACACACTGATGTTTTAGTTGTTGTGGAGCAGTGCTTACCTGAAGTCAAGAACTTTACAGATTCCTGTGCTTCCAGAAAGGAGCTAGGAAGGGACAGGATCAAGACTATTTACCCACTAAAGGGATGTCCCTGAGTATATGAAGTTAGGTGGAACAATAAAGATGGAGGAGCGGGCCAGGAGGACTACTGCTGCTTGGGCACTGGTTGGGCATCAGTTGGCAAGTGGTAAATGCATTGTATATCATTTGCTTTGTACATCTTTTGCTATTATAACTGTTAATGTTTCCCTTCTTTTTCTGTCCTACAAAAATATCTTTATCACATCCCGAAAATTCTGTTTTTTATGACTCCTTCCCCAGTTCCACTGAGTGAGATGAACAAACTGCTGTGTGGTGCTGAGCTGCCCACAGGGTTAAAACACAATGGATGATCAGGAGCTTCAAGCATTCCTCATAAATGAAAAGGCTGAAATAGCTGTCACTCCTCCCTTGTAGAAGGCTTGTGGAAATCTAACCTCTGTATATACCTACCTGAGGGCAAGTGAAAGTAATGAGGGCAAATCAGTCCCCTTCCTGTGCCCTCCCAGTAACAGGGAGAGGCAACGGAAACAAAATGAATGAATTAAAACAGCAAAACTGTTATCTCACAGGGAGAATAGTGTTTTGCTATATGATCAGATTCTCAATATGTTCTTTGGAATTATTGGAATTATTCTTATCTGCAAGTTTTTCCATGGCATCACCAAGAAATTGAAGTTTCACTTTTGAATTCATGAGTATATTTTTATACCATATAGATGGAAGAGGGAAAATATGTATAATATAAAGTAACTTTGCAAGATCTGCATCACCTTTTTAAGTGATGAAGAGTTTGGGATTAGGAACCCCAGGAAAGAGATCAAATTGTTTCTAACCGCATCTTCACATACATACATATTTAATGACTTAGATTTAAAAACATCACTGTTCATCAGTACCTGATCCACAGGTGGATTTTGAAAACATTCTTGTAGGAGTGATGTAGCTCTGAGGGGGCAGAACTGCGTGCTCTCACTCCTGTCAGGAACGCTGACAGAGGAGACATCAGTCTTTTGAGGTATGGCATGGCATACAATGACATGACAAACAACATGAGTTTTACCTATAGAACAGGAGGCCTTGTGGTAGCCTACATCTTTTCACAGGAGTGCAGAGAGACAGTGCTGATCTCTGCTCACTGGTGACAGCAAAGGGAACGGAGCTGTGCCAGGGGAGGGTTGGGGGTCAGGGAAAGGCTGTCCCCCAGATGGTGGTGGACATGGCCCTGAGGTGCCAGAGTTCAAGGAGCATTTAGACACTGATTTCAGACACAAGATTTGGATATTGGTTATCTTAAGGGTCCCTTCTGGCTAAGAATACTCTGTGGCTCTCTGATTGTGAGACACATTTCCACTATTTTGGTGAACTGTGCAGTTTTGCTACTGCCAAGTCAGAGCAAGCACCTGGGCTTGTCATTTCTCACCACAGACACTGATTTGAAAACCACGATAGAAAGAAACACCACATCTTCTCCTCAGAAATGCTCCCACACACTTGGAAAAACTTTGAAGAGGCATAACAACAATGCAGATTGTTGATATTGCAGTTTCTATGGGCTCACATGTGTTTGTGAGCTTTTGACATGTCCATTACTAGCAGTGTACCTCAAGCATAGCTAAGTATATCCACACCATGGCTCATCACAGGCTCCCCTAAAGCACTTGTGACACTCTAACACTGGTAGTATGTTTCCAGTACTAAAACCTGAGGGAGAGCTCAAAAGAGACATTTCCATTTCTGACAGGGGGATCAAAGCACAGAGCCTGTGCCTCTGTTCTTAGGCTTTGTCTGGGACATGGCTTGGAGTTGCGAAACATAGCAAAGGTTTACAAACGTGCATCAGCTTTTAAAAGTGGCAGTCCTGTTGAGAGGGAATAAAGAACAGTACCTGCTACAGCTCGAAGCCACCACCTCTCTTCATATGGCTATTACTGGGGAGAAGAGGCTGACCCCCACCTCCCTACAACCTCCTTCAGAGAGCAGTAAGGTCTCTACAGAGCCTCCTTTTCTCCAGACCAAAAAATCTCAGGTCCCTCAGTCACTTCTCATAAAAACTGTAATTCAGAAACCTCACCAGCTCCATTGCCTTTCTTTGAACATGCTCCAGGGCCTTGATGTCTTTCTTCACTGAGCACAGTACTGAAGGTGCAGCCCTACCAGCACTGTACACAGGAGGATCACCTCCCTGCTTCTGCCAGCTAGAAAAGCAACAGTTCACAAAACAAAAGATATCGTGGTACCAAATGACATCTTCCATCTGGGCTGAGCACTGATCTAGGTCTCAGAGGAGTCAAGAATCAAAGCCTTAGTTGCTTTATTCTCTGCAGGTAACTTCCATGGAGCACCGAAGGAGAGAGTGCTGAATTCCAATAAAGCTGCAAACAGATTTCACAAGGATTTGGAATTGCTCTGCAAATGGCTTGACATATGGTGAATAAAATTTAACGTTGACAAATGGACAGTACCACGCAGCAGGTCCAAAAAGCAACACCGTATAGGGAGTACAAGTGAATGAAGAAGAGATGCATCCTTGAAGCCAGCCTGCAGGATGAGGAAACAGCAGAGGACTTCCTGTTAGCAAAAACAAACCTGTGCAACGAGGTTGGTGTGAGGCATTAAACTCTTCACATGAGCATATCTGGAACACCAGCACACACACACACAAAAAAAAGCATAACAAAGCACACATAATAAAGGAAGCTCTCATGTGCTTGGAGTATTTTGTTTAATCCTAATCACTCCGGTCCACATGCTGTTTTCCCATCACTGAAATTTAAGTTTATGTGCATGTTTAAGAACTGAGAACGAGTTTCTCATGCTATTTAGGAGTTGCTGGCTTCGCTGCTATGATCAGAAAGGTGGACCTCCTATGTCCCACGTGAAAATGACAGTCTATCTCCATGATTAATTAATGAAAGTCTCCAGTCTTAGCACAGAAGTTCTAAGACAAGTAACTCAATCTTGAAGGCAAGATATGCTTGAGTTAATTTCCAGAATGAAATAATTCTATGCAAACTTGGCTTATTTTTCTAACCAAAGCAACCCATCAAGGGCAGATGTCTTTCGTTTATCCTTATGACCAAGCTGGTCATGCCCTGGTAATATAATGTGAAATAAACACAAGGGAATGTTTGAGATGAAATACAGATTTTGCTGTGATAATCATTTCACCAGCAGTAAGCCAACAGCCAAACTCTCAAGTTTGAATCTATGCAAAGTTTTGTTTTGGTAATTTTCAGTTGTGGAAATGAAGTATTCTGAGTTTGGAAGTCTTAAATTATCCATAGCACATTGCCCTGGCCTGGAAGCCCTAAAAACAGACTACTAGGGTATACCAAATCCCGTATTAGTAAGCTCTGAAAAAATCCTTAGTTAACTTTGGTCCTGGAGTTTTGTCTCCAACTCTCAGAAATGTGTCTGCACATCTCTCCTGTGAGGCCCTACTGAACAAAGCATTTAATTGCATGTCTCTTAAGTGAGGCAGAAAACATTTCCATGAGCTCAAGCTCATTTTTTAGCTCTGTTAAATAAGAATTAAGAATCCACCACTGAACAAGATATTTGGGATTTTATGTATGATCCTTCCGCTGGCTTTTGTCAGTGGGACACACTTCCTAGTGACTGCCCCTAAGACTTTTCTACCCTATCTTCTAAAACTAGTGGCAGCGTTTTCACAAGTCCCTGGTAGATCTCAGACAACTGATTTTTAGTGTAATAAGTACTGTCAAAGGTACAGGTTTCGTAAGTGCTGCTAGGCATTCCTGGAAGAATTGTTCATGTTTTATTTAAAAGCAAAACCAAATTTTACCTAAAAATGAAATGTTAGTTCAGTTCACCTACTGGCAGATTTAGCTCATGCCAGGTAGGTTTGTTGGTTACTTTTCTCCGTGGCTGTTAAAAGACCTTTGATGTGTTCAGCATAGTCACTGCCTATCAGAATGAGGTCTATTTCCTTGTGTTGTTGACTGAATTATGAAGCATTGACCATAAAATGTCTGAAAGTAAACTGACTTCTCCTTATGGAAATCCCATAGTGCTCCACTGCAATAACCAACTAAGTAACGTTCCAGGAATGCAACTGACTATGCTATCATCTGTTGCGTGTTGCAGCAAAAAGGCTTCAGGTATGGAAACAAGTACAGAAAATTTCCTTCTTTTCTCTTGCTGAAATGTGAGAATAGAGCACTTCAGCTTTTCACCAGGGAACATTTTGTCATTCTGCACAGTATCACTGGATATTCCACACAGCTGCAAGAACAGGAACCAGAGTTGCAATGTTAATCTCTTCTTTGCATCAGTTCTTAGCCTTATTTTTGCCACATGGCACGATTATTTTTGTCAGGCATTGAAATAGAAGTGTTTTCTTAGTCCCCTAAGGAAGAAAAGGTATTTAAGGGAGCACTGGACATACTTTTTAAGTTAGAAACTTTTACATACACTCATTATGCTGCTTGTAGAACCAACAAAAGCCCATGGAAATATGACAAAGTAATTCCCGAACGAAAAAAGGCTTCATCCCTATGATCCAGACACAAATCCACAAGGGTGACTCTGGTGCCATGGGGTTCCCATAGCATTACCAGCTGGGGACTGATACTGACACAGAGACTCCTAGAACAAGTACTGGCTTCATATGTAATGTTTTGGTTGCACGCTGAGACTGCTTTGCCCATGATAGTAATTGGTGAGTGATCTTGTAATCCTTGTCTCAGTCCGTAAGCCCTTTTTTCATCATACTCATCATATTCATCATATTTTCTCCTTGATCTTTTATGAAGAGGGGGAGAGCAAAATACTTAGCTTCCCATCGCTGTGAAACCACAACATAATGTTTAAGAAAAAAAAGCAAAGAAAAGTGGCTATCGACTGCACGAATTACAAGCAATTTTTTACAAATATTTTTCCTTCTCTCTGATTTCAGCATCTCGCACAGACATGTAAGGTTGAACGAACAGGCCATCAAAATGAAATGTAAACAAAAATCACAAGGTCAAGATTTTCTGTGTCAGTTGCTTTGTAATTCTCCATGAACTTCAAATGTCTCTATTTAAAAAATGTGCCCCCAGCTTGGGCAGCCCTATTAAACCTTCTTAGAAAGAGGCTGTGGATGTGACGGTTCAAGGCTTTGAAGCTGAACTGTGTATCTCTGCTTCACTATTACAGGAAAAAAAATAAAAATGCTGTAAATTTCTTTTACTGTACTCAAAATACAATTGTTTACAAATTTAACTTTCTTAACTGCATTTACTTGCAATAAGGTAGTTTGAATTTTCTGTTGGAGACAGACTGTGAGTCAACAGCCTCTTGGGGAATTTTGGTAGTATCACCGTGCTTTTCTTGAGCATGTTTTGATTTACTCCTGTATAGAAGGAAAACTTACTGATCTGTTTGATCAAGAGATTTAGAAAAATAAACCCTTCCCTACAAATCAATCCTATATGCCTTTGTAGTTATAATTCCAGGTAAAAATTCATGTTTCTATTCCAGCAAATATAGAAGCAAGGTTTCTAAAACAATATCAGATTTGGAAGATTTACCGCCTTCTCACATACCAAGTACAAATGAAGAAAGCCAAGGATCATTTAAAATAGATCAGATATAAAGTTTTTCTGTTTCCAAACAAAATGATCTGTCAGGATTAAAAAAACTCATTTTTCACATCCCTCCTCTCTCAGAATCCAAAAGCCCACACTGATTTGGAGGTGGTGGACTAGTGTTGGTTTGTGTCTGTGAGAGGTTGTTACCAGCAACATCCACTCACTATAGGGCTGACAAGAAAAGTGTTTCAGAGAATATTTCATTAAAAACATCATGTTCTAATAAAAGGAGTTGTTTTTTTTTTTTTTTTTTATGAATCAATATTTTTCATCAAAAACGTTTCTAAAAATAGCTTTACTGAACAGGCTGGTGAATTGCAGTGTCCAGCAGTAAACAGACATCAAACTTCAGTACCAGTAGCAGAAAGCAAAGCAAAACTTCTGAGGCATAGTACAAAGAAAAAACACTGAATTCTCTTCTCTCAATGCTTTACAGAGGCTGCTCATTTGTACAGGAGGGATTCACTGTCTGGGATTATCTCTCCAGTCATTTTTGCAGCATCTGTTGCTCAGCTCATTGGACACTTTCACAGGGAATGGTTTTCTTTGCTTGCCTATTGAGAGTGGTACTTGGACCAGGGGGGTATGATACAGCTCGAACAGTATGGGGACTAACTGACCTTTAATTTTTGTTCTTTAATGCAGCAATAGACTTGAAAAAAAAATAACTTATTTTCAACAAACAAAAGTAACTGAAAACAAAATGCTGTCACTAATTGTTTGGAGTTGCCCCATCTTTGATCAGAAAGCTGAACTGGGTGGATCTTCAGAGCTGCTGTTCAGCCCAAAGTACTTTATTATTCTATAATGAATTTCCAGTGACTGTTAAACTGCCCTCATAGCATATGCAGGTTTTCTAGAATACAGAAACAGCATTAAAAACCACACTTTACACCGTAAAATGTCTAAGCAGTTGATACAAATGCCAGCCAAATCAAGATAAAAGCATTTGCTGAAAATGAGGATAAGAGCATTTATACGTCGCACAAATGAGATCTAGTGCTTGTGCCTAACACTCTTGTTCCCATTGTTAAATCCTAATCCTGAGCATGACCACCTATCATATCACAAGATTAAATCACACCCCCAAACTTACAATCAGAGAAATCTCATCCCAAGCCTGTAAACACTACAACAGTCTATATTAGTCAAGATTACAGATTTAAGTTAGCACATAATCTCACTGCCTGTGATAACTGTAGCGCTACCTCCCTCCTTCCTCCTTCTTTCCCCTGCAACAACATTTACACAGTTCCAGTCTTATTCAACATCTTCATCAGTGACTTCAATGAGGGCATAGAGTCCACCCTCAGCAAGTTTGCTGACGATACATAGCTGGGAGGAATGGCTGACAGGCCAGCAGGCTGTGCTGCCATTCACTGAGACCTGAGCAGGCTGGGCAGAATGAAACCAGATGAGGTTTAACAAGAGCAAGCATAGAGTCTTGCACCTAGGGATGAATAACCGCGTGCACTGGTACAGGCTGGGGGATGAGCTGCTGGACAGCAGCTCTGAGGAGAGGGACCTGGGTGTCCTGGTGGATGACAAGTTGGTCATGAGCCAGCAGTGTGCCCTGATGGCCAAGAAGGCCAATGGGATTCTGGGGAACCTTAGAAAGATAGTGGCCAGCAGGTCAAAGGAGGTGATCCTCCCCCTCTGCTCTGCCCTGGTGAGGCCTTATCTGCAGTGCTGTGTCCAGTTCTGGGCTCCAGTGTGCAAAAAAAGACAGGGATCTGCTGGAAAGAGTCCAGCAGAGGGCTACAGAGATGATAAAGAGCATGGAACACCTCCTTTATGAGGAAAGGCTGAGAGACCTGGGGCTGTTCAGCCTTGAAAAAAGAAGACTTAGAGGGGATCTGATCCACATCTATAAATATCTAAGGAGAAGGAGGAGGAACAAAGACAAACTCTACCATCCCATAGTCATAATACCAGCCTGGTGCCTTCCATGCACCCTACCCTCAATACCATGCTTCTTTGACAGCAAACAAGCTTGTAATTGAATAACATCATAATATTCAAGAATCGATTATTTCTTGTTTTAATACAGGTGTCACCTTCTTCATTTGTTTGTTAATTAACAACTCAACAATCCAAAATCTCTCATGTTGGCAATTCACTTTGTATCTTCTCCTTTGAAGTGCCTCCTCTGCTAAACTCTTTATAAATCAGAGTGATAAGAGCAGCTCTGTGGTGATCTCCACCTACACCTCTCATTTACATGTCCCTGGCCACAGCAGGGTGGCTAAAAGTGGATGATCTTTGAAGGTCCCTCAAAAACAAATCCTTATGTGATTATACGATCTAAACAAACTGAGGATAACAAGTACATATAGGCTCCTCTATCTTTTTAGATCTATACTATATTTTCATCTGTTGAGGGCTCAGTCCTTCTAAAGACATGGTAAAATATCGCTACTGAGGGGCACTAGACACTAACTGCTACCTTCCCAAAGGTTCAAATTCAGATGTGCAGAAATTAAGCAGTATTAAAATTAAGCTCTCTTTGGTTTTATACCTTATGCTCTTTCCTTTATTCTGCCTGTGCATAATCACACAGGCTTTAATTTCTTGCCTCTGTGTCATATTTTCTCTTAGGAAAGATGTGAACTTCACATGCAGTGGAAGACACTGTTTCTATGGAAATACAACAATTTTAGCTGTAAGAAGAGCAGTGGATATGTCTTGAGAAATGACATCTTTTCTGCCCTCTGGCTCACTGCTAATTACTGTCCTTTTCCCGTTCCCCTCTCCCGGTTTTAAAAGGAGTAGTCTTCACAATGCACTGAGTAATTAAGAAAAACCAGAGGTTCACTAAAGAAGTAATTTGAAACACTCCAGTATGTCCTTCACAAAGTTCTTTCTTGTGCTGGGGATAAAGTTCAGAAATACGTAGACTTCTCAGCTCCTATTTATTTACATGGAAATTACTGCAGATACAAAGAGCACAATAGCACTATTTGATAGAGAAATTTTCTACAAGAACTACAAAGCTACAAAACGCTACTCTTCAACATAGTCGCCATCATTAGCTATCTGTTTGTGCCAGTGATGAACAGGAACCTGCATGCCACATTCAGAGTGACAGGACAAGGGAGAATGCTTTACACTAAAAGAGGGGAGACTTAGGTTAGATTTTAGGAAGAAATTCCTTACTGAGAGGATAGTGAGGCCCAGAGAAGCTGTGGGTGCCCCATCCATGGAGGTGCTCAAGGCCATGTTGGTTGGGACCCTGGGCAGGCTTGCCTGGTTGGTGGCAACTTGCCTATGGCAGAGTGTGGTTTTTGAGATCTCTTCCAACCCAATCATTCTGTGACTGTGTGATTCTGCAATGGTTAAAGCCATTTCAGAACAGTCCTTTTCTACTCGTGCAGTTTGGAACTGTCAGTGGTAGGGAATCTTACAGAGGAGGTAATGAAAGAGGACAAGTGAAAATGAAATGTTGTCTGCTGGTGACATATGCATATTAAAATTCAGAGAACAGCTCTGAGGAAATAAGTGGCATTTGCATATCCCAAACAGACCTGGAACACAGAAGTCACTGCTGTCAAGAGAAGGGATGCTATCACATTCAGAGCTGGTGGGAGGACTTACAGAAGAATACTTGTAGGTGAAAATCATTAAGTGGAGAAAGAGTTTGGTTATAAATCCTGAATGTCTCAATGGAAGAATATAGAAATTTTCAGTACAAGCGGACATTTTCTATGATTCTGGGAGGAAAAAGAATTCACGAAGAGCCTGATTTTCTTTGCTACAAAAGATTTACAAGTAATATTTGTTCAGCTAATTTTGGCATATTTGGACATCTGCCATTTCGTGGTGGTCTCACTCAGAGAAAATAAAAGTAAGAACAAAATGAGGCTGTGCAATTCCATACTAGCAATTTTTTCCCTCACCACTTCCCTTCCCTGTCCTCTCCATTTCCTGAAAAGATCTTTTTTTTCCCACAGCTGCTGCTCAGCACATCCTGACCCACAGTATGCTGTTATGCATTTCTGTATGAATCATTTAAAAATGTAAATCAGAGATTGCGACAAAGCACAGATAATCTCAGCTCCTAATTTCTGGACAGTTTGTTTTGTGTTTTTTTTTTTTTCTTTGTTTTGTTTTTATTCTCCATTTAATTAATCAATTTATGTGCCATTTTCTATAGTGAACTGCATTCATTATAGAGTAAACAGGAGTTCTGTCAAGCCTGAGTAGAATGAGAACTACAAGTGTGATCAGGTATACTGTGTTCAGTTTCAGCTTCACATTTAATATAACTTCTTAATGTTGTAGCCAATATACTTTTGCACCTGAAAAAGCTTTATAATAGCACCTTTTTCCTACAGTTTTCTGATAATGATCAAGAAAACTTACACTGTTCTGGAAAGGAAACTCACTAATTTAACCATTTTCTAAAACCTTTCTTTCACTTTAAAAATAAGCTGTTTATTTGATCAGTTCAAAGCTTTTAAGAACAACAACAAAAAAAAAAAAGACAAGAAAGGATAGAAAAATTATAAAAATGAGTTATAAGATTTCAGATGTTTCATAGCAGTTGTACCAAACCATTCTGAAATTAAATGAAAAAGCAAAATTAACCAGGAGATAGAAAGGGTGGGGAGGGGGTGAAGGGGAAAGTGCAAAAATGCCTGAGAGTGATTTTCTTTAGAAGACGACAGAAAAGTGCAAAAATTCAGAGCACTTCTGAAGTGTTCCCAGAGAGGACCAGTCCTACAGCAAGGTCATGCTAAACAAAGGACGACAGGGAGATGGCAACACCACAGAACCTAGTCACATAAAGAGATGAAGGTGAAAGGTTTTTGCAGACCATACTTGAATAAAATACCTGGAAAGTGGAAAGTTTGGGCAGGATGAATTTTTCAAATAATTGTGCTTCAACATATTGAGCTCTAACACGTTGTCTTCCTGAGATCGAAGATTTTCAGGTGCAGATGACCATGTCCTTGTGCCTGAAAGCAGAAAAAGAGGAACGATTTAGGCACAGTGTGTACATAAGTGGTTTTTATCCTCACATGGTTTTCCAAAGGATGAGCAAACTGCAGGAATAATTACATAAATATATATAATTTTGTATATGAATATGTAAAATGTTAAAATAATTTTCAAGCTCTGTCAACTCACTTAAGCAGAGAGCAGTTACGATCTCCAGATCATGTCTTATCTAACATACAGATAACAAGAATTACGAGGTGTTTTGTTTTGCACAAAGCCTGTGTCCTTCAGAAGACTGTGGTACACTAAGCTACAGATAATTGGCTGACATGTAATAGAGAACAAGCTCACAGATTTCTACAGCAACAGGCAAATTAATCTCAGAAAATCTAGAACATAATCCTTTGTGTTCTGGACATAGTTCTGAAGGGTCTGTTCCAAACTTCACAACAGCATGACTCCCTGTGAACAGAACCCCTAAAGAGAAAACAAGGCTGCTGCTAGTGTCACAGACCCACTAGAAAATATATCAGGGGTCACCTTGGCAGGGAAAGCTTAGTGTATATTGGGCTGGGGATAGCAGACAGGCTGCTCACCTGCAGGAAGGTCTGATTAGAAGGGCTGCTTCTCCAGCTCAGTCCCTAGAAGCACAGTAGCTCTGCTCCAACACTGTCCCAGGGAAGAGCTGTTCTATCCCTTGCTGACTTCAGTTTTCCTTGTATCATGTGAAACAGCTCGTATGTATAATTGGCTTGTTTCAGAGCAGACTACGGCATTTTCTGAAGGCAAAGCAAAGCAGAGCCCTTTTTTTTCAGGGAACAACATGGTCTGTTAAGGGCAAGCAGTAAAATAACAGCAGTCACCTGAAAAAGAAAGTCATGGCAGTTCTGAGAACTTACAGGTCACACAAGTAAAATGCTATGCTGACAAGGGAAAGCAGAAAAATGCAGCCAGGCCTCACAGATGAAGGAAAAACAACCTCCTTTGACTGGATTCAGCTCAATACATCTCCGAATGTGGAAGCAAGGAACTCTCCAAAGGATACAGTGAAAACTGGGAAGTGTGCTGGAAACTGCTTTTGCTTCTTTTCTAACCTAATATTTTGAGTTGTCTTTATCCACAAAGCATACTTCCAGCCAAAATTAACAGGTTTTAGCTCTTTGGGTTGAGGTTAGTACAGCCAATCTAAACAGATCTCAAATTTGCAGCCAACCTGAGGTTCTACCATAGTTTTTTCTAACAAATGAATTGAGTTCCTCCAGGAACACAGAGCTTGTTAAGGACCTGGCATCTAGCTCCTTAGAGGCCTTACCAGGTCAAAGATTGGTTTGTTATGAGTAATGATGAAGCAAATGTTGATATACTTCTTTCATCCTTCATTCTCAAAACTCAGTTCCCTCATCTAATGAAAAGAAAAAAAAAACTGTTCACTAATTAGCAAGAACTCAAAGTTCTCCAGAATTCAAGAATTCAAAGTACTCCAGAATGGAAGAAAAAATTGACTCTGTTTTACCTGTAACTCAGTAAAACTACACTGCTCAGGCTTATCTAGAGTGATTTCAAAATACTCATTCTTAAATTAAAGCTCTGGTAACTACCCTGCTTGCCAAACTCAAACCATCAGCCAAGTGTCCTTTCTCTTTCCAATATAATTCTAAATTCCAGCTCAAAGCCACAAGTGAATTCAGCAATCTCAAATAGTAATCAATCTCAAATAGCAAGCACCAACTGCAAATGATTACTTGCATCCAGGAGAAGTTTTCACCAAAAGGTTTTGTTTCGTCCATTTGGTAAGCTGTCTTTATGCACTTCTCCCTTTTATTAGTTAAGCGTTTCTAAACTGCTTAGACTCACAATCATAGAATCACATAATCACCAAGGTTGGAAAAGTCCTCCAAGATCATCCCGTCCAACCATCCACTTACCGCCAATATTTCCCCCACTGAACCATGTTCCCCAATAAAACATCTACATGTTTCTTGAACACCCCCAGCAACAGCAACTCCACCACCTCCCTGAGCAGCCCATTTCAGTGTCTGATCACTCTTTCATTGAAGAAATGTTTCCTAATATCCAAACTGAACCTGGTACAACTTGAGGCCATTCTCTCTTGTCTAATCACTAGTTACCTGGGAGAAGAGGCCAACCCCCTCCTCGATATAACCTCCTTACATCTGATCCATTTCAAGTTAGAGTTTACTTCTATTCTGGCAAGAAATAGAATGTGTGCCTCAGAATTGTTTTCTCATGTTTTCCATGCTCTTTACTTTTCTGTCACCACTACTGTTTGAAACTATTTTTAAGAAAAGGAATTGGATCCTTCTCTGTTGTTTATTTTCTCAGCTGCATCAGTTATAAAAATCTTTGGCTTATTGTTCTTTGGAAGAGCATGTTTCTAGTTTATGAACTGTGCTATGCCATTCCTTTAGCCCAGAAGAAAAGGCTAATTATATTTAAAATCTGCTGACAGCTTACAGATAATTCTCCTCTCCATTCCTTACAATTCACCAAACAATCAGCATCTGAGGGCTGCTAACAACCACATGAAAAAAATCAAGTCAGCACTTTTTAAAGGTCAACATTTTTATGCATCTCAAATCAAAGCTAAGACTTTCCAATCTGCATTCGCATCCTTCCCAGGCAGCCAGGGAAGCTGTGAAGTATATCCACCTCTCAGGGAATAGCCTCTTTTGTCTGTGAGGCTGAAGAGATGTTGGACACCACAGCTGCATTTTCAACTGTTCTGCTCAGCATCTTCTATTCATGTCCCCAGGAGCCACAAGGGCTATGCAGCACATGTAGTTTTATAAGTCTTGGTAAAGGACATCTAAATTAGATGGTCAGTTCTAAAACATCCTGAGGGCCTTTCTGGTCACATTCTTATCACACAGATTTCTCCACCACTGCAAACGGTTTCCAGATGTGAAGATTATTTTTCAGTTGTTTGGTCATGCTGTAGCAGAGACAGCTCATGTAACACTGTGTTTCCAGACTGACTTTAGAGGCAGGGAAATTAAGTAGATTGTCTCATGTTTCCCTCAATTCAGAAGTCATAGCATGACCCCACCAGCTTGTGAATGATTAAACATATTTTAAACTGTCCTCTAGGCTTCTTCACCTGAACTGTCATTTTGGAAACACATTTGCAGAGCAAGCTACATGAAATCTTTTGGTTGTTTGCTGCTGCCTTTCTCCTGCTGAAATGAGATCGCTATAAAAGCTTGAGAGAAATCATCTGTTCTGTGAATTAACACTGAAAAGTGGAAACAGTAGTTAAGAAGAGTCAGTTACAGCACCGTGTAATCTACTCAAGAAATCATCTAAGCTTAAAGGAAGAAAGTGAAAATTACTACAGGAAGACAAAGAGCCTTCTTTCTCCCACCTCCTCATTAGCCTTACACAGATCACTAGCTCCTAGTCTGCAGCTTGTCATCATTATAATATATATATGTATTTTATTAAAATATCTACTATCTGACAAATGGCTTCTAGACATGGACAGCTCAATTTCTGTATGTTCAGGGGTTTCCATGGTAACAGGCAAATCCATGCCAAAACTCAACAGATCAATTAGAAATTAATTAGTTATTGAGTACCTGGAATATTTATAAAGAGCTTCAAAAGCAATGGTGGCTAATTCTCAATTATCAATTTTTCTGAAAAAAATAAAAGGAAAAGAGCTTAGCAGTACGAGTTACCACACAGGATTATCAGCTTGGTCTTAGGCACAGGAAAAGTAACTGTTCACATACACACACAATCCCACCATCTTAAAAACTACCATCAAAATAGACCCAGAAAAGGCTGAATAGCTGGCAAAGGTTAATTAATTTTCACTTAATCCTGAAAGCAATATAGATGCTTTTAATCTAACTGTGGCATAAAAACCATTACAAGGAGTTAAACACTTCATCTAGGAACTGGAGAACTTTCCCAGTATTAACAGGAGCAGGAAAAAAGTTGTCAAAGCTACAGTGGAAAGCCTAGCAGCAGCTCGCTGTTGATGTAAATGGAACCAGACCGAGCTCTTAACTTCCCATCCACACACTAGCAATAGAATGTAATCAATCTGCCTGACTACTTAGGCTTTCTGCTCTGGCCAGAAAACTTGCTGTGCTTTACGTACAGTATAAGAACATCAGGTGTAGGGCTGGATGACGACTGACAACAAAAGAATATTAGTAGTAATTTGTAGATAAACTTTTCAGATGTTTAAAATGATCAGTTTACTTTAGGAAGATCATGAGAACAGACATTTTCAGCGTGCTATGTCAAAGATTGCCGCACACTTATTTAAACCAAGCATACACAATTTCTCTGGAGTCGCACCAGAAGGGAATTTTCTTTCAAACAAACAAAAATAAAAGGTCTTAATGAATTTCCAATTTGTCAGCCATCCAAATGTATCTAGCACTAAATTATCATTTTCTCTTCTTCTTTATCCATTTCTATATTTTATAGTCTGTTGTAGCTTAGATGAAAGGTATTGAACTTTCTCCTCTAAGCTTAAATCTTTACTGATAAGAATCTCTGTCCCATTGTGTCTGTTATGACACTTGCCTTTTGTTTATGAACCAGTTAGAAGCCACCAAATACTTGCATCATGCAAGCGTGAAGGAAAGTATTTCCTCCACGGTGCTCTCAGATCATCTTTATCTTCAGTATGATCTGAAAAAGTGCATCTGATGAATGAATGCACTGAAGAAGATCCTAATGTTTGAATTCCTTTTATCAGTGAACTCTTAAATCTCTAGCTATCTCACTATGAGATTGCCAAGTAACCTTGGAAGAGAAGATAATAAAGACATACAATGTCACTGAAAGCACGTTGTTCTCTCCAAGTAGCTCTTTAGGGGTGATTATTTATCACTAAATCATAATAAAATATTAAAAGGTTACTGAGTCAATAGAATGTAAGCACAGTAAGAGATTGAAGCTGTAGAAAATGCAGATTTTGATTGCTCAGTAGGCCACAGGCAATCTTACCACTACAATCTCTTTTTCACATTTTTCAGTTCACATTGCCTAGGAAAAAAGTATTCTTCAAACAAAGACATTTACAAATTGCACTATGAGCTTAAATGTTCTCCCTAAAAATATATTCTCATATATTATTTGAAGTGCAGCATTTACACCACTGGCATCAGCTATTAATTTTTTGCTTGCCCTGTGGCAGCACATCAAGGAATTGAAGCCACCATTGATTCATAGCATTCAGCTCTGTTCAAGCCTGAATAAAATTGCAGCGCATGCCCCAAAGGCTCTGAAAGCTAAAGCTTGAGGTTTTTTTCCACTGATTTCAGTGATCTGTGCATTAGATCCTTGCTCTTTATTTTCAAATAAATTAGGGTTTTATCAGCACAGGACAAGGATCTGATTGACCAAAATGACTGGAAAGATTTAGAGGAATAAGAGTTTCATTTATCTGAACATTTGATCCCTACCACACATTTTAAAGTGTAGTTCTGCACCCTTATCATGATTGCTTTATAGACAGCTATTACTGACTGATGTATCTATAGCTAAGTGATCTAGTCCAAACAGAGTTCTGTGAGATTCTAAGCACTGTGCAGACTAAAAGGACTGCCCCATACTACAAAGTTATAACCTGTTCAAGTTACGGAGGCATTTTGTAAGTTCTTCAGCGAGAGAGTGAAACATAATGACCTTAAAACTGATCCTGACCTAAAAGAAGGACTCTTACCAAATTAACTGTTTCGTGTAGGCTGTTCTTGAAGAAAAAATATCCAAGATCCCCTTATCTTATTTTTTACAAGCACCAACAGTTTGTGAATCAAAAAACATTCACGTGGAGACAGCAAAAATTTCATCCAGTCTGAGATGGAACTTAGTTCATTCACCCATGTGAGGAAAAAATAGAACATTCAGTGTCAGTAAAATAAAGGTTCTTTTAATAGAGGAAAGCTGGAGGGGTAAAGTCTGAGATCACATGTGTTGAAATTAAGAAATAAGGCTGTTATCATAGACGTAATGTTACAATGGAAGCTTAGCAATGCAGATGAAAAAGAGAGAATAGAAAAAAAATGATTCAATTGTGATTTTTGTACATATTCTTTCAAGGAAACATTAAAGAAATGACAGCCCAAACCTGAAAGTCCTCCAAAAAGAACCAACTTATTTTGAGCAGGTTTGAGATAACAGAATATGTACTGATGGATAAGCAAGGGCAGGGAAATCTTAATAAAGGTTATCAAACTGAAAGCTGAAATAAAAATGAAAAAAAGAAAAAAAAAGAAAAAAGAAAAACAAATATATATATATTTTTTTATAAATATAAAGAAGAAAAATTGCAAACAAAGAAATAGAGCTATTTGCTCTACAATGACCCCCAGATCTGTTTCAAAAAAGCCCTGAACCTGCATAGTCCACAGATCAATTAGCCAACCACCTGCTGAACTCTGCCTATCATTACTAAAACCAGCACAAGAGTCAGCAGTGTCACAACAGGATTTTCTCTTCTGAGTATGTGATTAGGTTAGATATATATATATATAAATATATATATGTTTTTTTCTTTCTTTTTTCCCTAACAATAAGCTAGTTCTCACCAA
Source organism: Callipepla californica brunnescens (assembly GCA_023055505.1). Classification (NCBI taxonomy): domain Eukaryota; kingdom Metazoa; phylum Chordata; class Aves; order Galliformes; family Odontophoridae; genus Callipepla; species Callipepla californica. The sequence goes on along the minus strand of JALIRH010000025.1, from coordinate 1,329,058 downwards.
GGATGCAACCTGGCCCTTCAGTAATCTACGTTCAGGGCACAGGGAACTGTACAAGACCTTCACTTTAACAGTAGTGTGCACTTACTTAGGCTGAAATTCATGTTGAGGAATAAAACTGAATCCAAAGCTATACACAGCAACGTGCAAAGGGAAAAAAAAGTAACAGAATTTGTGGTGTGCAGTATACAGCTAAAGCAGGAATGTCATTTCAGACCCAAGACTACAAGGGTAGGGGTCAGGGATTGGGAAGTTTTCCCATCCCAAAGGTGAAAATATCTGAAAATTTGCACAACAGATTGTAGAGCTAAGAGAGAATAAAGCCGAAGAAGTAGAGAAGCTGCTGGGTGCTGCTGAACCTGGCAGCACAATGCATGCAAGGCTGCCTCCGGTTCACAGCCTTCATTCAACCTCATGGCAAGGCTGAGCTTGAATTCCCATTGTGAACGTGCACTGAAACATGTAACACCTCAGACAAGGATGAGGAAGGCATGTGCTCTCAGAGGCATCTGGTGACTATGTCTTGGCCACTGATTTTTTGAGTCATGCAGCATCACCTTTGCAGGAAAATACACATGGTTTTCTTCCAGCTGGACTTTCAGGGACTGCAGGACTGTCTCCTGACAGCTTCAGAGGGTAGCCAGTGCAGAGAGCATACCTCAGTGAAATTATGGGTAACACTAATCACAGAAGTCAACGGAAGACCTAATTAAGAAACTGTAATCCCAGTTACTGCAGCAAACTGGAATCCAGGTTTCTTCACCACTCCAGGGTGGTCACATCCTCTAAGACATACAGGAATCAAAACTGCTCTTTTCATTAAGTTTTTCTAAAAACACAGAACAGGCCATTCTGCCCAGCATCTTGCTTAACAAACATGCCACTTCAGGGTGATGGCCAATTCAGAACAGCAGCTTGGCATCCATTTCTTCTAACGTAGTAATCACTTTTGGAGGACTGCAGGACCTTGTATGTCTTATGGAAGTTTCAGCTTCCAAGTAAATATGATCCTAAAATACCAGAATGACAAAAAATACTGCTGAGGGAAACACAAAAAAAAGTCACTGTGTCATAGTATGTAATCATCAGTTTGTGCAAAGTTCATTGACTTGTACAAAATGAAGAAATGTTATTCCCTGGTGAGAAGTTAAAGTGGTACACATCTATTTATGGCATACACACGCACACACACACAAAAAGAAATCCTGTCAATCTGTACAGTGCAAATTTCATCTTATTCTTCAGTAATTCTGAGTATTTTTGGTTACAGAAAACAGAAATAGACTGCAAACTAATTAACCGACTGACTTGCTCCGCTCATTCAAAATGTTGCCATATCTTGGAAATAGTAGAGGACAAAAAGGGTCATCCCATACAACAGAACTCAGTATGCTGTACATATTCCGGGGCGTACTTGGGTTGCCTTGGGTGGTCTTTAAAAAAAAAAAAATCCTGGAAATGCAGTACATGTAACTAATATTCAATCTCAGAATGTTTGTGCTTATTTTAGGCAAATATTTAATACTCTGTTAAATAAAACATACCGATACTGCACTGACTGTCCTAAGCACTTCATTAAACATTCTCTTGGTCATCTTTAATGTAGTAGAAATTATTTGCAAGAGGACCAGATGAGTTAGCATCTATTCACTCTGCTTTTGCAGTGCCCGCGATCCAAGCTGTTCAAATAAGTTTTGGTTTCGACAATCATACATAAAAATTGGAGAAAAAAAAATCGGGCTACAACAAAGTTATTTGTGAACAGATTTTGGAAAAGGTGTAGCTGAAAGAATAAAATTTCAGCACAAAATTCAATATTGAAATATCGATTTTAAATGGTCTTGTAAATATTTAATTTTTTTATATTTGATTACTGTTGTACATAAAATTGGCAACATCATTTTTATTCAGTTCAATAAACCAGTATTTTTCATTTTTCCACATGACTGTCATCCAGCAAAAAGTCACAACTCTAATCACAGCCTTTCAGATACCCAGGAAATAATTTCAGATTTCCTTCTATGGGTTCAAAAGAAATCCTTCTCCTCTGAACTGCAGCCCTCCAAACTTGCATGGGAGTATTTGTAGGTGTGCCAGTACTATGGCGAAAGAAGAGGCCTGGGTCACCCAAGAGTTATTTAAGTACTGATCAGGATAAAATGAATATTATCTTGCCTTGAACTTGAATATAAATGTACTAAAAATAATAGCGTGCACGTTTATGGTTAATACTGTAAACCAGGCACAATTTTAAATGAGGAGTAGGCAATGCAATCACCCAAAAGGCAAAGGTGAGTTAAGTCAAACATGGGAGGCATCCGAGTAAGAAAAGTGGCAGAAGAGGGCAAGATTAACCACAAGTCTCTGCAAACAATCAAGGCTGAACATCCTCCCACATACAAAGTAGGAATACAAAAGGAGTAAAAATTAGCAAAACAGCAAGCAGAAGAGACAACTATTCACCTTTTTACTTTTTGTTTTGGAAAGGGAAAGCAGTAACATAAATATTGGCGACTGCAAAAGGAACCTGCACAAATGAAAATGTGTTTGGTTCTTATTTTTCTCACTGAGAATTTCTTCAGCTTGCACACCTTGACCTCAGGACAAGAAACCATCACTGGTTTGGACAAAAGGCATCACACCCATGGTGCTATAAAATTCAAAGCTATTCCAGAGTGCAAATGCTTAAGATTAATAGTTTTGAATGTGCTGTAAGAGCTGCCCATCAGAAACAAGTACATTTTATTGAGTTAGCTCTACCAAATTTGGATCTGCCTGATCTGGCAGCCTTCAAAATTGTCTAACCATAACAAACCCCCATTTCCTGAATTATATATAGGGATATATAAATATATGCACATATATTCTGTTGCAGATGTGCTACTATGACTAGGAATGAGCAGCTTTGAGCAGGTACAGGACCTCCTGAGAAAAGAACAAACTCTACATCGGCTTCCAGCAAAATCAGAAAATCCTAAATTTTAGTCAGACAGGTTGAAGAAGGTGACCCTCTACTGTTATTAGGATATTATTACTTACTGTATACGGAAAACCCACACTTAATTAAAAAGTGTGCTTCAAAATTATGATTCTTTCTGATGTATCAGTTCATTTGCTTCTTCATAACGGAGCTCCCACAGCCATGCAAGGACAGCTTTGGAAGTAGCAACAGGGTCATGATCTTCCCATCTGCTTTTGTTCTTGCTGTTCAAAGCAAGCTGACATAAACACCATTCTTAACAAAAGAAATGTAAGCCACAAAGTGTTATATGAAGAGGAAAAGGCCTCTGAAGAGAAATGCGAAAATCAGAGAAGGGTTTCTAGGAAGGACAAGAAGCGAAGAAAATGTCCTGCACTGTGAAGCAGAGTTTGCAGCAGTGCTATCAGCTTAAAGAATTCAAGAAAATGTTGCGTAGGAAAATTACAGCTGGCAAAGAGAAGTAGCAAACTTCCATCAATGGCTCTACCTAGAAAAAGATGTTTTTTTCCAAGGGTAATAGTTCCCTTTGTGGACTGAGACCCACAGTCATGGCAAAAAGCTCTGAACCGTGGTGTGTTCATTTCTTACAAACACACCTGACTGCTAAATTTGATAGGAACTTGCTATTATCCACGTGTTTGACACTCTCCAGGGATCACAACTCTCTCTTCTATTTCTGATTACACACAAGGTTTAAATTAGTCCTCAATGGAACAGAAAATGGAAACAGTAATTCACTTCTTGACTGTTTACAAAGTTTTGGTTTCCATGTAGTGCGGAATGTATACTTATTGTCCTCCTCCTCCCAATACATCTTGATTCTGTACTCCCTGTAATAATTTTTTTCTCTAGTGCCTTAATACACTGACACTGTGATCCTTCTAGTATTGTATAGAACTAAAAAATGCTGCTGATTTAAAATGATTCATGAAATCACAGAAACCAGACACACATTTCTTAAGATTGCTTACTGGACAAGAAATGTAAAGCTTCCAAGTACACATCTTTTCTAATGTTTTGGTGTGCAAGACAATTAGATTGTAAGTAAATGAAAATTTAAAGAAGACAAATAGCTTCTAGCAGTAGTGTTCCCAGTTAGGTGGGATGTGCTTTTCGGAAACAGAAGCCGTAGGAGTTCACCCACCACATTTTCAATCACATTTAGCAAATTTTAATCAACTGTGAATTTGGCAAGCCAAAATTTACAAATAAAAGCTCCTCTGAATTGGTCATCTTTCACACTCCAGTTAGGCCAAAAACTTCTGCTGTATCTAGTTTGTAATGCTCTATTAGCATTTATTTAGGACATGTAATTCTCTCATGGATTACCTGAAGACTCTTCTGTTGCCATGTGTTTATATTCTATAACTCATGTATGACTATCCCTCATAAAAAATATATAAAAATAACAGTATTTCTCCCCCAGGATCATTTCTCACTTGAAATATTGAGGACCAGAGATGTTGAAGTTGTCAGGTGGATTTACGACAGTTTATGGTTTGGTCATAACAGTAATAATCAGGTGCAGACAGTGAACCTCTTATGAAAACAGAATCAGAACTATCTCAGTATGTTCTCCTCCATTTATCAAGCAGTACCCACATTCTCTCATTTCAGATGCCATATGAAATGAAAGGTCTCTAATTGCCCAAACAGATAACACATTAGATTTCATAACAGCACAGCATGAAGTGTAACATCACAGCATATCCTAGGTAGGAAGGGACCCACAAGGACCACTGAGTCCAACCCCCAGCTCCACACATCACCATCCAAACCCAAACCCTTTGCGTGAGGGCAGTGCCCAAACCACACCCTGATCTCCATCAGCTCGGGGCCATGCCTGCTGCCTTGGGGAGCTGTGCCATACTCCCTTCCCTCTGGGGCACAGCCTTTCCCTGACCCCCCCATCTGACTTTCTCCTGACGCAGTTCCATGCCATTTCCTTAAGTCCTTTCACTGTCACAGAGAACAGAGGTTTGTCCCAAGTTTTCACAAGAAACTCTTCAGATGCTTAGGTCCTCTTTGTTCCTCCCTGACCTGTGCATTTGAGCTTACCCAAACCCCATCCAACTTCAAGGAGATCCCTGGCAGTCCCTCACTGGAAGGAAGGACTTCTGTGATGACAGAATGGCATAGCTGTAGCCTAACCATACAGTTCAGAAATATAATAGAGTAACATTCCTGTTCATCTCACACTGAACAGAGAAATTATTTTCTGTCTATGAATTTCACTCAGCATTCAGCATGTGCTGAATTATGGAGAGAAATCTCATTCTAGCGCACTCTAACTGCTTGAGTACAAACCAAGTGAATATAAATTCCTTTTTAAGCAAAACCTTGGCTTAGAACAACACACAATGTGTAGGGTGTGTAATCTATGAGAGGAAGTTTCGGTGAATTTTCAATAAGAAGTGGAGTTCAAGCAAGCATGTCTTCTTTAACAAAGCCTTACGTGAGAGGACTGTTTCTTAGCAACAACTATGTATTTCAGTAAGAGGTACCAACAGTTCTTCCCCAACTTTTTCCAGTTGTCAACTTCCTTCCTGGTAAATGACTTCAACATACACTCCCTAAACATGACCAAATAATGGAAAAAATAACTTCATTGTTGATAGCAAATACTCTATTTGTTAATGCTGTTAAACTGCCTTTAAATTGCTAATTGCAACGCTATGAATAGGAGTTAACAATTACAATAGGCTTTCATATCTATGCACCTATTTCGTAAAGGGGAACTCCCAAATTTACTTTGTTGGAAACAGAAGCAGTAAGTAGTACACACTGACATACATGTGCACACTCCCCAAAGAAGACATATTGGCTTACGAAAGCATTTTCATTGAACTCCTTATGATCAAGATGGCAACAGCAACACAATCTGAGCAGCTGTGCCACAAATACCACTAGTCATACAACACCTCATGTGCCACTAACACATGAGCAGCCACAGAGAATCTCCCATACTTCTCTTCCTAAACTATTTACTATTACCTTATAATAGCAATGTACATGGGACTAATATTCTAAAATCACTGTTTCAGTGCACCATTAGAGGATGACCAAGAGCCGCCTAACGGAAACATGTCCTGGAATGACATAACTCTCCATTATCAGGATTCATTAATAGCCTTTCATGTGATATTTTCCTAAGTAGTATTTTCTTGTCTATAAAAATTTCAAGTTATACCTGATATATTACTAAACTTTTTCTTCTCATTCATTTTTTGAGCAACCACAATGAGTCCCAATTGTTGAAGTAACACAGCAGCAAAAATGGCACCTCTCATCTTTAATACACACATGGATTGGAATTAAAGTACATAGGTAGCCTCAAACCTTTGAACGATATCAGTTCTGAGAGTTTAGATTTTACAGAAACAGGAGCCTGTGTGAAAGTCTTCTAAGACAGAAGATAAAATTTTGATTCTATATAAAAATACAGCCAGCTTAGACTTAGAAAGCTTGGCATCAAGCGGTGTTTTATGTAAAGAGATTTCCAGCACACTGCAGCACTACAGTAACTCATAGAGTAATTTTTTGATGAGTTTTGTTTGTTTTTCAGACAGATAGATTTGGTAATGAAAAAGGTACTTCAAAAAACATCCATTCTGTTAGGCAGCCCACCCAATGGAGGTGCTGGAGGTGAGGAAGTGCATTTCCTGTGTAGACAGTAGAGAAATGTCAGAAGGGTGAATCACAGGACAGAAAATAGCAGCATCTGTCCACTGACTGCCTCCAAAGCTCCGAATACACAGTTCTTTCAGAAGTGATCCAAAAGGCTGTGTTTTCAAAGAAACTTGCAGTCTGCAGAGTTTAAAATATAGGACTTCCATCACATACTTCAACGTCTTTGAAAAATAAGGCCTTCAGTGAAAACAAAACTCGTAGAAATTAAATATTAATATTTTTCAGGTTCAGTTCAAAGACGTTGCAGATATATAATAGAGAATCTTTTCTGAAGTTCATTTTGCACATCCAAAAAAATGTCTTTATAACTAAAATGGGGACACTGGCCAAGGAAAATAGAGTAGGTTCATCAAATGAAAGAAATGCAGACTATCATTTTACCTTTTCTGTAAGAGTTAGCTAAAAATTTTTACTGAACCTGCTGTATCAGGAAATGTAGTTTGGTAAAAATCAAGCTGTTCCCTGGGACTGCTCTGATTTCCATGAGATATTGCCAGTAGGTTGAGCCAACTTTATCCTTAACAAAGTATTCCCTTCTAAATGCTTTGACAACAGATAAATGGAATAGAGATTGGAAACAATTCTTTGAGAAAGACATTTTAGGCTTATTTCCCCTTGAAATCATTGAATTACAGAAATGTCACTGCACAGTAGATTCAAAGTTTCTTATATTTCAAAACCTGATGACAAATAATTCTCTGAATTCCAGGAACTGCTCTACGCTCTGAAGCCTGTCTTTTTTTTTTTTTTTTTTTTTTTACTGGAAGAACTGGTTTACTCAAGGAAGAAGGAGCCAGCAAACCAAAACCAAAACATTTACACGTGGCTTTATACCATTATAGGCTTACCATCTAGTTGCTTTAATGAAAGGAAACATATACGAGCTGTTTTTGCAGCTTACAGCGGGAGGAAAGAAGTAATTTATTAGGAGGATAAGTAGTTAGAAGATTTACTCAAACATTACCTAAACACTACTCTTAACTCTGTTTGGATGAGAGTACTATCAGGCCTCTTTTTCCTCAGTATAAACAGTGACCTTTGAATTTATCATTCTATTTCACTAGACATCTTCTCAAATTGTCAAGTGAACTAGAAAAATGCTTTTATTTATATGCACAAGTCTTTCCTTTAAATCTCAGTGTAGAGCAAAGACTCTCCTTCTTCAGTCAAATAAATCAGAAGTTGACCATGAATTGAATGAGTAAGATAAGGTCTACTTTGGCCACAACCTCCTCTAAACCACTTCCGTCACAACTCCTGTAATAAGAGTAGCATATGTCTCAGGATCTAAGAATAGCCAGTGTTACACAGGGATGCCTCTGTGTTCTGCAGATCACTACTAGAAGACATCAGATGTTTCACTTGGCACACAGTGGCCAAGATTAGCCTGCTCTTAAAAAAAAAAAAAAAAAAAAGAAAGAAAAAAAACAAAGCAGGAGTTCGTCAAGATGCTGTCCCACCAGCTTCTTGCTGCAGTGAGGAGCGAGCAGGATTCAGGAAGAGAATCTCAAACCTTCGGGTTTCAGGAGCATCATATCTTTTACAGCATCATCCTTCGCCTTCTCTACACCCCCCCCACGTGGCTAGCACTGTTCACTGCATGATGGGTTGAGTAAATTTAAATTCCCGACTGAGAATGTAATACTGCAACAACGATCTTGGATACTCTGCTCTTAAAAGCTAATAACATGCCCATCCCAGAGCGTCTGCATGGAGGCTCAGGGTCCTATGACAAAGTCAGAGAGGAAAAAAAACAAAAAACTATCAGTAAGTCAGTAATTGCAGCTCCTCAGAGCTTGTGATTTTGTATATTGTACTAAATCCCTCTGGGTTTTGTTCCCTGGTTGTTGTTTTCATCACTCCACTCCTCCTTTCAGAACTAAACCCAACTGCCTAATAAATGACTGAATTTCAGACTGACAGTAAAGTTGGGTAAGTCAGGTTACTGCTTTCAGACCACAGCTCCAACACATCTTCAGAGAGGCTCCACTGCTGCTCTTCTGAAGCAATGAGGAACCTCCTCTGCTCTTTAATCCAGTTATCCACATCAAATCCACTCTCAGACTTCCACAGGTAGAATTCAGCTCTCCTGAGCAAAGCAGCAGAAGGCATCAGCAGCAGAGCCTACCTCAGAAACGCTCCAAGGGGAGCTCACTGTCTCTGCAACTTTCTCAAGTCTAGCTTCTCAATTTTGCCTTCTAGATTAAAAGTTTAAAAATTATCTGACTCAAACTCTTTGACACAACTACTTCCCTTCCTCAGCTTTTTCTCTTTACCCTCACTGGATTTAACACATTGTGCCTGGTCACATCTTTAATCCCAAGGACAGAATCTTTTAACACTTCACCTCACAAATCAGGATTTCCTCCAGTGATGCTTCACTTTGCCACTTAGAAATCTTCTCATTTCATGCACAATAACTACTCAAATTAAGATTAAATTGGAAGCATTACTTACGTAGTTTATGAGGTGGGCTCTCTTTAACACTTTTTGAAACCAGTTTGATTGAAAAAATTCTCTTAAATGAGATGAGACATTAGTTGTCGTCTTCTCCAGCTACAGGGAATCTACCTACAATCAAGTTACTATCACTTTGTTCCCCTACAGACAAATACGATTTATTAGAATTGCAAGCTGCTCTTGACCAGAGAAGTTTTTTTCAACATTGTTCTGCATTCATTTGACTCTATAAATAAGAAATATCTTTTAGGTTCCTGAAGAGGAAAAAGCTACTTTATATGAACAAGCACGTCGAGGAACACATGAATGATTTATCATTTTACTGGAAGTTTAAGCTTTTCTACAGGGTTAAATGTTGTTATTGAGCTCAATATTTCAAAGCTGTACATCTATTTTCTACTACATTGTCTTCTGATGTTAAATACACCTGTTTCTTCCAAACAGTACAGGAGATACAAACCTTTTTAGAAAAAGGAATTTGGAAACATGATGGTAAGTCACATGTTTAGATTATTTAAGGGCAAAATATCTAGCAAACCAGTAAAGAACCTGTATATGCAATGAATAATACATTACTTTAACAAAGTGTAATTTGAAGTTATGCGCTCTGATTATTGCATAGTAGTTGGATATGCACCATAAAATAACGGAGTTTAGGATTCAATAACTGAGTAAATGTCCAGTGCTGAAAAGTCTAATACTTCAAATCCGCTGCTCTAATGTAAATGAACAGAGGGCTGTGGAAATACTGCAGCTAATGCTATGCTGTAACAGCCAGAGCAGTACTGTCATCTGCAGCATTTAATCCTTTAAAATAACCTAAAATCTCTTAACAAAATTTCCTTCTTTTATATTAGAAGTACTTTTATAACTACTGTAGTGTGATCGTTAAAACACAGGGTAAAGTAGATAGCACTGTTTTTTAACAATTTAGAGGAATAAGAATTGGCGATTAAGCACAAGAAATGGCAATGCCAGAATATTAAAAAAATATTCTTTATTTTAAGAATGTGGCGGGGTAATCACTTTTCTTACAGGGAAAAATAATTGAACAAACAATGAACCCTTCAGTGATTACAACTCATCACTAATAGGATTTTTGTTCTCTGCCAAATAAGGGCAATTTTGCAGGACGCTCTAATATTGTTCTCATCAGCTTAGTGACTATTCACAGGGATAAAGGCTATGTGCATCCACTTCAGATTCATAATAAGGCAGTAGCTATTAGAGAGGTCTTCTGCTTCTAGAATTTAGAGAGCTGTAATCAGTCCACGTTTTTTCGTATGTTCATAAAGCTACATAACTGTATCACTTTTACAAATAAATAATGGACCAGATTTTTCACTGTTTTTCTTTAAATAGGTACCTTTAAATTCTCAGGGTAACTAACAAGGTACAAGTCTTGCTTGATTTCAATGAGACATTCCAGTCAAATCACCAGGTCTAGCTAGGAAAAAAATTCCACAGCATAAAGTGTTCAATGTTCCAAGAATTAGTTTGTCTCACAATCAAATGAAATCCAGAGATTCATATTCTTTCTAAAGCAAATAAATTCCAAACTGGCTGGCACACCTGCAAGGTTTTGCATTGTTAACAGAATCTCAAGTTTAAACTTTCAAAAGCCTAAGGTTCAAAAAATAAATGAGCCAGGCTGTTCATCCCAGTGTGGTTACAACATGTTCTCAACAGCAGACATTCTCCAAGTTCCACGTCCACACTCTGTGTTTCGGTCATTATCAAGATTACAACAGTACCCATGTTTCCACAATGGCAGAAAATTATTAGATAAAGAACAATCACTCTGGTCTGCTAATGAGAATAAATTGAAGAGTGGGAAAGGCAGATTTACATCACAAAAGTCTGGAGGATTTTTGGCAAAATGCAGTACCTTTGCTGAGTTGTTCCCTGTCGCCCACACGCAGTTACCAAAACAAAGCTCTCAGCTTGTCTATCATTAGTGCACAACTGCATTATGTTATGACTGTGCAAACCAGTAAAGCAAAATCTAACAGAGGGTACTAAGAAAAACTGTTAGCATGCTGGGGAGTAGTGCTGCTAAATGGGAAATAGTATCTGTAGCTGACAGAATGTAGGACTGAGCAATGACTTCGTACTCAGCAGAAGAGGAGAACAATTTCTATTTACAAACAAAACAACTTCTGAATGAGGAAAAAAAAAAAAGCAAAAAAATTAAAGAGAACACTGGATTCAGAAGGGTAATTTAGGAAAACTCTAGTTTATAAACATTTATTTATAAACCTTTCAAAGCATCACCAAGAAAATCTATTTTCACAGAACAACAGAAATGAAAAATGTATTTACAGTGACTTTTCCTTCGAAGTTACATCTTAAACAAATATAGAAATGTTTGCAATATAAATCTTCAGAAAGAAAGCTGGATCTAAAAAACTTTTTGAAAGGCTTGATGCTGTCCACAAACAGCAAAAAATTAAGAGGAGGCTGATGTTCCTAATGGCTGTAATAATAAATCACTGTCTGCTTTTGTTGGTTCTTTCTCAGCATCCAGAAGGTGAGATCTGTTCTCCTCCCAGTGCTACCTCAATACTTATTACATTTAGAGGCCACTCTACACAGGAACTGCTACAGAAGTGTATTGATGGCACAGCTCCTTTTTGGCACAAAAGCCTGCAAGTCATTCCCACAGACAGCACCAGAGTTCCAGCACCACATACAGTCCCTCGGATTACCAGTTTAACACATGACACCTAATTCTGTTTCTATCAGTTCCTAACATTCACTGTAACCCACTTTGCATCTTATTTGTTTATCTATTCAGTACTATAGACTGTGTCTTGAGCGCGATAGGATCTGTGCCCGTTTAAATCTGTGCCCATTTAAATCTATGGCACACTAATGTGTGAGGAGTTGAGCTTTAAATATAAGTAAAGCAGATTGCCTGAAATACATGTGTTCTCTTCTCAGCTCATTTGACCATTCATGAATTGCCACCAAGTGACCTTTATGGTACCAGGGATATTTTTAACTCTAAAAGTATGTGCTTTACACAGCATATTTACCATATGATACCAAATAAACTCTGCACATGAATATATCACACTGATATCCTTAGTTTTTGTGACAAAAAGATCAAAATATGCAAAATGCATGTAATGTGGCTGAGAAAAGATTTCTTTTCTAATACGGAATTTTTATCCTGATCAAAAATTACTGTTATAAGAACATGTTATTTTGGGGGGGATTATTCAAGTCTGGTGAGTGGAATTGCAGTTAGCTCTCATCCATACCAGGAGGAAGCTAGAATGAGACACAGGAGGACCTGAATTGTACAGGTATCAGTGTGAGTAAACTGCAACTCAGCTACCCAGCCTCACCTGAGCTACTTAAGGAATGCAAATGAGCAAAGGAGCAATACTAGAAAAGACTTGTCTAGAATCTGAAGTGTGGGAAGTACAATGTAGGGAGAGTAGCTTCCCTATACATCAACTAATCTATCAGATTACAAGAGCTGCAAAAGTGATAGATGAGAAAGAAAACAAGCAGGGAAGGAGGAAGGAGTTAGAAAGAAAAACCACCAACATCTTACCCGTGTAAATTTAAGAAGAAGATTATGAACAGTGAAAGAAATAAACATTATTTAAATGCCAGGAACTAAAACAGAAATGTTCCTCTGCCTGACTAATGACAAAATACTTGATAGGATGGCAGAAGGGACATCACAGAAAATCAATGAAAAATAACTTTTCAGCTCCCTGCATTTCAAAACCCTTTTTCTTGGATATTTGGTACAATTGCAAGTGAAATAACTACTGTTCTAAGGACCTTTGTTATTACAAAGTCTTACAAAAGTTACAGATTATCAAACTGAGCAGCAGCCTTTCAGAATCTGAAGAAGTGAAGTGAAGTGAAGGCTCCAGGAGGACTTGACAGTGATTTTCCAGTGCCCAAAGGGGTACTGGAGGGGAAGGACTTTGTATAAGAACATGCAGCAACAGGACAAGGGAAAATGGTTTTAAATTGGAAGAGGATAGATTTAGGCTAGACATTAGGAAGAAATTCTTCACTGTGAAGGTGGTAAGACACTAGATGGTTATCCAGAGAAACTGTTGATGCCCCCTCCCTGGTATAATTCAAGGCCAGGCTGGACTAGGCTTTGAGCAACCTGGTGTAAGAAGGCAGTTTCCCTGCTTGTAGCAGGGGGTTGGAACTAGATGATCTTTAAGGGCCTTTCCAAACCAAACCATTCTATCATTCTGTGATTCTATGAATTCAGACAACTTAAAGACCTGCAAACCTCTAAAGCAATGAATCTGAAGACAAACGTGATGAGTCTTAGTGAAGTAGGACCAGTACGCTGCTATGAAACACCTGTTGGAAATTTTTAAAGGTATATTTTGATTGCTTAACAGTGTGCTGTGTGGCAAACTGATTCATATTTTATATGGAACTAAATCCTGAGAAACTATTTCTGGGCTCAGAAATAACATGCTAATTGGTAGGTTCAGATCCTCTGTGCCAAACAAAGAATCTCTCAATTGACATTATGGATTTTTTTTTAAAGTAATCCATTAGTTCTCCAGTTCCTGATGAATGCTTCTCTCACACAGCCATCTATGTTAATAGTTCTAATTGACTCAATCAGAAGTACTCCTTAACACAGTAAAAACATCCCTTTTTTCCTCCACAGCAAAAACTGAGCTTCTTTTGTCAGTTCATGCTTATTCTTTTTGTTTGGATTTAACATCACGTATAATTACAACAGATTCAATACACATGCAAAACATTTCCACCAGAGATTCATTTAAATGTATGCTAAGAATCACACAGCATTATTCACTGCAGGCTTCAATTTAACATATGCTACATAAAACTTCTTTTCCTTCCCTCATGTTTCCCCAACTCTGATTTCAGTTATTCTTCATCCAAATGAGCAGACATATAACTACAACTGTACTTCCAGAGTCTATATTAAAATAAAAGATCTATATGAAAATCAAGCAAGGATTAGGCACTACATATTCAGCCCATTTAATCAGAGAGTGAGACTCAGTATTACAGAGAACCATGATTTTGACTTCTGATGCAGCAATACCACAACAGAGGCACAGCCCCATTACAGAATGAAAGAAGAATATGAGTGTATCTGAACCCCCCTTGGACAGGCAAATTAACATGGGATGTTTTCAGACCTTTTGTTGTTTGACTCAGTAGCAAAAAGGAGATTCATCACTTCTTATAATTGGATAATATTCTGATACTGTAAAGATGCTGATCAGCAACCAGCAGCAGCAGAAAGGTCTCCCAGATGAACAAACAGAACAAGGTTCTGAGTTCATACACAAGATCTGAAGAACCCTTCTCTGTACCTGAGAAATATATCCTTCAAATCTCTCTCTGTTCCACCATTAAGAGATAAGGCTGACACATGCCAGTACTGCAGTTACTGCCCTTCGTTTATTTCTGTACCTGTCTCATTATCAAAGATAAGAACAACTTCCACCTCATCTAGACTTAAGTGAATTGCCACAGAACAGAATCTTCATTATCTTAACAATGGAGGTAAATAAAGCACGAGAAACTCATGCTCCCTTCAGTCACTAGCTCCCTTCCAAACATACACTAAATATGCTGAGTCCTTGCAAAATTATCATGATTTGCTGTGATCTAACTTCTGTAGAATGTAAAATACTCTTCCCTCCATGCTGCACTCCAGGCACCAACCTGCATGCACACATGCACTTTGCCTCCAGGCTCCACCTCAAGAGATGGGCGAGTTGTCCAATTTTCCACAGTTCACATTTCTGTTTGAATTAACATCAGTAAGATCATGCAAATTGATTTTTACCTTATCCACTAAGCTGCGTGGCACACAGAGCATCAATCCAGCCTCATGATGTTCAGCCAATTACATACACAGGCAACCCTTAAGTCAAATTTTTGAACATGATAATTTTCCTTAAAGGAGTCACAATTTCAGATGTGTCTCCAGTCTTACCTCTCTGTCCCATTTCTGCCTTTCACCTTTTTAATTGGTTTTCACTAGGCTTGGTGGGTTTTCTTTTTCAATTTTAATAAAATAGTGACTTCAGAAAAATAGGTGAAGCTGAGGCAAGAGTCCTAACATACTATCAAAGTTCACAGTCCCATCTCATGTCTCCACCATTTCCTCAGTTTATGTCATTAAAACAGTCGAATAACGGTTCCTTATTTTTTTGTTTTGTTTACTAACTCCTCACTGACTCAATTTGACTAGTTTACTGTACTCTGGATTTATGCATGTACAACTGGACAAGCGTGTATCCTACACAATTTAAAATAATAATTCACATGATAATGAAAACTTAAACAGCAGCCAGTAGTCAAGAGGATATGCTTAATTAATCCAGAATCTTTAGGATGCAGCTAAAAACAATCTTCAGTAATGTATTTGCAGTATACCTGCCTGTGTCTGGGAACAAAATCAATTTTGGGGTCTGATTAAATACAGCGATAAATAAAAAGCTAGCTTAACTCCATCCCCACCGTTTGCATTTCTCCAGCTCAAGTCTCTTCAGATTTTCTTGCCTCCTGTCTTCCATTGTTTTGCTTTCTGTGATTTTATATTCTCTAACATCTTACATAAAGACCTGCTTCTGCCCCAGGAGCCCTTGAGAGCCACCAGTCAACTGCCTGAGGAAACCCCAAGTTCTCCTGCTGAAAAGAATCAGAGAATTCACTCTCCTCTGCTTTTTCCCAAGGCTCCCATTTCCTCCAGCAAGTAAATCTACCCCTTCTACGGTTACAGAGGGAAACAAACCTCCCCTCTGCCACGAGCCTTGTCATCTTCAGTGTTGTCTATCTTTTGACTGCATGCCCCAGGCTCCTGTCCTAAATCCAAAGTTTACCAAGATGTTTTCAAAGACATGCACAATAGAGACAGGGAGTGTGCAATTCAATAGCCATTATAGTAATATTGCCCTTTGAGAATGAAGACTCTTTGGAATTAAACTCACTGTAGCTTGACTTCTCGCTGAATCCAGCTAGTGAAAACCCACTTTTTTCACTGGCAGGTATTTCAGCCATGATACAAGAGCACATAAAAGTTCATACAGGCAATACACAGGGTCTTACTTCCATCTTCAATGCTAAATGTTTTTGGTGGCTTATCTTCTTAACAGGCCTATGTTTTAATTCTTTATGCATAAGCAATTTAGCACTTTTTAAGTCAAAATACAGGGCCAGATGCATCTAGATCCTGGCCCTAATGTCTACAGAAGAAAAATGGGGTCTACTTTACTAGTTTAGAAAATTAAGTGGTAAAACTGTCAGTTTATAAGTGGTGAAAATTTATACTGAATGTTTCGAGTTTATGTGGCACAGCCTTAGTAGCAGGGGCTGCAAGTGACCCTTGGGGTGGAAGAGAAAATGAGTTCTGGACTGACAACGACCCCCAATCCCCTCTATTGCTCAGGAATAAGAGGCAGGAAAGAGTGGATACATGAGATAGTGTTTTTAGTTTGTTTTTAGTCCTTACTGCTCTAGTTGCTTATCAATAGGCAATACATTAAGTTCATCTTGCTATGCTGAGTGTATTCTGCTGATAAAGGTACTTAGTGAGTTACTCCCTGTTCCTATCTCAACCCTGAAGACTTTTTCACCTTAATTTTCTTCCCATCCTTCATGGAGAGGGGGATGAAAGAACAGCATGTTGGTGCTCAGCTGCTCAGTGGTGTTAAACGACTGCGTATATCACACAAATTTTAACAGAGGTGACACTAGAACAGCTAACTAGGTAAAATGTCCATGAAGAAAGTCCCATTTCCTAATGTTTTAAAAAACAAGAGCAAGTATTTTTCTCTGCAATGCATGCTCCAATTCAAGTAAATGTTACTGGAATTGACAGAAGTATTGTATGGTGAAATTCTGAGCTTTATTTTATATGGGAAACCAGACATGCTGATCATAACGGCTCTTTGTGTCCCTAAAATCTATGAATCTATTAAATCCATGGAACAACGCCAGACCGTATCCAACTCCTAATGTGAATTTGAAGAAGAGAGTTCTACAGTGGTGCTGCTCCTCATTAGCTCTAACAATCACCATAGTATATTCATCACTGAGTAGATAACAAATACAAAATTCTGCAGCAACCTGCCAGGTCACCGCAGAGGGAGTTTAGTAAAACATAAGTTTTTTTAAACATTAGGTTCAGAAACAGTGCCTTATTCTAAAAGCAGATGTGGCAACACTAAAAAGAGCCTCTAGAAAGTGAAAGTATTTTTTAAGCAGAAGACACACACAGTTTCCTTTAAAACAGGTGACTGAGTGTCAGAATGCCCTTGCTATGAAGTTGGAAAAAACTCCTACAAACTCCACCCAGACACCACAGTATGCTGTAAAAAAGTCAGGGATTTCAATCTGCTTTTCTCTCCACACTGTCATATATACAGAACAATAGTTCTGTACCAGAGCATTAGCAGATCAAGAATATTTCAGCACTGAGATCTCACTCTTCTTTTTCACCCTCTGTACTTTAAGAAATTTTGATAAAAAAAAAAATCCTGTAATGAAAGAAACATTTTCAAAAATTGCATAATAACAGATTTACAAAAATTTCTTCTGCAACCCCCTCCCTCCCCCCCATAATTTTAATATAACCTGAAGACCTTGAAGCAGACTTATCCTTACCCCAGATGGTGCTTCCTTGTCCTCATTTCTCAGGATGGCCTTGCCATGAATACATCAAGATCTGCACTGAAAAGCATCAAAGTGCAGTTAGAATGGTCCTGGCAGTGTGCAACTCAAAGACAGAATAGTGGACTAAAAACCTACTAGTTTATAGCTACTAGTTTATGTAGCAAAGTATTCCTCATTCTCTGCCATTACATATTATGTCCTCCAATACCTTGGCATTTATTACAGCTCTAGCTTTTGTTTCCTTTAATACTGCACCTACATGCTGCTGCAGCATATAGCAAAACCAGTTCACTCCAGACCAGGAGTGGGTACAACTTACTATTCCCTCTAATCTGGTTATAAGATAAAAGCAGGTTTATGACTGCCTTCTGCTTTCTTGGCTGCTGTATGCCAGCTGTAGGAGAGAAGCACTCCTACATGAGCCCTGCCAAGTGCAAAATTAACCCATCAACACAGTGCACCATAAATTTGCAGCAAGCATCAGTAATGTTTTTAAGGGTTTCTACAGGCTTCACAACCAGGTACACCTTGTTCTCAGAGTTTTGCTTCAAGTAGTATTATCACCAGCCAGTTTCACCACTAGTGGGTTTCTGTGACTGGTAATGAATTAACACAGCCCTCAGCACAAGAAAACAGGGAAGTAGCTGAACGAACATAACCTGCAAGCACTGGTTCAGAATTATCAGTGTTACACAGAAACTGAAAAGCTGATTGATTTCAAGGGGCATTTTGCCTGATTAACACCCATGGACCACTGTCCACTGCATTCTTCTGTTGACTCATTGACAAGGGGAATACAAGCACTGTGTGCATTTTGATTATAAATAGCAAGTGGTTTGTCAGTCATGACAAAAAGCAGGACAACGTATTAATGGAGATCAATGCCCTCTTTTCAGCAGCAGTGAAATTCATCTCTCTGCTTTTGTGAACAGTCCTCACATGCAGGCGTAACTGAACTCAGTGTAAGCAACACTAACACATTTAGAAGGGCAAGGAGGAGCTTTTATTCTCCTTGATGCTGATGCTGACAAAACCCCAGGCTGCTGTTTTATAGAAAACACAGAAAATTTATTTGAAGACTACAGAGTGTAGAAGTAAATTCATGGAAGCCATCTTCAGGCAGTTTGAATGGCAGTAAATAAATGCAAACAAACCTCATAAGTATTTTTAAGATATAAAGTAAAAACTACAAGTGTTTATGTTTTTTTGCTAAGTGTTATTGTTGCATTTGACATTGCCAAGATGACCTTGAGCCACTTCTGCTCTTAGTGAGAAAAGATTCCAGAAAGGTCTTCCTATACAGAAATGGTTTAATGTTTAGCAGTGCCACCAGAAGTACTTCTCTACCACTTTGTCCAGGCTTGAGGCATAACTGTCTTTTCCCCAAAGTCACTGAGCTTTTTTGATGTCACTACCAGTTCGATTTAGGATTGCTTCAGTGAACCAACCTTGCTCATTTTAAGCACTCTGATGAAAAGACATACGTACAATATTCAAACAGGACTTTGTTCCTCCTTCTTTTCAGCCAGGTGACTTCCCTGCATTTGGAAGCCTGTCATGCACAGACGCTGCACACTCTTAGTAAAGAAAACATAAGAGTTGCTTCTTTTCCGAACTGCTGCAAGCTCTCAGTCCTGTAACCACGCACATCTTTGAATGACTCACAGAAAACATCTTCCCAAAGCAATTTTACAAATGATGGCAAAATCAATCAGTTGAATTGGGACATTTTCATTATCTGTTGCAAAGAACGTAAATGAGGATTTTAATGCTTTAAAATGTAACATAGAGGCCCACAGACATCCAAAGGCTGCCTTTAATTTATAAAGTACTTAGTACGCATGAGGCTACAATGACAGCTCTGTAGGAGATATTATAGTATTTGCCCCAGCCCCAAAGCCCAGCTCCAAGCCCCAGAACTCACAGCCCTCCTCTACCCACCCGTGCCAAAAGGCAGTAATAGGTATAAGGCCATTATGCACACTATGAAAGGTACTAATGAACTACAAAATGATTAAGGAGCATTAAAACAATTCATGTCACTTGCTAAAGAACTGAAGAAAACAGTTCTCATCATACTTCTTTCCTATTTCCCAAAGCTGCTGTCATGCTTTCTACAGTAATCACAGCACAGGAACAAAACAAACACTAAAGAAAACACTAAAGAAGGCCCACTCCATCACTGCATGTGAAGCTTGTCTATTAACAGAAGACCAACCTGTACTTTAAGTTCAGTTACCAAGTCTACGTTCTCAATAAATTCACCAGTTTATTAAAACTTACATTTATAAGTGAACTTCTGTTGGAAGTACTTGTTCTTGGAAAGATGCTGCTGTTTGGTAATACTGAGAGTCCTGCAGCTGCTGTTTGCTTGGAGCGAAACAGAAAAGAGTTAGGAACAAAAATGTGAGGAGCAAATATCCAGAAACCCTGAAATAACAGCCAGAAGATCAGGTACATTTTTTGTATTATAGTACCAAAGAGAAAAATAGTGAATGACCGAGGACTGAAGACAGAGGAATAACTCAGAAGGACAGATTCAGTTGTACCACTTCAGAACAATTGGTGAAAGGACTCTGACAGATTTAGAAACTAAAAACAGTCCTGCTTTAGATGGAATGGAGGATGATGAATGAAAGCAGCTGGAACAGACACATATCCATGTTACTTAAATACTTCCAACTTCCTTTGGCCTATTTCTAGAACACCCTGTGCAAGCAAAACATCTGTGTCACCAACATCCCAGGCAGGAACAATGGCATTTCCCCCAACTCCACCTGCCTTCCCCAAGATGTCCAGTCACTGCCATGAACCACTTGCTTTTGTCTGCAAAAATTGTGATGGTTTTTGTTTTTGTTTTTCTTCAGTTACATAATACAGAAATCGCCTGGAGAATTCCTTCGCAGGTACGTTTTCAAACTGCGGAACAATATCCATTTACTTAAAGCGTTATAAAGCACATTTGTGTTGGCAATGGGGAGTTTAGAAGTCAAGCAAGATCTGCAAGCTTTAGAATTTCCTTGAATTTGGTAAAAAGTATGTTACCCAGAAAGGAAGTTGCCAAGAGCTTTTTAATTAATTAATTAATTAATTGCAGATTTTATGTCCACACAATTATCTTATTAATTGCTCTAATTTTTTTCCTGCTATTTGTAACCCCTTCTCACCTTTTTTTTTTTTTTTTTCCCCATCAAGAAACCTTGGTCATTCTGAATTTGCATTATTTCTGAAAACAGAGGATCTTTTTATTACCAAATACCACTTCAGGTTTGCCTTCCCTTCATCTGGTTTTGCTCTTTCTTTACTCAGGTTTGCACACTCAATTTCATTCCCCACCTGACTGGCAAAGACATTTCACACTCTTGCTGTGTTTCACAGTGTCCCTGACAGGCACAACATCGGCACTGTTACTTTTCAGAAGGTAATGAACCTGGCCTCCAAAGAAATGTGTCTAACTCTCTGATGTTTACAGGTCTGTCAAAGGTGAAGAAAGTTGGTCACTTGGCAAACCGTATCCTGAAATGATTGAGTAAGCACAGTGCTGCAGCAGGGGAAAGGAAATTAAAACCAAAGCTGGCTGACTATCAATTATTAATAATATTCATTAAGAATTTAGCCTCTACTTTGTTTAGCAAATAATCTGCAAATTTTCCATCCTCCCCCGTGCAATGTTTATTCTCTTAATAAGTTTGGAAATATTTTTCAGGCAGAATGCTCACCTATGCTGTTTTTCCTTCATCATGTGCTTTCAGCATTGCAGGGTGCCCACAGTTGTTCCACGTATCTGTAGTCACCTCACACCTGGGAAATTTTAAATGGAATTACAATTGACAGTCAGGGAATTCATGCAAAATTTTATCAAGGTCTTTTCTTTTGCAAATTATCAGTCATGATGAAAAATACCAGCCTGCTGATCTCCCACAATTTTTTCATAGTATTAAGCAATGATTTGTATACCTGTCAATAATACAGGTTGTATGTCAGATCACTTTGCTCATACAGACTTGGGCAATCACTGCAGTTGGAAAGGACAAGGTGAGGTCTCTAGCTCACTAACCTCCCACTTACCCCTGTCTCTGAACTGAATCCAAGCTGAGACCTTAGGTTACACTACATCCAATCAAGTCATCAAAGCCTTTAGCAGAGAAATCCCACAGCATCTGTAGTCCCCTGCTCCTGGGCCAGACCAACCGTTTTTTGTGCGTTGTTTTTTCATTGTTTTTGTTTTTTAAGTCAGAATCTTTCAGTTTATAAACACTGTCTCTTAGAACAAATGAGGATCAATCAGTTTTCATAAACATCAGATATCTAAAGCTTGAGAAGGCAATTCACTACTAAGTGAGCTTTTATAAAGCTTCTGTTGACCATTCAAAAGTTTTGATCCCTACTCATCATGTAAATCTTGCATAAGTCAGTTTAGAGAAAAAAATTCAAGAGGAATGTCTACTAACAGAGCTATTTTTTATTTCTATAGGACATTTATTATTATTTTTACCTAAACAAACTGCTTTGAAACAGCAAATTAAATTCCACACAACTCAAGAAGGACAGCAGATCTTCCCTGAGTGCAACTCAGCCAAACTACTCTTCCCCAACAAAGAGTGTTTCCTGATACTTTGCCTGATTTTCCAAGAGAATTCAACTGGGAAGTCTGTGGCATTTCTGTAGAATTTACACTGTAGAATTTACGTTCTGCATCTGCAGATATCGTTTTTTTTCACCTATTGTGGCAGCTATAAAAATTTAATCTTGTAAATGATAACCCAGATCTTTGTTTTTGTCATGCAGTTTTGGATCTTTTCTGTTTGTTTCATTATTTGGAAGAAAATAATCATAATTATTCTTTCCAGGTTGACCCCTTTCATGTAGTAATATTTAAAACCACTTCAAGATATTCAGGAGCTTTTGCCTTTGAATGAGCCTGTTATTAATTAATTTATTTATTTATTTATTTTATTCTTGGCTGACATCTAAGGAAGAAGACTTGACATAATGGTGACTTGTTTTGAAATGCACATTAATTATTCTATTTCATGACCCAAAACAGAACCCAGAGCCCACATGTTGCTGTCTTCTTCCCACACACAGATCCACAAGTCTTTTCATAGCTGCAGTAAATTAGCAGCAGAGAGAAAGAATAAGAAAATAATGTGTATGATACAATGAATATTATTGGAATGTTTTAATAATGTGATAAATTGAATGTAGGAAAAACCATGACCAGCTCTCTTGAACCACATCTTAACTTAAAATAAGAAAAAAACACAACTTGAAATAGTTGAATATCTTCTATACCTTCTTTGATGTATTTTCATCGAAGGCAAGAATTAACACTTGCAATATCCATTAGTAACAGTACAGTAAAGTAATTTGCTTCTTTCATAGAATCACAGAATCCCAGAATCGTTGAGGTTGGAAAAGATCTCTAAGATCATCCAGTCCAACTGTCCACTACCACCAATGCTGCTGACTAAAACATGTTCCTTAGAACCATATCTACACATTTCTTTGACCCCTCCAAGGATGATGACTCAATCACCTCCCTGAACAGCCCATTCCATTGACTGAATACTCCTTTAGAGAAGCCTTTCCTAATATCCAACCTGAATTTTCCCTGGTGCAACTTGAGACCATTCCCTCTTGTCCTACCACTGTTTCCTGGGAGGCCAAGCCCCACCTTGACACAGACTCCTTTCAGGTAGATGTAGAGGCAATAATGTCTCCCCTGAGCCTCCTCTTCTCCAGACAAAACAATCCCATTTCCCATAAGACCTGTGCTCCAGACCCCTTACAGCTTCATTGCCCTTCTCATGACACTCTCCAGGACCTCCACATCCTTGCAGCAAGAGGCAAAAGCCTGAACAGAGTTCACAAGGTGCAGTCACACCAGAGCTGACTACAGGGAGATGGTCACGTCCCTGCTCATGCTGGCTGCACTATTTCTGATACAAGCCAGGATGTCACTGACCTTTTTGGCCACCTGACCACACTGCCACTTCATGTTCAGCTGAGCATCAACAGAACTCCCCGGGGTTTTGTCCTTTTCTCCTCTGGACAGCATTCCAGGCACTCTGCCCAAGCCTGTAGCATTGCCTAGAGCTGTTGTGACCAAAGCACAGAACCTGGCACCTGATCTTGTTGAACTTCACCCCATCCCTCAGTCCAGTGATCCAGCCTGTCCAGAGCCTTCTGAGAGGCCTTCCTACCCGTAGGCAGATTGACAGTTCTTACCAACTTCATGTCATCTGCATACGGAATTTTATCTGGTACTAATGACAACAGCAATTAATGCAGCATAGATGTCTTGATTCAAGCAAGGATTCTGTCTTACGGATTGGGATAAAAAAAGGCACTCATAATTCAAGTACCAATGAAACAATCTATCAAGTGAAATTACACGAAACTTTCTCAATTCAGTATTTTCTTTTGTGATCCTAGACTATGGACCATTATTTAATTCTAAGGAGTCACTAAGCTGGAATGCCTCAGTAACGTCAGAAAATAATCTAGATTAACAATTTAAAAAAGCATGTCACTAGTTAGA
Organism: Callipepla californica brunnescens; assembly: GCA_023055505.1. Lineage (NCBI taxonomy): Eukaryota > Metazoa > Chordata > Aves > Galliformes > Odontophoridae > Callipepla > Callipepla californica. Next base: position 1,304,732 of record JALIRH010000025.1, on the reverse strand, counting down.
ACAAAAGACTACTGAATACAGAATTAACAAGAGCAAAATTCTGTGTATGAGTAGTCATATTCAGCTGCATTAATTGACATGAAGAATTATTAAGTAGTCAGCATTTACCTATGAAGAGATTAGCTAACTGAGTCAGGTAGTCACTAATGCACTGTGGTACAAAACAAGAAGTGACATAGTAGATGACATAAGAGTATCATAACCAAAGCAGAGAAAGGTGCACTTTGGAGACTCGAAGAAAGTCCAGAACTAAGGGGAAAAAAAAAAGAAAAAAGAAAAAGAATGGAAGATCTAGAAAATATCTACATAATCAGAGTCAGTTAATCTGAAGAAGGAAAAACTATTTAATCCTGAGGCATGGGAAAGCTGCACCAGAGATGTGGAGAATAAACAGAGAGAGGGGGAGATGATTTAGTGGAGGGTTGTTAGAAAGAGGAGCAGTGGAAGAGTCAGCCAAGAGATGGACTCCTACAATGAAAGCTGCATCAGTGAAAAGTTTAAAGGACATGCATTAATAACATATTCTAATACTGACAGTTCCACGGTTGATCCTGCCTAGACACAAAATTAATATTTTCTTCGAAAGGCTCCCTGCTTTTTCTTTTGCATTTCTCCATCAGTTTGGCTTGTAACAAAGAGAGAGAGTTTTATTTTCTTTTGTCTTGATTTATTTTCTCCTTCAGCTTCTGGGATAATTAGCTCCTTTTCTAGAACATGAGAGGCGTCTTTCTCATAGCTGTGCCTCCTCATTACTGGTGTTTAGCTAATCATTAGCTTGAAAAGCAGAAACTGACAATGTACTCAGCAACCAAGCTCTTAACGTTCAGGAAAATAAGCACAAGCTGGGTCACAGCCTGGAAGTCAGCCCCATGCTACAGTACTCCACGAGCAATCGGGAGAACTAATTACAGTTTGATGAAAATCAGATACTATACAGGTTGTCCAAGTATGTTGTGGCTTCCTCGTCCCTTGAGGCATTAAAAGCCAGGTTGGATGGGGTCCCATGCAGCCTGATCTGGTAAGTGGCAGCCCCGCTCACAGCAGAAGGGTTGGAGCACAATAATCTTTAAGGTCCACTTCAGATTAGGCTATTCAATGATTTTACGATCCTGTTCCTTCTGTCAGGAAGTCACAGGTCTATCTGACTAGCCTGTTACTGCAGTACCTAGGATAGCTTATTCGAATGCCAACCAGTCACTGCTTCCCATGCAGCTACCAACAAAAATGCAGAGCTGCACCTCTGTCTTAAAAACAAAGAATAATTTTTTTTTCCACTGTTTTCCACATAGTTTCCCCACACACAGGAAAATGTCTCACATAAAGGTTTTGATGACTGTTGCCTTTTAAACCAATTTGCATATTTGTCTGCTTAGTCTGATTTCCCTTCCCAGTCATTCTTCCACACTTTTATTATCTTCCTACATTTTATAGCACAAACCAAACAACATAACAGTAACCAAGGCATTTGGATAACATGCTACTGTTCCAGATAAACTTAAAGGTTATTAGGAAAACTGAATGAAGAAAAAAAAAACCCTAATTATTATAAAAAGCAAGATTTTAACATCTTTTTTTAACAAATGTTAGTAATAAAGATCCTTCTGGATTTTATTCTCCAAAGGCTGATTCCCACAAATGCTGATTCCTACAAATGTTGTTTTCCACAAGTGCTGTTGTAAGAAAAACTCAAACTACTGCACACACAACAGTTCATTTAACAATATGCGGTGAAACTTTATCACTAACCCATCAGAACAATGCAAAACAGTGGAGCAGAACATGGATTCTGCTTTTAAGACAGCTATCTCTAGGCTACAAAATCAGGAAGCTCGATATAAGAGTAGTTAGATCATTAGCTTTTGTAGTGATGGAGAGCAGTCTCCTCCCTATCAATCCGAAGAAAGTAGTCGAAGAAAGTAGTTAGATCATTAGCTTTTGTAGTGATGGAGAGCAGTCTCCTCCCTATCAATCCGAAGAAAGTAGTCGCCCTGGAGCAATCTCCTACCCGCTTGGACAAGAAATTTCTGAACCCTGGTGAATATAACTGCAATAATGCTTGCTTGCTGCAGGCATTATGGTGAGAGAAAAAAAAATACTTGCAAATCTTTCACCCAATTACTTGCTGCTTTTATCTCAGAAGTGTCATCAAGGTGACTGTAAGATGCAGAAAGAAGCATTAGCTGTCTGACTGCTGATAGCAATTATTACATACTACACTCACCCTAGTATTTTTTTATATAAGATGGACAGGGAAAGAAAATTATTCCAAATAACAGAGTTCTGACTTTCATCACCTTGTGTCTAGTATTCATCTAATTTTTGTTTTTCTCCTAACAGGCTGCATTAAGCCTAAGCAATATAAATGTTCACCACACAGATACATAAGAAATGTTTGTCAATAATGAGCAGGGTAAAGGTTATCATGGCCCGTATAGCAACGTATAAAAATGATCTAAGTAATTGAGGCATCAACTGTAAGATTTATGCAGCCCTAAAATTGTTTTGATTCCTTCTATTCCAAACTCATTTCTAAAAGTTGTAAAAACAAAATCAGCTGTCAGCTAAATCTTAACACAGTGCAGTTTCTAAGCAAAACCACATCTTTCTTTCCCTTCTTTTGTCTAATAAGGTGGGGAAGCTCGTGTACAAATTCACTTGTTTTTACAACTAACACCAGAAGGCTGACTTGATAATGTTCAGACTCAGTCAATGTTACTCAGTACACCAGCATACGAGGACAACACATCTAATAGTTACTAGGATCTGAAACAGCGGTAAAGGATGTTGGCAAATGTTTATGGAAACAATTTAAGAAGCACTGAAAAGACATGCATCAAAAGTCAGTAAAGCTTTCATGTCACAGGACAACAGCTCATCCAACTTCAGGCAATCTGTCATAGTCCTCATGCAAAAATAATACAGTGAGCTCTCAGGTAGAAGCAGCCCTTGCTTCTGGTCATCAAGGTTCCTTTTCCAATCCTACCTTGAAAACATCTTTAGTACAGAACAGCATATACTTTGTTTCCTTCATGTGAAATCAATTGCAGATTGATTCAACAGCTTATGTTGAAATCAAAGACTGAAAGACATCAAATCCTTCAAACCTTGTCAGACAATTCCTTACTAAAAAGCAGCATCAAAAAGGACAAGTAAAATATGTGTTTAAAAAAGAAAAAAAAAAAGGCAAGGTCAGGGGCTGCTATGCTGAGAGTGGCCCTGCAGCTGCACCTTTGTTTCATGCAAACAGAAAACCAGCCTGCAAAAGCTTACAGGCAGGGAGCTGGATTGCAAGAGGTGTAACAGATGTCAGCATCACTTACTAAAGCTAGCTTAGGGCCATTAATAAGAGTGATTTCTGCACCACGGGAAGCACATAAACTTCTAGTACCTTCTTTTCTCTGGGAAACAGGTTCCTGATAAGGTGAGGAAAAAGAACAAAAGCAATTTTACCTTCCAGCAGCCCCTGTTATCTCTGATGTGATGAAAGCTGCCTTATTTTAAAGAAGGTGGAGGTAGCCAAGAATTACAGACAGAAAAGTTAGAACTTTCCTTAGAAAATGCCCACAAGAGAAAAATTCCATTATCCCTCTCCTTCACTTCCACAAGACAAGGGTAATAAATATCATGTCATTCATTTACATTAATGCATTTACATTGCAAATTCATTAATCTGAACTTCTCAGACACAAGAAGAGATTCAGATAAGAACAATTTACTTTTTCTGCACAAAACTTTCATCTGTATTTTGTGAACTGAGCTGTCATTTATGAACATACATTATGCAGAGGGCCACAGATGGAGGAACGTGTCCCACTATGTGGTTCTATTAAATCTCAAAATGAAATGTTCTTCGTTTTCATCACTGCTCTCTTCTGCACAACCCAAGATAATAAAAGCTACACTACCACTGCTACAGGACCTTCTAATTGCTTTGTTAAAAAAAAAAGAACTAGTTTAATAATGAGCTCGTGAGTATGGATCTGTCAAAACTATAGCACCTTTTCTGTGAATTTTTTAAAAAGAGAAGATGCCATAAGGCTAGAACAAAAATTACAGCTTCTGGATAATAAGAAAAATTGTATAGTCAGTACTACTGAAAAACCCAAAATTATTCAATAAGCTCTTTAGCTAAGAACACTTGCACTGTTCTGTGAATCTGTAAATACTGCGTTTAAACGTAAAATTATTAAATCTGCATATTTCAAGCAATCAAGTATTTTTTTCATCATTTCCACCTTGCTTAGTGCAGATAAATGGATTTTAAATCTGAACAACAAAGTTCTTGCTACAAGTCCCTAAGTGAGGAAATACAAAGCAGGAAAAACAAACACGCAGATGTGTTTGTGATTGACAGCTGCAATTTGCTTCTCTACTCTCTACACATACATCCTCTGATCTCGATTCACTACTTACCTGTTATTTTATGGTGATCAAGGCCAGGCTGGACAGGGCCCTGGCTAGCCTAAGCTGGTGGGAGGCAACCAGCCTACAGCAGGGGGTTGGAACTGGTTGGGCTTTGAGATCCCTTCCAACCCAAACCATTCTGTGATGTTATGATTCCATGATTCTATGATCAATAGATTCTTGCTTATCAAAGCCCATCTCATGTTTTCACTAGGGCTGGAGCCCAGTGGCTAACACACAAAGACAAGAAGAGTTATAAATGAAAAGGCTTTCCTTCAGGTTGGTGCAGTGGAGGAATGCAGAGACATCCAGTTAACGTGATGAAATCATCTGAGGAGTATTAATCAGCTAACAGCAATATACTGCTTGTATAACAGTCTGCAACCATCACTGAGAGAAATAAATGTATACCTGGGCTTTACATTCAGTACTCTTTAAACTGTGCTTCACAATTGCTTGGGTGTGTTCTGCACACACTGAGGAGCAGTGACAGTGGTCACCGATAACCAATGGAGTTTAGAAAAGCTAAGTTCACTTCACGCATTTGCACTGAATATCCCATAATGATTTTCACTAAAACTGTGCCACGTGTCCTGGTTTCTCACATGTTTCATTAACATTCCCAGCTCCTAAGGTAACATCTTGTGAAAATACATATCTATCTTGTCTACGGCAGAAATTTCTAACGGATCTTACTCTTTAAAATAAATATATCCACCCAGTTCAGAGCAACAGTGAATGATGAAAGTAACATCATGAAGTTCATTCAGTCACTGGTGTCTTAGTTGTTCTCACTTTTTTCCAGGATGAAATTTTCCTTTTTCCTGGCCTGGCCTGTCTTAGTTTCTTTGAATGAACAGAAGTAAAAAATTTTTTTCTGAAACTTCTCCTTTAAAAGAGCACAGCACCTCAATTTTTATGTGTAGAACAATGGTGAAATTGTGTTTGAGATTAACATGATATTGAATAAACCAAGTAAGTTAGGGAAAGCAGGAGATTTATTTACAGTAAGCTGATGCATGCACTGCATTTGTTCTTTTTTTTCCAGATTCTCCATTTTGATTCTGCTTGCTAGATGAACAAGGCATAGTTACAGCTGTGTGTAAAGCATTGGTAACCTTCAGTTTTTCATTACATAAATGTAATATTCAGTATTGCAATTATCAGAATGATACACAGAAGCATATATTAAACAGATATACGTCAACGTTTAGTGCTTTTCTCTTAATGGCAAATTGGTCTCTTACAGTCTCCTCTACAATGAAACATAAATCACCTGCTACATTGTAGAGTACCATTGCTAGCAATAATGACTTTCTCTAATATTTACAAAAATAAAACTCTAAATTTGCTTTCCAAACTTTAATGTCGGGTAACTTGTGTATGGTATTCATAAGGAGCTGTATGCCTGTATTGTTTTCTAAAAGTAAAACAACAACATAAAATAACAATATAAAGTAAAATAAAAAATGTATTGACTCATTATAAGTCAAAATTTTCCTGACAAAATTGCCTGTTCTGTAATCTAGCTACTAGGACTGTTAATCTTGGTAAAGAAAGAATGCAGAAAAACTAATCATCAAATTAACATATCTATGTGAACCTTGAGGCAAAAAAAAAGTGTTGGCTTAAAAATGATTGACTTTTTTTACTCTAAAGCTATTTTAGATCTTCAACCAACTTGCCTAAGCTTGATTTAGGAGTGCAATTCTAGGTCAAAGAAGACTGACAGTATCCAAGCAACAACTGATTAATTAAAACTATACTTTTCAAGTTGTCATATGCAAGAAGGTGTACCTATCAAAAATGAAGATAAAAGGTTGAAAAAACAACAGCTCAAAGAAAAGACCAGATATATTCACATACCATCCCCATGTTTCTTTTGGAGGAAAAAGCCTTGAAAGCTTGAAGAGTAGCTTGTCAGCAAAGCGACGCAGTCTCTACTATTCTTTATCTGTAAGAGATTTTTTTTACACACACATCACACATTGTGATCCTAGTTTCTAGACCTTATTCTACTATACATCTTGCCATGGAAAAAAAAAAAATAAGAAAGCATCAGTTATGAATGACTTCTGTGTCACTGAAACAACATTCCATTACCATCGCAGAAAAAAATGTTGAAGCTGAAGTTAATGCGTTTTTTGTGGCTCAACAAACTATAATGTTAAAGCTTTGGAATCACGAAAGCAATAGCTGAATGCTATTTGTTCAGTGCCACTGACTTTATTTGCTATTTTCTTCTATTTGTTTTTCCTGGTATTTTTCAAATGTTTTGACAGCGCAGAATACTGAGTATTCAGAGCAGGTAAAGTGATTGTCAGGAGAGCTTAAAGGTACAGCCAGGCCCGATCTGAAGGAAGAAATTAAAAGACTGAAAATGCAACTGAATTTTCATTATTATTCAGATTCTGATCAGAGTTGCTGAAATTATCATTATGGCTTCATCAGCTCATCTGCCCTTTGCACTTAATGTCATACACCCAGTAACACATCTGTCCAGATTTTCTGAGTGTTCTAATTTATTACTTAATGTGTGCGAACATATTCTGCCCATCCAAAATTATTAAAGCAAAGTAATGTAGGGTTTAATTCACATTCATTCAATGCATTTTCATTTCAGCTTTAATCTCGCCAGAATACTGTAAGAAAGGTTTATGAATCTCAGAAACACCTTTTATAGGATTTTTCTTTCTTCTGAGTGTGACTTTGTTCCCATTTGCAATGAATCACAATTTCCTGTGAACTGAAAATTGTGCAGATAATTTTTGATGGAAATATCAGCACAGAGTATGACCTCTTTGAAAACTGTATATATCTTCTTAAGATTCCAGAAGGACTGAAAGACTGAGAAACCTATAGAAGTTATTAATTTTTTTAGATTGAATCAGGCATGTACATGGACAAGTAAGAGGGTGAAAGTAACTGGCATTTCATTTCCATTTTAGCCGCAAACCCTACACTTTGTCCTTAATGCCACAGGGAGAAAAATACAGGTTATCAACACTGTATCTCCCCCCCCCGGTCCTGTTCTGTTGGAAGCTATTTGTCTCACAAGAACATCCATACAACAGAAGTAGCCTTGTTTTTTTGCCACTTCTGTTCAAATGGGAACTACCAACTCTGCATACATTCTTTACTTTTAGATCAGACAATTTACCAAATTTGATGTCACTCCAAAAATAATTTTGTCAGTATTGTTTTCCTGGACAGTTATTTGTAAATTAGGGGGCAAAAAAGTACTTGTTTGAACTGACATATCAGAAATTTAGGAAGCAGAATGCTTAGAGTTCAGAGACAGCATCTGCTGAGAAGAAGATTCAAGAGAAAATCTGTTGGATTTTGTATCATCACTCAGAATCTAGGAATTAAACTCAGAGAGTCACAGACTTGGTCCTTGATGTCTTTCACAAAGAAAGGCAAAGACAAATAGGTGGGAGAAGCAAAGAACATTTTCCTGTGCAAACAATCTTATGCTTATTTAATGCTGCATTATTTATTACTTCATGCTCTTTCAGCATTTATCCAGGTAGAGTGACATCTAAGGCTCTCTATGCTAATGCCTGGGAAGAAATTCTTTCACGTGTATATACAGGTAAAATCTTAAGCCTCCTGCAGCTTGCAGGAGAAAAAGTGTTCATTTAACCAGAATGCTGCAGAATGAACTCTTTTCCTAGTTTGACAACAGCATCTCTATGATCGGAAAATGATGCTTTCATCTGAATGAAACAGTGTACGTACTCTGACAGTTCTGTGGTGCAAAATGATTTATTGCATTTTGGGTTTCTTCCCCGCATCCCTTCCTGCAGTCCTGTTTTTATCAGAGTACACCATGCAGAGCCCACAGCCTTGGCTAAACACAATGATTTTTCTTCAAGAAAAATCCGTTCTCTCAGACTCTTTCAAAAGGTCAAGATTTCACCTATGTTACTCAGAATGTTTATTAGAATTCAATAAAACTGTAAACAGTATTCCAGTAAAAGCTGATGTTTTCTTTGTGTCCTGGTGCCAACAGTGAAGTGTATTGGCAAATAACTACAGTAGAATTCACGCATTTTAATTCAGTAACATTTTATCATATTTTGAATATTACCTATTAAAATAGGTATGAAAATAATTAAAATAATACTAAAATATTACCTATTAAAAATGCACTAAGATTTTGCAGAATCAAGAGAACTAGGACTGTAAAAGATGTCTGCGTATGTAAATAAGCATGTAGGCACATGCAGACTTTGGATATTGCAACTATTCTCTCATTTGTAAGATAAAACACCATATCAAAAATTTGTAACCACTCAGGCCACTAATATTGCTCTTAATAGATAAAATATATATCTCATTAATTAATTAATTAATAGAAAGCATGACCCTATTGGCAAGAAAACTCTTAAAGTTTACACTTGAAAGATTGGGAATCCATCCAGTGAATTGTTCATTAAATCTCTTCATATTTAAAAGCAAATGTGTACTCAACTTGCCTCAAAGTATACAGTAAAGATTCCCTAACAAATAACATGTACGGGGACAACGAAGAATTTCATTCACCTCTACCAGTTTTTCACACAAATTGTAAACTTTTGCTCAGAGACCTCTTAGATAGCAAGTAAAATTTGGTTTTGGGGCGTTATTTGGCATAGACATCTGAGATTACTTGTATTCTTTCCTTACCCTTAAAATGAGGATAAATTCATACAATGTATACCCTGAATAAGAACAATTTACTCATTTGGAAACAGTGGGTTCTTTCTTTTGATTCATTATGATTTTTGTTTGTTTGGGAGTCTTTTGGACTCCCCAAATCAGTCTGGTTTAAAAGAAACCAGTCACCTGCAATTACAAGAATTTTTAATCCTACAAGGAAGTTACTGAAACTCTGTTGCTAAAATAATTCAAGGTCAGGGTCAAGTTAAAGTGATAGTTGTTAAAGAACATCATAGGTATAATTGGTCCTGCCTCATGATGAGAATAATGTAAGATAACGTGTGGGAAGGTAACAATCAGTGCTTTTTTCACCAAAAATTCAAGGTTATTATATCTCTTTCTCAGCAAAATGTGGTGCTCTACTGTAGATTGCCAAGACACAAGAATATCCAAATACTCAAACTAAAAATTTCTGATTTTCCTTCTAAAAAGACTTGTTAACGTGTAATGTTCATTTGAAATGCACGCATCTCCAGGAAGGAAGTTTGAGGTAACCCCTCCAGGGATTTAACAGAAAGAATACCGTTTTCACCAGTTTTATCACTGCAGTGATGTGAAAAGAAAAAGGCCAAGTAAGAAGGCAATACAGTGCTCTCAAATGGAAAGGGGAATGAAAACGAAAATCTATGAGTCAAAACTCTTAGCTGTAAATGCAGTGTTAGAAGTGCCTGCTCCTCTTGCCATTCTGCAAACCTCTGAGTGGAGGTAGGCACCTCATCCACTTCAAATGAAAGGTCTACTGCAATGGGCTGAGGTACATCTCCTGCTTCTGTGAGCCCAAGAATCATCCACAGAATGGCAGTTAAGATGATGAAGATCCATCTGCTCTTCAAGAAGATGGACTGCATGCAGATGTAAATACTTCTTCTAGGAAAAATTCTAGCCAGATTCACTGATAAATGTGAAAATGTTCTAGCCCAATGAGCTATGTACTTACACCGACACAGTTGCATCCAGCTGACTTTCTCCAACTTCCCTTCTAACTTACCCAACAAAGAGATGGAGGGTTCAAAGATTCTGCACTTCTACTTAGTTTTCTCCCATGAATAGTGAACAGAAATGGGAACCATTCTTAGCCCTGTAAGGGGGAAAGCAGTTGGAAAACACACAACAGAGATCTCATTAGCCTTACAGAGACCTCTGTAATTCCAAATGACTATTTTAATTCTATTTTTCTAGTGGGATTCTGTTGAAACTGAACGTTCAAAACATCCCAGATTATTGGTCTAAGAGGTAACTGACTGTCACTTTGGTTACACTTAGTAGAATCACAGAATTGTTTGAGTTGGAAGGGACACATAAAGGCTATCTAGTCCTGCTCCCCTGCGATGAACACTTAGATGAGGTTACTAGGAGCTCCATCCAGCCTGGCTTTGAGTCTGTCCAGGCATCAAGCATCCACCATGTGGTGATCATCCTCTTAAACTAGCCTTTAGTAGTAATCACAGGTAATAATTCAGGAAAAGAAATCCTAAGACTCAAAGGTATCGATAACTTCAACTGACCTTTCTGAGATGCTATGTGTTCCTGCAATCTAGAAGGTCACTTCCAGAATAAACACAAGATGACCCTACCAACAGTGGTGACATGGAAAGTTGATGCCTTTTGCAGGATGAAACTGGAGATGGAGATGACCAGAAATCATTCCATCATCCCACTTCCCTTTCTTTTTCTGAGATCAGGTTATTCAGATGCTTCATTATCAAATTAGAATCTGTTAATGGCATTCACGTGTACGCCTGTGAGAAAATTATAGAGATAGTGTCAGATTTGGTTGTCCTGGAAATGTCCTTCAGTTCCATACTAAATTAGAAGCTGTAAAAATTAAGCGGTAGATGTAGCAAGTTAAAAGACAAAACAATGTAAAACCTCTGTAGTCTAGCAGATGGAATATTTAGGCTTTCCAAACAGCTGTCTCCCCCTGAAGTTTGTTTTTAATAGCTTCTCTGAAAGACTAAGTTTTCCCACTAATCAGAAAATAATTCTTTAAGAAGCCATTAGGAGAAAAGGGGAATAATTCGGTCTTAGTTAATTACAAACCCTCCTGGCTGTGATCAATAGGTCTGGGTATGGCTGAATGAATACATAAGTATTCTGGGGAAGTGGAGGAACTTAAAGCTTTTTAAAATTAAAGATCTCAAAAGGAGACCATTTAATCCAGGCTGGGTAACAGTGAAGGGTATAACTGCTACAGCTCAGAGAAGCCTCTGAATAGCAGCATCCTCAGCATGAAGCACTGGGCATAAATTTGTCCCGACCTGCCAACAGTAAGGTGTTTTTGTTGGTTTTTTTTCATTCACTTATCTGGAGATAGAATGAAAGGGTTTAGCAATAGCAGAAAAGCAAAGAAACTACGGAGCTCAAGAAGACCTCGGTGCTACCTAATGGCATGTTACATGTACAGTAAATCCCTTCATAAAACCGTGATTAAAGCCTTTCAGCTTTCCTTTCTTTTAAATCTAGTTAGAAAATGGCTTAATCTTGAACTATCTGTTCTCTCAGCCAACAAACACATTTTATGTTTGACCTGAATAACACGCTGGATACCCAGTGAGGAATTTTCAGTGAGTTACGAGCGCAATTAAAAGCCCATCTCAAATACTGTGATAACTTTTAGTTTTATGACCGCTGCGTCATAAAGATGTATAAGACCCATCATTATCTGTAATATCTGAGCCATAAAGTGCACAGGTGCTCCCGGAAGTATGGCCGGAAGCAGCACCAGGAGGGAGGCAGAGGGTGGGTGCTGCTGGGCATCCTTGCTCCCTGCACTCAGGTGCTCGTGTAGAGGCTCAGGATGTGACCTGGCAGTAGCTACAGAATGCTTTAGTTAAACTTTCAGCCCAGGATGAGAAAGTCTTATGGGAATTCAACCTCAGCAATGACTGCAAGGCAGTGAGTGTACGCATGGAAAAAAAAAAAAAAGGAAATACTGTTTAAAATTAGGATAGAAAAACTCGAGGTGTAAGTTTAGTAGCTAACCATAACTGGAATGGATAGAACTGTCTACTCTGAACAGCACAGCAGTTTTTTTCTAGCTGCTTGCTGCTTCAGCCGTTCTTTTGTTTTAGTTTTCTATACATTGGAGTAAAAACCTACACTTGACCAGTGCAGTTGTGCCACCTATAATAAAGAAGTTGTGATCTTCAGTAAACAGACAGAACCTCTAACTGAGCCTGCAATAATCCTCCTTCTTGACAGTAACTGCTGTTGAGAGGTGGCAGCTCAGGGCACACAGTGCTGCTTCAGTGTCACCATCCTTCGGACTACAGCTAGTAGAACCAACTGCTGTGTATTGTATCCACTCCTTCTCACCAGTTGAAACTGATGAAATCCTTCAGGAAGGAGAATAACACTGCACATGCAATTTGAAATGTTCCATCAAAGACCTTGCACGCATCACTCCTTTACCAAGGATGTTGTGAGAATTCTAAGAAAAACAATTACTTGCACCCTCCTTCAATGACTTTGAAGGGATTGAAGCTAAGACAATGCAAACACCTGCATAGTGCTGTCACTTGCAATGACATCATGCTTAGAAACTCTTCTCAGAATCATAGAATCACCAAGGTTGGAAAAGACCGACAAGGTCATCCAGTCCAACCATCCACCTATCATTAATAGTTCTCTCTAAACCATATCCCTCAACACAATATCTAAACATTCCTTAAATACCTCCAGGGATGGTGACTCCACCACCTCCCTGGGCAGCCCATTCCAGTGCCTGACCACTCTTTTGGAGAAGAAGAATTTCCTAGCATCCAGTCTGAATTTCCCCTAGTGAAGCTTGAGGCCATTCCCTCTATCCTATCACTAATTACAAGAGTGAAGACGAGAACTCCCAGCTCCCTACAACCTCCTTTCAGGTAGCTGGGTAGACAACCCCAGCTCCCTCAGCCTCTCCTCATAAGCCCTGTGCTCCAAATCCCTCCCCAGCTTCATTGCCCTTCTCTGAACATGCTCCAGGGCTTTGATGTCTTTCTTGCAGGGAGGGGCCCGAAACTGAACACAGTACTTGAGGTGCAGCCTCACCAGTGCTGAATACAGGGGACAATTCCTTCCCTGCTCCTTCTGGCAACACTATTTCTGGTGCAGACCAGAACGCCAGTGGCCTTTTTGGCCACCTAGGCACACTGCTGGCTCATGTTTAGCAGAGCATGAACCAATACACCCAGGTCTATTTCCTCTACAGAGTCTTCCAGCTCCTCTACCCCAAGCCTGTAGCATTGCCTGGGGTTGTTGTGGCCAAAGTGAAGGACTCAATACTAGGTCTTGTTGGGAAAGAAGGGTAAGATGGTCTCTCCCTTTCACTATAAGGGAAAAGAGGAAAAAAAATGATCCAATTAAGATAAGTAGAGATAATGATTTTGCTACAAACTGCTAATAAATAAATAAATAAATAAATAAATAAAATGACGTTAAGAAAGAGTTACAGGTAATGAAACAAATGGGAGAGAAGGATGTTCCAACAGTGTTGCAATCACTCAGAATTAGACACCATGTAGGGTGTACTGGAGACTTCTGGGAACTGTGTCAACATCTTCTCAGTGTATCTTTCTCTCGGAGAGTCAGACAATGCACTGTTCCAGCACCCAACAGCCTGCTGCATAATGTCAGTATATGAAATACTGATAAAACCCAGACACCATGCCTGTAACAGGCATTCCTCCTAAGTGATGTTCAGGGAACCTGGAACACCTGGACAGCTGTCTCTGCAACATCTGCATTCCTCTAAAATTGTATGCAACATTTTCTCTGAGGTTTTTGCAGAAACTAGTGTTCCTCCCTACCAGATTAAAGGACAGGATTTCACTGAAGGTCAGATTTAATCCTTTTACTGCGTTCTAGTTTACCAGTTATTAAGCATAAATATCCAGTTCCTCCCCTGAGATATCCACAGCTTTGCTTATTATGACACCTTGTTACAGCTACATGAGTGTTCATAATACAATATCCATTCGAGTTCAGGACAAAAAACAGAAGAGTTTGGCATTCACTATCTTGTTCTTGATCTTTGCCAGTATCTGATCCTTAGCAAAGATAATCCTTGTTACTGCCTTCAGTTAAGATTACAAAGCTTCTGGACAGATTTGGAAATCGTTGCTTATAGCTGGAGAAACAAAAAGAGAAGAGTTACTCTGTGCATCTGGATGCTTATTTTTGACCAAATTCCACTAGAGAGCCTTCCCAAGCTCCAAGGAGAAGGTGAAACAAGTTTGGCAGAGCCTGAGGGAATAATGCAATTGAACTCCAAGCTTCAGCAAACAATTTCCTTTGCAAAAGGAGATGTTAAGACTTTCCTATGCACTCAGAAATGAAGCATCTTTGTTCAGGCTTAACTAGAACTGTTACTCATATTAGGAGTACCCAGCTCATCCTGTGTATGTATCGTATCTGGATAGTGGAGTGACTAACACTCATTGTTTGCTAATGAAGTGTTTCACAATCTTGGCATAAGATAACATTTCTGATATATATATATATATATATATTCTAATCAATTAAAGAAGCTTCACAGCATGCCATTGGCAAGTTACTGCTCTGACCAAACTGTGCACTTAACTCTTAAACAAAATCTGATAACATTTGTGGAATAGTTCAGAGCTTGCATATAATATACTAATTATACCTAATCTTATATCAATTCTATTATACCTAATTTTATAATATACTTATTATACATAACCGAGCAAGATATGCATTTCAGATCACACCCTAGCTCAGCTATGACTTTATCACATTCACACCAGGCTGCAAATATGCAGTTTATAGAGCAAGATACTTAAACGTTCTTCTGTTGTTCAAAGAGGAAAAAGTGGTGTTTTCAGGAACTGTGGCTACAGTGGAATAGGAAGCAGACCGGAGAAAACAAAGCCCTGGCATCTGCCCAGATAGAGGTACACCAGCAAGCATTACAGCTTCATGCTATCCTGATGGATAAGGATCACTGAAATCATACCTTAATTCTTCTGTGCAGAAAAGTAGGCAGTACTATTCTGAATTCCCTGCCTTTCTTTACAGCACAGAGAGTCGTGAGCTCTGGCAGAAGTTCGTAATAATATCTCATTCAATATGTGCCTGGTATCCACAGTCTGTCTATATGACACCCAAGAACAAGTCCATCAGGCCAAAGAATACACTGAAGATGCTCATGCTTCCTTCTCTGTCCATGCCCCCCCTTTCTCTCCCCCAACCCTAACCCTAACCCTAACCTGAACCCAAACCCTAGCCCTAGCCCTAGCCCTAGCCCTAACCCTAACTCTAACCCTAAATCTAACCCTGACCCTGACATTATCCCTAACCCTAGCCCTAACCCTAACCCTAACCCACCCCCTCCCCCCCCCCCCAAGACTTTTTCTAAAATTGATTTTTGTCAGATTACAGGGACAACAGCAAGAACAGAAGAAGGTGTGGATGTCCACCGGACTACCTAATTTGAAGTATTCCCTTTAGAAGCTGTGTAGGATCCTTCACTCCTTCTGAAAACTCATTGAAAAAAGAGGAGGAAGGCAGCTAGATATCTTCAGTTGACAGCATTGTGAATTAGATAATGTAAGATATTAATCATTCTACTTTAGAGTGTCTAAAATAGCCAGAAGAGCTAAATATAAATTGTTTTCTTAGCTCATGTGAAAGTGGCATGGTTCATGACAAGTTCAGTGCACGTAGAATTTATATGGATGGTAAATCAATATTGTTATGTAAGGCATGTTTTCCATAGCTGCTGCTTTGAACCATATGCTTTGCAGACAGTACCCTTTTTAGTCACAGGTTAAACTGCAGCTACCTGTATGATAACAAGACTAAGAGCTTAAAAGCTAGAAGGAAAGAGTTCAACTGTTGTCATCCAGTGTGGAGGAAGCTGACACAGGGAAGATCCATTTTTTATTTTTTTCCTTTGTAAAAAAGATTTTCCAGCATAAAATGCTCTGCTGTATGATGTAACGTTTATTTACTTTTGCTTAGTTAAACACACTAAGCACCTGCTGCTAGTCTACACAACCCTAAGAACCCCAAATGAGATTAGTCTAACATGCCTGCTGCAAATATCTTATTGATCCTGGAAAAAAGCACCTGAGGTACCTTACAACATACAGTTTGAAACTGTTTCAGACAGCAGTCTTGACTGAGAGTAAATGTCAATTGCATTCTCAGATGACTACCTAATTCTTTGTAAAGTATCCCTACTTCCAGAACCAGAAGGAATGGTAGAAAAATGCATTCAATGAACAGCCTGTAAAAAACTGACCCTTGTAATAGGTCTTGGAACCTTGTTAGTGGTATTAGGATATAATACATATAGCTAAGGATTGAAAGGATGCAGGGTTTAAGTAAGTGAGTAAGTGCTGGGCAATGTCAGCTCTGTTACCCCTTGTTGAGAGGCTGCAGAGCTCCAGAAATACTAGCTCCTGGATTAACGCTACAATCGTCTATAGTCATAATGTATCTTCAGCTTCATTTGTTCAAAAGGGTAGCAATCGTGGGTTATTTTCTCTCTTATGTTATTTTGGTTTAAATCAAACCAATTGGAGGAAGGAAGAGTCATATAAACATTCATTATCAACTGCAAAAAGTAAGGAAGGGAAGGAAGGAAGGGAGGGAAGGGGGGGGAGAAAGGAAGGGAGGAAGGGAGGAAGGAAGGAAATCAAAACTCAGGAGAAAGAAAGTAAAAAGTTATGGAGAGGAAAATGGAAAAGTTCTACTGCTGCTTTATCTCTTGTTTACAGTAGTAACTAAATTAGCAATATGTGTATGAACTTAAATTTTGATGCAGTTCTCTTTACTTCTCTGTTACTTTCCTCAAAGCCTTCTGTAAACACTCTGAACAAAGAAAACCCTTTGTGTGTTACTACTCGCTTATTGTAAGACTTGAACTTTAAGGAGGAATATATTCACACTAGTAGGAACAATGCATGGCTACGAGCCTTTTATTTCATTGCATTTTCCCCATAAGCACTAGGACTTTAAAAGAATGAAAGCCCAAAGACTGGACAAAGATTGTCTACGAAAGCATTCCATTGCAAATAGAAGTTGCCTTTTACTCTGTTGTTTGTACCTCCCTCTCTCACTGATTTCTTCTTCTCACTTGCTGCACTGTGCTCCTTAACCTTAACACTTATGCCCTTCAAAACTAGGTTTATGTCACGCATTTCAGTTACAGTGCCACAGATTCAATGCAACTGTCTTTGCAAAGTCAGGGCTGCACTTTTTAATAGAGTAGCCTCATATGATTGCTTAGTACAGAATATATCTATGCTGAGAACAACTCTTTTCTCAAACATCCATCTATAATGGATTATGTTATGTTCCACTTTCAGCTGGTACTTCAAACAGGAGCTATCCAGGCTGAGCACTGAAATGTTAACTTTGCTCTTTTAAGAGGCTGTTGAACTGCTTAAACTGAAACTCTTCTCAGGCATCTTCTACGCGATCACTAGCTGTCAAATATGTTCATCTGTGCTCCCTGTGTTGCCCTATTTTTGTTCCCATGTGCATGTATGCCTGTGCCGCTAGAACTAATTTATAGTACTAAAGTAAAAACAATTGCTGATTGTGAGACAAGATGTTTCTGTTTTGTGTAATTTTGTGTAATTTTGTTCCATTCTGTCCTTCAACCCAGATTTGAACTATTAAATAGCATCACTTGGAGTGGTACTCTCAGTAATTTTGAACCTTGCAGTGTAAGATTTTTAAGTGTCAGTCTTAACTTACTCCCTCTACATATCTGAAAGCAATGTTAAGCAGATGATCACAATCTTCCTGAAAACTTCCAGATTTTTCAGGATTCGGAACAGTAGCAACACTGAATAAAGCTGAGTGCAGAATCCCCAGTTTTGTTTATTGCAGAAGATAGTGAAGAAGATTGCCATAAAAGACAACTGCACCCAACGCAAAGCAACTGCAGAAACTCTTATCAGGTTTTTGTTGTCACTGTTTTTGTGAACTGATGGATGGAGCTTCATACCATGACTGGTAAACTTGGCTGACCAAGAATCTAATAATCTATTTTTAATACTCTCAAGTTTCGTTTCTGTTTTGCCTATCCTCTAAATGAAGATAATGAAGTCTGAATGTATAGAGAATCCTGAACTCTAAACATTTAAGTGTTTCGTGACATCCAGGATATTCTACCAATGAATCATGATGTAGCCTAATGAAATCTATTATGTTTGTAAATAGACATAATGAAAGGCATATAACAAATTTCTTTCCACAAAAGCCAAGTCCTTGGTCTCCTAACTTCATACCACTGTCTCATTTAAACAGAGACTGCTATGCTCACCACTTTCTCAAGTAATTCTACATTTCTACCTGAAGAAGGTCTATCCCACAGTAGCCCAAAGCGATTCAGAACACTGCAGGAGACTTTGAACAGGTTTACTAAGCTCTGTCCATCTTGAGGGATAAGTTCAGAAGTACAGCAGCTCTAACAGCATGGGTTCAGGAAGCAGAACATGACTGATAGAGTCTTCTAGTGATTCCATGTCTACCACCTTCACAAATACCTCTTCAAAACTAGATGCAGCCACGTTATATTTTGTTCTGTAAAGCTGCTGAATGCAGAAATGTCCTTCTGGATGTTTCTCAACCCTTGGTAGTTTTACAGAATTTTTATCAATGCTTTGATTTACTGAAGTATTTGCACAAAACAGTTCAGCTCTGGATGAAGCAAACATCATTTCAGAAACAGGATACTGGAGATATTTAGTTATATACACATGCCGAAATTTTCGTTCCTAACATGGATTTCATATATTTTTCTCCATGTGCTCTCTGCTCTGATAGTAGAGATTAATGTAGACAACTATTCAAGCATCCCTCTCAAAGCCATGGATCTTATGCAACAGCTCTATCTAATCATAAATGATCAGAATGTATTTTCTTCTGTTACGGAGTGCAGTCTTTCTTCAGATACTTGGCCACATGAAAGCTGAATTCCAGATTTCTACATAGGGATTAGTAGCATTTGTACTTTATTCCAATACTAATGAGCAGGAAATACCATATTTAAAAGAAACAAGTGGATTTTTCAACAGAGAGACAAAAATCCACTCCTTTTTTTTTGACTGATCTTTTATAAGTAAGGTCTCTGTGTAAAGTATCTTAGCAGAATGACATAATATGGTACTTTCAATTTGGCTGTTGTACTCTCAGAGTCAACTCAATATAACAAATTGAAATAATTGCTTATGTCTAGTAAAATCCTTCCTAATCCTAGAAACTGACACATTTTGGGGTCTATACTGAAAGAAGCCTGCTTAATCTTCACACTGTCAAGACAACACACACTAATTCTGACATACAACAGTAGAATACCTCTATGCATTCTTTATTTAAAACTGCTGCCATGCATTCAAAGAATGTCAAACACTGAAGTGTTTCTGCAGATTTAGCACACTCTGGACAATGTCATTTCATGTGCATAATGTTATTATAAGCAAAATTTCATCCTGATGACATTAAAAAGTCCAAAACTCATAATAAATGGAGAAAGTAAACAGAATTGCTTCAGATCATTGGCTGAAAAATAAAGAGTCAGATCTTTGAAATTCCACAGCTTCCAACAACAACAAAAAACTATTCAAGAAAAACTGCAGTGTGCAGACATTTGGCTCAAACAATTCGGAATGTTTTCAGAACATTATGGACAACAACAGAAGCATCAAAATATAATCCTGGAGAAAGCAAGACTTAAGACATAAAAACATTTTATATAGTCAAAGCACACAGGTGTTCGGGTCGTGTAGGATACCAGTGATGTGCCTGTACTTGATTCTCAATGGAAAAAAAATTATCCATTAATTTGCAAGGAGGTTTCTTTACTTGTTTTGTGTCATATCCCACTGTTAACTCAATAGGTTTAGCACCAAAGCAACCCATTGGTCAGAGGCAAATCAAATTACAAAGCAGTTACAAAGACGGAAGGTAAAGGTTAGGCTCAGCAGGGAATCTGAGAGGTGGTATACGAAGAAAAACAAAATCAGTGAATGAGTCAGAGTTGGAGGTGCATTTGGAATACAAACAGAGATTAAATGCATGTGTGGTGCAGTAACAATGTGAATGCATGTTAGGAGAGGCAGCAGAAGTTAGGAGAGGGACCTGGGTGTCCTGGTGGATGACAGGTTGTCCATGAGCCAGCAGTGTGCCCTGGTGGCCAAGAAGGCCAATGAGATCCTGGAGTGCATTAAAAAGAGCGTGGCCAGCAGGTCAAGGGAGGTGATCCTCCCCCTCTGCTCTACCCTGGTGAGGCCTCACCAGGAATACTGTGTCCAGTTCTGGGCTCCCCCACTCAAGAAAAACAGGGATCTTCCAGAGATAGTCCAGTAGAGGGTCACAGAGATGACTGGGGCCCTGGAGCATCTCTCTTATAAGGAAAGGCTGAGACATGGACTTTGTATTAACCTTTTTTAGTCTTTTGCACAGATTTCTTGATGTTCTGTGTTATTTCTTCCTACAGGTGGCTGTCATTTTCCAAATTCCTTATACCTGTATTTCCTTTAGCATTATTTGTTTATGTGGAGATTTAGAAGCTCATGCTTTAAGGCCTAAAGCTTATGCACAGAGATACCCTCTTAAGTGTCTAAGAGTTAGACTCAATCATCCTCACGGGTCCCTTCCAACTCAGGATATTCTATGATTCTATGAACAATCTTGGGAAGCAATAACAGAAATTTACATGAAGCAAGGTTTCTGGTGTATATGTAGAGAAGACAATTAGCGAGTGAGAGAAAAGGAGAGTTTAGTAATCATGCCCCGAAGAGAAGCAGGACAGGAAGATTTCTGGAAAGAAACCACAGCTCATACCGTGATGTGCAGTCTTTTTAACAGTGAAGTAGAGTTAGGCTGTATGGATGCTGTGATACTTATTTTAAGTACCTTCACACATCCAAGTGAAACTAATAAACTAATATTTTTCAGCAAGTTTAATTTCAATCGCCTCCACTGACTTCATGTGTTAGTAGTGAATCTGGCCCAAAGTCTCTTTCCCTTCATGCAACATTCTCCTCTGCAGCTTCTTCTTGGATTTGGTACATTTGGTGCTTAGACTCCATGAGGTATGTAATAAAAATGTTGCCAAGTTTCTGGGTTAGAATAACAGTGCATAGAAGTGATGCAGAAAATGGTGCAGTGATCTTAGAGTTCCTCCGAGAGAGACACTCAGTTCTGCTGAAGCTGTTTACCTGTTTTCACTTTTAAAGTGTACAGATGCTTTTCACCAATTCATCTCTGTGCCCTAAGGATACTCTCTAAATCACTAGGGCTTTTGCCTTGATTTTAACCTAAGTGAACAGCTTTGGTATGTGACTGCCAGTTCAAATACGTACATCAGAAATGACTAAAAAATGCTCTTCTGTCAGCCTAAAATGAACTTCAAGGAAAAAAAAAAAAAAAAAGGTGGAGTATCTCATCTCTAATCACTTTCTTATATCAGCTTACCTCAAGAGGACAGAAGACAAGGCTGAGGGAAGAAACCACTTAATTCCTTAAATTCTCAAATGTCTGTAGAAAATCTTTGTTTTGCCAAAACTTTTTTTTGCATACAAAACTGCATTCAATCACTGCTTACATACTCCTTTTTATGTACAAAGATTCTATTTATAAGATTAAAGACTCTAGGTGCCCTTTGCATTTTTACTGAATTTGGAGCTACCACAATGTGCCAGAACATAGAAGATTCTTGTGACCTGCGATGCAAAGGCAGACAGCTACTCTGGGCTAGATTGCAGCCATTTGTGTGTACAGTAACGAGGCTTAACATGCTTCAACTGAAAGGCATGCAACAGAGATGGCAAGAGATTGCATCTGTGACAGATTCTCCCCTCTTTCACATGAATGTAAAATAGCACTGAAGTTCCTTACTTCTAGCTCAATAATTGACAACAGTGTTCATTCTATTTATGGCCAGAAGATACTGTTACAATCACAGTCAAAATCCCTAGCAGCTGCTAACAAAGTTTATCAAGTTACACCACAGAAAAATTGGGAACATTGCTCTGAATGTAATGCCTCCTATGTATTTCCATGGAAACAGCAGATATGAAGAGCAGAACACACTATTGAAGGCAGAAATGTCAGCCCAGCACCCTCAGGGGCCTCATGGGGCTCCTGGGCCCATGCTGGGCCAAGATGAGGGGGCTTAGAAAGCTGTGAGGCAGCTTCCAGCATCAGAGGCAATATCCATCACAGCCTGCATCAAAACACAGCAGCAGGTGCCAGCCATGGCACCCAGGTGCACTCAAACAGAACCTCCCAATGTTGTGAGAGAAGAACGTTGTCTAGAGTACCATTAAAAGAAGCACAGATGATACTCAGATGGAGCAACTGCTCTTCTAAAGCTCCATGGCACTATTGAGTTCAGCAAGACTTATCTAATATTCACTGACAGAATATTGGGTTCAAAGAACAGAGGCAAGAAAACCTTCCTTCATTAAGGGATATGCAAAACTCACCTCTCGGGTCAGTGGAGGGAAAAACAGAAAAGAGGGGTAAAAGGAAAGCACCCGTTACACTAGCAATATTCCCCCAAACGCTTGCAAACTGTCCATTTGTGGCCGCTGAAACAGGTGGCTGAAAGCAGTACAGTGCTTACAGAAGAGCCTTGCTTTACAGCCATTGGTTATAGAAAAATCTGATCATGAAGGAGTGAAAGAAAAGAGAGAAACAGTAGGAGTCAAGAAAGAATTGTGCAGGCTAACAGAAGAAAGGAAGGCATAAAGAGAGCTAGCATCGAGGGGAGAAGCCCAGTGACTTTTGCAGGGTGAGAGTGCTTTGCAAGGAAGAAATGAGTTTCTCAAAGCACAACAGAGTATCTGTGCAAGGAAAGCTTGACCTCATCATGTGGAGACACAACTCCATTTATATTTTTAGAGAGTGAAAACCATCCCTGTACAAAGATATCATGCAGTTCCAGGACTTTACTACTGCATTAATGACCTGCAAGGTCGCTGTAGCATGAGCAAACAGTACAAATGAAGCAGGGAACACTACAAAAAAAAAAAAAAAGGAGAGTTTACCCATCTACACAGGCTATGGAAAAGCTGCCTCTTCCAGAAGACCACTCAGAGCCTGGCAGAATATCTCCTTCAGTGGAAAGAGAACTATTCACAAGAACTGAATCTAAAAGAAACCTCTGCTTCTCCAGGAAAAAATAGAGAAAGTGCTCTGAAGGTAGAGGAGTTCTCCCCGCCTATTGTTGATGATGAAAAAATTTGATGCAATTTGAGGGGAGTCATTGCTCTCTTCTACTAAATTTGCAGAGCAAGACAGTGATTTCATTGTGTACTTAGAAAGGAAAGGACAGCAACCTGCTTTCTCCCTCCCATTTCTGTTCTGATCCAGGGAGCTGGTGAGCAGGTGTCCTTCCTGCACCAGCACTGATAGGATTAGATGGAGTGGACACCCTGAGCTGCCCAGTGGGCTCCCTCCATGCCATGAGTATCCAATCTGTAGCTAGACCATAGTGGTGTGAGAAGGTGAGCAACAAACACCAGTTCCATGGATCCTACAGGCATTCGCTCCTGACAGAAGTGGTAAGGATACTATAGGCGTTCCCTCACTGGAACTGTGCTCAGCTGGCACTTTTCTAAAGCACTACATTTGGCAGAAACGTGATGTACCCTTCCAGAGCACTCAGAGTATGCTCCCTCCATCAGCCTCCTTTAGTGTTCAAGAGCCATTATGCAGCGTTAAAGCATTGTGTAATGCAGCTTTCCTTTACATCTGCTGGCCATGTAAAAAGAAAAACAACTACTTCCCCTCCCAAAAGAAAAAATAATATCCAACAAATTCTCTAGCGTGGCAGCAGCCAGGAAATTTCTTGCATCTTTAGAGCAAAAAGCATTCTGAATGTTTAAAACAACCTTAGCAATACAGATTGGGTAGGCTGGCAGGGGAACAGAAGAGGACAAAAGGAATCTGTGTTGCCCTAAGGGCAAAGGTAAACTGGTTTCACAGGAAGAAACAAACTTTGTATTGCTTTGTATTACGCAAGGATTTTGAAGGGCTGGTAGAGGATAAAAACCTGAAGAGTACTGAAGAAGAACACGTACCTCCTTAGTCGAGCTGCAACCGTGCAGGTCAACACATAGCACTGACTGACTCGCTGCCTCCCTATGGACCAATGAGATGTTGCTGGATCCCTGGTGGTAACTATCCCTGCCTTGTAAACCATCTGATAAGATTTCTCTCTTTGCTATCAGTGACTTCCCCATCTTCCCCACATTCCTTACTAATAAATCATTGGGCAGCATTTGGCATCATTTGTTGCCTTAATTTTCCTCTATGTCAAACCATCTCCTCCAGTAATAGTATTGCAGCCATCACCTGGACAAGAATAGGCAGCTTCCTAGAGAAACATGATTTAGGCTTGCATTATTGGTTTCTTGAATGGTTTAAAGCTGGGGATGCTCTGTAGATTCCCTGAAATATTCCCTTGTTGTTGCTGCTTGTTTTTATGAAATTTGAGGAGAAGAGACAAAATCCAGCACACTTGTTACTTCACCATTCTCATGTTTTAAGAAGAATGGCTGTGATATTAGCCTGCAGTTCAAGTGGAAGCAAAAAAGAAAAAGAAAAAAAAATGTTGGAGAGTTTAGAGTTTTCTATAAATCCACATATGGCTGCTCTTCTGATGCAATGAATCCAAATCCAGGATGAAGATATTGTATCCTTGGACACTTGACCATCATCAGCCTTCAGCCAGAATGGCAGCTCTTCAGAAGCACTCATGGACCTCCACAAGAGGGGAAATATGAAAATGAACACTTTTTTGTTTGTTTGTTTTTGTATTTGAAATATATGTAGTCTCTCTCTTCACACAGAAGAAATGGTTCCACCACATCATGTCCTTTTTCATGAGATCTCACTTCTGGGAGCTCTGGTTGCTGGCAGGTTTGTGGTGTTCTCAAATCCTAGAGCAGCATAACAGCAAGGTGTGGATGGAAAATGGCAGCAGGTCACAGGAAGGGACAACCTGGTTGGAGATCGCCAGGTGAAGACCAGGTGCCTCCTCAAAGTCAGCAAATGCCACTTGGTAAGGGAAAAGAGAACTTGAGAAAGGTTTCATTTTTAGCTCTGACCAGGCAGCACCTCACCTGTCTGAAATCCAGGTCTAGTCAAGCATGGAAACCAATTGCACCTATTTGACCTGCACCTGTCAGTCAAGAAGATTCAGGTTAGTCAGAGCAGTCCAGTTGCATTTTAGCCCAATTTTAAAGCAACTCTTCATTGAAATACTTGTAAGATCTGCCTAAGAGCGTCTGATCAGCAGGTCTAACATCTGTTCCTCAGCTGCAGCACTCAGAGGAACACAGAGGCTTCCTCAATTATGTTATTCCTTGAGAACTGGCTATAAAAGTATTTGTTACCCTAGGCAATGAGCAGAGCTTAAGAAATGCATGCGGTCTCCACAAATTGCCTTTTTACATACCTCTTCATTTTTTGCCTGTTACTACCTCTGTTTATAAACACAGTGTGATGTGTAAGATGGAAAAAATGGACTCAAAAATGAAGAGTTAGTGGAAAAGAAGTTGAATGAAGAACCATTATACAACTTTGCTCTGTTTTATTAATACAGTATTCCAGAAATTCAATACATGAAGTTTCAACTAAGGGCATAAACAAACAAAAATGTGTATAAACAGCTCATCAGGCTGCAATGACAGAGTGAGTACCATCATCTAGCAATAACGTCCAATCTATTAATACTAAATGATTTTTTTAATTGGGTTTTCTCTCCACTTTTCAGATAGCAAAATGAATAGTCCTCCTTTACCCTCACTCAGTCCCTAACTCAACACTTATTTACACTTAGAGGATAAACCACAAGCTGTGCATAGAGTTAGGGTGATTACACCCAGCAACAGTTCTGGTAAGAGCAGGTTATTAAGCATTCATCCTGGTTTTGGCCATTTATTCAATTAGAAAGGTAAACAGACTATGAAATTTTTATTGCATATGCCTATTCCAGTGATGTGCTAGATTAGCTCATTTGACATCTGCATAAAACAAAAATCAGCTTCCTTTCACTAGAACCCTTGGGGAGGATCGCTTATAATTAGGCTTGGGATTCTTTTTTAAGTTTTTTAAGCTTCCCACATAGAAGTAAACAAAATGAAATGACTTAAATTTGAGCTCTTTCAAACTGATGGGACTGCTTGTTTATGTACATGATGCACCCCTATCTAAAAATACTGGTAGAACTAATCTTCCAGGACATAAGGCTGTATCTTTTAAAACTGAAAGACAAGAGGCTGCTTCCATAAAAGGCAGCTGGGAAGTGGAGGAAGAACAGGAAGGCTGCTGTATAATGGTCCCACCATTAATCTTAATATCCACTGATCTAAATGTGTTTGTAAATCCAAGATAGCACAGAAAGAGTTTCATTAGCATCTGTGATATCACAGGGCAGTAGCTACTGTTAAAAAGCAAAGTCTCAGAGATGTTTCCCTATGTATTGTAACCACGTACAGCATTCAGTGGCCTATTGATTTGAGGACAGGAGCAAAATTTCAGTTCTAAATTTAGGAAGCTCCAGTCACTCCATTTATCAGACACGCTCAAAATTGTCTTCAATTTCCCGTGGGTGGTTCCTTCTCCAAAAGAAATGAAATCAGAATGAAACCATAATCTGTTACCAAACATGGTGTCTTAAAGGACAGGATCTTAATCCTGTAATTAGGTCAGCTACTTCATGCTTAACCGTCCGTACAAAACTTGCATCAGACTCTGGCACAGTGGAAGCCGTACTGCATTCCTCACTGGCAGAAGGTCAGAGCTGTTGGATGCAGGGGCAGAGAGGCACATTTCATTGAGAAGGGCACTTGCAGAGGAACCTGCATATGTCTGGGAGCTGCAGCACAGCCCACAGCATGAAAACCCGTTTGTATGTTGTGCTGCCTTTCAGGCTACAGCTGGACCTCTGGCAGCACCATTCACTGCCACCAGGGCTCAGGATTACTTATAGCAAAGCCACAGCTTATGAGAGTGGAAGAAACTTCATTAACTGTAGGAATTAATTAGCATCTTGCTAATACTACCAGTAAACTCTTACATCTCCTTCCAAGGTATCTTTTGGGAAAGCCCTAGCAGTTTTTCCTGATAGTGATCATGGACCTCTTCAGATTATATTGCTTATTCACCATTTCCTAAATTCATATAAATCAGGGACATCTTGCAGGTCATTTACAAACCAAGAAAGGGACAGATTCCTTTCACTATTATGGCATAGACTGATGGCACCCAATTCTTTGCAAGTATACCTATGTTAAAGATCTGACAATTGAGAAGGATAAAATTAGTGAGTGCATATCTGTGTGTAGTGAATGGAGCACAACAGCTGCATTTACACAACCAGCAGTTTTATTCTGCACTCTGAAGTATGGATCCATGCTTCACTTATTATGGTGCTCAGCATTTCTAGCTCTGTGTTCACAGCCCCAGTCTTTAGCTGACCCTCTCCAACCCTTCCACAGGTCATTGGAAGACCCACATGTAAAAGGATGGATTTCATCTGAAATGCCTCTGGCCATCCCAGAAAGCACATGAGCTGCTCTTCTTAGGGTACAGACTTACACCCTGTCATGGTTTCAGGATTTTTCTTATCGGCATTCCACATCACAACGTCGCATGAGGCACTGGGAGTTAAACAGTTAATGCTCCACTTCCATGGACTGCCAAATTTCCAGGTATATGGTTCTCAGAAGAGAAGAACTACAAACCCCAGAGGACTTTGTGTTCCCATTTTCCACTCAGAGGGAAAGATAAAATTGCATGGAAGTCCTAAGACTTCCTCCTTTTGCTGCTCACAGATGGTGGGAGCTTCTTTGCTGTCTCGCCTTCAGTTTCAGACACTCTCATTTGACTTATTACTTCAATTTCAATTATATTGTATTATATTATGTTACTTTGCATTCCGATATCTTCTTTAGTAAATTAGTCTTCCTCCTCAGATCGTTGCTGCTGCTTTGTTTTTAGGCCCATCTCCCTACCCTCTCCCTTTTCCCCCATTCCCCTTCCCCAGAGCATGGGTCCGTGTGTTCCCCACCCCATTAGTCACAGAACCAGGCCAAAAGGGCCCATAATCTGCTGACACACCCTGCCACCTTCAGCACAGTTACACAAGCTCTGCATTTCAGTCACGCATATAGAAATGCAAGTAGATGCTATAAGGTAAACATACATACAAAACCATCCACGGAATATGCCTGTTTCAGCACAGACAGTGTCAGAACAATCTGTTCTTACACGACGTCAGGCAGCAACTCAAATGCTCCACTCCACAGTAAATACAGTTCAGCAGATGCAGGAGCACGCAAACTAAAAAATGGAAAGTTGTATAATGCCTTTTTAACAACAACTCTGAATTTCCTCGTTCAATTGTACCTTCCAAGTCATGTTCATTTAGCCTGCTAATTCAGTGCTACCTGCAGCAGTCAGAGAATGGGATAATGGCTCAGACTGTATTAGTGATGCTGGGCGGCCGTGTTTTTAAGATGAAGGTGAAAATCGACTGCTTTCCATTCTGACGATTGTGTGCTAGTCCTCATGATGGATATACGCTTTCTACAATTAGGTTGTAGACACAAGCATTGTTTCTCAATTTGTTGGAGTCCCTAAGACCCAGAGCAGGGTATAAATATCTGTTATCTGCAAAATGTCCCTAAGATAACAAATTAATTCATAGTCAGACTCTCCTGCAAGTATAAGCAGGATGGTAAATTGATGGGAAACTAATTTTTTAAACTTGGGAACCATTTTTACTTGACTGGAAATGAGATCCCAAGAAAGGCAGCACCACACCAATTGCTCCTTTTGTTTATTTAAAGAAAAATCTGATAGCCCTGGGATTTTTAAAAGTTTCAAACTCCTCCCTGCTACTGCAGCAGCAGCAGCAGATTAATTGTCATCTTCCTACATTGTTCCCTTTCTTACAGGCATTATTTACATAAAAATCTCCTTCCAGAAACTTTTGTTTGTGCCCTTCTCTGAAACCACAGATCTTTGAGTAGGGAAAAATGCAGAGTCTGGTGAGAACATTTCACCATCTCTAGAAGCTATCACTTTCCCAGATTGTTTCCAGGTACTCCCCCAGAAGGTACTGCAAGGTCTTGAACATCTGTCATCACAAAGTTTATTTGCTGACATGTAAGAAGATGTAAAGGTACACGAACTCCTCGCTGTTTGGAAGTGTAGGAACGGTTTCTTAACTCCTCAAAAGGAACATAGGTACAAAAGATTTTGATTTTTGATCAGGTTGCCAAGAGACATCTTTCCTCTTTCTCAGACATCATCCTTATTTGAAGAACCAGAAGGATCCTTTAAATCTACTTTTAGAAGAAAATGAAAGTAGCAAAGGTTTGATTTAACTAATAGAAGGTCAAACACTTCCACTGCCAACATGGTATAAATGTTCTGTTCTCACAAAATCAAGTTTTAGCCTGGAAATTTTATACAGGAAAGTTTGCTTAGGAAAAAAAAAAAAATGCAGAAGAAACCAGTTCTAAAACTGTGTCTTCTCACTGTCATCACCAAGCAAACGAGGAGGATGCAACAAACTCACAACTCAGACAAAAGTCTGATTTTCTTCAGTCCATTGGACAAAAAACGGTCTTTATTAAAATGGGTGCCTTACAGTTCATATTGCTTACCCCTTCTAATTAACAGGCAAGTTAATGAAAGGTGAAGAGGCCTTTCCAGCCTCACAAGAGGTATCCGTATTCTCCTCTCCCCCTGTAACAGAGTAGGGCAAACACTGGCAGAGTTGCTTCTATTCACTCCTGTAGAAGAACCTTTCATTCTATTTTGTGCTCTTGTTTGTTTTCAAATGAACTTATAAACTGAAGACAAGAAATAGATTTTCCCTTCACTTCCTCCCATTTAGGCCTATAAGTCTACCCCAATCTTCAGAAAAATGCCAGTAAATCTATACTATAAGCTCCATGTTTGGGAATATTCTCTGAATTTCTTATGTTTGAATCATATGAAGATAAACACAATCAGTATAAAAGCAGGGCTGGAAGGAATTTCAAAGGGAAGAAGTCATACAATTACATCCTTTTGCCCCAAGCCAGGAACATCTTCCAGTGCTGTAAATACATGTGTTAATTGTGATCTATAAACCAGACTTGCAAACTACCATATGTAAAGAAAAACTGATGCTTTTTCTGTGCAAAACATTGCAGATACTGCAGGATAGGCTTCATAAGCAGCAAAGGTACCAGATAAAATACACGTTGTCTTGACAGCCCACTCCAGAAGAAAAGCAAGAATACCAAAAATCTGATGGATACTAAACAGTTTAATGGTGCTCTTGCTCACTACCCTCATTGTAAACATCAGCAATTTCCTAATGAAAAATGAAATTGATTTTTAAGGCTATATCTATTACTTCTATCTGTCTATATTTTTGTTACATAATTATTTTTTTCTGCACACCTCTCCTGTTCACCTTCACCTCCCTGAATACCTACTGGACATGGGAAAATATTCCTAAGCACATAACTAATACAGTCTGTCTGCAGAGCAAGCAGATGATCTTTTGAGATCAATGACTATTAAAAGGATGGAGGCTACAGATCTGTATCCTCAGCTCCTGTTCCACTGACCACCATGCAGAAGAGGATTATCACTTAATGACTCCTTGCCTCTCTCTCAAGGAATAATTCAGTGCATCCTAAATCACTTCCATAGGTATTTCTCTTATTTCTTCTGTAGGTGTTCCACAATAAGTATTCTATAATTTCCCTGGGTAGCTTCTTTTATTGTTCATCTATCCTTAGGGCAAGAAGTTTTCCCAGAATCTCTCTCCAGATCTTTTTTATTCTCTTTTGCTGGAAGCTACTTCTAACCTTGCCCTGTATAGAGGTCATGGAGAGTGGTTTTCTGCCATCCCTTACATGACGGTCTCTTAGTTCCAGAAGATAGGTACTGTTGTCTCTCTCCCATTTGTATTTCCAAGAGGAACAGAATTATCCAACCCTTCCTCACAGACCCTAGTCGATAAATCCCCTATATTCCTCGTATTGCCTCCTGCAACCTCTGCAGTTCACAGGCCACATTCCTCCAGTGCAGTGCCCCTGCTGGTATACACTGGTCTGGCCTCACCAGGGCCCAGGAATAGAGCATGATTTCCTCCCACATCCTACATTTGATGTTCCTTTTAATATATTTTTGAGTGTTACTGCCTCCCCCTCCTGCCTCCTCTCCAGCAGCACAGCTGATTCAGCCTCAGTCTGTGATCTGCTGCATTGCTCTTACTTTTCTTTGTTCACTTCATTTCTTTATTTTTTTCTCCTTAAGCATTACACTGCATTTGCACTCACTGGATTTCATCTCACTGATGCTGTGCACTTTCTCCAATTTATCAAAATCATATTTAATTTTAATCCCATTACCCATCATGCTCTCAGCCCTTCCTAGCTCACCATCTGGTTTATCTAAACATTTCCATTTTGCCATTTAAGTCATTAAACAAGACATTAGCTCCCTGCTACAAATTAACCCTCAGGACATCACTTGCAATGTCCTCCCAGTACAAGGCAGCAAATACATCCACGGGATGCACACTTCTATCATGTTCTGCTCCAAGGAGACTTAACAGCAGCCTTTCAGGATCTAAAGAGGGGTTATAAGAAAGAAGGGGACAGACTCTTTAGTGGGGTCTGCTCTGACAGAACAAGAGGAAGTCGTTTCAAAATAGAAGAGGGGAGTTTTGGACTAGATATAAGGAAAAAGTTTTTACAAGAATGGCGATGATGCATTGGCACCGGTTGCCCAGAGATGTGGTGCATGCCCCATCCTTAGAGACATTCACAGTCAGACTGGACAGAACTGTGAGCATCTGATCAAGCTCCAGGTGTCCTTGTTCACTGCAGGGGAGTTGGATGAGATGGCCTCTGAGGGTCCACTCCAACTCAAATGATTCTACAATTCTGTATGACCAACAAACCCATACATGGGCAGGAAAAAGTTGTACAATAGACCTGGAATAGACTGGAATAGTTTAAGGGTTTGGACCGTAGCTCAGGGATGTTGAGGAAAAGTGCGCTCATTAGTAATCAGTAATGGATAATTAGTAATCAGTAATGAGTGCACTCATTACTGCTTTATTTGGTGGAGTGATTGTGGTTTGTTTATTTTTTTGTTTATGGTTCACCTATGATAAACTCACACATTCTTGTTGATCACAGAAAAATGGAACACTGTTCTCTCTCAGGAAAGATAAAGATGAAGCAGCAGATAGATGCCTGTGAGCATCACACATTGGATAACTCCTCGCTTCCTCCTGCCTCTGCAAAATCCTGTTGCTGCTGTCAGAAGAGTGAAGGCAAAAATAGGGGAAAAATGATCAAAGGTATTGCCAACTGTTACAGCTTTCTGGATTATGTCACTCAGAGTCAGAAATACCTTGCAGGTGTCCGGTCCTTTTGTCTCCTTTTCCCAGTCTGACAGCATTTTTAACAAAACTGCCCTGAATTAAACCCGAGAGTGCTCTTCTATATTGTTTACCATTAAGCATTTATCCACATCTCTCTGCTTCGACTTCATATACTCCCAATTCATCTTCATCTACATGCCAGCAACAGGATGCCAGTCTACACAGACTTTTGATCTGAATCCAAATTTCTCCCGTTTTAGTTTCTCGTGGTTCCTCAAATACATACAGAGCATTTGCCAGGAGTGACAATTAGGCATCCACGCCTCAGAGAGGAAGAGGCACTGCGTGCATTCTGACACAACCCGTGTCTAAGTCAGTTCTCATTGCTATCACCAGCAAGGTCCAGAATTTTCTGCTCTTATACCCCTCATCTTTGCAGCCATTTTAACTCAGCCCCCCCATCTCAGCAATCTCAGAGCACAGAAATTAAGTTGTCCCAGACTTTGTTCTTCTGTGTCTCCCATGATTTTGATTCAATTCCATTCCAGTGCATAGGTAAGCAGCATAAGCAAGAGCTGGCCTCTAATTCTGTCTCTTATGACAAAACTGCTATTTGCCACATTGTGTGCAGTGAGCAGCCTCGCTCTATCCCGGTTCTTGTTTTATGATGAGCTAAGGCTAGATTATCAACAAAATAACCAAGTTCCTGTTCTCTCCTCTTTCTTTATGATCTGGAAGAAAATTGGCCCTTGATATGTCTAAAATAAGTTCCATAATGGCAGTAAAACCGCTTAAATATATGCAGTGTGCTGAAAATATCAGATAAATGGAAGGCTTGGCTCATGTTAACAAGCTTTGCATTTTTTGTATTCTTTTCATCTGTGACAAAATTCAGCACTTACCAGCCATTAAGGTTGCATTGTGCAAGTCAAAAATGCAGACAGATATTCTTAGAGCATTTTAATCATATAATCACTGTACGAAACATTCATTCAGATGCTGTATGATCAGATTTTTTTTTCTCCTTCTAATAAAACATGCACTTTGACAAAATCAAGCATTCTAAGAGGCAAGATTTTATGTATGTTCATCAAAACAGCTGGTTTGAAGACGGCAGGATCAAGGGACATCATGAAACAGAAAGATCATAGCCAAAGACAGAAAGAAAAAATATATCTGCTGTGATTTTTTAAAACTCCAGAAATCTACAAATGATGCTATGGGTGACAAGAGCAATGGCATTACGCCAGCCTGTGCAAGCTGGCTCTGGATATGTTGCTTTTTAATTTCTGATACTTAGAAAAAATAATTAAAAAAACATCTTGAGGTGAACGTGGCACGACTGAATCACAGTAGTGTAATTAATGTTGGAAAAGACCACCAAGATCATCTAGTCCAACCATCAACCCATCCCCACAGAACCCACTGTCTCTCAGTGACACATCTGCATGTTTCTTGAACATCTCCTGGGATGGTAACTCCACAGCTTCCCTGCACAACCTGTTCCAATAAGAGGCTGTCCAAATAAGAGCTGCAGATAGATGCCCAGGAGCAGGAACTTCACACCTCTGTGTACGAAGAGCAACAAAACAGGAACATACAAGGAGAATATGTGAGGAAGCGGAGTCTGGGAGAACAAAAGGAGACACACACAGGTCATTCAGCATGGCTTCTCAGCATCCTGTCCTCCCACCACATCCAACGTCAGCCAGCTCCAGACCTGTAGACCTTATACAAAACTAAGCTTCATCTCTACTTTAATCTGTTCATCACAGCCTGGAAGACTTTACTTAGAGGGCAGTGAGGCTCTGGCACAGCTGCCCAGAGAAGCTGTGAGTGCCCCATTCCTGTAGGTGCTCCAGTCCAGGTTGGATGGGGCCCGGCCGTACCCTGACCTGCAGCGTGGCACTGATCCCACAGCAGGAGCTCCAGGCTGGGTGGGCTTTGAGATCCCTTCCAACCCAACCATTCTGTGTGTGTATGAAGACGTGGAGGTGTTGTCCTTGTATGCACAATACAGGAATGTAAACAGAAGAAGAAAGAAAGATGGCTTCAGTTTGTTTTCAGTTCTGGTGGTCCCACAACACACTGACGTTGCTTTTTTTTCTAGGCTGGACAATTCAAGTTGGAGTAACTTCTGTACACTGGATTTCTGAAAATCAGAACCTAGAAAAACACTTACAAGTATCTGAAATTCAAACCAAATAAGAAGTAGTTTTAAGTTAAATGAATGAGGAAAAAAAAAAGAATCTTCCTCGTCATCTGAATTTTCAGGCGTCAGAAACCAGGATGAATAGAGCCCACTCCATGAAGCCAAAACCAAAAAGCTCTCAAAAAATCTATGACTAAAAAAATCTTTTATCAGTAAGCAGAAAGAAAGATCACAGAAAGCTGACAAGATAGGCTCTTACATATCCTTTTCAGGCCAGATAAGCTTCAGAAAATTCTAGATGCAGGATTTCAGGGCATTCGATCTCTTTTAAATCTTTAATGGGAAGAGCTTAGGTAGTAAAAAAATGCTCTTAAAATACATAACTCTTGCTGTTTTTCTTCAGAGTGCTTAAAAGGTCAGTCACTTTCCCTAAATCAGGAGCAGAGCTCCTCAGAGAGGCTGTTTAGTAAAAGCTCAGGCTGTTTGCTGAGCTCAGATATATGGCCTTCACAACCTGGCATCTGCAACAAAAGCAAGAGGCAGTTCTTATCAAAACAACATTTGCAAGAAGTACTATTAGGTTCTAAAACACTGAAACTGAAGAAGTCATGAGAAATTCATTTTTCTGCTGTGGTTTCAGAAGTTATCTTTGTTTACTGGGTTGCCATGATCAGTAAGACAAGGAGACATACTTTATCCTTCTTAGGAGTGCCTTTTTTGGATCCATCATAGCATGACAGCATGTCTTTGTAGGCCTGTTTTTAGCCAACAGCATGGGTTATATCAGGTGTTAGTTTCATCCCCACTTCATTTATATTGGATGACTTTTACCATAAGAATTCCTAAGGAGTCCATTCACATTATAGTAAATGTCAGTGAACATACATGAGTCACTCATTTGTTCATTTTTTCAGGCTATGACCTCTGGCTATCTCAGCCCTTGACATATTAGCCACAGGAAAATATTTGTTCCCATTCCTACTGTGTGTCTAGAAACACGTCTTTATCTGACTCTTCCAGTTAACAAACTCACAAGAGGTTCCCTCTGTACAAGAAAGGTATTTTTATGAAAGGGAATTTGTGTGTGTCTGTGTGTTAGAGGATATATTTCACTCCTCCCACTTTACTACAGAATCAGCCTTTACAATGAAGAACTATCCAAGACTTAGAAAGACTTACCTGAAACAAACATACTGATCTTTTTGTGTACCATCAGAGTGAAAGCAATAACAAGAAGAATAACAAACACAGTATACTGTATATTCTACACTGATTTATAAATTCACTGAAAATTCAAGCTGATTCAAAGCAAGACAAACAAGGAGTACCAGATTTCAATTACTGTTTTGTTGGAAATTCCTGGTGTAAGAACAAGGGTGAAGGAATCCAAAGAAGTCCAGCTGTCAAAAAAAGAAAACCATTTTGAAAATGTATAGTCCAGCTTTTCCATCTGAGCCTCATGTATGTGGGGCATTTATTTAAAGTAAAGACTGCACTAGCTGAATTTCTTCTATTCTCATATTGTCAGCATGAAGTCCAAATGTACCAGCACACCAGTGGTTGGAAGGTAAGGAATTTAACTGAAGCAACTGCCCCAAAAAGCTCTCAGCAAATACCATCAGAAAGCTTCCAAAGTCACCATGACCTTAATAAGCTTTGCTGGTTGATACGGAAAGAGGTCAATCACAATTTTTGCTTGACTTAGCTCTTCTCTGTCTTCAGCTGTCTGGTCATAAGGACACGTGTTTGGACTCTCCTCTCGACCTCCTTCAAGTCACTTCACTGACCACCACATACATGTTGCTTTTGACCAGTCCAGAACTCAGCTTTTTTAAACATACTGTAATGCATAGATATTTTCTCTTTGGATGGAAGAATGTCACATTTTCTATTGTTCTTTTTCTTGTACTGCATTCACATTTTATTTTACCTGATCATGACTAGGCATAGTGAGTTGCTGTTTTCCCACCAGATTTGCAGTAAGCAAAAAAACTTTCCTTTTCTCACAGTTTATATGGTGTTGTAAAAATTCCTGGAGTAAAAGACTGGAGTTGGATTCCAGTAATAGGTGTCCCAGAGAAAAAAAATAATTCTGTTTTTCTTTCTACTGCCACCAACCATGGAGAAAAAATAAAGCTATATGCATAATTTATATCTAATTTGGATATGAGGTTGGTTCTTAATCACCTTTAGCTTTGATTTCCGATTTCTAAGTAAAACTCGGTAACAACTGCTGTTACCGTATGCTTCAAAGAGCTCATCCCAGGCTGTACTCAGAGCTAATCATACAGGCATGATGCACAGCAAATCCTCCAGGCTGCTGTGGAACTTTGAACACATTGTATTTCATTACGTTTGAACAAATTGTATTTCACCTGCCTCTGCAAAAGGCAATATTTGATCAGCAGTGGCACAGTCCCAAGGCAAGCCAAGTGGCAGAGCCCCCTCCTCCTACCAGCCCTAGGTCAGATGATGGAGCAGGATCATATAAATAGAAAGAAGATACCCATGACATTCCCTAGCACTTCACAAAAATACATAACCTCCCCTCCAAATTCTTATAGCTGACCATGAGAGGTTTAGAATCCCAAAGGAAAGTGCGAAATCTCAGCACTTTGGTGCAATCAGTGATAACCTGCAAAGCCACAACGCCTTTACCTTTCTGAAACCTGGATGTAGCTATCTTTTGCCTAGTGGCAATCTTTTTTATGGTCAAGAGAAAAGACCCACGTGGATAAAGTAACAGGTAGAAATTGGATTTAATGTGAGCACTCAGCTCTCATGCAGATTTAATGTGTTTGTGTGAGAAATTCATTTATTTACTCACCATGAGCATCATCTACTAGAGACATCAGAAACGTAAATAACAGGTTATTTCAGGCCCCACTTGTTCACATTTTATTAAATTTAATCAGCTTGATGGTAGGGTATTCAAACAAAGAACATTATTTGGACAGTAGGAAAAGAAATTGACGTGTTTTATTTTAATAATAAAGCTGGTTCATCCCTGAAACTGCAAGATGCAAACAATGTCAAATTATTTCTTGAAGAAAGAATGAAAATGACCAGGTTAGCTTAATTATTCAAGAATGAAAAGAAAGAAAGAAAGAAAATCTGAAAATAAAAGAAAAATTCCAAAATAGCTACTGTTTTAATATTGCAAAATCTCATTAACTTAAGAAGCCAGGTTTTTTCTGGCATGAACGGTGTGCCTGCTGGAATGTATCTCAGACAAACAAGAGTAAGCCTGCTGCTTGTGAGGGGCTTATCAGACATCATAGAAGTTTGGAATTAAAACAGTACACTTGAAGACAGCAGATATTTTGCTCAGATGTGCTAATACGTGCCTTCTTTGCAAATTACTGCTCTGGCCAATTGTTCCTAGGCAAGGAGAGGAATATTTAGCAGCAATCTCACCAAGTCTGGAGTCACTGGAATGGCTCAGAACACATTTGGCGGGCTATTGGATGGCTGTTCAGAAGCATTTTTACCAATTCTGGACTTAGATTGGATTAAAATACATTTGGATAGCTATTGGCTGGCTTGCTTAACCAACAGCTCAGGAAAAATTGCAGTGAATCATCATTTAAGTCAAAGCATTTGTACTGAAACTTTTTCTGCAATGCCCTTCCATGTTTACTAAGCATAATATACTGAATTTCAGACTTCTGACATGAAAAATTTGGAATTTTCCCATCACATTCAGAGGCAGTTTTAAGATCTACTGAAACATTTCATAGACTATCTCTGCACCTTTAGAATGCCCTGGACTTTGGAGGCACAACCACAGCCAGACAGCCCTCCACACAGAAGAAAACGACTGCTCACTCACCACATTCACGAAGTCATGGCAGAAAACCTGCAGTTAGTCCGTAAAGATGTACATATTTCACAGAGCTGTCAGTTATACAGTGCAGTAAACATGTTCCTGAAAAGAATTATAAAGCACAAGACAGTGGTGGAAGTTTAGGATGAGGCAAATGAAACCAACCTACCATAATGACCTACTGATCACTTATTAATGCAGGGGATGCTCACCTTAAGTGACACTCGGCCCCCTCAAACAGGCCACTCTGAGTTTCTATTTCAAATGTGCTACAGTAGACATTTTTACCATTATATTAATAATATTTTCCAAGCTCTCATTCTTCTCTTTATTTAAATATGACTTCTCTCAAATCCCAACTAATACAAAATAAATAAATAAATAAATAAACCATTTTCACTAGGAAATATTCTTGTTGTGAGATAAAAGAGCTGAGAAACCCTTAGCATTTGTAGAGGAGACAAATCTGGATTTACAACTACATTCTAGCCAACACAAGTGAAAACGAAGTGGTCATATGTTCATAAAAAGAAAGGTCGAGTAAAAATAGAGAAACAACAAAAGCTCTCAAAGGGAAGAGCCAAGTCCTCAGCTAGTGTAAACTGCAGCTTCGTTACAGTCAGTGGATCTATGCCTGTGCGCACCAGCAGAAAATATGGCTCTGGAAGTCTGCTTCTACTAGTAGGGGCCATATGGTAAGCCTTCACATGACTGAGTCCTCTTCTTAAATGAACTATTGTATCTAAATAACTTCATACATATGAGGTTCCTGTCTGAGACTTGAGTAACATGCCATGAATAATTCATGACGGAAAATTACAGATTTTCAGTGTTTTTCTATCATTTCACCACAAGGCTCATACTCAGCACACTCTGATAATATTATTTCCAGAGATTCCACTCAGGCATACGTACTTCTCATGTAAGAATAAAAATGTCTGGTTAAAACCTGAAGTTTGCAATGTTTTTCTCACAGATGCTCTTCATTTCCTTGAATTTTGGAAGCACAGTAAAGGAGAAAAGACTGAGAACGAAGTCCAGGTAGCCAGACCCAGGTTCCACAAAACATGTCAGGGAAAGGGATATTCAGTGATGTACCTGCACAGTCTTCAGCTGCAGCAGTAGTAAGCAGTGGATGATGCTGTGAAGGAGGCTGATGTCATGACGTCTCTTCAAGACAGAAGTCACCCTCCAAGTGGTGTGACCCCCAACCAGTGATCTAGCAGCCTCCATAACAGCTGAAATAACAAAGTGTGTAGTCAGGACTCACAAAGCCCCCACTAAGCATGAAGAGACATGGAATGGCAGCAGCACAAATGCAAGATCAGATCCACTGCTCCGTCCCACTGCTTTATTCTACTCCACGGGCATATGGCAGATATTAAAAGCACAACAGGCATAATTTTATTCACATTTTTTGTCTGCTCTGCCTCCCATTCAAGATAATCCATGACAAAGGGCAATGCACAGCACTGTGACAGCTTCATCTTTGCCAAAATATCATTTACAACACTCAATGATAGCAGACAACAAAATTCTTACTACACAGACTTTTAGACAGAAAGCACAGGTGTTCTTCCTGTAGAGCACACCAGTCCCCTGTATTCATCCCTTTCCCATCTTTTGTACCACTACTGCAGGTATCCCTAAACCCCATCCATGGCTACAAAAAGTCAGTGTGTGTATTCTAAATTTTCAACTGCAGCCATTTTTCTGCTGTATAGGCTGGAAAAAAAAAAAAAAAAAATATATATATATATATATATATAGGTTTGACTGTGTGATATGTAAATAAATGGCGCCAAAGTGTTAATCCTTTAATCCTTTAATTTTCTTTTAAATTATTTTCCTTCTTTTCCCCTTTTTTTTCTTTCCCTAAAAGGTTGGGCTCTTCTTAGCAGCTGTCCACTTCTTCAAAACCATCCTTTGTTTGGGACTGTTCATTTTAGTGCTTGTCATATTAAATGTGTCAAAATTACCTCACTCTGTGAAAGAGGTCAGCATTCAGCCTTGGAATATTAAACCCTCAGAATAATCAGTCAGTGATTCTCTCCTCTTATTTTATTTTCCAACCACTCTGCTATAAAGCTCATATTTAAAAAAGAAAGAGAAAGAACTGATTATTTTTGTTTCTTTAATTCTATATTCATTTGCTCACCAAAAAAAAAAAAAAAAGTGAATTGTGACAGGAGAGAAAATAAGTATCAGCAATGAACTGTGAGTCAGACAGTACTGAGCCTGTGAGGAATATCTGTCTGGAATTGGTGCTTTACTGACTCCAGTCCGTTACAGATTGATAAAGATCTTCCAAAAGGATTTCAATCCAAAACTACGATTTTAAGGGAATGAGGAAGTTGGTGAGTCATAAGGTTTTAATAAATCAACTTTGGCTGAGTATTTGCAGAATGATCGTACTTTCTCTTGTTTTGAATTAATGAAAGTGGCTGAATTGTCTTTGTTGACACACCACCAGGTCTCCAAAATAGATCTTTTTTACCTAAGACCTTTAAAAATGCCCAACTGTTTTGCATTATTAGGACAAATTAAAGCAGTGTTGATTCTTTGTCTTCAAAAATACCTGCAGAGTCTTTTCAATGTCCAGGCGGCTGTGCTCAGCAGGATGGGGTACAAATATTTGATCAGGAAAAACAAGAGTCTCCTTGCCTAAGTAAGGAAAAAGCTTCAGGAAAAAGCAGATGGTCAGAAATTATCATCTTTTCCCTCTAGTTGCAAATGTCCCACTAAGAAAAATATTAGAGGGGAAAATGGTTGTCATGAAATATGTGAGTATGAGAAAAATTGTGTGCAATATCTCAGGCAGATTTCAGCCCCATTGAACATTGGGAAATCACCAATTGGCAGATCATCTCCAGAAGAATTACCAGCAGAGTGTGTGCTCAAAGAAGACACACTGAGTATTAATAGACAGACTCCTACTTCAAGCTGTTAAATTACAATGCAATTTGGAGGAAACAAGGGTGCCTAGGAAAAGTCATTTCAGAGCAAGGTAGCATACGGAGAGCAAAGGACCAATGAAGAGAATGGCAAATGGAGGGAAGTGGAAGAGGTTTGAGTTTTGTCAAGCAACTGGAATTCTTGCAAAAATGATCAAGGAATAAACACCAACATTTTCAAGGGTAGGATCGGATAGGATCAGATCAGACAGGATAGGATAGGATAGGATAGGATAGGATAGGATAGGATAGGATAGGATAGGATAGGATAGGATAGGATAGGATAGGATAGGATAGGATAGGATAGGATAGGATAGGATTTAGTTGGAAGGCATCTTCACAGACTAAATCCAACTTTCTGAGCACTTCAGGGCTAACCAACAGTCAAAACATGTTACTGAGGGCATCATTCACATTCCTCTTGGTCACTGACAGGTGTGGGGCATCAGCGACTTCTAGGAAGCCTGTTCCAGTCTTTGACTGCCCTCACAGGAAAGAAATGCTTCCCAATGCCCAGGCTCATCCTTCCCAGGTGCAGATGCATGCCATTCCTTCATGTTCTGTCCCACCAGGGAGCAGAGCCCAGCACACCCATCTGCTTGCCCTCAGAGAGCTGCAGAGCAGTGAGCACCTCTCGGCCACCTCCACACAGGACAACCCAAGTGTGCCCA
The DNA here is from genome assembly GCA_023055505.1 of Callipepla californica brunnescens. NCBI lineage: Eukaryota > Metazoa > Chordata > Aves > Galliformes > Odontophoridae > Callipepla > Callipepla californica. The sequence goes on along the minus strand of JALIRH010000025.1, from coordinate 1,262,644 downwards.
GCCTCTCCACTCAGGACACGCCTTCCAGACCTTCTACCAACTTTATTTGTATCTTAATATCCTTCTTTTGTAATGATTAGCAACCATTTCTACATCAGGAAGGCTGGAACTAAACGACCCTTATGGTCCCTTCCAACCCAAGCCATGCTATGATTCTGTGATTCTATAGAGCTCAGAAGAATTCAAGTTTAAGCTGCGCTCATGCTAAACTTAGAAGAACCACCTCTTTTGATTGACTACCTATGCTGTTTCTATTACTCAGAATGTTATATTAAGAAGAAGATTATGTTCTGAATCTGTTATATTCTGATTCCTTAAGTTCTCTTAAATTAATTAAATTAGTTTATAAAAGCTTCCATCACTTAATGCCTTCATAGTATTGTGCTAGATGAAGTCAAACACAGTATTACTGTAATATCTATACCTATAGGTAATGAAATTTCAACTGAGCAGGGCTTATCACCCCTCATAGAGGAAGTGGTAATCCATATCCTGCTCACTCACAACACGAAAGGAACTGAGTTCAGATAATAAATCAAAGGTCAAGTGCTTTGCTAAAGCAGGATGCAAAGTGCAACAGCAAATTTCATGCATTCATTGTTTTGTTGCTTATGAGAGAAAAATTGAGAAGATGTTGGCTAGAATCAACACAAGCAAACTGTAAATATATCTTTTTAAAAGTTCATCTCAAACTGGAAAAGAAAAATCACTTCATAATTCATAACTACAATACAAGTATCTAAAACAATCCTGAATGTTGTCAAACCCTATACAGAGGAATGGAACCAGATCACGACTCAAGGCTTTTGGAAATCTTGCATCTGGACATCCTCTCCCACAGTATGGGAATGAGAGGAAGGTTTTAATTCAGTCAACAGGACTACTCATTTTCCCAGTTAAGCACATGGATGAGCATTTGAGCAACTGAGAGCTTCACAGTGTAGGCAAGACAAAATCAGCTCTGATCAGCATTTCTTTTGAACTGATACAGAGAAGACATAATCCTGTCTATTTCAAGTCCCACAAAAGTTAAATTTACTCAAATAATAAAGGTGAACCTACTTGGAAAAAAAAAAAGTGACAGTTATACAATACATGAGTTTAGAAGATTTCTTATTCTAGTACTGAACAAGTTTACTACATCTGATACCTGCTGAACTGTAGATTGTTTCAAGATTGCATGTGGTTAAAAAAGAACTAAAACGTTAAGTAAATTTAGATAAGTTGGATTGAAATAGAAGGCAAAACAAATATCCAGTTCTCATGTAGAAAACATGTCTTAGGAGTTTGCAGGATTCCTCTTTCTCTTCCTGAAAGCAGATTTGGGCCCCTATCCCAGAATCAGATGGATGACATTTTCCTATCATCCCAGGGCCTTTCTCCATGCACCAAGAACTCATCCATAAGGATGTCAGCCAACTCCTTCGGTGCACCTCTCTGCTCCCACAGGTCAAGGCAGTCATTCCCCTCTTGGTTTTGCTCTCTTTCCTCAAGATCTGAAAACCCCAGTCTCTCATGGTCAAGGCAGATGAGGCTGCGTGTCTGCCCTCCACCATCCTTTCCTTGCTAGAATCAAACTACTTAACATACGCAATGCTTTCCTTGTTGCCAAACACCTCAGCTGTAGAAGCATATTGTACAGTATTATTTGGTCCACATTTTCAAACTTGCTGTCGTGCACAAGTATTTTCTATCATTGACCTTTAGGGAAAGTATCTGAGCCTTCAGTAATGTCCTTGTCTTTTTTTCCCTTTCTTTTTTTTCTCATCTCTTTGTGTTTCCTTTCCTTTTTGGTTTTAAGCCAGTGTGTTCTCTCAGTATTTCACCTTGATTCTTGAACTTTTGCCGTGAATTCCATTTTTAGATTGGCTGCTGAATGCTATCACTCAGTTACGCTGAAGATAACTCAAGGAAAGAAAGCTTCAAAAGCAAAGTATGTAGGTTGGGGTAGTAAAAACTTACCAGAACTGTTTCAATATAGTGCCACTGTTGCCCTCTTGTAACTCAGAGCTCCCTCCATAAAGTGACAGAGATTAAATGGGAACATTATTGTTAATAAAAACAAAATAATTAACAGTCCCATCACACATTCTTGTTATTATTGTGAGTTCTGATGCTTGAAAGTACTTCCTTGTTATTAAATCCCAGAACTGAACTGACCACATCCCTCAGTCCAACCCCAACCCATCCCACTGATCACATCCCTACCCACTGAATGCTGGCAGTATCCTAAAAGATACTACCAGCATTCTTTCTCCATGAGTCTAAATGTTGACTTCTAAAAAAAAATCTCTTAACTTTTGGAACGCATTCTGTCAATTTCCAAAGTTGTGGAAGGTTGAAAAGTTCTGACATGGTTTAAATACAATATGGTTAATCCAAGGTTTTCCTTCTTCACACACTGAGGTGTGCAAATTTTTATTCCAATCACTAGTCAGAAGGTTTTCTACAGGTTTTGCCTCTTATGACAACCCCTAAGCACATAAAGAGTAGTATGTAGACCAACATAATGTTAGCAAATGTAGCTCTTCTGTTGCCAGAAGCACTGTTCTTGAATCATACAACTGTAGTGACAACATTTCTCTGAATAGACTATTAAACAGGCCTACCCTGTTAAACAGCCTTGTTGCTTAACCTTATGTTGCTTCTCTGTTGTGAGGGAGAATACCTTGGTAATGCCAGCATTAGCCCTTACCTAGCATTTCTCACAAACCTGAAGGAAAACAAATCTGTTGGGACACTGATCCTCTGCTTGGCCTCTGACCCTTTAATCTTGCATAGGCAATAGAAACGCGGGGTGAGAGCTGCATCAACACCTGTGGGAATTTGATTCTCAGCAACCCAAATGACACAGCACAAGCCTTGCTCACTCTAGAAGCCACTCCTGGAAAATAACACTGAGTGGGAGAAGCACATGCAACCCATTCAATTTTTCCACTGCAGAAAAGGCTTCTGTAGTGTGAAGATCGTTATATAAAAAGAGAAGCAGAGAGGCACTGAGAGAAACAGGAAAACTACTGGAGTGTTTAAAGAAGCCTCTGAGATAGCACGGGGAAAATTGCTTAGATAAGCCTAAACATGCCCCAGAATAGACTAGAAATAGTCGGTGTTTACACCAGGAGTCCATTAGTTGCCATTTTGTAAGTCAATAGGCATAGGATTGATTTTGCTCATGTGTCTTTCATGTCTAACACAATGTGTTAGCAGACTAAAAATATCTTTTGTATAGTGTATTTCAGGCAAAAAGTACTCCAGAACTTTTCATGCCACACTTCATACAGCTGCAAAAATTCCATGAGCACATACTTTTCTCCGCAACTTCATTCTGTTGTGTCACCTGGAGCAGAATTACTAACATGGGTAAGGTTTACAGAGTATCAGAAAGCAGAGAAATATAAGAGGCAGACAAGACAGAAAAATAAACACTACTGCCTGAGGGGTGACTATTGATGGTGCTAGGAGGCAGCAGATGATTTTAAGGCAAAGCACTAAAAGATCTTAGCCTGTGGAGATTCAGACAGTAACAGAACAAGTGCAGAAAGTGAAAGAAACAGAGGAGTAGGAAACAACAGGCTGACAAGCTGTACTACAAGTCTATGTTTTGAGAAATACATACAGACATACCTTTTCCTAAGCGAGAAAATGTTTGAGCCCCAACCCCACTGAGATTCTGCTGAGTGTACTGAGTTAATCGGATTTGGGGTTGCACTGTGCACTCATTTTGATAATATTACTGATCTTACTTCTATGACTGACACCCAGAATCTACATGTCTTGCTTAGACCCTTAGATCAAAAGAACCCTGTGAGTCAAGAAGACCTCAGCAGCTGAAGTTTAAAGCATAATAACCAGCAGAAAGCAAAACCTATACTACACTTTCATTTGAAGAGCAGAAAAATGCATGGCTCAGGGGATAAGATTTTTTTCCTTCATTTCTGCCTTCCCTTCCTCTGAGAAAGTATCATGTGGAACTCTGTAAGGATGAAATAAAAAAATAAGAAGAAAAAAAATAAAATAAAAAAAAAACCCTCTGTAGAAATTCACCAAGTTCTGTGAAAGTGACTTTAGACATATAAATGGGATTCTCAGATATAACTTTTATTTTGGTCAAATGAGCACACGGCAGTACAGCAGAATTTACTCAGACAACTGCCTTTACCAGGGAGCCAATGCCACTTCTTGGCAATCCCTTACAGAAGCCTCCAACAGCAGCTGCTCTTTGATCTCCCCAAACATCACTTTGCCTGCCCTACAGAAGCCTGCAGAAGTAACACAGGTTGCTTACAAAGTTTCTAAGAGTATTCTGAATCTCTATCAAAAGATTACTGCATTTTCTAAAACTCTGAACTTGACATAGGCATAAAACCTACATCTACTTTATATATAAACTATTGACTTAATTAGAAAGCTGCCCTTTACCTAACACAAAGTGGCATTTAATGCATTTCTACCTCATTCGACTTTCCATTCACTCATTAGCTGCACACATTTTTCACCTGTATTTTTCATTATTCACAGTCAGTCTATTTTTACAGGAGCATTCTGACAACTTTTTAACTGCAAACGCTCGCTGATTTTCTGGCAGTCCTCTGCAGAATTTTTAGCAGGATATGCTTCCCTGGCTTGGTACCAACAGAACTCAGTGTTTTCTCTTCCAGCAATTTAATTCAGCGTATGAAACTCCTTTTGGGGGGTTCTAGTCCTTCAGTTAAATTACCCAGTCCTCAGCAGGTGCTGTTAATTCATACAATGACATTGACCCCGCAGGCGCAACAGCAAATAACACATTATGGATTTTCCCTGCTTGGTTTACCATTTTTACAAGTCCCTGCTGTTTCTGTTAGTTACTTGGTTCGATCACAAGGCCTTTTGCTGCACCAGTGTGATGTGTTGGGTGTGATTAACTCATTACTACACACACAAGCTTATTCCTCCCACGGCTGATGACTTCTTGCTGGAATAGTCACAGGGGGACCTATTTCTACTGAATGCCTGTTGGCTTCAGATGAACAACCTCTTTTAGGTCTAATATCACACTAACACATGATTCATCTGCATCCAAGCTACCTTCAAACATGAGCTAATGAACTAAATCAAAGCATCTGCCCTAAAAAGCTCTCAGCAGACACTGTCAGAGAGCTTGCTAAGTCACCATGGCCTTAATAAGCTTTGATGGTCCATTTGGAAAGAGCAGGTCGATCACATTTTTTGCTTGCCTTCTCTGTCTTCAACTTGCTCATCACAGGGCCACAAAGTTGGACTCTCCTCTTGGTTTCCTTCAAGCCACTTCACTGACCACTATCTCTTACTCCTGACAGGTCCAGAATCTGAACATTCTCCGTACTGAAAATGCAACATGCAACTTGTTATATAAATGTGGCTCACTCTTTGTCTAAAAAACTGACACGTACACTGCTTTATCTTTTCACAGCTGAGTATTACAGTTTTGCTACTGAATGCTAGAGTAGTAACAAAGACATCCCAGTCTCAAATTATGTGGATTTGCTACTATTCCAAATTTGTTGCAAGTTTCAGTGAAAAAATGAAGGGATTGAGCAAGGAAAAAAATAGCACTATTTTAAATAAAAATGTGGTTTTTAAATGTCTTATTTAAAACAGACTGGAGAACTGCATAAAAACACACATATTTTAGCCTGAATTCTGCTTATTTTAGATTAAGATAATTTCCCTGGGTGCTTGGCACCACTGTAACTAAACCAGTTGCTATATTAGGCTAAGCAGATTCATTTTCTTCCTGTAGACAGGTTTAGCCCCTTGACAAAGCTGCAGTGCTCCTTAACAGCCACAGGCTGTTAACAAGGCAGGCATAGCACATCTACACTAGTAATTTTGAGGTGGGTTTTTATTATTATTATTATTATTATTCATCAGTGAATAATTCATAGCAGCCATAATGAATAAGGTTTCTTTTCTGTTCCACAATCGGTCTATGCTTCTTTCTGGAATATTTGTTGCTCCCCAGATTGCCTGTCAAATGCACTTTCTCAGCTGGCAGGATCATCAGCTGGCAGCTTCTTGCCAGTGTTTGATAGACAGAATTCAAATACATGGTAGGTTTCATCAAACATACAGGGCTCAGGACAACTTTCTAATTGCAAAATTGTAACTGTGAGATATGAATTTGAGATAGAACGCATTCATTTAATCAATCAGGTGTGTAGGTACTTAGGAGACTAAGGTTTTTTTCCTTCTTAAACAATGCTTGATGCAATCACGCACCATGCAACCAATGAATATCCTGTAGGACTCTTGTCATTCCTGGACTGATTAAATATTTTTTTTTTTTTACAAATATATTCAAACATTTCCATTGTCCTTGAGGAATTTTCCTTATTTGCTAGAGTATCTGCAAAAACAAAACAAAGTAAGGACAAAAGTATTTATTTTGTATGTGTAAATAATGATGGGGAGGAAAAATGACTGGCTAGAGTAGCTGAACTGTATTCAACACAACTCATGCCTCTCCCGTCAAGAAACCTGAGGCCTAAATGAAATCAGAAAGGTTTCCTCAAAATACAATCTGCAGAATCCACCTACTATTTTTGGTTGACTGAGATCATAGTAATTTGTCACGAGGCTGTCTAATATTGAATTTCCTTAGCTCTCTCCCCTCCACTCCACAATGCCTATAATCCCTTTAGAGAGAAATGTTCTCTCTCCAGGTCATGTTGGATATTTTTTTGAGGGCAGTAAATGCATTTCTGGTTTTGTCTTCTCCGTTTGTTCAACTCCTAGCCAAGCCAAATAATTAAGCACCATCAACTTCCACATTAGATATTCCCAATAACTGAGTAACGCTTTAGGGCACTGAGATGTGCCTAGGGCTAACACAGAATTCTGAAGATCCTCCCAGAAAATCTAGGATTTTCTTCTTATATATTTATTTAGGACTAGTTTGTGAACATTTTATGTGCATTTGCCAAAAAAAAAAAAGTTTTCCTCAGCCTCTTTGCTACTGAAGACACCTTCCCATGCAGCAAGCTGACTCTGAAATGCTAGAACATCTTTCCTGTTTATATTGAAACGCATCAACCACAATAATATTTTCCCAAGTGATGTTTTCACAGTTCTTGTTGTCTGCAGGAAACGTCTGAGGCAGGAGGGAACAAACACTTTGCATCTGATCTGCATTCCAAAGAGCCTCCACATTTTTCATTTCTCATCAGCCTTGGCCAGCTATAAAAGCAGTTTTGCCATCAAAGTTTGGAGCAGCCAGTGGCCAAGTTGCCTGCTGTCACTGATGAACCCACAGAAGTGCCCAGCTTGCTCTTGCTGTATCATGCCTAACTGCCCCAGTACACCTAAGGAGGTCAATTTGCAGGGGCAAATTATGAAGGTTGAGTTATAGAAGCAGGGAAGAAGAGCATTTGAGCTCACAGCACCAGCACACTCTTCAATTTCCACTTCATTCCTAAAGGCACACGTGGTTGATAGCACATTCCCTCTTTCCCAACATCAGCTCACTTAGAGGAGCTGCCCTGCTATGGATGTTACCAGCACATGACAGTTCTTTCTATTACCAGCCTCCCACCTGAGCCGTCTATGGTCATAGCAACACAGCACACATCTTACTGAAATCCTTTTAAAGTGAAGAAAGTAAAACTCAAGCTAACTGAAGAGCATTACCGAGTTGTTTCGTCTTCAATACTTATAACAAAATAATAACAACAACTACAACAACAACAACAACAATAATAATGATATTTATTAGTGATTATTAATTACCATTGTGCATTTTTCCATGGCTACTTGTCAAGGGGTAGGAATACACGAGGCTTCAGACACAAGAAAAGCTAAATCTTGTTCCACATGTTGCCATTATGTTCCCTCTATTTTTTAATGTTTTGCACACAACAGTGTGTTCTCTCACCATGTGTGAGGGTACACCCTGATGCCTGCTTGTCACACCGCGAGGAGCCAGAGCAGTGCTGAAGTCTGCATTTTGTAACAAGGCACTGAAATTAATTGAGGACCTACACAGTGCACCTGGAAGGCACACCACAGTTTCCAAGCCCAGGATTATATCATAAACCCTGAGATATCTTTACTCATTCTTCTCATCGGATATGTGTACCTCCTGCTAACCATCATGTTAAAAATGCCTGTGCTTACTCCAACGCAGCCCATTCGTGCAATAAGAATAATTTGGTGCTGGCGGTAGCACTCTTTTTTCTTGAGTTTTCTTGAGCATTTTAGGAAGCTTCTGTTTTTAAAAATATATCAGACTTCATTTTTCTTGAGCAGATATTTAGATTCTCCACTCCTAGGTTGCTTCTGGAGCATGACAAAACTCATTTGTCATTTGTCACATGTGCACGTCTGATTTAACTATTGCTTCTTCTGTGCTGCCTTACTAAGAGGGCATCCAGCATCACATTATTTAAAGGTTCTCTTGAACAAATGCCACACATCTAGTTCATCTATTTCCTTCTAAAAACATGACCTTGGGTGAATGCCATTCTCGCTTGTACTTTATCTCACGTGTCAGCATTTTACAGTCATTTCCCTTTTGCCACCGTAATCTCCTATGTGAGCCTAATCCTGCCAACTTCCTGCATTGTTTAGCCTCCAAAGATGTTTACTGGTATCACATATGTTTTTCCTGATACCATTTTGAAGAGGGATTAATCGTAATTCAGACTACAGTGCAGATCAAACGCCAGCCTGTTGTTGAGCCCACATGCGTAGGAACAAACAGCTGAATTCCTCCTTGATGCAGAAGACTCTTATCTCCATTCATGAACACACCCTTTTCAGGGTATTTGATTCCAAACAGATAGATTGAATAGAATCATAGAATCATTAAGGTTGGAAAAGACCACTAAGATCACGCAGTCCTACCATGCTCACTGCCCATGCTCCTGAGTGCTATATCTACATGTTTCTTGACTACCTCCAGGGGCAGTGACTCCACCACCTTGCTGGGCAGCCCTTTCTGACCAGTCTTTCTGAGCAGAATTGTTCCTAATATCCAACCTGACCACCCCTGCTGCAACTTGAGACCGTTCTCTTTCATCCTATTGCATCCCATTGCATCTCTCTCATCTCTCCTATGTGTTCAACAGAGTTTGCTTGTTTTCATTTTCTTTCTCAGTATCCCACATCTTGAGGGAAATTTCAGCAAGAAGCAACTTTTAAGGAATCAATTACCTATCACAAGCATACAACCAGCAAGATAACGCAATGCAAAAAAAAAAAAAACAACAAGTTGCTGGGGAGACCAACACCCTTACAGCCAGGCAGGGGCTCCTACAACAGGTGTGGTTGCTATTGCTAAAACATGCAAATGCGATGAAAACTGTGAAAAACACAGCCCCAAGCAGGTTCTCCCTTCTGGTGGAAGATGAGGAGGAAGCTTGGCTGGAGGTTGGAACAGATGCTCACCTCCTGCTAGACCACATCCCTTGGTACAGCCCTGGGCAGTCATGTCTGCAGCTGGCAAGGAAACTCCTGTCCAACTCACTTTTGCTCTATCGGAAATTGTCATTAATGACAAAAATTTACACAAGGTTCTCCCTCCTGCCTGGAGGTTTGCAAATTCAGTGCTTCCAACAGGCAAGCAGAAGGGTTAAGCCCATGCTGCTGCTGCTGCAGAAGAGATGAGGCAGTCTGCCAGTTTTGCAGCCCTCGGTAAACTTGACAGAATTGTTTAGCTGGACAAATTGGGTGAATTATCTCTTACACAGATGCTGTTGTGGCCTTTCTAGAGTTTGCTTATGCAGTCTTTTCCTGTTTTTAACACAGCCCTCACCATGTAACTTTGATAAGCACCTGCGATATCTCTCTCCTCCCACCTCTAAGATCATAGGCAGCAAAAAATATGTGATCCTGCCAGGGCCACGTGGTGGGGGGTGCCTTCCTCCTCTGGTGGAAATTGAAGAGTTTGCCTGAAAGTCAAACAGTCTTCGTTCATCTTTACTGAGCATTTACACTAAGTGGCCTTCTGAAATGAATCAAAGCAGCGCAAAGGCTGCACACAGCCCATAATAACCGTATATCTGGAGTAGAGGTGTGGGGGGAATCATGCGGTGCAGAGGACACCATAATGCCAGCAAAGAGGCACTGACGTTTTGTTAAAAATGATGCCTTTGCTCTGTTAAGAGGTGAGGTGCCTGTCTGACCTCCCTACACAAATGACACCGACATTGCCCACAATTTTGACATATTCAGAGAATATTTTCTCTTTTTCCTCTTGTCGCTTCCTCCGTTTTTCACAAACATGGCTGTCACCCTGGAATACAGATGCAAAAATATACAGGCAAAGTTGCATTAAGTCCATGTTGGTCCTACAAGGGTCTGATGGAATCCAGGTTTCGTGAGTAACACCCTGAGTTGCACTAAGGTAGAAAATCTCCCACTATGAAAGAACAGCTGGGGAAGGGAAGAGCTGCTTGCCTGATAACAAAGAGACAGAAAAAAAGTCACTGCATTCACAGCAGTAGTTTATGAACACAAGCACACAACACCCTCAGAGCCACTCCTGTGCTCTCTCTCTCTGCTCAGGGCTTCCAGCACAGCACTGAGAAGCTGGCCAGCAGTGCAGATGACTTTTCATCGTTAATGACGCCCTGTGGATGATGTTCTTCCTCTCTGCCTCAGTTCTGACACATTTCTGGCACTTAGTAGGCCTTTCTGGTAGAGTTTAAGAGGCCCACGGTCAGCAGGGCAAGGAAGGTGATCCTTTCCATCTACTCTGTGATGGTGAGACCTTGTGTGGAATACTGCATCCAGACGTGGAGTCTTCAATACAGGACAGACATAGACCTGTTGGAGCATGTTCAGAGGAGAGCCACAAAAATGATCCAAGGGATATAGCACCTCTCCTACGAGGACAGTTTGATAGAGCTGGCTCTGTTCAGCCTGGAGAAGACAAGGCTCCAGGGGGATCTGGGAGCAGCCTTTCAATATCTAAAGGGGGACTACAGGAAAGAAAGAGACTGACCTTAATAGAGTCTGTGGTGATAGAACAAGGGGAAATGGTTTCAAACAAAAAGAGGGGAGATTTAGATTAGATAAAAGGAAAAGGGGAAAAAATAGTAGTAGAGAAGTACTGGAAAAAGTTGCCTAGAGATGTGGAGGAAGCCTCATTTCTGGAGATGCTCAAGGCTAGTCTGGGCTGGACTCTGAGCACTTGATCTAGCTGTATGTGTCGGTACTTCTTGCAGGGGAGTTAGACTAGATGACCTTTAAGGGTCCCTTCCAACTTCAATATGATTCTATGACTCCAGGACTCAGAAAGCTGCAAGAGACTTTACGTTAAACCAGCCCTTGGATCCTCAGAAAAGCATCCCTCTAAACTGAGGGTCTCCTAAATCTTCTCTTGCTGTGGCATTCGTTGTGAAGCTATAAGCAGTGCTTGGCCCACTCCTTGCTACTGAAGCTCCTTTCATCGCCATCATATTAACCTAGAGGGAACAACATGGGAGATTTGATAACACAGATGAAGAGACAAAAATAAAAGCAGCTACAGGCAGTGGCAGAAGCTTCAGGGAGTCGTATCCAGAGGTTTTGTACTCAACTAGATTATTAATGGGCACCAGTACTAGTTATGGCTTTGTCCAGAATTAGTGTATCTCAACAGAGAGAATAACGAGGGCTGCAGGTGGACCAGCAAGGAGGAAAACATGACAAAACATCAAAGTATATAGCATGAAAATAATACACGGCAACTAGGGATCTCAAGAAAACTTTGTTTGAGAAGATATACACCACCACCTCCACCAAGGAGCAGTAAAATGAGTGACTGGATTGGTCACATTAACAGAGCATCTACAATCATACTTTCCCCTTCTGGCAACAGAAAATGGTCTGTCTCACAGTAAGAGTTGAGCCCACTGTAGGCACCTTAATACCTTGGCCTGACTTGTGAGCATCACTTCCACTTCAGAGAGATGGTCGGGAGCCAACAGCAGGCCTGCCTACTCCAGGAAATCTGCAGGCATAAATCTGGAGCAGCTGTGTGCTGTGGGACCATACCAGGCCAGCACTAGGGCAAGGCAAAGCTTTTCAAGTATAATAGCCTACTTCACACGATTAATGTAGTTTTGGGTATCTGAAACTATCTGCAAACACGTAAATACTTCTGGTTGGAAAAAGACTGGTGGAGGAAGGAATGCAAAAAACATCAGGACTTTTATTTTGCCTCTTCTTTTCCTCCTTAAAATGGCAATTAAAATGAAAAACATGGCGTGTTGGAATGTCTGAAACTATTTACATAAATTTGGGCATGTAAATAGAAGAAAAGCAATTTACTCTTTGTTGGCGAGAAAGTAAGCTTTGCATTAACTTTACATGAATATTTCACAGAATCCCAGGATGGCTGAGTCTGGCAGGGACCTCTGGGTCCGCCAGGCCCAGCTCCTGCTCCAGCAGGGACATGCAGAGCAGAGTGCCAGGCCCACGTCCAGCCTCTGGGCAATTCGTGCTAGGGCTTTTGCCCTAATCTTCATTTTTCAGTGATGGTTATCATCACTGGAAAGAAAAAAAAAAAAAAAAAAAAAAAGAAAAGAAAAAAGAATTTCACTTCAGACTGACCCATAAGTCCCTCACCCCGTCCAAAGGTAGAGGCAGTGTGTGAGGCCCTGCATCTCAGCTGGTGACTTCTGCATTCTGAAGAAGGTGCAGATGAACATGAGTGGAAGCAAAGGGCTCTCATGCTCTGCCAAGTGCGAGCAGCCTGCCTTACTGCAAGCAGGCTGCGCTGCTTGAAGGGAACAGGCCTTGCAGAAAGACGCCGTGACACACAGAGGACAATTGTTCTGCATCCCAGACCACAAACTAACGAAGAAATGACAACAAACCAAGCAACTGGAGAAGTAATAGCAAGAGGAACGCGAGCAGTGATCTTAATCACAGTTCCACAATGCATTTTTCATTGCTGACGGGCTTTCCCCAGCTCGGAGGGATATGGAGGCTGAGTGCTTTCTGTGGTCGCAGCTCCCCAGCGGGCAGTGCCACCAGTGCTGTGTGCTCAGGGTTACCCGAGGGGATGGTGACACAGAGTGGGCCCGCCCCGATCTGCCTGGTCCTATTTCAGCTGGGAAGGGAGAGCAGAGCAGATGCTGTGGCCGCAGGGGAAAGGGGAAAGCAGAAGGAAGTTCTGAGTCTTGTTAAGGAAAAAGTCAATCACCTGTCAAAACTGAAAAGTGTATTCTGCTTTGGAGGAGGGAGAGCTCTAAAGCAGGGTGTAGGTCTCAAATTCCTTTGATCAGACCAAACAAATTGTGCCTCTTTTCCACGTGCCTATTTGTGCAAATAAAGTCATGCCAAAATTGATCGTGTAACTTTCCAAATGCTGTGTGTGTACGCTCTGCCAAAGCTTATGTCCTTTCTTAGACCAATTTCTACAGATATGACAGCCTCTTAAGGTACAGCACATGTAAGGGTTTGATTATTATCCAGCCCAGCCCATGAGTAAGTACTTTGGTTTTGTGTAGAACTTCATTAATAATCAGGACTACGTGAGTAAAAATAAAGGCTGCAAAGAAAACCAGTAACCGTTTGTTGATGCAAATAATAAGTCCGTATGGTGCTGAAGTCATTCAAGTCGAAACAATCACAGAATCGCTAAGGTTGGAAAGATTACTACGATTTTTCTCTGCACCATTCAATTTTTTTTACCTTCAAAGACAGCCCTCCCTGCCAGTAATTATTGCTAAAAGAGGATGCCTGTGTGAACGTGACCCGCTCATTCAAAACTGGTGAGGAAAGGGGTTGATCAGAGACAAAAACGTGAAGAAAAAATGTGATTCTGTGACCAGAAGGAAGGGGAAAGAGGAGTAATAATTGAATCTCTGACGCAGGACTGTCTCACTGTTGGTGTCAGCAGTGCAAATACTGAGCACTGGCACGCACAGCACTCTGGGCACCTCGGCACGCAGGGGATGGGGCACTGGGTTTTTCTTTTGCGTGTCAATGAAAAGCAAAGTTAAAAGAAAGGCAGAGCGGAGGAGAAAGCGAGAAGAGCGCTTTACGCTAAGCGTGAGGCGGCGGGGGGGAGGTGAGCTGAGGCTTTAGGGGGATTTCTGACCTCCTTCCATGGGGTCTGGGAGCAGGAGGCGGCAGCGGCTCAGCGCGGAGCTGGGAGCATCCCCTCCTGGGTCCTGGGGCTGAGCACGGAGCGCGGGCGCAGTGCGGAGCATCGCACCTCGGGCTCGCTTGGCAGCTGAACCAAACTGACGGCGTTGAGGCGAGTCCCAGCCCCCCGCAGACACGCTCGCAAAACCCGCGTCTCCGTTCCGTTCCCTCCCGGGAGAAAGGTGTTCCCTGCCATAGAAACAACCGGAGGAAGCGCTCACGCCTGGCTGAGCGCGGTCCCACGCGCTGCAAAACACGCGGCGGCACGCAGACACCCAGCGATGCCCACGAGGCGCACCGAACCCCCTCCACCACCAACACCTCGCCCTCTACAGCCTCCCCGCCCGCCCCTCCTCCTCCTCCTGCGTCCGTCGGGGCCGTCCCGGGACGCGCCCCAGGAGGAGGGAGTGGGTGCTCCCCGCAGCTCTCCATCCTCCGCTCCCCCCATCCCCGCGCGGGCAGCTCTCTGCCGGCGGGGGCGGCGGCGACTACAAGTCCCGGCCGCCCGGGGAGGAGCCGTTCGCCGTCCCTCCCGGTGGGAGCGCAGCGCAGCCCAGCGACCGCCCGCAGCCCCGCCGCCCGGCAACTTTTCTCGCTCTCTCCGGGAGCCGGGCAGGGCAGCGCGCCGGGGGCTGCGGAGCGGAGACACGGCCGAGGAGAGACACCGAGCCGCAGGGAGGGGGGGAACCGCTGCGGGGGCGGCGCGGAGGCCGCCCCGGGGCCGTCCGGCCGCGGACCGGGCTCCGCGAGGGGCGGGCCGGGGGCTGAGCCCCCACCTCTCCCTCCGGCCCCGGGGCGGGGGCGCGGCGGCGGCGGCGGCGGGGGCCCCATGGGCGGCGGCGGGGGCGGCTCTGCGCCGGGTTCGCCCGCCGCGGCTGATGCCGCTGCCGGCCGCTCGCGGGGCGGCTGAGGCGGGGCGGGCCGGGGCCGGGGCCGGGGGAGGCGGCGGGCGGCGGCGGCGGGCCATGTGTCGGCCAGGGGTGCGCGGGCTCCTGCGCCGGGCGTGCCTGCTGCTGCTGCCGCCCTGCGCCCTGGTGCTGGCGGCGGTGCCCGGCTCCGCGTCCCACCCGCAGCCCTGCCAGATCCTGCGGCGCATCGGGCACACCGTCCGGGTGGGGGCCACCCACCTGCAGCCCCGCGGCCCCGCCGCCCCATGGAGCGGGGAGGCGGCGGGCGGCGGCGGCGGCGGCGGCGTCCCCGAGGGGGAGGTTGCGGCGGGGACCCGGGGCCGCCGGCCCGGGGAGCGGCGGCCGCATCCCGCTCCTTCGCCGCGGGACGCGCTGCTGCTGGCCGTGGCGAACCTCAACGGCGTGTCCGGGCTGCTGCCCTACAACCTGTCCCTGGAGGTGGTGATGGCGATCGAGGCGGGGCTGGGCGACCTGCCCCTCTTCCCCTTCTCTTCCCCCAGCGCTTCGTGGAGCAACGACCCCGTCTCCTTCCTGCAGAGCCTCTGCCACACCGTGGTGGTGCAGGGGGTCTCCGCTATCCTCGCCTTCCCGCAGAGCCGCGGGGAGATGCTGGAGCTGGACTTCGTCTCGGCGGCGCTGCGCATCCCCGTGGTCAGCATCGTGCTGGGAGAGTTCCCCCGGCGGAGCCCGGTAAGGAGCTGTGGGGGTTCAGTGCGGTGTCCGCACCCCGAGAGCCCCGCGGGAAGGGGCCGCGGTCGGGGCGCGGGGAACGGGAGCCGTTCCGTCCCCGTCCTGAGCCCTCTCCCCCTTCCAGCATCCTTTCCCCGTGCTGGAGGGGGCCGAGCATCCTTTCCTCGCGCAGGAGACGGCAACTCGGCGGTGAGAGCGAAGTTGCGAGCGCGGCGTGTTTTGCCGTGCGGAGTTGGCGGGGCTGAGATGAGATAGCGGCTCCTGCGGTGAAGCCCGTGCAAGTGTGAGAGGAGATCCTCCGGAGAAGCTTAACTTGGCTTTTGGAGGAGCTTGCCGTACCGAAAGAGAATCGTTAGAGAAAAGAAAAAAAAAGGGGGGTGGGGGGGGAAGAGTTTAATATCTTTATTTATTATATTGCTTTATTTATTACCGATCAGAATGCTGTGCAGTGTTTGTATCTGTCGCTGGTTCACCCAGTGACAGTTTTCAGGGAAGTTGTTCGAGCTTTTCATTGAGCGTTTCTGTTCCTTGCAGTTTGTGCACCACTGCTAGTTCGGATTTGTGGAGTGCTGAAATGCTTGGCTAAAGCAGTAGTAACTACAGTCTGACAGTGTCTGCGTTTGGTTGTGCAGCTGAAGTCAGAGCATCAGAAGTCAGTGCCTAACTGCCCGGGGTGCAACATCCCTGGGGGGTGCTGAATTTTATTCCATGCGAAGGTGGCATTGTTGTGTTATAAATGCTGGGAAAAAGTGGTGGTTCAGTGTGTTGCAAATGCAGGCTCGGTGCCAAAAATCACGTCCAGGTGAAGGATTGGGGAGAAAACGCACCCTTCTGTGTGGCCCACGCGAGGGAAGTTGTGATAAGATGGCAGAAGCTGCCATTTAAGTAGCCAGGAGGAGCGGTTGTTTTGTGTAGAAGGAGATAGCTCAACTTTGCACTCAGAATTTAATCAGGAAAAAAAAAAAAAAAAGATGACCAACTGAATTTTCTTTGCAAAAGTAAGTTGAAATCCCGGTTTGGATCAGTACTTTCTGTACATTTTTCGGTGTTAAGACTGTGACAGAAGAGGTAGGAAAAGAGCTAGGGAACCAGGTAATTGGAGGCGTGACCTCTGCATGCTGCTTTGCTAGTTTTCTCTAGCTTGGCAAGAAAGGTAGTGGGTTTCTTTACAGATGATGCACAGACTCAGTATGACCCATATCACCTACTACCACTGTACGTGCTTGGTGCCAGTAGCACCCAAGCCAGCTGAGTGACACCAGCTCACCTTGCAGTTACATTCCCTGTTGTACCTGAGCCAACAGCTGAAGCTCCCTGAGGACCAGAGCCTGAACCATCTCCTTGCCCTGTTAAAATCTGAATTATTTTCTCTTCCAGATGGGGCTAGGTTCATCTGAAGCTGCCTGAGGACACAGCATATGTTAAATGCATATCATGCAGGACCAGAGTCACTGTTCCTTTCACAGACTTCACGGTTCCTGCTTAACTTTCACACTGTTCTCAGTGGGGAGTCAACTGTTTCCATTGGATAAATCTGTCCAAATCAGGACTTTGTTCTTAAGCAGACATTTAAATGTCATTGTCTTCCGTGACAGTGAAACCAATGCCAGACTTTAAACGTGTGTTTGAGTGCTGAGGTTTTTGTTTTGGTTTGTTTTGTGTATTTTTTTCAGATCAGCTTAAAAAAAAATCACTCTTCAAGGCTTTAAAAAAATCTCATCTGTATTTAAAGGCCAGCTGGTAATACAGATCTCCAAGATCGGCTTGGAGAGCCTGCGCATCCTAACTCTGGAGGCCTCACCTCACATGCTTCCCAGAGTTGCAGGATTTCCAGCACCAGCTCAGACCTGGGAGAGCCAGTGTGGTTGGCCTGGGCAGCTCTGATGGCTTACTGCCCCATGCAGGGGTTTTGTCTGTCTCTCCATCCTGCGCTAGTGCTGGTGTGGGTTGGACATCTCATGGCTTCAGGCCTATAGCCCCAGGGCCACAAGCTGACCACTTCTAGCTACAGGCAGCATTAGAGCAGAAAATTGCAGGTGTCACGGTGGTTAGGTAACAGATTTTGTCACTAAATAGGCTGAGAAGACAGTTTTTTAGAGGGGGGAAGTAATGAAAGGTATTGAGGGCTGGGATTTGCTCTTCTCCAAGAGAGTGGTCAGGCCCTGGAACAGGCACCGAGCTGCTGGAGCTCATGGGTTGTTTGGACACCACTCTCAGACCCTGGGTTTGAATTTTGGGTGGTGCTCTGTGGAGCCAGGAGTTGGGATTCACTGATCCTTGTGGATCACTTCCAACTCTGGTCGTTCTGTGATTATGTTTCTGGTGTGAGAGCCGTCAGCCCTGAGAAGCCTCCCATCCTGCTCTGCCTGGCAGGGCTGTCCTCTCCTCACTCCTGCACTGCAGCATGCCCCAGGGCATGGCCTGCAGGCCCGTGGCTTTCCAGCAGGAATAGCAGTGAGCCTGTAGTGTGTTTGTCCTTGAAGAGCACTGCCTGCCGCCTGTCATACTGGGAGTGTTGCAGACGTGCGAACAAATGTGACATCTGCTAGGTGCTGTCCTAGCAGCCCATCCTCGGTTTTGTTAGGGCTGTTTTAAGGGAACAGCAAGGTCTCATTTTCCACATTAAGCCATGATGGGAACGTGTAAGTACAACAGTTGTGCTGCCGCTGACCATTAACAACTTCCGTTTCATACGGAGGTTTATAATAAGCAGAAATTCATTGTATGGATTTCTGAGTGAGTCTTCCGTACCATGGCACAAAACAGTGCTTGAAATGAAGACCAGGATCTAGAACTGAAATTCATTTTAATAGCACTGACTGTTACCTCCATCACGTGTGATGGTGTGCTTCAAACTTGTAACATCGAGAGGAGGTACCAAAGCTGGGCTTTTGAGTGCTATGTCTTGAGAATCTTTTTAATGTCTGTTCTTCATTAAATTCACCTCTTCTGAAGCTCAGAGAATGACAAAGCTAACAGCGTTCCCCCACAACAATTAACAGTGACTTGGCAACAGCCATCACAAAGATAACAGTGCTGAGGGCTGCGTGTGTCAGAACACACACGCAGCTTCAAGGGATGCTCTGCAGCGTAAAATGTGACATATTTTTCTTTCAATTTGATTTGTATATGCAATTTAGTGACTAACATAGGCTGACAGTAAATCCAGACACTGTTGTGGCCTGAAAAAAGCTGTTTACTTTTCTGAGTTTACTGTCAGTCCTGTAAATTTTAACACTCTCAGTAAGCAAAAGTAACAATTTATCACCATCATTCAGGAAGCAGAAAACCACTGGATTTCTTTATTGCTAACACAAATGTAGATAGCATTGAAGCTTTGACAGATCATTATTTTGGAGACAGCAGCTCATGAGCACTGATGTAATTGAGGCAGGACCTACCTTACTTTTTTTGGTAGCATACACTTTTCCTTTCAATACTGCTAATGCCATTAGTAATTTTCCCAGAGAGGAAATTGCAAACATCAGTGAGGAACATGAACCACAAATAAATATGGTGATACCATTTGTAGTACAGAGCCAAGAGTTTGGGAAGGATAGCCCGTAATTTCTGTTTTACAGGTGATAGTATCAAGAACACAAGGGAGATAATGTTTGCAGCAGCTTTTTCTGAACTTCAGAACTAATGGACTATTTTCAGGGGGCTTCAGATAAATCAGTAGGGCTAAAGTCTTTTAGCATTAGAAGGATTCTTTGCAGAGCAACAAAACAGAACAAAATAAATCTGAATCATCTTAGTTCCTGCATGGCCTGTCCATACTTCATCTGGTTTCCGGAGTAACTGGAATTGCCAACGCTTCTGATCACTCCAATGACTTCAGAGAGGGTGAAAAGAATAGATAAATCAAGTCAAGGGTTTTAGTTTAAACAGTGAGTTTCCTGACAAATTAGCAACCTTGTGCTTAGAGCACAGACTCTAAAAGAAAATGACCATTAACATTTAACTTTAAAGGAATTGAGTTCTCTTTTTAAAAGAAAAGGGGCATGGGGGTGTGGAGGAGCTGTGCAGCTGATAGCACAAACACTTTTTTTCCTTCTTCAAGCCATAATTGCATCAAAAACATATTTTTGATCTGCAATCAATAGGTAAATTATATCTCATTGTCCAGGAGAGACTGCAAAACACATGCCTAGCTGCAGCCTCTGATAGTTCATGCTACCATTACTAATCTGACTTGGTCCACGTGTTGGAGCTTGCACCAGGTACTGAACAGATGAACAATAAGTATTCAGTCGTCCTTAGGATCACCAGTCCTCACCTCACCGCATAAATTGTATGGCACACAGTGGCTGTGCACCTCCGAGGGGTTTGTGATTTGTTTGGATTCTATGATCCTAACAGATCTCTTCCAACTCAGAATATTCTATGATTCTATGAAATGTCCTGGGGAAAAAAAAAAAAAAAAGAAATAGCATAAAAACAGATGTTCTGTTGATGTCTGTTCAGACAGAGGTCTCAGTGCTGTTCTGCTTTTAAAACTTTCATGGTTTGGACTACAGATCTGCTATTAAGTGGGAGTCTTTTTACATTGCCACCTAATGTATTCTGCTCTCCTTGAGCCATTCATTTTTTTAAAAACAAATTTCAGAGGTGTAATACACGTTTTGCTAGCAGCATTGTTGTTGTGCCATGAGAAAGATTTCTTTGTTGCAGCAGCCCTCTGTTAAACCACAGCAATGCTGTGTTTGCTGGCTGATTCCATTTCAGACAAGGTAAACTGGTACCTGTTGAGCACTGCCATCTCCTGCCTCTCTCTTGCTCCTCCCTGGTATCATACACCTTCCTCAGATTGTTAATCTGAGAATGGTTTTTACCTGTGGTCTGGTGTGGTGTTGAGCATCTATGGGATAAGTGCAGTTTTGGTGGTTTGCCGAGCTGTCAGCTGAGGCCAATCTGTCTGTTACTGTAAACTTGACAGATGCTGTGTGCTGAAGGGAGGAAGGAGTCGTTTGTATTCTGGCCCAGGATCAGAAAGCTCCTAGGTTTTCTGAAAGCAGTGGTAGCATAACATTTGGAAGTTGCATTGACACCTGCTATATTATGAGTTATTTTCCTCAGTGCCATAGCTCAGGGTGTGTTTTTTCTACCTGTTGCACGTATGAGGTCCTGTCCCCAAAACTGTCAAAATGAACTGAAACTCCATTGCAGCATATCCAGCTGTGTCACATCTTGGCTCAGACTGATCATTGCAACCTGCTTACATGTGGTTATGTCCTAAAGGATGGTTTGGCTGTTAGCAAACATTGCATACACAGGAGCACAGGACAGTGAAAAGAAAACAGAGAATTACCCTTGCGATCCTACTTGCATTGTATCAGAAGGATTCTGTTCATTGTGATCGTAAAAAATCCTTTTTTTGGAAGGCACGAAAATGGGGAGAGTTTATTTACTTCAGTTCTCTCCCTGAATCCTTAATTCAGCATCACACTCAGGCAGAAGAAGCCAATGCTCTGCTGGGGTGAACTTTTCCAAGTCTCACCTTTCAGCACCATTTCCAACCCCTCTTGTTTATGAGGAAGCCTCTCAGAAAGCCATTGAATTTGCCATCCTTCTGCTGGGCTTTTGGAACTATGGGATCTTGCAGCTTACAGTATTGTAGCATGATAGATGATAAATGTACTTTCAGTCGCAAGAATGTATTTTCTTAGTTGTTTAAGTTCTAATGGAGAAACAGTGTTAGAAGATGAAGGACTGTTTTCAAAAATACTAGTTCAAGACTTGACCTTCTTTGTAACCCTAGAAGCTTATTTAGTATTTCTTACCACCTAAGTTGCAGTGAAATATTTCAGCACCTTGAACATAGCGCCTAAGCTTCTTAAACATCTCCAGTGCATAGAAGTGTTCTTATTTTCTAGTATTCATGGTTTGTAATACCAGATGTGAGAGTTGGTTTGGTGAACCACCAATCACAGCATTATTCACAGTCCATATTTTTTTGTACATTTTTATTTTCCTTTTCGACTGTTACTTAAGGAAGTGTTGGCCATGCTTCAGTTTGAATGTCCGCTTATTTCCAAGTTGAAAGGGTATACCTAGTACATACCAACTGAAGACACTGGGAACTGGATAGTGCAGCACTGTGTGAAATACATGGACCAGAGATTCTCTCTTCAAGTGGCTTCAGCTCAACTGCCTCAATGGCAGCAGTGGTTTATTACCCAGATTCAGAATGTTCACTGAGCCTGTAATTATTTAGGGTATCTGACTCTGTGAATCTTTAGATAAGATTATGTCAATGATCACTTTGTTCTTGAAGTGCATCTACTTCCGTCAAGTCTCATCAAATCACATAATCAACTTTATAGGCTCTGTTGTGTTTTCAGTTATATCAATTCCATTTGAAAAGGGTGTAGAAGAGCTGCAGTTGGGGGAAGATGATCCTCACCCCTGAATATTGCATTGGAAGGAATTTACTACATAAACTAAGAAAATTATTGAATTAATACAAAAACCAAAAAACAAAGATAACAGTCCTGTAGTCTAACATGCATTTATCTCTCAGTTTTCTTCCTTGTTGTACTGATCATGTAGTACTGGATTTTGGAGAAAATATCTGAGCTGTCTAATAACAAGATTTTCTCATTCCCCATCATGTGTTACTTCTGTGATGCAGAAAATGCTGAGTTAACATCAGATCCAATTACAAACTTGGTGTTTTTCTTTTGTGTTTTTGCTGTTACGGATATTCACAAAATAGCATCTTCCTCATTGAAGACATCTTTCATAATACGCTGTACAAACTCATGTCAATAACGAGTGATCAAAATATGACAGAGTTAAATGGTTAATTCTTACTGTACTTAATGACACCTGATGACAGAAGAAACAGCCACGTGGCATTCACCAGGTGAAAATTAAGTTCTGGCCAAGACAGTTTGCTGGTAGGTATGAGTACAAAATTTTGGCAATAGACAGAATATCAACAAAGAAAACATTCTCTACAAATGTGAATGGGGATGTTCACTGCAACTTCCACCAAAATTTATTAATCAGAGAAGCCTGAGCAACCCATATTCCTGCTAGAATGCAGCAGGCCTCAGTAAGCTGTTAATCAATTCAATATTCACAATTAAATTCAAAGACCACTTATGAACATTTACATCTAGGGTACACTTAACGAGTTATTTATTAATTAAACCCATGAAAGAATGAAAGCTTGTGGCATTAGAACTCGACTCTGTGTTGGATTTAGTTACTCATTTAAGTCATCAAATAAAAATGTTTAGTCTGTGTGTTCTGTTCATTTCCTGCCTATACTTCATGGTATCGTCTTTGAATGTGAAATAAGTCCAGGTTTAGCACAGATGATAGAATTTATGTATTTCTGCTAATCCCATGTTGTGACTAACAGAAAACTGGAAAAAGCAGTTTCTTTTCTCATTCCAGCCTTGTCTTCCAAAGAAGAATCATGTTTCCATAGATCTGATCAGAGAGCTTTTAAATAGGATAAGGATTGTGTTTCCAGTCGAACAGAAGAGCCCATCAAATCTCACTGCAGTGCTGATAGCTGTGGATTGCAGTGTGTATTCTGAGTAGCTGAAAGAAGCCAGAGAAAAGAGAGGACAGAATGCAAGAAAAGGTAGAAAACTAGAGACATAAATGTAAGAGAGGCAGGGGCAGATAAGGAGAAAATAAACTGAATCAGGAAAGGAGGAAGTGCCCTTCTCTGTCTCTTAGTTTCTCTGACTCCAGAAGCATAGAAACATAATAATAGAGTTTTATATGAAATCACTGTACAAGGACCCAGGGTCACCAAGCAGAGAGCCAGGAAGCTTGCCAGGGTTAAGTTGGCAGGGCTACTTTACTCTGTGGATAGGGGCACTTGTCTCGAGCAGGCTGTACTTCCCAACTGGGTCCTGCAGACACTGAGGGGAGCTGCCAAGCCAACTATCTTGGGGTTGTCAGGCATCTTATGGTCCCACTGTGTCCCCGCACATGGAGGCAGACCAAGATTGTATCAACATATGCAACGTCAGACCAGTAGATATCTGAACAGAATTTACTAACGAATGGGAGGAAGTCCAAGCACAGCAGCTTTGGGATTGCATCATCTGGCATCAGTGGCTCTCCTGTACATCCGATCCGGCCCTGAAGTTCTGCCTGTTTGTGCATGTATCCCATTGATTAGCCAGGCTGGTCCTCACCACCATGGGGAGAGGATGTACAGCAGAAAGAGAAGTATTTAAGCTCGAGTAGGCAGCGGTGATGGATGATTCATTTATTAAGGGAGTCACACTTGAGCAATGCCATTTGTGCAAGGGACTCCTCGTCAGCGTGACTAACAAGTCCACAATCTGGCCCCAAGTGCTTCTCAGCTGTCACATCGAGCTCCCATCGTTACTTGTGGCAATTATTGACAAGTACACAAGAACTGCCAAGAGTGGGGAGGGACACCACAAACTGCAGCAAGCCATAGTGGGTGTCATCTGCCACCTGCTCAGAGCAGTGCTGGGACGTGGTTTTGGCTGCATGTAGAGCCCTACAGGACATACCTCCTTTCAGACTTGACATTCACTGCTCCATCCCGAGTTTACTGCGTCCTTTCCTCACAGAGCAAAATGATTCAGCATCTTGCAGCCCTGTGTTGTATATATAGCATGTGCAAGGAGCAGGGACAGCATGTGAGGTGGTGGTGCTGAGTCTCTCTCCCTCTGGGCTGCACCAAGCTGCTGGCTTGGCTTCCCCATTGACAGGAGGCTGAAGGTTTTCTGCTTGGCACCTGGTAAGAAAGATCTGCTCATCAGCATGCTGGATAATTAGCTTTTATGGAGAATCCTGCAGTCACCTGAATCTGCCCAACTGCAGATGGGGAGGTGGAGTTGGAGTTGGAGGGGGGGAAGTGAGTACGATCACAGGTGCATCCTCCACTGCCAGTAAAGCACAGCAAATGGGTAAATTACTGCAATATTTTGATTGTTGCTGTTATATAGGAGAAGTCAAATGTCAGGCAATGCAGAAAGAGGCATCATTTTCCTTTTCTTGCAACAGTATTTTTATTACTTTTTCTTCACCAGCTTTCATCTGTGATGATAGCTTGCAAAGCCTATTTTACAATGTGGAAAGTATTTGAAATGCATTATAAAAATCTATGGATATGCTGCACAGGCATATTTTAAACTCTTACTATTTCCCTAAAGGCGTACTCTTCCACTTTCAGCTTTTTTAAGAATGTGAAGGAAATGATTGCCCATGCTGTTCATCAGACATTTTACAAGGCTTAACTTAAGACAAGGTTAAAAGACAAGATAGATCTTCAAGCAAAAGCTGAGATTTTGAAAATGAGGCCCTGCATTTGTTGAAAGGAAAGAACTATTAGACCTAGCAATTAATAGCAAAAAAGAGCAGCTGTATTATGCACCAAGCTCTCCCAGTGATGTCACTGATAAAGCAGTTACATTACACTCGTTTTAATAGCATACTCACTCAAACTGGCTTAAAAAGAACTTTTTTATTTTTTTTTTTTTTTTGCAAATCAGATGAAAAATCAGTGTTATGAGTTCAGTTTTATAATCTTCCGGTGCTATTTTCGATGAAAGCATAATTATTTATCACTTTCTCAGCTTGTAAGGCTCACTCGTGTATTTCAGTTAAACAGCTCTCGGTAGGAGAACGGTTTCTGAGAATTTACTGTACTTGACATAAGCATCAATACATGGGAAGAATAGATCTGAACGTATCTTGGAGCTGATAGCTGCTCTCTGTAGAGCACACTGGAGCCGTTTTAGCTGTAACTTACTTTTCATAGCACACCAATACTGTGCAGTTAGTTTTGCTCGTACATTAGAAGGGCAACAGGGTGAAGCAGTTACTTGTCTGGGCTTCCTCAGCTTAAATTGCATGTGATAGATGCTGGAATGTAGAGCTGTGAGAGGATGAATGCATGCCCAGTAACTGCCTTGAGGGAAATAGAGGTAAGCAGTTGAAGCAAAACACACTGCAGCTTTTGGTTTCAGCTTTGGGACATGAAAGCTTTTAATGTCATTGCTGTGCAGCATCGTTGTGCTGGCCAGATCCAGCAGCTTAGTCCGAGAGCACAAAATCAAGGAAGGCTGTAAGAGAAGGTGCTGCTTCTCTGCTGTATTTGCTTCCCCTTGTCCAGCTGTACTGACAGCAGTGGTGATGCTGGCTTGCCCGGGACCCAGAAGAAAAAGATGTTCCCAAGGGAGTTTGGTGCCATTTGCAGCAGAGCTTGACGTAGTTGAGGTTTGGTTTTCATTAGATGTGGGATGTTGAGCTGAGCAGCTCAGCCTGATCTGGTGCTCTTGCACTGCTTGAGGCTGAAGGCAGGGAGAGATGGAGGGAGCAGCATCCCCTTCCTGGCTGCCAGGCTTGTTCAGGATGTGAGCAGATGTGTGATCAGAGCAGCTGACAGGCTCCGTTCAACCCTGTGCGTTTCTGTGAGAGAAAAAAAAAAAAAAAAAAAAAAGAATATGATCAAACGGCATCAGTGTTCATTTCCCATGGAGTCCGGGGAAAAAAAAGACTATTAATCACCTCTTTAAAAGTTCATGTAAAAATGTATTGGTATGGAAACATGCTGGAGAGACTGGTACAGCTAACGATACCCTGGTGGCCTCTGATGAGGTATCCAGCATCCAACAGTCAACCCAGGGAATGCAAAATGATCATTATCCAGTCACCCTTATGATCATCCTTTTATACGCATGAATTATTTACTTAGTACAGGCTCCTTACACACTTGTTAATGAAAACCTGCTTTTCCATCGTAAGACCTGTACGATCTCTTCAGAGCATGTAATCCTTCTAACAGTGTTTATTTCAGATTCATTACGCTGTATTTTGTGTAACGTAATCTTTCACTGTCTAAATAGAAGATCCTTCAGAGCAGAATACCTGTTAGAAAGGACTCCTCAATACTCAGTCTTTCATTTTTTATTTTTTGAGAGAGAGAGGTGGGTGAGTGGTCTGTTTCAAATATTGATGCTCAGAGTCTCCAGGAGCCCTGAAATTTCATTCAGCCACACTGCTCTGTACCTACTCTTCCATTCTCAGTGCACCTTGCTTCTTTTATCCGTTGCCTCTCTTAGTCTTGCCCACTGGGTTTTGTTCTGAGTACCGTATTCCACTGTAGGATAATGCAGATCCTAAATTAAGAGTCTTGACTCCAGAAAAAGACCGCGAGGCTCTATTGTGATACAAATGATCAGCAGCATAAATTGCTCATCACTCACTGTTCATCACATTTTCTGAAGAGCACCAAAAATAAGACACTTATTTATAAATAGCTTAGCCTGCTAGTTTCCAGTGAAACTGAATTTTGTCTCTTCCCACCATTTTGACAGTGCATATAAATATGTAACATGTAGTTTATGTGAAAGTTAGCTGTTCCACGATGTCCTCTGTGGGCATTCACAACTCATCTGGGTTCACAGCAAAGGAATAAATGGCAAAATGAGGCTTGTGGGATGCAGCGTGTCACATTATTAGCATAAGAAAGATGCCTTGCTTAAAGAATGGGAGCTTGTTGCCCAGATCATACTGTTCTTGTATTCCTCCCCAGAAGTGTGCTTTAAGAGGAAAATGAAGTAAGAACTCATAGCGAATAATACATCTGATAATTACAGACATTTTTTCTGCATGAAAAACACCTGAGATTTCTGCAACAAGGATGAACAATGAAGGCATTAGGTATAACTGCATCCTCAAGTCTTCCAGAAATGCTTCCTTTCACTTCACTCACTTTGAACAAGGACCAGTTTGAGATATGGTTTTAGTTGCTTGGCTAAGCCACATGGCATTTTTTTTTCCCATCCAGTCTGATGAGCATGAGAACTGAGATATCCTTGGAAACTGAAACTAACAGATAGTGAAGGTGTTAATTCCTGCTGTTCACTTT
This sequence comes from Callipepla californica brunnescens, assembly GCA_023055505.1. Taxonomy (NCBI): domain Eukaryota; kingdom Metazoa; phylum Chordata; class Aves; order Galliformes; family Odontophoridae; genus Callipepla; species Callipepla californica. The sequence continues at coordinate 1,235,071 of JALIRH010000025.1, read as the reverse complement.
CTACAAACTTCTGTCCTGGTGCAATTTGATTACTCAGATGAAAGGAAGTGTTGAGTACAAGAAGAGCTGTGTGAGTATCTGTGGTTGTTTCTGATGCATTTGCTATCATTAACTAAAGCAAACCAATATACTCAGGCTTCCTGTTCTTTTAAGCATGGTCTGGCTTTGCTGATGATGAGGAATTAGTCTAACAAATCTGTGGCTTGCTGCTGTGATATTGAAACTACATTCACAATTGATCTCAGCATGGCTATCCATTTTAATCTTTAATTTTACGTGTTTGCACCTTATCTGCACCAGAGATTCCCTTCACTTAAACATGTGTAGAAAACCATCCACTGAATAAGATCAGGGATAACTGAGACAATCCATCTTATCGTGAGTCCTACATACTCTGCTGTTATGAGAGCAAATGCATGTCTTCCAAGACAAAATTATTACTGGTCTTATTAGTAAATAACAACCAACAGTATCGTTTGTTACTGTCAGTAAGAGGAGAGGAAATGAGGATTCAATGTGACCATTGAGCAGAGGAGTTGTGACAGGAAATCCAGTGTTCTCCAGCTAAAGATTAAAAACCTGCAGGGAAACGTGGTGGGATAAGGTACTGGACAGCCAAACATCCTTTATTGGAAGCTTGGCACGACTGCAGGTATTTAAATCAGTGTTCCTAAGCACGTACTCAGTCTCCAGTCAGTTAAGGAATGGTCTCCAAATAAACACTGCTTACCTTGCCTTCGTTTCAGGAAAGAACCAAAACAAACCTTCCACAGAAGATGCTGCTCTGTGTGTCTCTCCCTGCCTTTTATCCTTGCAGCTGGCTGGCTGTTTCAGTCCTGTTTATTAATAATACATCCTAGTGTTCTGTGTGGTACCACCGAGAGTTTTAAGCAAGGAATTTTGCAGAAGATTTTAGATCCCTTGCTCAGATGGGGCAGTGCAACCTTCGGGTCAATGCAAAATATCAAAATTCAGAGCTTACATTAGTTTTGCCTTCTTTAGCTCCATCCCAGGTCTTTTGAAAAACTGACCAAGACTTGCATTCAGGAGCTGGAGTCATGTAAACAGCGAGAGAAAAGTGAAATAGAAAGGAAAGGACATGTTCCTGTTTCTCTGGGAAATAGGCTGTTTTTGTGGTTTTAATTATAGGTTCTCTCCCCCTGAAGCAGCACTGTTTCCTGCAGCTTCGATCATATGTTCTTGTCAAACTCGTAGGAGCAGTGCTCTGTCATCTCTTCCTTTCAGGTTGTCTGAGGGAATTAGGTGCTTCTCTACAGTGCTAGCAGAGAGTTATGAAGACTTACTGAGCCAGAACCTACTGATGTGGATCCCTGATCCCTCAGCGTGGCACACCACCAGGCTGCAGAGTTGCTGTATGTTATCTGCATGCAGATAGACAGACACGAGCGTCTTGCCGGGATTAGTGGGACACGACGCTCTTGTATTTTATCACAACTGCTTACCCGTGTCAGAATCCCTGGGTGTGCTTCATTTTCACTGGTTCTTATCCTCTCCGTTAGGAGGATACAATCACCCACTCAAGAAGCAGAAATAGTGCATGACTAACTATGTCATGGAACAAATGATTAGCACTGAGTAGTTTGTGCTAGCTGTTTGCAAACAATCCACGTGCCGACAATTATGCCGAAGCAATTTTGTGAATACCTAACTCTGTGGTATTTGCATAACTCAGGATGAGCTCCTGGATCATTAAATCTTTTAACTTCTGCCAAATTCGCCAGTGCCCTTCCTTCAACTTGGCCGTTGTGCTGGGAGTGTGGACCACAAGGCCTTCCTTAGCAAAGGAGATGGGAGGAATGGTACTTCTCCAACACGTTGCAGCTGCTGTGCTGTGCAAGTTTATACACCGCCGAGTGCAAGGGAGGGCAGCCACTCGCAGGCAGATCTGCAGAAACAGCCAGTGTTTGTGGATTTACTGTTACACAGGCCGAGATGCTGATTTGCCCCAGCTGTACCCAGCCCACATGCAGAGATCTCAATCTGGCTGCCATGCGTCAGAGCACTAGTTGGGTTCATTAGGGCCAGCTCGTCATCCGCCTGCTGACCTTACGGTTAGGGAGTTGACCTAATGAGCTCCTGGTGCTGATGCAAGACTTTGTGGTGGGCAAGAGTTGGTACAGAGCTCGGTGCTGACAAGAGTTCATTGATTCCTTTAGTGTAGAGTATTTGAGAGTGTTTTGTTTCATGGATGCATGCAGCCCTCCTGGATCCTAAAGCACAGAGCTCTTAAATACCCAATATACTTGGGAAACTGGTAGTTTAAAGTGAGCAGGGTGGTTATCAGCTGTCACAAGGCTGTGCAAACCTGACATGACCTCAAGGAGGAGATGCATTATTTTATAAGAGGGGGGATACTGAAGTGGTGGAGATCTAAAGGGGTTGCAGCAGAAGGTGAGTCAGTATAGAAAATGAGATTTGTAAAGCCTTTCACCTTGTTCCCGCACTACAAAACATTCTGCCCATCAATAATGCCCAGCCTGTTAAATGAATACTATTACTTTCATTACATTTTCATAAATGAAGCCAACCCCAGTAACCTGCCACAACAACATTTTCCCTTTCCCCCTTGAGAAACAAAAAGTAGCAGTGTTCTTCCTTATGAAGATAGGATGACGGCCTTTATTTACAGTGAAGCAAAGTTCACATGTAATTTCATCAGAGTCTTATCCAGATACTCCTCGCTATTCTTTTTCTTTTTTTTCTGTACGGGTAAAAAGTACAAAGGCTGCTCTGAAAATAATGCTTCTCATTTTATTATGATGGCCCTTGCCACCAGAGGCTGATGTTGGTGGTATGGCAGTAGAGGCTGAACCATCGTGACATTACCCTGTTACATGTCATTAGCATGTGATAGATGGCAGCTGCAGGGCAGACTGACAGAATGGTGTCTGACATGGGAGTGTCTATGAAGCAAAGGTGTGTCACTGAATTCCTCCGTGCAGGAAAAAAAATGGCACCCAGTGACACTCATCAGCATTTGAGATGAATCAAGTGGAGGTGTGAGCATAGAGAGGTGATGAGTGGTGTACTTCAGCAGTGATGACAGCAACAGTGGGTCACCTCTGCTGGTGCAGTGTGTGTTATGTTATGAGTGTGACTTTTGTTCAAGCTGGTGAAAATGCATAACTAATGGTGATGACTGTGTTGAAAAAAATAGCGTTTTGTAGCTGAGGATCTGCTCTATCAGTGTTCTTTTGCTCTTCATATCTATTGTAGTTTCCATTGTAATAAATAGGATGCATTACTTTTGGAGTCACCTACATTCATTGACCTTCTCTATCACCACAGGCTTTGCTTGTATTGTGCTTAATTACTTCTGTTTCTAGTTAACAAAAGAAGATCTAATATTTCTTCAGGACTGCACAGCTTTCCAGTATCTTTCAACTCTGTGCATTGCAGTAGCATTCATTGCTGAAAGGAGCTGGAATTTTCAAGTGCCACTCCATGAGATTTCCACGGGGGAAAAGCCTGGCTCAGTTCCTCAAGCTAAGTCAGTGATGCATTCCAGAAAATGAGCTGCAGCCTCCCCAAGCCCCTGGTAATGCATTCCAAAGGGAGAGGCTGTGCACTTGTGTCTCATTTCAAGGCCAGCAGACCCAGACCTCCTGAGACCTCCTGCCTTGCTTTGGAGCAACACTTGCATGGTGAAAACAGACCTCAGCTCCCTATCCTTATGAGCATCCTGGGTTCCATCTGGACACTAGTTCAAACAGCACCATCTTTTCCCATCCTTTGCCTTCAAGTTTGCGAGGAAAGGATAGTAATTGAGGAGTGATGCTTCATGGGGATCTTCAGCCTCACCAGCAGCTGCAGGCCAGTCCTCTGCTGCACATGGAGAAAACAAAAAAACAACTAAAGGAAGGCCATAAGGCAGAAAGCTCCCTCCTTGTGACAGAACCACAGGAGTGCAGCAAAGCTCAGGGGCCAAGGCCACCAGCAATGATTTGCCCTTGTGGTGCTTTCACACTGTTGCAGCAGAAGGAGATCTGCAAGGTAAAGCTGATGAGCTGCTTCTGATGGTGAAGTGCTGGAGCCAACTGCACTCACCATGGGCATGAAGAATTCAAGAGGTGCTGTTATGTGGCTGGTGCCTACATCTTGTGATCAATGTCAACTATTGTCAAGTGGTGGTCACACCTTTACCAGGTGGTCACGCCAAGCGTGGTGTGCTGTGTTTCCCAGCATGTATGGCTACATATTTTTCTTCAGTCTGTGCCCATTGTCACATATCACATGTGTGAGAGTGGCTTAAAGGCTAGAAAGCATCAATTGCCATCGTTCCGCTGAATTTGGATTCAGTGCAATGGAAGGAAGGATTTGAGTCATTCATATCTCCGTGCTGTCACGTTACTGTTGGCCTGAATGTCCATATTAGCTGCTAGTAGCTGTAATCTATACAAATATTTGTGTACAGTGGAGAGATAATACTACTATATGTGTACTGTCAAGTATTCAGATTAGAACAGAAGAGTAGATCACAGCAAGGAGCTGTAAATATCTGCCTGATCAGATATTATGAATCATGGTCATGGTATCAACTTCTGATGAATTCTCCAAGCTCCACCACAGTGCCACAGTAACTGCTCTGCGAGCTACCTTTGCAGTAAGGTCTGCCTTTATCACATTATGATTATTGGTAAGTTGTTTATGCACTTGGAATTAATGAAGAAGTCTGAGCATTCAAGTGCTTGGCAGGCATCAAGTCCTGACGAGGCAAGCATCACTGAGTCAGTAAGAGGAGTCCAGAAGGACAGATGAGTGTGCTGTCAGTACAGCAGTGGTGCTTATGTCCAAAGTGCTTAACAATAATTCATAAAATAAATGTATTTGTTTCTTCACACATTCGTTTATCTCTTGAGGCAGCAGTGTCTAGAGTGGGTAGAACAGGAATTTTGAGCATTAGATTCCGCTTCTGGCAAGATCTTGCTATATCCTCTAAGATATGTGACTTAACCTCTTTTTTTTTTTTTTCCCTTTGTCCCTTCAGATCCCTCTCTGTGCAAAGAGATGTGAAATATTTATCTTGCTGTAAGCTGCAGGACTTCTAGGGCAGAAAGCCACTCCGCAAGGGAGAAACCCAGACGTGCTGTGGTGTTCGTACCCTGTAGTGCTCACTCATGCACTGTACTTCAGCAGGGCCATCCTTGTCTTGCAGAGAGGAGCTTACATGCAAAGGGAACGCAAAGCAGGGCAGGGATTTCAAGTGGGATTGCTCAGTTTCTATATTTGACGCACAGCCAGGGTATCTTCCTCCTCCTCTTTTAACTCCTCTCCCCCTCTGCCTTGGTAACAGCACTGTGCAGTCAGTTGCACACTTCTGTGGGAGGCTGCTGTGTGCTTGGTTGGAAGCTTAAACATTTCTGCTTTTGGTGGAGAGGGAGCTCTGGATTGCAGAATCACACCTTGTTTGTCTTCTGCAAGACCAGAAGGGAAATTTGTGAAGAGCATGACAAAGCTGCTAAACTGTACATTTGCCTTGCCTGTTTTTTTAATGTTGGTGTTGGTGGTGTTTGTTTTTTTTTTTTTGTTTGTTCGCATTTGCTTGTTACTTTGCTTATGACAGAGAATTAAGAGGGAAAAATCAAAAGTAAGTGTAAGTTAACTGAGCTTTGCTGCATTTTCAGAAGTCGTGCTTCCACCTCCTATTGAAGGAATGTAAACCTGCAGCACAGAAGCCAACAAACACAGAATCACTGAATGTCTGGGGTTGGAAGGGACCTCAAAGCCCATTCAGCTGCAGCCCCCTGCCTTGGGCTGGTTGCCACCCCCCAGCTCAGGCTGCCCAGGGCCCTGTCCAGCCTGGCCATGAGTGCCTCCAGGGATGGGGCACTCACAGCAATATGGGCAGCTGTGCCAGGGCCTCACCACAAAGAATTTCCTGCTAACATCTAACCTAAATTTCCCCTCTTTTAGTTTAAAGTTATCTTCCTTGTCCTGTCATTATCAAACCATGTAAGAAATCGGACTCCCTCCTGTTTATAAACACCCCTCAAGAGCAGCCTTCTCATCTCCAAACTGAGCAAGCCCAGCTCCCTCAGCCTGACTTCATAGGAAAAGTGCTCCAGACCATCTTTGTGGCCCTTATCTGGACCCACTCCAAGATCTCCACATCTTCCTTGCGCTGGGGACACCAGACCTCGGATGGCAGAGCCCTACCATGCACTCAGGGGTACCTGCAGGGATACAGCCTGGCCACCTGGCAGGTGCCTTCAGGCAAGCAGTGGGTGTCTCCTAACTGGTACCCAGAGCTTGCTGTTCTTCCCCACTGATTGTGCCCCCTGGCATTGCCCACTCCCTGTGCTCAATGCAGGGGGGAAAAAAAAATCTGGCAGACGGGAGGGCTGGAGTGCTCCCATGGAAGTCTCTGCATCCAGCGAAAAAAAAAAATAAATCTGCAGGATTTGTTTTTTAGAAGAGTTGCTTGATACAGTTTTTTTCTTTCTCGCCCCCTTCCCCTAAGAGCTAATTATAAGTCTTTCTAATTTCCCAGCTTTCTAATTAAATCCTTGGTGTATTAAATAAGAAACCTCAAGCAGAGATTTTTAAATGCTGTTCCTGATTTTAAGCCAAGCAAGTACACACAGAATTCACCTTAGAGCCGTGATTTACATGTCTAGCCTCATAAAGATGAACTACTAACTTAATTCACCCTGGCCTTTTTTAATGGAGTTAAAGAGATCGGTCTTTGCAAGCTTAATTCTCAGCTTTCCTTCATACAAAAAATCAATACAGAGTAAAATGCACCTGCAGGTGAAATTAATCCTGTGCAACATGCCCAGAACAAGGCCCAGCATGGAGGATCGATGGTGAGCTGGTGCATAAAATCATAGAATCGTTAGGGATGGAAAAGACCCCTGAGATCATCAAATCTAGCCACCAACCCATTCCCTCTCTGCCCCCCACCCATGTCCCTCAGTGCTACATCTATACATTTCTTGAGGAACCAGATCAGGGTTTATTTCTCCCTGGTTTCCTCCAAGGCATGGCCTCAGGAAGAACAGGAAAGGCTTTCTGATATGATTGCCACCTCTTGCCATGTTTGTTTCCAGGAACAAATAGCTTAACTTCACTCTACTAGGCTGCAAACACCAAGTGGGGCTGCAGAGCCAGTTGGCAGGCTTCTTGTCATCTGAAAAATAACACAGGACGCACTGGGTGGGTTGGAGGTGTTTGTAAGCTGGGCTGAAACTGGACCAGTGGGTGGAAAAGGTGCTCCAGTTTTTGTTCTTGCTGCCAGTGTTAATAGTGAATAAAATCTAATTGGGTAAAGTGCTGCGTGGGTACACAGGGTACTTATCAGCAAGGACAGCAGCAGCTTTTGTAGAATGAGATCAAACTTATTCTACCTTCGTAGCCAGAACCAGCCTGCTCATACTGCCCTCATAGTCTGTGTTTTCTCCTGGAATCTGTTTCTTGTGTGAGAATTTTGCTGATGCCTAAAAAGCCAGGAAATACTGAAAAGCAAGCACACAGCTTCTTGTGCTTGTGGAAGAGTATCATTTTCTTGTGATACGCTGCAAAGAGCCCATCTCGCTGTTGGGAAGATGGAATCTGCTGTAACCAGGCATGGGTGGGAATGCCATTGCAAGAATCCTTCTCACAGGGGAGCCTGGCAGAGCTGATATGCCAAGGAGTGCAGTGGGGAACAGCGCTTGGCAACATGCGTCATAATTACAGCCTTGGTTGCCAAATTCTTTGTCAACTTTCACGTTGTGCTAATGGTAGTCCTCAAGAGCGAGGCATTAGAGCAAACGCTGTGTGCAATTAGCGTGAGCTATGGAAATATGCAAAGCCAAGAATTTACTGTTAGTCTAATTAAAGTCCTAGCAGTCTAATCAAAGTAGTGTTATTGGTCCCGTTGCAACGATACTTGCAGACAAATTATCCAAATAGAACAGCTCGTTCTCAGCAGTGACACAGTTCAAGTTGTTGTATGTGCACTTCTGCTATCTCTTTTCACACCTTTCTCAGCCTTTTTCGTGTTTCCATTCATCTCTGGGTCCTGAGGTCAGCATCACAAATCTCCTTTTTGCGGAGCAAATGCATTTGTCTTTTCAAGGGGTCAATAAACAGAAGCAAATGGGTGTCTGCTGGTCTCTAAAGGTCAGGGTATTATGGGACCAGTACACAGGAGGCAGATCTGTAACTTCACAGCCTCAAAGTCCGTGCACTGTCCTCTCCCTGCTAACACGGTTTCAGTTCTGCTGATGGCATCACTGCTGGACACCCAGCTACTCTGGCTGCACCAGAAGATGCCATGCTGCTTTAATAACTTGTACTAAACATTGTTTTCAAACTTCCACGCTTGTAGTGCTCCTGAAAGATGTGACTCTGTGGGACTGCCCCTGTGATTCGCATCCTTTGCGAGAGTGAAAAATCTGTAGCTGGGTGGCTGCAGCAGGAACGCCTGCTGAGAAGTGCTGTGCACAGAAGCTGCAGTTTCGACGAGGTCAGCTGTAGGAAAATGTGTTACTGGGAAATCACACTGCAAACAAAGCCCGGGGTAGAGCTGGCAAAGATCACCATAGGCTTGGTGCTCTGTGCTCACCTGCATGTCACAGCTGCGTTCTTTAACATTGCTGAACTTAGAGAAAACAGTGCTGTGCTGTAAGGAGTTGTCTGTTGTGGCTAATACTTGCATTTAACACTCCCTGGCATCTTTTGTCCAAATGTTTACAAGGGCTTTGCTGATGCTGATTATGAATCACATCTTCTTTCCAGAGAAGGGAGGATTCCTTAGGTAGCTGTTGAGGCAAGGAAGGAACAAGTAGTCATTTACCAAATGCCATGAATTAATGGTCAGGTTAAAAGCAGACAGTAATAATTTGGATTCTTTTCAAGGAGTGTAGGCTTTAAAAGCAAGCAAATACCTTGTCTCCCACATTTCTACCTCCCACTTACATTACTAGAGCACTTGGGAGCCAGAGTCACAGACAAGGAGCCAGCCACCTTTCTCCCATACAGTGCACACCACAGACTAGAGGTGATCCTCCAGAGCACTGCATTGGCATTTTAATGATGGGGGGAAAGCCTCTAATGGAGAATTAGTGCAACTCCCCTTGATGTATTTGTGCCATCAATCACCTGTCTTCTAACAGTAATGACATGTCTTCTGGAAGGAAAAACTATTTTGGCTCTTGGCATTTGTATGAAATATTCTCTGTTGAACTTTAAATGTTGGTTTTTCCCCCCCCTGGAGCAAAGAACACCTTGAAGTTCTTGAAGTAGTATTACTTACGATAATTTATAAATGGCCGTGAAGATAAATAATGGGTCTTTCTTTCCAAGAACAGCTGAATGTTCTTATTTTATACTGCCTGTTTGACCTTGTAGAGAGCTGTACTTATTCAGATTAGTTTGAAGTTTTTGTATGTAGTCATTAGAGATGTTAAGCAACCCAAATTCATGACTGTCTGGTCGAACAAGAGAAATCATTCTGAGGACAAACTAAGACAATCCTTAAATTAATCCTTCATTATTATTGTTGTTGCTGTTGCCATTGTTGTTTCTTTTTAAATCAACAGTTAGTGCCTTGTTAGGATTTGCTGATAAGCATTGCATGGACAGTTGCCAGGCTTCTTTTGCTGTAAGAATAAGAACGGCTTTAGCTAGTTTGAAGTGAGTTTCCTCTCTTGGAAGCTTTGAATCCGTCTGCAAAAAAATAGCCATTCTTTGGGGATCTGCCCTGTTTCAAATTATACTCGTGTTCAAACAGGTGTATATGTGGACAGAGAAGATGTGAAAGATGATAAAAAAAAGAGTTAGTAAAGTCATCCACCTCTTCTTGGGCCAGTGCAGGATAATTTCTTTGTTTGTGTTACATAGATGAATAGTTCTAATCATCCGGGTCTGGGATTTTCTTCCCCAGAGAAACAAAAGATGGGATTATTTTTCTGTTGAAGTAGCAGAAGAAATTGGTATTTTTAATCACTCTGGTGCTGTTTAAGTGATGTTCAAGTGTTCTGGATGAAGGCCTGAAGTCTGAATGTAACACTTAGTGATGTCCATGAGAAGCCTTAGGGGGTTTAGGTGGGGCTGGATAAAGGCCAGAAGCAGCATTATAGCGAGGCTCCAGCATTTGATACCAAAGGCATGCTGGGCTCTTTGGGCTAATGAGTGAGATGCAGAAATGAAATTTCCTTGGCTGAAGGAGAGCTCTAAGCTCCCTTTCTCACTGCGTGTGGTGTGAGATCATCAGTGACCCTGCTGAAGGGTCACTTTCCCAACTCCTCACCTATCTCCTGAATGCACCAGCAGCCATTCTCTGGCTGGCTGGGCAAACAGTGGGACCTCTCCATCCAGAGCCCTTCCTGCATTCTGACAGCTGCCAACACAAAATCCTCTTTGAAGCGTTGCAGTTTCAACAGCAAGGCAGCTATCAAATAAGATATTTGATAGCATCTTTCTTTTTGGCATGAAAAGAAGAAGCAATAGGTAGGCACTCCGTCTGTAGGGAGCTGGGTTTTAAGCCTAAACTTGGTCATTTCAACCATGGAAGAAAGAGCTTAGTTTTTGAGGCTCCAGCATCAGCTTGCTCACAGCTGCCATTCAGCTCTGCTTGTAAAGCTGTGAGTCCCCACAGCTGCAATGAAAGTCAGAAGGTTTTTTTTTCTTCTGTTCAGCAGAGGTTTCTCTGATGTAATTATATAACTTGTTTTCTCTTTTGTTTCTTATCATAAATATACATTTGAATACTGCCTTTGCCCATGAGAATCAGCGGGGAATAATATTTTCAGTGTATTATTTACTTTTACAGTTAGAAAAAATTATTCACATTCTTTTTTAACTCTGCAAATGAATCTATCATAATGTCAAATAAAATGTCACTGTGGCCATGTGTAATTAGCATTACAAATTTGGCTGAAGAGTTAAATGGTCAGATCCTGCAGGGTGCAAGTCACTCTCGCTCCAGGCATTGATTACGTTCACAAGATTTTCCTTTACTAAGAGTGGATCTACAGATGACTGAAACAGAGCCTAGAAAAAGAGTTCATTGATGAAATGCAAATCATGTATGGGGTGTTAAGTGAACCTGCTATCTCAAGTATCTCAGGCAATGGAAGTAAAAATTGCTCTGGTTGCAATGCAGAAAGCAAATCAGTAGTTAACTGTCTGGTTTTGTGTAGAGAGCTGAAACACGTCAGACCATGTAGAGTTTAGTGTTCCATGACTGGCTTGGTCTGAAGCCCACTGGAAGTCAGTGGAAAGACTGATGGTATCTGATCCAAAGGTGATTAATCAGAAAATAAGGATCCTAGGCTTGTTAGTTACCCAGGAAAAGTTGAACTCAAGATATCATAGCTGGTTTATAAAACACGAGCTAATTATGTGCAGTAAGTCATTAAGTCTTCATAAACATTGAAAGTGCTTTTGCTACCAGAGACTATGTAAATACAAACACATCATTAAAAATAAATTCCAGTTAACATTATTCAAATGAGTTTTAATTTTCTGTGTAATGTAGAGAAATACTGATGCAAGTCATTTCACCTTTAATGACAGCTTAAAGTAAAATTGAAACAAAGCAATTGATTTTCCATACAAGAATTAATTGACAGTTTAACTGAAGCTGTCAAAATTTACTAATTTCCGAAGCCAAGTAATAAAGGTGCCTGCCTAAGAATTTTGATAAGGATGGATGGGCACAGTTCAATACACTAATATTATCTCATAAATCTTCTGTTTCCTGATAAATAAAAAGTTATACACATCTAAACTGTTATTTGTCATAAGCCTTTGCTCTGAAATTATGCAGCCTCAGTGATCGCTATTGAATCACTGAATAGGCAATTTTTGTAAGTTCCACATTAAAAAGCAGTAATGTTTTATTTTATAGAAAAATGAATCATCAAAAATACATAAAAGCTCATCAAAGACTGTATTCTGATATGTGACTTTATCCGTGTAATTTTTTCAGCCCACCCTAGGTTCAGCTGCATCCTACAGATGACAAATCAACCTTTTGAAATAAAATTACAAAGGTATTAAATCCAAATATCTCAAAACATCACTGCATCTTTAATTGAAAGGTTCTTTTGCATACAAAAACAGTGAGATCAACCAGCATTTCTTTATATGAACCCTGTAATTGGTTGTGTTGTGAACCAGCCTGGCCCATCAGGTATCCCTGCCCTTAATCCCAAGCTCAAAGCAGACATGAACTGATGGTAAAACAAAGTTCCCTGGTGATTCCTAAAGTCAGCGGGCTTGTTTGCATGAGGACTTGCTGAAAGTTAAGCAAAACACAGAGGCCTTATAACTGATTTTTCTATAAAAGTCTGAAGACGAGTTTGTTGTCAGTTCCTTTCAGATTCCCATTTGATCCTGGAACACTTCATGCTGCATTTCAGGGCTTCAAGTTTACCTCATCTTCCACCTGAGATTTCCCACAAGTGCAGTGGAGCTTGTCTTCATCTGCACTTCTTAGGAAAATATATCCAGTTTTCTACCCCCAGAGGGGAGTTTTTCTATATGTGCTCAGTAATGTTTCCTGTGGGTACTGTGTAATCCCCAGAGCCCCTAACATGTAATTTTTCCCTGTTGTGTATCTTTTTTTTTTTTTTGCTTCCAAAGTGTTTTGACACCGGTACTGGAAGGATTGTGCTGGGAAGAAATCTTAGGTAATGTGAAACAGCACTGCGTTTAGCATGGGGGCATACAGATCTAGAGATATCTGAACCTGCTGGGTAAGGTAAGGTGCAGCATCAATTCTCATGCACTTAGCCATACTGCCTGCTGGGAATAATCCCCAGAATGTATTGGAACCCACATTGCCACTGCAAGGCATCAGGGAGAGTAATTGCCATGGGCTGAGCCCAGACTGGGGACAAATTAGACAGTGCAAATGCTCATGTTTGTTTTCTGGAAGCTTTTTTCAGGAGTATGGATACGAATACTCTTGCTCACTTCTATTGGTCATCAATACAGGGTTGTTTTTCTGTGTCCAATAGATTTTTTCTTTTTTATCTGCACATACACTATAAGAGCTGTAAAGCTATGATTGAGATGCTGTGCTTCTGAATGTACCTGAGAATTTTGGTCTTCCTGGAACTGTAAGTACAGGTTGTGTGCTGTCTTTCTCATGTGCAAAATGTCCTACTTTTATTGAATAACTTACTTCTAAACTAAAAAATTAACTAAGTCAATAGCCTTGCAAGATTGTTTGGAGGCAGACCATTTTGTAAAAGGTGACGGGGCTTTTACTTGATCTTCGGTGGAGGACAGAAGGAAAACTTTCTGTTCCCTTCTGTTTCAACTGAGAGACAAACTGGAGTTTATTTACTGTATGAGCTCATCATTTCAGCCAGAAAAGTTTGTCTTAATTGAGTTTTCAGACACTAATTTATTCAAATCAGCTTCCCAAATCCAGGTATTATGTGCAAAGCTTTTCTCTGTGCTAATCATGTATTTTAATTAATAGGCAGTGTTTAGCATAGAGTTCACAGAGTCTGCACGGCTTAGCTTCTTGTGCATTCAGTAACTTGTCCTTTATCAAAGAGTCAATCCTCTTGCGTTTTATTGGCAGTACATGATGTGCATTGATTGTGGACATTGATCTATTCAATTAGCTTATTTATGTGTGTGAAAACGAGCCACTGGTACCAAAACCAAGAGGTAACAAAAGAGCTGAGAGCTTCTTCAATTGAAGTATTCTCTTAATCAAGCTCTGAATTTTAATAATCTGCTCAGGAAAACACACGATGAGTTCATGTAGCTACAGATGAACACAGTGAAAGCTTGCTGCTTATAAAAGGTGTTTAGCTATTCCGTTTGTTCATTTTGTTTTTTTTTCTTTTTCAGTTTGTTTTTTATTTGCCGCATTCTACCTCTTGCATCTAAAGAGGGGAGCCAGGGTTTCATTTTAGTATGTTTCTGATTATTTCAGATTTAGAATGGCATTTCTGAGATCCATCCAAGGTGGAGCCTGTAATGAGCACTAAATACTGCTAAAATCAAAGGACAGAATTTTATATTAGCTTTAAACAGAGTAAAGGTCTGATCCCTCTCATATATAGTGCACTATCTACCTAAAATGTAAGAGCATGAGAAAGAGACCTGAAGGGATTAGTGACTTAGGAATGGATCAAAAGATTACGAATCTCAGGAACCTGTGTAGGATAATATATAATTTGAGGGGGCGTGAATACCAGCAAATGTTGACATGAAGTCACAACAAAGATCTTACGAGCCAAATCAAATCCTGAAACTGACTTCATAACTGACTTCATAGTAAAGCTGTAACAGAGGACTGTCAACTTCTGAGCTGAAACCAAGCATATGAATTAACCTCACATCCTCCCTCCTTTCCTGCAAAAGATACAGCAGAGGGCAGTGGTATTGGGAAATGTAACTGGTTACGTTCTGTTCTACCATCAGGAACATAAAAATATAAGTCTGGAATGTCTATTTATCAAGTATTTTCCAGCTCAGATATCACAATCACAGAGTGTGCACATCTTAGCCTTTGCACTTTCAGTTACTTGCCCTTTACCAAGAAATCAATCTTCCCATGTTTTATTAGCATTACATGATGTGCATTGGTTGTCAGTGATGATCTGTTTCATTAGTTTGCTCATGTGTCTGCGTAGGAGAAGTCCACGACAACTACTCAAAAGAAACAAAAAAAAGCAACCACACACACACACAAAACACTTCTCACTGTTCACTGAATGTAAGCATCACTGCTGTGATTGAATGCAAATAACAGTCTTACTTTCTCACGTGATCTGTTAGAAGAAAATGGAATTCCATGATTGAGAATGCCAAAAAATCCAGAAATACAAATGGTTTTTAAGAAATACGAATTGTTGGAAACAGACTCTTTGATGATTATCGAGGTTGACTCAGATTCTAGCCCAGGAAGCCCTTGGTTCATTGTCTGTATAAGTTGGGTAGATCTAAGTTTCCCAGTTTCTCACACCATTACCTGGATCAACAACTGCTTACTTTGATTAACAAGACTGAACATATAATCCTCACATAGAAAATGCATTAACTTTGGTTCCAGCTTGTTTCTAATTAAAATATTTTGTATTTTTAACTACAGAATCCCCTCCACCTGCAGATGAGTTTAGAAAACTCATTGAGCTCTGATGCTGATGTCACATTCTCAATCCTTGCAATGAACAACTGGTACAATTTCAGCTTAATGGTATGCCAGGAGGAGTGGAACATCACAGATTTTCTCTTCCTCACGCAACAGAGCTCCAAGTTCCACCTGGGGTCTATTATAAACATCACAGCAAATCTCACTTCAACCAGTGACCTTCTGAACTACCTACAGTTTTACCTGGAAAGCATCAAAGACACAACATCTACCATGGTCATGTTTGGATGTGACATGGAAAAAACAAGGAGAATTTTTGAAATAACCACCCGATTTGGTGTGATGCCTCCAGAACTTCACTGGATTATTGGGGATTCACAGAACGTGGAAGAACTGAGGACAGAAGGTTTGCCACTCGGTCTCATTGCTCATGGCAAGACGACCCAGTCTGTCTTTGAACATTATGTGCAAGATGCGATGGAGCTGGTAGCAAGAGCTGTAGCAGCAGCCACCATGATTCAGCCTGAACTAGCCCTTATTCCAAGTACAATGAATTGCATGGACACGGATGAAAAAAATATAACCTCAGGACAATTTTTGTCAAAGTAAGTTTGTTGTTGTTGTTGTTGCTGTCTGTAGCTAGCATTTGTGGTATCGAACAACATCTTAATTTTCTTTTTCCTTTCCAGCCATTCTCAGTAGACTGGCCGTAATGCTGTTAACCCTTACTAATACATGCATTTGTTTCAGTATTTCTTCCTGCTTCATTACCTCTGGAGACATAATGAAACCTAAACTTAGCCGTAGAGGGAGGTGAGGCCTGTTATGTAAGAAGATCCTGTTCCACAGAAGCAGAGTTACTGTAGTGAGTGTGTAGGCTCAGCTACAGCCTAAGCTCTGAAAGTATCTTGTGATTATGTTTTTGTGGGAGAAGTCGAATTCTCTCAGGTTTTGAGATACCTGAGAGAATACAAAACACAAAAAGGGTATTTGTGCTACGAAGGAAATGAGTATAAAGGCAGGTGTGTTTTCAGGCTCTTGCTAGTATGCGTCCATGGATCAGGAGGAAACAAACAAAAAAATCCTTGACCATTTCAGACACCACTGCTGCAAAGCTGAGAGCTGTAAAAGCTACAAGTGCTAGAAATGAAATCCTCTGCAGGGTGGTGTGAGAAGCTCCTCTTTCAGCCTCTAAAACTATTCCTGTATACCCGTTATTCCCAAAACCACCTGGAGATTAATGCCTACAAATATTTGAGGCTTTAACATGAGAAAGATGCATGGTTCATTTTAAAAACAAAAAAATGTCCTTGTTACTTGTGTGTAGTCATCAACTGTTTACATTCAGTGACTGCTGTGTATTTTCACCCCATTACGTCTGGTTTTTAGCCTACAGATTTTAAAGGAAATAGGACAATAGGGTTAGGATAAGAGTTCTTGAGTGTTACGAACAATAGTTTGAGGACTAGAGGAAGGGTCAAAGAGAAACAAAAGCAAAAACACTTTTATGTATTCCTACATAATATTTCTTTGTCACTGTTTTCTTCAAAAACTGACTAGCTCTTACACAATGAACCTGTTTGGTTGTTGTATTTTTCACATCTATGAAATATCTTGTTTCTTGGTCCTATGGAAGCCAAAAAAGGTTCAGAAGGTAGGGAGACATCTGTTCTTAGAATGAATGACTTGAATAGGCTGGGAAAAGACACAGTTTATGGGGGATGTGATAGAAATAGATTCATAGATTCATATATTCATTAGGTTGGAAAGGACCTACAAGATCATCTAGTCCAACCATCCTCCCACCACCATCCCTACCCACCAAACTACTAAACCAAATCCCTAATGTACAAAATCGCTAGTGAAATGGAGGGAGCAGCCAGATAAATCATTCATTGTCTTTTTGCCTACAAGAAACAAGGGAAATGAAGTCAACAAGGTTCAGAACAAATCAAAAGCAGCACTTCATACCACTGCGCAGTGGTAAAAAACAGTACACAGAGTACATCTGTAAGATTTCTGCTGTAAATTCAACTAATACTAGCATTTTAAATGAGTTCAAAAGGAGGGCTGAATGAAATGCCTGCAAGAAAATTCAGAGGGAGCAGCACCACACTGATAAATCACAGCAGGTTCTGGAAATGCATGGAACTCAAAATGTTTGAGAACTGTCAGAGCATTAGGAGATAATATCATACAGTTGGCCTGCTTTTCCCTAGGTACCTGGTGGATTGTATTGAAGAGAAGATGCTAAATAAACCTTTGTCCTGAATCACTGCCGTGCGTGTGTGTAAGTGAGGCAGGCACATGATGGCCAGTCCTTACGTATTTCAGTTAGCAGCACAATTATTAATTCATACTGCCAACAGTTAATTCTGAGTCACGAAGCACCAGTGGGTGGCTTAACTGTGACCAGAGCAGAGACAAAACTTCTACCTGGGAAGTGACTGAGAATTTACTGACATGGGTCTTTTTCTGCCTGAGAGCCCATCTGTTTTGATACGCTGCCTCAGAGCTGCAGTGGCTGGGGATGGAGAGGTGCAGAGACATGGGCACTGCCTCCACAGCTGCAGCATGCAAGAGTAACAGCACATCCATGGCTGGCACACCAGGTCCAGGGCTTTCACTGTGCTTGTGCACTGAGTGCAGACATTTAAGTGACACCCAAGAGCAGCACAGCTATGAACAAGGCCACTGCCTGGTCCATGGCAAAGCAGGCTTTTCTCAGTGTGTATGGAAATTGAGGAATTCATGCTTTCTCTTCTGCATCTCCATCCTTAATTCCTCCTACAGTGAGTCTGATTCCCAGATCTATTCCTGTTGTTCCTGGGAGTGTCCTTGTTGCCAGAATAAGATGCTAAAATTTAAGAGCTTCATCTTTTCTTATAGCCTAAACCAGTCTAACAGCTTTAATTTGCCTTGGGTAATTTCTCCAGCCTGCTATTTGTCTCCCTGTTCTGGCACTTGCTTCTGATAGTTTTTCCAAGAAAGATAGAGAACGGCCAAGCCATCGAGATTGAGTGAAAGTGAAATCATTAAATTAAGTCATTCTGCAAAGAGGTCTCTGATAGAGTATAGTAATAACCAGTTCTTAGAACAAAGCACAATAATAAAAGCAGGAAGAAAGCTAAGAAGAACAAGTGGCACACTTGGGACTTCTTCGTCAAACTAAGTAATACTAGTAAAACATTGGGACAACTGTCAGTCTGTCAGTGCCATCATCAGCTCACAGGCATCGACACATCAAGGAAATTAATTCACTGCGGATCTGACTCTTTGCCTCCTGAAATCTGTACACATCCTTCTGCATGAACCTGTCCGTAGACCTACTGAAAAGGACCAGCTCAGTGTATCAATATATATATTTGTAAAGACATATCAGGTGTATGTCAGATATTCCCATGGTGTCTGTGTGGTAATTAACATATGTAAGTCTCAAAGATTTCAGACAAGAGGCTGCTGGTCTAAATAATGAACTCAGATCCTCTAATCTATTTTTTAAAGTGACTGAGCTGAAGACCTTGGCGTGAGTTTCACTTCTGCTGCGCACAGCATAAGCAGAAGATTAGCAGGCAGAGCCACTCACAACTTCTACAAAGTGTTGTTAAAATGTATCTCCCACATGATTCCCCTCATTTATTTTGATTAATGTCCTGTCACTACCAAAAATATGGAACATGCAAATGAGCTGCAAAAGTAAGCTACTACCTCGAGAAGGTAGCAAAGTCATATGTTTAAATGCTACTAAATCTCCCAGGTAAATGATTCTAACACAATTCAGCTGCAGGACAGGTACAGAGTGCTTGGTTCACTCTCATGGGCATGCTTATTTCTGCACTGAAAGTCAGAGAACACAGTGCATAAATCTCACTGTTCTCATTCTACCTGTAGAAAATAAATCTAATGCATTATTCCATAGCTTCATCTCCCAAAACTTCAGGTTTGCAGCTTTCTAATATTCAGGTTGTGCTGCAGTGGAAATTTGGGGCCAGATCCATCAGAACTTTGCTAATTTATTCCTCCTAGGAATTTGTGTCTCTCAATTTTGGCATTTTGAGAGTTTTTAACACTATTTTCCACGCAATTTCTTTCATAACTTGTACACAGACACATCCACACCTTCGGTTATTGTCATAGTGATGTCCTCGGCATATAAGCCATGTAAGGAAGAAGTTGCACTTCTTGTTTTTACAAAGACTGAGGAGAAGAGAGAGAGAAAGCGAGATAAGTTCGTGGTTATGTGAACCTCTCTGTAGTGCTTAAGATTGCCTTCCTCTGTAGCTGTTGTCTTGTTGATGTTTACATCTGCAAACATGCACAGACACTGTCAAACAGAAAAGCAGCCTGGGAAGAAAGCACCCGTCAAACATTTAGCTAACAATGGAAGAAGTGGAAAAGGATTTTTAAAATGTGATCCACGATCGTGCATCAGTCCTGTGTGCAAACGTCTGTGTGTATTTCTGGGCATCGTGCTTCGGTAACTCGCGTACAGATCTCTTTGTTTTTCACAGTATTGGCTGTATCACCTCGTGTAGTGGCATTTTTTAGGTGGTTATTTCCAACCTTAGTGATCCTGCAGGTCTAAGGTGTTCCTCCAAAGTGAACACACAATGGTCTGTTTAAAAGTAGTTCTGAAGCCGTCACAGGAAAGGCTCTCTCACATACAGCTGTACTCAAAATGAACTGTTTAGTTTTTCATATTTATTCTTTGCTGAGGGCGAATATTAGTATGATCTGGACGCATGCAGAGCTTTTACTGCCGAAGATACATAAAAATTTAACAGATTTCATCAGCAGCGTGCATGCACAGACACATGCTGCAGGTTTCTCCTTCTTGAATCTATTTAAGGTTAGTTTTTTCTTCCCCTCCAGCTATTGATAAACAATTAGCACTACTTAAAGTTTATGTCTTGTCTATTGAGGCTGCAGTGACAGCTATACGCTTTACACTTCTTTCAATACTTGTTTTCATCTAATTCTCAGAGCTATTATGACGTGCTACATTCTACTATGACAGCTAAATAGTCTGTCATCTGAATGCCTCTTACTGAAAAATATGTGCTTCACTTACCTTACACCGTATTAGCAGCAATAGAACTCAGTTGTTTTTAATGGAATCACTCTACCAAGACTTTCTCAGTCGTAACAGGGTGCCTCTACAGTCCCTGCAAAATGCACAGCAGCTTTCTCATTAACAGGGAGCAGTTCAGCTGGTCATGTTCCCACTCACTTCCCTGCTCCCTTTTCTGTATCGTTTTAGCATATTGAATAATGAGTTACCAGTGGCTGTGTTATACATAGGTGGATGACAACTACCAGCAAATGTTGCCAGTCCAGTGCAAAGGAAGTACTCAACTTCTGCTGTGAAGACCTGGGATAGTAAATGTCAAAATTGCACTTTTCAGAACATTGCTTTTGCAGATATATTAGTAATAAGTGTTTTTTAAAGAATTAAAATTTTGTTCTAGGGCAGACTTCTTTCACTGAGTCCCTTTCCTCATTCTGAAGTGGCTAACTGGGACTTACTGATGACAAATGGGCATTTAGAATCTGGGTTGGTTCACTTGAGAGTGCTTGAAATCTTGACAACACTTCAGTATCATCTCTTACATAAGCTACATCTCACTTAGATCATAAGATTTTTCTTGGATGGACGTTTCACCATTTCCAGTCTTCTGCTTTCATTCAGATTTTTATCTAGGAAGCTGGCTACTGATCTCTAAATTCAGCTGAGAACTAACCTGCGTTTTTGTACTTAACAAAGCAAAGGACAAAGGCAACTGAAAAAAGATTGATATTCACTCACTCATTTTTTTTATATTAAGTAAGTAAATAAAATATCATTCCTGAATAGTTTTCGCTTACGTTACATGAAATATGTAAGGGAGAGAGCATTCCCAGGTATTTTGATCTTAAGTGGCTTATTCATCATGCTATAGGAAAGCTATGAATATCTAGTTTTTAGCCAGATTTCCTAACCTAATCCCTTAAGCATAAACTCATGGTGTCTCTGTAAGTTTATGCATATGGCTTGAGATGTCTGCTTCTGACTACTCTGTCTTCTCCCGCCAACAGGTTTTTAGCCAACACAAGTTTTGACGGTCTCAGTGGCCGCATTAAGGTGAAAGGCTCCTCTATTGTCAGCTCAGAGAACAACTTCTTCATCTGGAACCTGCAGCATGACCCCGTTGGGAACCCAATGTGGACTCGTCTGGGGAGCTGGCAAGAAGGAAAAATTGTCATGGACTATGGGATATGGCCAGAACAGGCCCAGAGACATAAAAATCACATGCAACACCCCACTCGGCTGCACCTCAGAGTGGTAACTCTCATTGAGCACCCATTTGTCTTTACAAGAGATGTAGATGATGAAGGTCTTTGCCCGGCAGGGCAGCTGTGCCTGGATCCTTTGACCAACGATTCAGCTGTGCTGGATAACCTGTTTGAAACCCTTCAGGGAGGAAATGACACCGTTCCCATCGAGCTGAAGAAGTGCTGCTATGGCTACTGCATTGATCTGCTGGAGAAGTTGGCTGAGGATATGAACTTTGATTTTGACTTGTACATTGTTGGTGATGGAAAATACGGAGCCTGGAAGAATGGTCATTGGACTGGGCTGGTGGGTGACCTTCTTTCTGGGACAGCTCACATGGCAGTGACATCATTTAGCATTAACACTGCCCGCAGCCAAGTGATTGATTTCACTAGCCCTTTCTTTTCCACGAGTTTGGGGATATTGGTGAGGACCAGGGACACAGCAGCTCCGATTGGAGCCTTCATGTGGCCACTTCACTGGACTATGTGGCTGGGGATATTTGTTGCGCTCCACATCACTGCTGTTTTCCTCACCTTATACGAGTGGAAAAGTCCTTTTGGGATGACCCCCAAGGGAAGGAACAGAAACAAAGTCTTCTCTTTCTCCTCTGCCCTGAATGTCTGCTATGCGATCTTGTTCGGAAGAACAGCTGCCATCAAACCGCCCAAGTGCTGGACTGGAAGGTTTTTAATGAATCTGTGGGCTATTTTCTGTCTGTTTTGTTTGTCCACGTACACAGCCAACCTAGCTGCTGTCATGGTTGGGGAGAAGATCTATGAAGAGCTTTCTGGAATACATGACCCAAAGGTAAAGCATGTCTGTTGTTATTAGCTTGGCTTTTTCTTTTTTTCCAGTCGAAATTCACTGCTGCATAATTTATGGTTTCTTAATAAAATTAGAGAGTGACCTGTCTGCAAAACAGCAGTTACACTGCAGTTAATTGTTGTCTGACAGCATTTCAGGAGGAAAGTCCAGTGAAAGAAGGTTTTTAAGTATCCATTAAAGGGCAGGGAGTGATTTCAGAGGTCTAAGGTGAGAAGTTGATGAAGGATTTTTGATTTGCTCACAGCAGAGACTTTTAAGTGGCTTCTGTATGCAGATTTAAGGGTAGATTTCAGTTCTGAAGTCTCTCTGGCTGCAGCTGTTTGGATCAGTTAGCTGATTTAGATCAACCTGAGATTTACTCAGGCAAAATAACCACACAGGACACGAAACCTGACATTTGAGGTAGAGTTTTGCTATTATTTCAGAGGCCTTGATAGTGTTAGTGTCGATGTTCTCTGTGAATGTTAAAGCAACTGGAAAAGAACTGAAGTACTTTTAAAAAACTCTACTTTTCAAAATGGCAAGAGTTTATGAGTAGTCAGTTGATTCTCAGTGTCGCTTCTTCTGGGGAACTGTTCACAGCAGAAACTGGATGGTGTAGTAGACAGCTTGTCTGCAAGTAGCTCAGAGGACTTGGTACTTACTGGCAAGGCAAGGAAGAACGCAGGAGAAGGACTGATCACACCCACCCTCTCCATCACTCTCAAGGGGGATGAAGGGAAGTTGTGCTGAAATTTAAGCTTCAGCCAAATTCCACAGTCCAACCGTTTTAGAAGACTATTCTGATTTTATTTGCTGCTAATTTGTGGTCACAAATAAAAGCGAGCAGAAGGGTTTATGGAGAGAATACATGGCTGCAGGTGACACAAAAGCACATTCCCTTCAAGTGACAGTCCCTCTAGGGAACAGGATGGCAACAGAAAATTTCCCTTGCTTATTTGATGTTTTCTCCAGCAGAAGTGTGATTCATGGTATCGTCCACAATTTTATTCTCATAATTTAACTGCTAGTACACAGCTGTGAAACTGTCTCCAATCAGTCTCAGGTGGCTGAACTGATGAAACATTATGCCAGTGGAACAAATCACTTCAAGAACTCAGGAACCAATCATTCGTTTTGCTTTCATAACATTTATTTTAAAGAAGTTATATGCATACCTGCAAACTACACAGGCCAGACTCTGTCTTTTACATTTAGTAAAACTTTGCATTCAGACTAATACCAATCCAGAATTAACATTGCGAATATGGCTTCTGAATCACTTCCTCCAACATTTAGGCCAGTAATATTTTTTTTAAAAGAACAGTATTTTCTGTGGTTGCCCTAAGGCACTCTGATTTATGACTTAAGCTAGTGCTTTTCCCCTTCCATAAAGATATCATCTATAGTACATCTGGAATTTTATCATGTTAAGCTTCAAGACTGCTGGAATCTTCTTTCTGTTTTATTTAGAGCATAGTGAACAAGTAATTCAGTCGTTGTTCTGTAAGCCTTAACATGGACTTGAAAATGAAGTTAGTCCTCTGCTCTTTGTGTGGGCATTACCTAATCCATTACCTAATCACATCAGATTACATCCTATTTTACTGCGTCACTGTACTATGACCATGCATGCAGGACCTAAGAGAGATATTGGAAAACTTCTGCAAATTGTAAGAAGATGAAATTATTCTAAAGCTGCACTGTAAAGCTCTGCCATGGAGTTACAAAATTGAACACAGAGTATTGAAGCATATTGTGCACTGCAAACACAGGTCTTAGGCCTGAAATGAAACACTGTTGACTCATGGTTTGGGGTTAATCACCTCAGAGATCCCAGTAAATCAGTAGCATTAGCAGCCTCTCCTAGGCAGACTCTTCTCTGGTTCATGGAACTGAGCTAAGCTTCTGAACTGTTCCCACTTTCCAATGCAGACATAAAACAAGTAGATTTTATGAGGGAGGATTACCTGATGTTACATAAACTGCAGAACACTTGTAGGTATTTTGTTTTCGTGTTTGCCTCTGAAGCTTCAGCCTGTATGATCAGTTAGAAAAACGAACTGCTTTCATCTCTTCTCACACAAAGCCTGAGCTGCGCTCTTAAGTTCACTCTAACGTATAAAGCTTAGGTTTGGGAAATGTCTGGAGCACAACAGTTGTAGAAATACACCCACCAGTTTAGTTAGTTCTTTATTTTTTAGGTGATTTAAATAATTTACCTTTTTTTTTTCAGATCTACTTGCTTCTTTTTTCTTCGTCTTTTTTGAAAAAGATGGCAACAGGATGCAGAAAGAATCTTTTAAAGTGCTTTTAAACATTCCCCTGCTGTTCCTCCAGACATATACGCTCTTGTACTGTGCTTTTGAAAAGTATTTGCAAAGCCAAACCTGAAATAGATGAGCAGCCTGTTTGAGGTGGTGTAAAATGTATAGTTTCTCCAAGCTGGCACCACCAACAATAATCCCACGTGAGACAGTGAGCAGGAGGGAGGGGATGGTAAGATGGGAAAAAGTGGAAGTCTTTTCTGAGGATGGGAAACCTGGTATCTAAAGGCAGTACAGACAGGAGGGTCTACGCTCTTTTTTTCTGATTAAAGAAGCAACCAAGGTTAGCTATAACCTGAAAAAACAGCATCTGCCTTTCTGTAGGAATACGTGTTGCAGCAGTGATGTTTAATTGACCGAGCAGCACCGTGCTTCAGCAGTGGCTCAGTGCAGCTCTGAAAGCGGAGTCTCAGAGGTACAACCTTCTCATCAGAGATCAACAGAAAATCAGTTGCAGTACAACCGCTGATCACACGGAATACAGAATTAGGGGTCTCCCCAGTGGACGTTCGTGTGCTCTGACAAGACAGGAGTGATCAGATACTGAAAGAGCACTGTGCTGCTTCCAGGAGACACCAGCCAGGCATGGTGCTACCCAGAGCAGCCATGGGAGGCAGGAGAATCTCATTCTGGGAACAGGCCTTGAGCCTGAGATGCTCGGTGTACGTTTTCTGAGCAAGGCCTGCACAAAATCTTCACAAGGACAGCACAGATGTCTGGAGTATCTGTCCAGCCAGCTACTCCACTGGCTAGGTTTTCAAACCCGAAAATCCTTCTGATGCTGAAGAGATTAGAAATGTGTTTTATCTAATGTCTGTCGCAAGGGTTGCTTCCAGTCCTTCACGTCTCATTGATACTGGCCTGAAGAATCCAGGCTGAGATCAGCCGTAGGCGATGGCCTGGAGGAGCACTGGGTGGTAGCTCCCACCTCAGGAGCAGCCAGCACAGTCTGACCACACACCTTTCTTCTAGCAGGAGCTGCAAAATACACGCAGCCACTGAGCTGCAGAAATATATTAAAGCCATTTTCTGTCACCTTAAGATCTTACTCTTCTAAGAGAATGGGCATTTGGGGACCACAGCTGCCTCACCTCCTCCTGTTTTCCACTCTTGCACATTTTATACCATCATCTATTCTTAGTGCAAACTGGCACACCCATCTTTTGGGAAGGAAGCATTCAGCTGAATTAATCCAGGCTGCTGTTTGAGCAGTAGAAGACAGCTGCGAGGTGAATGCACTCATAACTCTGATAAAGGTAGCAGCAGTGTCCTGAGCCCTCATCTGAAGCACACACCATGGCCAATAAGCTTAAAAACTCACTTGCAGGCAGAAGATAGAGACAAACATTTCGTTTGGATCATTTTCTGCTGCTTTCGTCCCTTCTGCTATCTGAATCCTAGGTGCTTGTGTCAGTTGTTGTCCTAATGTCACACCTCTGGGTGCACAAAAAAATAATGGCATTCCTGTTTTTCAGACTGCTTGGCAGACAGTCTGTTGTGTAGACCTGACTTCCCCGCAAGGTCGGTTATTCATCCTGCAACCGTGCAGACCAGCAGGATCTTGGAGCAGGTCTGATCATTTGTCCTGCCTTCCTGTCACAGCCTGGGAGACATCTGGCACTATTCCTGACATCTCCCCAATCTGCTTGCCACCTTGTTTGTTTTATAGCTCCTTAGTCCCCTGGTGATGACATTATGCTAGAGTCTGAGTTGAAAAAGCCACCACCTGAAGCTTTTATCCCTTGCTGTGGCCAGGCCAGTGCATATTTTCACAGTGGTGAGACTGGGTTTCAAAAGGTAACTCATTAAAACTGCTTCTAGAGAGGCACTGAGGTGTGCAGATGGGGATAGATGGGGACAGGACAGCTGGCTGCTGTATCTGTTCCCTGACTGACAGGCAGTGACTGCGTTGCTGCATTGCAGCAGGCACAGTCCGAGTAGAGAAGGATCAGCAAGAGACTTGAGGTACAAAAAGGGAATTTGCTACCAGGCTACTTCGAAAGCATGTATCCCTATGGCTTTTGTCTGTTCTATCCAGTCTTGTGACATGACCAGATATTTTATGTCTTAATTTCCAGTATGGTTTCTGTAAAGCAATACCATCTGCTTGTGAGTGATCTACATCTCAGTGCCACAGGCAGGGAAAAGAAGAGATTATCTATAAGTACATAAGCACTCCCATTGCCTTTCTTTGCTCTGCAACCCTGCAGTCTAAGGCCTGGATCCAGGAAAATTTCTCTCTGTCACATCCAAAAGCAAGGCTCTGAATTGTAGGCTCTTCTCCAGGGGGCAGAGCTTGTCAGTGACAAGTTCTTTGAAGCAGGGTCTTCGCTTTCAGGCTTCTACTGTAAGTCACATGTTGGAAATGTACTGTGAAAGTCAGGAGTGTATTGAGAAGCCCAGATTAGCTAAGGGAAAACAATTGTGGAAGCCCAGAGGGCAGGAGACACATTCCAAACATGTCAACAAGAAAGCATCCATCAGTAGAAGCTGAAGAGCAGGGAAGATTTTCCAGGAGGTGGTCCCACACCTGACTTTTCTTTCTGCTAGTAAAGGTGTCATGCTTTCAGCAGTACCATGAGCTTTTCAGGTATTACCCTACTATTGTCACACCTGTAACAGGTGTCAGCTTTTCTTTGCCAGGTTCGTGATATGTTTTTCTGTCTGTGTCTGCTGCTTTAGTGTGGTGGTTCTTTGATCTCTCTGGATCACTTTGCTTTCAAAGTGCTCAGTGGCAGTGGCAAAGTTATTTTCCACATTATCTTGACAGAATATACCCATTCTTGTTGAGATTTTGTTAAGAAAAAGTGCCGCACCTGTGAGTCCCACTGTCTGCAATTTCTTTGCATTATCTCACCTGACTTTACATGTCTGCAGTGGGGACATTATGTGTGATTTACTTGATCTGGAATGATTTCACAGTCAGCAGTGAGAGGTAGGCACATCTGGCTGTGTTTCCTCTGTTGAAGACACTTTGGGAAAAGATCACTGGGCTTCGCTCCATCACACGTGATGGTGTGCTACCACATCCAGCACTGATGTCTCACAACACTGTAGAAGCCCCAGGGAACACACTGCAGACACCATGATCACTCTGACAAGCCCCATCAGGTACATCCTCCCAACAACCATGCTTTGGAATGAATCCTTAGGAATCTGTGATGCTCTCTCTTGGATATCTCCAGTCCATCTCCTGACATGCCCCCAGAACGCCTGCTTTTATGAGCTATCTCTCTGCTATAAGATTAACCACAGTGAATAATCCAAGCAAGATTTTTCCGTGAGTATTTTATTCAGGAATTCAGCGTTTACAACCACCCAGAATTTTGTTTCTAAATTTGAAGTATAATATGTGAGGGCACAGACTCTTGTTTCTGCTGTATGCAAATATAAATTAATTTAGAGGCATTATGTCTGTATGAGTCGAAAACTCCCTGTTATGTACAGTAATAAAACAGCCCCGAAATACTAACCAGCAACTGCAGGTGAGCTTTAGCAGTATCAAACCACAGAAAAGAAAAGCTCCAGACACTTCACAGGCCTTTCTGTGTTAGTTAGAAGCATGATCCAAACATCACTGCATTTATTGAGATTTCCCCATGAGTCCAGCAAACTTTATAGTGAGACCATAACTATTATATATTTAAAGGGATATATATATATATACACAAGGGATATATATAAAAAGGGAAGTCTTGGAAGAAGAAAATGCACTTAAAGTCTGCATGGTCTTTCACTGCAGCTGCCAAAGAGGGATCATTTTTCAAGAAGCACTACTTGAGCTGCTGTGTTTTAAATAAATAACAAAATAGCATGTATTTAAATGCATTAAATGCATTTAAATTGTATGGAAAAAAAAATAATAATAATAATAAGCACAATCTCAATGGAGTTAACAGAAATCTTACTGCTACCATGGGATTTTGTTCTTTCTAGGACTGGAGAATTCATTTCTTATTACAGTTCCAAGAAGTAGGCAGCAGTATCTATAGAGCATACATTTCTGTGCTGGAAGATACTGGATGCAGGAAGGTCATGACTGACAGTATCACAGCCTGCTAATTACTGTATGGTGCTTTTCTGAGTATTAATGAGTCAGTGGATTCAAGGGGACTTTAAATGTCATGGAGACCATACAAATTGAAAAAATCTGAAATGGAAGAGAAATTAAGTGTATCAGACTGAAGAGTCAGATGATGAAGAAGGGCTTTGCAGACTAACCTGCTATGGGGATGAGGGACATCAGTGGTCTGAGGAGGTGAAATCTTGGCTTCTTTAGCTCTCCCATGCAATTTATGGTGCTGAAAACTTTACTTGTTTAGATTTCCCATCACCTTATTAAAGATGTCTTGTAAAGTTATGGCTTTGGAGTTTCAGAATCCTGCTAATTTGGTTTTTTATCATGCTAATATTCAATTTATCAGACATTGTAGTGCCCCATTCTCCAAATAAGTCTCCTTCCCCTTCAAAACCTGCTTTTTTACACCATTTTGTCAACAACCATCTTTGTGGTATTGTTGCATATTATCCTCTGCTGCTCCAGGTCTTTACATAGAATGAGTTGTTCAGTCACCCACCGTCTAAGCTGCTGTTTACCAAAGCAATTTGATCCAAAGCATGTAGGTATAGGGATGGAAGGGAGGAAGTTCTGCTGTCTTTTTTCCTCTTGGTGTAGGTTGTGAAGGTTGTTCTTTCTGAACCAGAAGAAGTCAATGCGCTCTAGGATTTCCCATCACTTTTCACATCAGCGTCTTACTCTAAAACTGCAGTATAATTCATTCCATGTCATTTAAAAGCAATGAAAGTGAGCCCACCATCAGAAACAGCAACTGCATCCTTGATGAGACTGAGACCTTTGCAAGAAGTAATGCACTAAAGCAAGCAGAGAAAGATGAGAAGGTACTACTGAAATAACTGGCAAAGAACAGAGGACAGAGAAGACACATAAGGTTGATCTTATCCCGTGGCAGATTGAAGATCATTGTACAGCTGACAGCAGCATGGAGGAAATTTATTACTGCTCCCAGCCATTGTGGTCTATAAAAGCACACCTGGATACCAGCCTGTCTCATCTTCCTAATGATAGAAGTCCTCGCTCAGCACCAGTACCACTGGATTTCAGGGACACTAAGGGATCAAACCCTCTGCAAAGAGTTATAGTTCTCACTGAGTGAGAGCATGAAACATGGAACTGCTGTCTTCTCTCTCACACGAGCTGCAGAACACTGTCCTCACCATACCAGTGTAGGTAGTGTCACCACAGATGGCATCCACACGCTGGTACCTGGGGGATGAGTGCCACATGGCCAGGACTGGCAGCTTGGCTCTGACCAACCTGTGACAGCTGGAGCAGGAGGAATTTCTAAGATAAATGATTTAAAAGGCGGTTGTTTTGAAACTTGGCAAGGAAGCTACCTACATGATGTGCTTCTTTGATACCAGGTGTCCTCTTCCGACCCACAGAATTGGAGAGGTCTTCAAATGCTTTCTGTCAGCAAAAGTTACAGCCTGGATGGAAGGTGAAGAGGGACAATGGAACCAGAAATGACCCTGTCTTTTTGGTGTGGAAAACCTACTCAGCCAAGCAGCTCTCTTTCTGATTGGGAATGACTTGACAATAAAGCAGCATTAACCCTGTTTATAGGTGGGAAGCGGAAAAACACAGTAGATGAAGTGACTATTAGTCTGGAGCATTTTTATGGCTGCTCTGTGCTGCTGAAGTTAACTGGAAGCAGTGATCTATTGTCTGTTGGGAGTTACATCCCTATTTTTTCCCTCAGCCTATCAATTTTGCTTATAACTATTTACACATACTATCTTGCAGTTGTCAACTTTTCTGAAATAAACCCCAGCTGAAAGATCTCTCTATCCAAACCTGAAAGTGCTGTTAAAAACAAGGATAAACCCATCCTTAAGTTTATATTCACCACTGTTCTGTTCTCGCAGAGCTTTTTGCACGAAGATATTGCCCAGCAATTCAATCAGCAGAACAATCCTCTGAAATTAGTACCTGCACAGACTTCAGTCCCCAGCTGCACTATGTAGCAAAGCAGCTTCTGAAGCACACAGAGAAGAAGAGCAGACCTTAAAATTAATTCTTAGCACTCACAAAAGGAGTGTCAATAAAGTGCCTTTATATTCTGAAGTGACCTAAGTTATTTTCATTTGCAGTCACGTTGAAATACAGGAGAAAAAACTCTCAGTACTGTGCATTGGTTCCCAGATTAAAACTGTTCATTTACTTCAACGGAGTTGTAAAGATTTATGTCGACTAATGACCTAATTGAGTTAGATTCAAAGTTACAGGATTTTAACAAAATCTGACATTATCCTGGCAAGACAAGAATCAGTTCTGCTGACACTTCATGCCACAGAAAAAGTGAGCTTTCAGACGTATCCTGCATACACCATCTCCTGGAGACCCTGGGAACACCTCCACATCTCAATCACGGGGCAGCTTCTAAACAAAACTTACGCTTCCAGAAGTTCAGCTGCGAATTTTCATCTGCTGAAAAAATGAAATTCATGTGCTTCACTGTGAATAATTTTCTTTCATCCCCCTCTGCAACCCATAAATATTCACTGGAGTTAGCTTTCAGAAATTCTTGTGGATAAGTAGGGAACAACCCTTGAACAGAGTTATACTTTGTGGTTTGTTTTTTTCTTTTTAATTTTGTTTGTTTTGTTCTTTTTACCCTGCAACTTTGTTTAGTGATAGCAGTTGCATTTCTTCTGTCAATGGGTCATGAGATACCTATCATGAGAAGCTAAGTGCATGGGTTATATAAAGCAGAATAAAAAGCTGCTGCTTCCCAAAGGCTCATTGCAAAGCAGTAGATCTCTAAAAGCATATCAGTTCTTCACAGAAGAGCAGACCAATTGATGCCACCACTCTCCAGTGATTAACAGCCAAAACTGAAGGTTTTTTCCAAAGTCTGCTGCAGTTCCCTGGTGCAGATTGTGCTGGCACTCACAGTGCAGCAGCTGATGGATGCAGTGACCATTAAACACTGCAGCAGGTGTTACACCAAGCAGCCAGCAATAGCATGAGACAGAAGTACTGAAGCCTTTGTAGAATATTTTTTCCTCTAAAGTTTTTTGTAAAAATAGGGGAAGTGTTTTAAATTAGGTTCATCTTTTTCTGTGCCCTCTTAAAATTGAAAAGCAGTATCATAGGTGGCAGTAAAAACTGAATCTGTGTGACCTCTGCATCTCTCACTCAAGGTGCAGTCACGACTACTGCACCCCACTGTATATTGTCCTCTTCATGGAGGAAAATTTTGGCTGAATGATGAAATCCTGCTGATGATTTGAGAGGCTTATTAGAAACTGAGCCCCAGAAGCATTCCTCCTCCCACCAGCTATCAAGGTGCACAAAATAGTCTTGAATCAAAGTCAGTGAGACAGGTACTGCACCCCTCAGTCAAGTGCCAGGAAAACACTACCTAAATTTCAGTGATGTATGGATATGTTGATTTCTCTGCTTATTGAATATAGCCATCATTTCCAAAACCCAGCAGTTTTTCTGTTAAGAACTTCCTTATCTCTTCACAGCTCCCTGCAAGCACAAGCTCCACAGGATCAGAAGGAAGTAAAGCCAGAAATCCACCTGGCCAGTTCATGCTTCAGCATAACTCCTGCCACTTAGAGACCCCACTGTGCTCCATTTGTTAAGTAGTCTTGATGCAGTCTGGCATCTCTTGTCTGAGTGACAGGATTCTATTAGAACTGACAGAAGTACAGAGGAAGCATTGCAATCAGTTGGGCATTCCCAGTGCAACTTTTCTCCCTTACTCACATGCACGTGCAGAAAGCTAGTTCTTCTGGAGAACCGTAAGGATGTGATACAGAACTTCTAAAAGAAAAATCTGCCCTTCTCACTGGGTAGGTTCACTCCACCTGTACCATTGCTTGCCTTTCTGGAACTGAGGTAATCTTTTCACTGTGTTTGTATTCTGAACACATAAGGTTTCCTACACGCTGCAGAAATACATGACAACCAGATGCGATGCAAACCTCAAAATGATGGTAGACAAAGTGAGCAGGGCACCAAGGGGGAAAAGTCTCCGAGCCCAATCTAGTTATACAGCACAGAAAGAGTCTGCTACAAAGGCTCCAGAACCTAACAGACAAACTTTGGATTATGTCAACTCCTAGCAGCATCTCATGCATTTTCAGTTTTAAATCCCAGCTTGAACAGGATATTTCTATGCCTAAGTATTTTCAAGTCTGAGTCTAGGTGATCTCAGCCTGGCTGATGGTACTGGATGCAGTGGCACTGTATTACATAAACTGGAATGTGCCAAGTAATTCAAAATCCCTGACATTTAGGATTTTATTTTTCTGTTTCTGCTCCTGTGGTTTTATCACATTGGTATTTTCATGCATAATTGGCACCCCAAGGCATAGATGTATGTACATACCCAATTCTTCTCAACATCTTCCCAAATAAAACACAAGCTCTCCACTTCCCACTCAGCAGATGTTTTAACAACAGAAGACAGAAACTAAGAACATGCAGAAGTAAGGTGGCAAGCCAGTGGAACTGGTATCTACAGTATTTGCTTTCAGCAGTGAGCAGCACAAACATCATTTGTTTAGTAGCACAGTGTTATACAAGAAAACTCTGAGGCATCCCAAAGCTTTTCCTGGAACTTTCAGAGAGGGTGAGTGTTCTGCAGAGCTCTGGGTTTTCCTTGTCTGCTATGTGACCTCCTTGCCTCAGCATTTAAGTGACCCAAACACTATTTCACCACCTCAGGACTTGGAAGCAGTCACATTACCCCAACCTTGGATACCGTGTTTTCTTACACAGCAGGATTTGTCCTTAGAAACACTAGCATAACACGTGCAGGTAATTATTCTTGTATTCTAAGTAGTTTTTTAATCCAAGAGATATTTTAACTATTTTTTTACACACACAGTTACACTGCCAGGCCAGCACAGATGTTGTATTCTAATGTGATGCAGCCTAGAGTTTTAGTTAGCCTCTGGGAATGTCAGGTATGTCTTATGTTTGACTTTTAGAGTGCTAATCTTGCCAGCAGTATTTACAGAACTGTTCATTTTGGAAGGGTTCAGTCTGAAAGGCTGCAAACCATCCATCTCCCTTTAGTTCTCAATCACTGCCTGCATCCAGGTCCCTCCAGGGGATGGGCACGACAAGGTTCGGTTCCATCCTTCGGCAGCTCCCAGCGACACTCTTCTCCTCCACCAGATCCACAGCTCTGCACTGTTGTTTGTGATGGTGGTCTTGCTGGCTAACATCCACACACGGGCTTAAACAGAAGTCCTTTGTGTGGCAGCAGTTTCTGTGCCGTGCATGGGAGTGCACCATCAGCCTGCTGGTTGAGGAGCCATTACACCCAGGAGCAATGATCCTTCTGGAAAAACGAGTCATTTCTTTTTCTCCCAGGCCTTCAAATGGAAGAGAAAGAGATGAATAAATAAGGATATTTTCTGTCTGTGTTTCTGTCTTTATGGATAGCTTAATTCCTCATCAGAGGCATTACTTTCTTGTTCCATGAGAAGGCTGAAAGCTTCCCTCGAGTTGAAAACTAACTCTGTTGCTTCAATTACTTACAGCAATAGATACCTGATTTTGGAGGGTTCTTGTAATGTTGTCTGAGCAGAGTGCCAAGAAAGCTGATACGAGCACTTGGAGATGGCTCTGCAGTCACTGCGTTCATTTATTTTAAACATACAAGCATCTCCAATAGATCTCCAGGTCCATTCAAATGCTGTCAACAGATCCCAGTGCCAAAGGCATGCTTTGTGATGGTTATTCACCTTTCATACAGGCTAGGCTTAAATCAAAAAATAATGCCATGGAGTTTACACAGAAATGTAGTCTCTGCATATCAGAAATGCTTATAAGTTCAACAGTTTTCCCTTTTGAGCGAGACAGCATTTATATTAGCTATTACTGATAACAGCAGTAAGTAACTATCTCCCACCATCACCAATTTCAAAAATAAATACACTCCTGAATCTTCAGATTGTGGTTCTTCAGGTGCTGATTTTTATTTAGAGTCAGATTTCCAGGGGTTTCACTAAGTCCTAAGCATTGGGATCCTGCGATTTGTTTTTGGAAAGACACTTCCAAAAGAACTCAAAAGGTCTAAGAAACACAGAAGAAACAGCATGAGAAACAGGGAAGAAAAAATATAAAAAGACAACGACTAAGGCAAGACTGACACAAAGGCTGCCATTTACCTGTACTCCTGGCATACAGATACTTGTGGTTTCCATCTTTTCACAGAATCTTCCCAGAGATGACTACAGAAAATAAGAAAGCAGCAGTGACACAGCAATGAGAACTGAAGAGCCTTGTTTCCATCCTGAAGTTTTTATCTTCTGTTGAAGCAAGTAGCCCTCAGGAGCCTTAGTGGATTAGGCAGCAAGGGTAGTGCAGGTAGTCCATTATCTGCCTTTGGCAGCATTTTGCTTTGTTAGTCTGCTGCTCGGTATAGCTGCAAGTAAGCCTTTTCCTCATGTGAATAAGCAGCAGTAAGAGGAAAGCAGAAGTGACAAGAGGCATACAAGATTAGAATACTATTAAGATTTATCCTTCATAAAAAGAGTCAAGAGTCACCAAATACAGACTTGTAATTATTCTTAAGAAAAAACATAGATTGCTGGAAGCAGGAAGAGCACTGCGTGCAAAGGATCACTGCACAACTTTCCTGCACAGACTTTTCCAGACTTCCCACCAGGCAGATGGTGTTGCTGGAGACAGGATATTAATCCAGATGGACTTCTGATCTAATCCATGTTCCTCTGTTGTTATTATTTGCGGTGAAATTTGACAGTGTGCCCAACACAGAGCAAAGCACGGAGAGTCCTCAGTAAAACTTGTGTGACAGAAAATTAAATTGAAATAGGCACAATTATTTCCTTTGTTCCTGTATTTCCCATAGAGATTTGTTGCACTGGTGACAGTCAGGGTGAGGTGCTTTCAGTGAGCTCAGGCATCAGCATCATTATTTGCAGATCAGTTGCCATCACCGGGTGGGCCACAGATGTCACAGCAAACACCTAAGCTGACTTGAAAGGTTTACACAGGTCAGAGTCTAGACCTTGTGATGTTTGTTTTGTTTCTTCTCTGAAACTGACAATAAATAAAACCTGAAGCAGTGACATTAATTGTGGCAATTAGCTTCTTGGGATGGTGTAAGTACACAGAGCCCAGTCCAAGCTCGTTCTTCAAGGAAGTTATCTTCATTGTGTGGAGGCTTAGAGTAGACCTAAATTTGGATGGACAGCATTGTGCTGGAAGACTCCATGATGTATTGTCACAGAACCACTCTGTTATTTATGTCTTCTGGCACTTAACATGCTGCTTCCACACTTGCAGGCAAGAACATTTCCCTCTGCGCCCACAGACCTTCTGGCACAGCGTGCTCTATGGCCAGCTCCTGATGGAGGCAGTCCCTGCACTGTGCATCCAGACCAGGACAGCTCAAAAACCAGGCTCATTCCGTGCCCAAAGACTTGCGGGGCTTATTTCTGGGTTGCAGCACAAGGGACAGGTCAGCAGAGCACAATGTGGAAAGCACGTGGCCGCTTTCCAGAAACAAACTGCAGGTTCCACGATATTAAAATACCACTGAAATAGTCTCTCTATTCCTTTTCAGGCTGAATGAGGTGATTGTGAGTTTACATCACACCTCTGTTATTCTTCTGAAAGCCAGGAATAGCCTTTTATCCACAGTGTCACTGAAGAGTGGGGAAAGTCTTCTGAGCGACTTTGTGTTCCTTTTGCATAGATGGTAATACAGGGAAACAGATGGACTGGCAGAATGCCTCTCTGCTTGCTCTTTGCAAAGCAGAGCATGGCCATGGTGAGATCATCATGACAAACTGCCGTGGACACCTTCAGATTCCTAGGGAAGCAAACAGCACATCTTCTTCAGCCTTAGCTTTATATGGCTTCTTGTGCTCTGAGAGCTTGACTTTTTAGAGGCAGGCACATTGCTGAAGGCTTTCTGGTTAGCCTGCTCTTGGCAGCACACAGCTGTCTTGGAGCAGTGTTTGGCTTACCAAAATTTCACCATCAGGTGTGTTAAATGCTGCCAAGAGTAAGAGGATACTGTGGAAACACAGGTCTCTGAGATTTGTGAACGTCTAAGCAATTCAGGACTTTAATACGGAAGGTAAAACCAGTTGTGAAAAGGACACACAACTGTGTCTGTGTTCTGTACAAAAATGGTATGTATATAGCCTGGTAATCAAGCCCAGTCCAAGTAACCAAGTCAATACAGTTGTCTGTACTGAGGGTATTTCCCTCTTCTCAGACAAGGAAGACCTAATGTCCACAACTACTCAGTCCTTGGTTTCTCTGCAGAGACAGAAAGTGGTCTGGGATCCAGAAATGAAAAGATGGTGCTACCCCTCTGCAGAAGAGTAAACTTCATTCTTAAGGATCGTTATTATTCCAGAACATAGACTTTGCTGGCTATCCGGAGCTTCAGGAGATGGATCCTAGCATGCATAGAGGCTCCTCCTGATATTTGCTGGAACTTTGACTGGTCTTAAGTTAAAGCACACTAGATTTTGGGGTCCTAAGTGCCTCAAGGGAAATATTTTTCATGTTGAAGAAAATCCTGAGTACATTAACAGGCTGATTAGTCCCCTGGAAAGTCTGTATGTGCTTCTGGCTGTAGTAAAGCATTTGATACAGGCCTGTGAATGCTGAGAATTTCTGGCAAACATTCACAAACGAGACCAGGTTACCCTGTGTGAACGGTGCTGCTAATGTGTGATTTCACCTCCTTAGCTCCATCACCCATCCCAAGGGTTTCGCTTTGGAACCGTGCGAGAAAGCAGCGCGGAAGACTACGTGAGGCAGAGCTTCCCTGAGATGCACGAGTACATGCGGCGGTACAACGTCCCTGCAACCCCAGATGGAGTAGCATACCTCAAGTGAGCTTCTGCATGCAACAGCACGTCTGGTCTGTTGGCCAGAACACGTGGAGTGAGGTGGTGATGAGCTTCCCACTTCCAGTGTCTTTTCAGTGAGAGTTGAAGGCAGTGTGGCAAGCATGTTGTCACCTGGATGGAGGGATACTGGGAGAGCATGGGAGGCAGTGCGTTGCACTAACTGCTGGGGCACCATGAAGCATAGGCAGTGTACGAATCCTGGCAGGCTTCTGTGCTTTGTGAGATGTTCGCCAGGTCGTGAGAAACACTTGGAAAAATAAGCATTGCAGTCCAGGCAAAAGTTGAGAATGAAGATCCTCAACATGTTCAGCATGCTAGGAGGAGAGCTTGTCAGAGAGAGCCCTTTGAGCACTTGTCATTAGAGTGAATCGTGCACTAATCATTAGGTTAGTAAAATTGAATCCTCTGTGTTCATGAAGGCTGAGCACAGAGAAGAGCTGATCTGGGTGAAAGAAATTAATTTACCTCATACTCGGGAGAAAGGAAGAGGAACACTTTTGTATGAGTTATCCTCTTGCGTTTTTGCTCTAATGACCTCAATTTCAGCACCACAAAAGAAACCAAGACAGCACAAGCATATTAGCAATTTTTTGTTCTTCTCTTCTGCCACCTTTTCAGATAAGCTAAAGTCTGGCTTGTAGTGTTTTCCATTTTTCAGATCAGGTATTTCATGAGTGTGAAATAAGCCCTAGCCCTGCTGCCCTGTGCTGGGAGCACAAAGGTCCTTTATGCAAACTTCCCTCCTTCAGAATGTCTTATCTGTTTAGCATTTGAAGTGAGAGTCCCTGGTTCCCTTCAGTAAGCCTCCAGAGAAGCAGACAGATGAATGTTCAGTGCACGCCACCAAATCTTGGACTGTGAAGTGATTCTGTTTGTGACTTTGATGTTGAATACAGGAACGACCCAGAGAAACTGGATGCCTTCATTATGGATAAAGCACTCTTGGACTATGAAGTATCCATAGATGCCGACTGCAAGCTTCTAACTGTGGGAAAGCCCTTTGCCATTGAAGGTAATCATGAATTTTACAGCACGGTGCTCTATTTCACATGTGTTACCTTTGCTTTATTGTAATTCAGCATTCTGATTGAAACTGTTTATGTGAAGCTGAAGACTTCTGATGCTTCTGGGTAACATGGTTAAGCAGAACTGAGGCTTTGCCCTTTTTTGAGCTTTCACATCACCCACACCATACTCTGTATAGGAATCATTCAGTGCTCATGTGGTCTGCCTCCAGCAGGCAGGAGGCTCTGGCTGTTATTTGCACGTTAAAACAGCCTCCTAAAGAATTGCCCCACCCAGAAAGAGGAAGGCAAAAGGAAGGAAGGAAGGTCAGGGGAAGCCGAGTGATTTAATCATTTCACCTACAAGCTACCAGCACAGGAGACTTTGTAGAGTGTTAAAATTCACTCTGTAATTGTTCCCCACTTGAATTCGCACCAGCGACTTGAAAGTAATCTGTTTTCTTCCTGTCTTTGTGTAACTGAGGAGGGCAGATGCCCATGTGTTCAGGCTGAAGCAGGACGTGTGTGCAGCAGCATGTTTCACCACGTGCCTGTATTTCAGTCAGTGGTGCTCTCCTGAAGGAAGATAGCACTTTCACAACGTTGAAGCAGTTACGGAGCTTTACAAAAGAGAAAAAAAAAAGCAACCCTCAAATACACATTTTAAAAGAACTCTTTACAGCACCCAAGTGTGAAACAGTTATGGAAACACTCTGAAAATGTGGTTATTAATGAGCCCTAGCTCTGAAACCACTTGTTCAGTGTTAGCAGTTGTGTTCAGATAGGCACAACATACATCCCTCCTCTCTGAAGCAGCAGGCCATATTTATAGTTCCTGAACCCAGCTGCATTTAGGCTGAGTCCTGTACCAGCACCCCAAAGTGGCCAGAGAGCACATAATAATTAAGTTATGTCCAGAGCAGAACTGCAGCAATGGAAAACCCAGCCTCTGGGGCTTAAATTGTGGTGAAAATGATGCAGACTGCTCCCATGGGTGTGCACAGAGCTTCTCATCAGAAAGTACAGAGGAAATAAGAATGTCACACATGACACCACAGTCACATCCACTGCTCCAGCAGCAGTAGTAGTTGGCATGCAGGCAATTGTTAAAGCATCGTGAACCAGGAGAAGCTATGACAAAAGCAGTGTGAAGGCTGTGCTTCTGGGCACACACCACATTTATTCATCGGTCTGTACTGACATCTTAGGTTTTTGAATCTCCAGTTTTACTTTTGTGACTGTTATCCCCTGTTTGTATCAAGCTACTTTACTTTACACACCAAGAAGTCTTATCTTTCAGTCGGTGGGAAGCATCCAGGTTTGAACACCAACCTCCACCATGCAGGTGGTTGATACTGTCAAACAATTCAATTCAGCAAAATAAAAAATCCAATAAGAGAGATAACTGCTGTTTTTCCTTCCAGGATATGGCATTGGTCTTCCCCCCAACTCTCCGCTCACCTCCAACATCTCTGAGCTGATAAGCCAGTACAAGTCCCACGGCTTCATGGATGTTCTGCATGACAAGTGGTACAAAGTCGTACCGTGTGGGAAAAGAAGCTTTGCTGTCACGGAGGTAAGTAATGAATGATGGGTGACCATTAGGTGCTGAGGAAGTGCCAAAGTTGCCAATGATTTCCCCTCATTCTTCACATGCAATAGGCGTAGAGGTGGCATGCAGCTGAGGGGAAGTGTTAAGCTTCAGAAGCAGGAGTCATTGCTCCCAGCAGCATTCAGGTCAGCACAGGGAAGACATAAGCAATGCTGTGCTGCTAAGTTTCAGTGCAGACATCAGAGAGCTTGTCTGGAGACAAAAAGGATATGTAACGTGGCTTTAAAATAAAGTGGTCTGCTCACTGCACAACAGATCTGGCTGATCCCACTCCATTATGTGTATCACTGTCTTCAGAAGGTGCCATGGGTTCTGGAGCATCTCACACAGCAGCGGTGGCTGAAGCAGCCAACGTAAAGAATGACAGAAGCGAAAGAAGCAGAGAAAGCAGGAATTGCACACACATCCCAAGTTACTGATTTCACCCTGAGCTCTTCCTAACATGGGTAGCAGGTTGCACTGAAAACAGGACTTGATACTGGAGCTGCCCCACCAAGAGACAGTGCTGAGTACTGACAAGAAGCATTTCTTGTGCTGAAGTACAGTTACTGGAAATGGAAGCAAATCCTCATGGATTTACCGACTGGTATTAAATCAGAGGAGTTATGCCAGCTCGTGGCAGCTGAAGATATTGGCATTATTTATGAGAAAAAAGACTGCTCTTATCGGAATAGCGGTTTTTCTCAGGTTCTCAAGGCTGTCAAGTAAAAAAGATAAAGTACTGAGAAATCAAAAGATCCAGCATGCCTGCCGCTCAGAACATAGATTTCTAACTCAGAGGTGTTCCAAAAGACATCAGTTAGGTGTTCCCACTGGTACAAAACACACAGCTTGGGGTATGTTGTCTCTTGCTCAGGACAGGCTCAGAGGAGTATTAAACCAACCCTCCAGTTGCCCAGGCAAGCAGTAGCATGGCCAGTTTCTCCTGAAAGGGAAGCACAGGCTCCTCGAGCTCTGTTCTTCAGTGTTCATCTGAAAATCCAGTTTGTTTTTATTCAACTTATTCCATTTTTTGTGATTGCTTCAACACACACACACACAAAAAGCGTCGTTAAATCTGCATTCGCTGCTATTTTTGATCTGGGTTATCTGAAGATTATGTGATCTAGCAAGACAGGTGTTGGAGGAATTTGCTTTTAATGGGGTTTACAAACGTGCTCCTGACAAGCACTTCACTCAGCGGACTGCTTTAACTCTGCACTTTAACACAATCTTTTGAATTACATCACACAGAAATTAACAGATGGTAATGATATTAATTACCCCAACTGTCTTAAAACTTGAGAGACAGACTAACCTTGGTATTAATTCCCAGTGAAGCAATTAAATACTTCTATTAAAAGTGTTTGCATTTTAAAAGAGGGAAGAGAGGTCAGAAATTTGCCAGAAAACTCTCCCTTGAAACAATCTGAAGTCAGGGCAAGGCAGACCCCGTGTCTTCTGTATGAAAAGTGACCTTGCATTAAGTGTGAAGACATAGCACGAGCTCAGAGGCTTTAACCACGTGAAAAAGCAGCTTTATCACATTAGTGTCACTTACATTAACATGTGATACCCGTACCCAAAAGCCTGACCATAGCACCTCCCAGATGGTGCTGTCAGAAGTTTCAGTATGTGTCAGGTGCATTAAGTGCTTAA
This sequence comes from Callipepla californica brunnescens, assembly GCA_023055505.1. Lineage (NCBI taxonomy): Eukaryota > Metazoa > Chordata > Aves > Galliformes > Odontophoridae > Callipepla > Callipepla californica. Next base: position 1,193,361 of record JALIRH010000025.1, on the reverse strand, counting down.
GATTGTGATAGTGACAGCTCTGCAGTCACACAGAAGGCATTGAGAGAATGCTTTGTGTCCAAGCCTGTGCCTTTCCCTGGCTTCTGCCCTTCTGGATACCAACAAAGCCTCATGATGATCCAGACTCCAGCTTCCTCCATTGCAGTTTGATACATGTGGATTTTCAGCTTCCTTTCCTTGTTCTTGCCCTCCCTTCTTACCCTAATGCTTGCACCAGGGAAATGCTGATCTGTCCAGCTCGTCTGTTGCCAGACATTAGAATTAAAACAGAATTTGTTGCTGTTGTAATAAGAACAAGCTTTTTGTTGCCCAGAAAGCGATGGTTGGTAGCAGTGACTGTTCCCACTGGTCAGTCGCAGTACCAAATGAATACTCTCTATGTAAAATATCAATGCTCTATTCTCAAACATGTTTCTTTGTTTGCCTCTACCTGGAGCACAGCACTGTGTGGAAGGGAAGCCAGCAGGGCTGTATATGCACATGTTACAGCTGGACCTAACAACTGTGTGGCATTTTCAGTTTACTTGTAATGCTATTAGATATTCCCTGGTCCACTGTTCCTCTCCCCATTGCCATGTCAAGCATGAATCATAGAATAGCTAGTCAAGAAAAGCATGAAGCAAGGAGAGACTACAAATTTCTTCTTTACGTGGTACTTTTGGGAACAGGCAGCTTTGCAGCTTCCTGCTCATGGCAGTGGAACAGCTTGGGCACTGAGCAGCTATTAGCACAGGCAGTAGGTAACGTGAACAGGCAAGCTGCACATCAGTTAGCATTGGGAATGCCCAGGAGGTGAGCTGGCACTGAGAGGGCTCTCAGGGCAGTATGAAAGAGAAGGACCCATGGTGATCCAGCTGCTGGGAGCAGCTAACTGTAAGTGCACACTGCTTCACAGCTTTGAAGGCGCGTTTTCAAAAATGTTATTATTTTAATTTCTGTTTCACTTGAAAAGGTTGATTGTTGTCCTTTCATAAGTGTCATATCCCTGAAGCTCTGGAGCTTAAACTTGCACGTGGACTGGCAGTTCAGTCCTAACAAATAGTGCAAGGAATAAGCAGTCACTCTATCCTGTGACAGCAGGGTCCCTTCATCCTTTCTCCTTCTCTCATCAGTGGTGGAATCCACCAATGTCTGTTCTGTGCAGTCTTTGAAGAAACTTACTTGTTTCAAGGCTTGGTTTGTTGTGTCTTGTGCCTTGGAAACTTGACAAAGAAGGTTGTCACAGAACACTGCAAAGGGGTTGTCTCTTTGTGGGATGATCTAATGACATCTGCACATGGCTCGAGGAAGAAAACTGCTTTCCACAAGGTCCTCAAGAAACAAGTACATAGGTATTGAGCCTTGCAACGGAGTATGGAGAAGCATTTTTTGAGCCTTCCTGGAAAATGAATATCAGATTTAGATTCACCTGTCCAAACTGAGAAGAAAGAAGTTGCATATGTGCCAAGGCAGAATTATTATTCCCAATTCATCAGCCTGTAATATCATAGATACAGACAACCCACTGCCTAATTCTGATGGTATTTATGTTGTTGTTCTTCCTAGTACTGACAGGAGTTGAGTAATGGATAAGGTAAAAGAAAAGGATTGATTACAAAAGAGTTTTTCCCAGTTCTGTGCAAAACTTTACTCAGGAGGGGAAAGGAACTTGTCTTGCTAATGCAAGACAAAGTGATTTATAGCATCTGTCTTAAAATTTGACACCTGAAACACCAAAGCCATGGCCACCAGTCTTTGCCATGGATAATCTCCCTAAGGAGATTAAATATACATTACTTCAGTTCTGCCTCTTCTTTGAAAGCACACAAAGCTGTAAGAATAATAAAGGAATGAGTGAATGAATGAATGAATGAATGGGTGGATGGATGGATGGATGCCTTCTTGCTGCTACAAGAAATGCCACAATGTGGGGACAGGAACAGCTTTTAATACTGTCTAGTTATCTAAATGGGTGCATCAGTGTCAGCTGGATTTTGGAAACCTACAGAGATGCCCAAATGGCTTTAAAAACCTGCCCTTTATATCCATTTATCCCTAGTAAAGCTGGAAGCAATTCTTTTTTCCAGAGGAATTTTGCAAAGGTGCTGTAAAATCTAACCGCATTATCTCACTAAAGCTTTTTAAAATCTTTGAGGGGAAAATGCTATCAAAAAGAGTAGCTTATTTTATTATTATAGCTAATACAAACATGACATCCCTGCTTAGTGCTTGGGTTCAGCAGTGTATAGCATTAATACCTGTGCTGTGCTGCCATCCTGCAGGGAATCCACAGAAACCTTCAGAGGCTTCCGACTAGTCAAAGCAAGACCTTGGGTTATTTGATGCCCTGCTCACCGTGCAGGGCAACCAGGGAGGGAAAATTATTTTCTGTCTCTTGTAGCAGGGGGTAAAGCAGGAGTTTTGCACATTAAATCCAGTAATGAATTACTGTGTGCTGTTTTTTTGTCTGCTTTCCCCTGCAAACAGAAAACAAGCATTGATTGAACTTCCTGCATCACTTTGTCTTCTCCTCAGTGCCCAAAGAAAAAAGTAAACAACTCTGGGAGAGGCAGCAGGAGCTATTTAGGTAGCAGTTGGAGGTAGGGGTCAGTAAATCAGAAGTGCATCTCTGAGGATATATAAAAAGGCAGATACCTCCACGTCTGTTCTTGTGTTTGTAATTGCCAGTTTCCCCGTTTGTAAGCAGCAGATGACTGAGAGGCCCCTGCCAACGTGTCCTTACCGCCCATCAGATGTAATTATCACAGGACCTACTGTAGTTGCTGATTGCTTCAGAGCCACCACACAGGCATAATTGACTTGCTTCTAATAGGCAGGGAGCTACCTCCTCAATTTATGATCACAAATGTGGAGCGAGAACTGTATTTCCACCTTTGGCTGATAGAGAATACAGTACATTCTGAGCTTTTATTGCCAAAAAGAAAAGGTAATGCAGTATAGAAGGCATTTGCTGGTTTTATGTTGTCAGCAAAGGACTCAGACACCTGACCACTCCAGCAGAGAGGAATGCAATGCTATACAGAGAATGCAGTCTATTGCTGCTTTTGCCAAATATTATCTATATTCACAGCCACAGATGTAAAAGAACTACACACAGTAAGCCCTGGAGCTTGATGCTTTGATACTGATCAGCATGATACTATGAAAAGGAGAGGCACCTGTACCAGGTGATTTCCTCTGTTATTTAACACATGTGCTTCTGGAATAATTGTGAAGAGCTGATAAATGTCCTTTCTGCAAGGGTAAGTCTGCTGGCTTCAGTACGGATCCTCACTCAGGCTGTCAGGCATGCTGTGTTATTTGCACGCAGTTTATTCTCAAGATTTCCCTCTGATGTTCAGGTCGCTCTTTCAGAGTTATCTCCTCTATTGCCAGATGAAACACTATTGAAGCCTTGTTTCATCTTCCCAGTGAAAGATATCCTGTTTGGGACAGTCTCACAAGCTATCCATTACAAGTGAATAAACACATCTAGGATGCCAGGGTTGGAATTTCTTTCTCCTATTTCCAAGGAAGACAGAAAACTGTTCTGCAGAGCTGTGAGGACAGTGAGCCAGACCCTTATCAGCATAAATCAGCACACTTAACTGTAGACAGCAGAGCTGTTTTTCATGTGAAGAGCTGGCCAGCTGTTCTTTCTGCAGGTAGCACTGGAATGGCATCAATCACCAGCTTCAGGCTGCAGGATATGTCTCAGGTGTGCAGGAATCACCCCTGCAGTTGCCATGGTCTGTTACCATACAGCATAGAAGTGTTTACGCTGCTGAAGCTCTGTTCGTGTTAAAGAAATGTGTTACAGTGCTCAGAAACAGAGCATAGAAAAGAGGAGAGAGAAATGCTGCTGTCAGTAACTCAGTAAAACTACAAAGAGATTTCAGAGCCTTCAACTTCACTGGACCCATCACAAATTAACTCTCTAGTTTAAAACGATGTCAAAGCAGGATTTATCAAATATTGTGATGTATGACAGGTTGGATATTGGGAACAATTTCTTGTTGTGGTGAGGCATTGGAATGGGTTACCCCAGGGGGGTGGTGGGGTCACCATCCCTGGAGGTGTTCAAGAAGCATGGAGATAGAGCACTGAGGGACACGGTGAGTGGGCATGGTGGGGATGGGTTGCTGATTGCAGTTGGTGCTCTTGGAGACTTTTTCCAACCTTCACCATCTTCTAATTCTATGATCTAACTTTGAACTGAAGCCGGTTTGTTTTACAGACTGTTCAGCTGTAGTACAAACAAAGCATGATCCCTGTACCCACCATGCAAACAACAAACTCAAGGAATGCACAGGTCAATTCTTCAAGGTGACAGCCTCATCCCAGGTGGCATGACCCAGCACAGAGCCCTACCCGTACAGTTTTTACCAACACAATGAATAACGTTTTTCAATAGAAACACAAGGGTAAAATTTATATTCTTGGAAACGTTTCCCAAGTGGTATGTGGGCAGTAATTATTAGGAAGAGTTTCTAGTTGTTGATTAATTCATAAGTGGGCTATGGTGGCATGAGAATAAAAGTAAGTAACTTGCATGCCTGACCCACGCATTGGAGTGCAGGTATTTCTGGTACACACTGCTGCTGTGCATGATTCCAAGGTATTCAAACGTGATTAAAGACAAGAAGAGATTCAAATTAATTAGACTTCCGACCCTACATGAAAAGGGAGGGTCGGGGGAAGTCAAGGTGAGAGTGTTTTTTGTAACAGAGTTGTGTTAACATGGGGAGTGGGGAGATGCTGTGTTCGTGATAACTACTTCAAAACATTCTTTCCATGACCTCCCATCGAGGACAGAGCATGAAAGAGGCAGTTAGCAATCTCAGAAAACAGGAACAGTCTTAGCTCAGTGCTGATGAAAGATTTGCTCTACAGTTTGTTGAGTGCATTCCTTTAAGCAGCATTTGCTTTTACAAATGCAAGTGTGAAGACACCACCAGTACTGGATTCTCCTACGTTCAGCACTTCATCTCACTAGCAAGACAGCACGGTATGTGGCCCGAATCTCACTCATTTGCTGTGACTAAACACCAAGTCCTCAGGTAGCACAGAAAGGCTTCGTTGTGACCAGGATACTTCACTGCTGTGTGTCCACGAGGAAATATAACTGTCTGTTAAAATAAGCCAGCAGCTTCCTCTGTCAATTTCCCCTTTTGATTTTATTCACAGACTCTGCAGATGGGCATCAAGCATTTTTCCGGGCTGTTTGTGATGCTGTGCATTGGGTTTGTCTTATCCATTCTTACTACCATTGGAGAACACATCGTGTACAGACTGGTGCTACCACGAATCAAGAAGAAATCCAAGATGAAGTATTGGCTCCATACAAGCCAGGTAAGAATTCAGTAGTAACCCCATGCAAGTCATGTTGAGCTGACTAAGAAAGATTGGAAAAGAGCAATGAATGAGAGGTTGTGAGAATAAACGCTGATGAATGGCATTGGAAGGGTAGCAGCAGCTACTGGAATTTGAAGAGGCTCGTGTATGGGTGAAATCAGAAGCACAGAGGAATTGCTACAAATATTTGCGAGTGAAAGCCTACAGAAGGGACTTTTCCATGTGCGTGTTTAACCTTACAGTGTGTTTTTAGACACCCAAAACAACAGTGCTATCCTAGTCTGGAAGGTATTATCTTAATACAGGGGGTTCCCAAATTCTTGTTGAGTACAGGAGGTGCTGGGTAGTTTACACCAATATTCGAAGGGAAATGATGGAAGGAAAGTGCTCGAGGTGTGTGCTGTGAAGGAAGAGGTTACGTTGCTGAAAAAGGCACAGAAAATAAGAGCTCTTGCTTTCAAGCAGCACAGTGAAAGAGCTTCTTTAGAAAATAACACTGCTTGCTGAGATCCCCTTTTCTTCTGGAGAATTCTTACACTAAGGATAGTTTGCCACCTGTCCACCTTTCAGAGTGCCCTTTCTCACAGAACTATAGGAAAAAAAAACTGTTGTAATGACAAAGCACAGACATTGCTTGCATCCTTGAAAATGCAAAATAATTAATTCGTAAGTCCATCACACGTAGCCCAAATTGTTTTTGTACTTATGGAGCTGTTTTTGATCTTGCTTTTATTAATTTATTTTCCTCTTTCCCCTCTAGAGATTACATCGTGCCCTGAACAGTTCATTTATTGAGGACAAACGCCAGACCAAGACAAAACGAGTGGAAAAGAGGTAGGAATTTTTGAGTGCCTTTTTAAACAAACTACAGAAATTACTGTGACGTGAAGTACACCCTGCCAGGATATCTATTTGTGGATCGAATGCACGTCAAACATAACAGAAGAACAGCAACAACAACAAAGAAATAATAGAAATGACAAGGGAGTGAAGCAATAATGAGCTGTTTCCAGCAGAAAGCATTAAGTCTAGAAATCTTGTTCTTGATTTGATGATTTCCCTAACAGAATAAAAGCACTCCATTCAAAGCCCAGGCTCTTCAGATTATTAGATCTGCTGCTGTTGGTTTTGCTCATCTAAGAAGCAGGAGATGAATAGGCTCTGTGCAGTAGCTTCACAGGGAATGCCAGATCAGGTGGCATGTGTGTTTAAAAAACTTTCAACTTCCTTATTTTTCAGAATAAGCGCTAAAAAAAACTGTGGGGAAAAAAAAAATGCAGTCCTTTCAAAGGCCTTTGTCTCAACTCTTGATATTGAAAAAGTAGGTGACAAAACTCCTTGTGTTCTTAGCCTGTGTGCTATGGAGAGCAGGCAGCCTGACTTATCTATCACCACAAGGACCACAAGGCATCCTCTTAAAAGTGAACATTTGCTCAGCAATTCAAAACGATCTGTGCACTTTTTAAAGACGCTGGCATCAGCCTTCCTACGGACAGGTAGAAACAGAATTCAGAGAAGAAATGTCTTCCTGGCTGCTGCTATGTGTTTGGTGCGACTGAAACCCCACGTAAGTTCAGTGTAAATGTACATTCAGTTTGGTTCACAACTCCTGTGCCAGTGTCAGCAGAAAGAAACAGGTTACATGCATCTGGACTGATCTGCATCATCAGTCTGTATCTTTGATGATTAAAAAAAACCAATGGGCTGAGCTATTTGCCATACGCTGAGCAGTGGAGAAACTTGTCAGGTGATGGACAAAAGCCCTAGAGAGGACAGCTCTGAAGAAGAAATACACAGGTATTCATCCTTCAGACTTCAGGCTGAGCATGTGCTGCTGCCCCAGGGGCACCCAGGCCATGTGTGTTTCTGCACGGTGGTCTGAGTGTGATCCAAGCACAGAACTGTGGCAAGTTGAACCCAGGACATCTAGTAATGTGCTGGCAGAGCTTCTCAGCCTCAGTAGCTGAACTCTGAAGGGTTTCGTTTGCTTGTTGAAACTCGAGCGCTAATTGTGGTTTGGGGCCTTTGTTACATCCAGCTGCCCAGACCAGCCAACCACTGCTACAGCAGTAACCAATCCTTTATCAAAGAGCTGAGCTTCAGTTTGTGGAAGAAAAATACATCAGAAATGACAGTGATAATGAGTGACTTCTGCTGGGAAGCTCACGTTGCTGTGCTGCGAGGTTGGGATTAAGCCATGTCCATTCCTTCCAAGCACGAGGAGATTTCAACAAGGAATCAACACGTTTTCCCCTTGGTCTCTGCTCACCAACTCGAGGCAGTCCCTTTCCCCCTCTATGAGAACAAATTACAGCATGTTCATGCTGTAACAGACTTTGGATACTGCATCCACAAAGCTTCCAGAGAGCTCTGGAGGCAGACTTAAGTCTTCCTGTGCTGGAGCTGAGAGGACTGCAGTTCAGTAACTGAAAAAACGGGGGGGAACTTGAACTCTAGGATTGTTTTCCAATGTCAGCTGCAGTTTACCACAAACATCTGGGCTATTTGTGTCGACAAATTGTGCTCCCAAGTAGTAATAGTTAAAAATAAAGAAGTAATAAATACAATTAGTGACAGCAGCATCACGTTTCTCCATTAGGGTGGCTCCCAGGGAGGGGTTGCGTACACGTAAGAGAAGGCTCTGATTCTGTGCTGACTCCCACACCTCTGTGCAGGTCTCACGTCGGGAACAGCCAGCACGCCGTGTGGAACACAGCCAGCACGGGCAACTGTCACCGCAAGAAGTACCTCTGCACCGATGAAGGGCAGAATGAGGTGAGCGTCGGGCAGCAGCACCAGGACATCCCCCTGCCACAGCTGAGGAGGGAGGCTGCAGCTTCTTTAACCACCAACGGGAAGGCAGAGTCCCTCGGTATCGCTAGGACCTCGGTGATGCAAGAGCTGACGGAGCTGGAGAAGCAGATCCAGATCATCAAGCAAGAGCTGCAGCTCGCCATGGACCGGAAATCTGAGCTGGAGGAATATCAGAGGACAAACAGGACTGCAGAGCCCTAGGCCAGCACACTTTGGCCCCTTTCCCCTTTTCTTCCTTCCTCGCCCTTCCGTGTAAAATTTGTAACACGCTTTTGTAATGCCAGGAAGAGGCGTGAAAATAAAGCAGGCAGTATGCTCTTCATGAGAGCAGAGCTGCAGCAGCCCACAGCCACTGCCACCGTCCTGAGTCCTCCTCCTTTCATAGCAGGTTTCTCGTCCTCCTGGCCAACACCAGCCGTTCCCAAGGGACTAGAGAAACAAGAAGTGTCTGAAAAGCAGGATTTCCTGTTTCCTTCACTTGGCACTACAGTGAAGTTTCCTCTTTTTTTTTTTTTAGCCCCTTCTGTGCATTAATTCAAAAAGAAAGAAAAAAAGAAAAAAAAAAAAAAAGAAAGAAATCTAAACTGCTCATTGGAAGCATGTCCCTCGATGGTATGTTTTTGTTGTGGTACCTATGGGTTTAGTCTCTGTTTATGCTAAGGCTCCTTATGGTTGCCTCGTTACACCAGGTGCTAGTTCTGTGTTGGCAACCCCTTCCCTCCTGGCACCGGCTGTGGTTCACGAGACGTATTCTTGGTGGTAGTCCCAGTACGCAGCGTTCCCTTCGCTCTTCAGCACAAATGCAGACGTGGCTGCTCTGTGACTGTGAGAAAGAAACCCCACCAGCTTGAAAATAACTTCACAGAAACCAAACCGTCACCTCTTGTCTGCTTCTCAGCCCAGGGTCACCTTGCACTTCCACGCAGAGAGAAGCCATGCCAACAGCTGCAATGGCAAGCGTGGGGATCGGGTTCACAGTGGCACAGGGTGAGGATGAGAGGGAAGGGAGGGGGCAGCAGTGCTGCAGACCTCTGCCCTCTACCGAAGGTGTTTAGCACTGTGAAACCACTCCCTTCATGTTCTCTGCCGACAACTGACGTTAAGGTTCTTCCTTACAGTCAAAATGACATAAAGGGGATTTATTCTGACACCAAACTCCCACTGAAGTCAAAGGGAGCTTGGCACCAAAGCCTCCTTGTGGACTAGGGTAATGGAAAATGAGATTTGCTGTTTCGAAGTCAGTGTACTGAGTGGAGCTCACTCCCACCTGGATGAGTAAAGGGGAAGGAAGGGTAAGCTGTTCAGCATCTGAATAAATAATACATCAATCCAAACGACTGTGTTATTTATACAGGATTTCTGTGGTCCTTTAAACAACATGCTCTGTGTTGCGGAGAACAAGAATGGCTGTAGCACTGTCAGAATTAACAGTGGTCTCCCAGACGCATCACTGAAGTCACCTTTGCCCTCTCTGTATCTCCAGCTGCCCGCCTGAATGTTGCCAAGGGTGATCTTCTCGATGGTAAAAGGCTGCAGCTAGGTCTGAAACCAAATTCCAGGGTTTTGGTAAGGTGTACCACCTTTTTGCACCTCTAACCTTTGCAAAACAGTTGTAAACAGAAGCCCTACATGGTCAGGTAAAGGCTGGCATCGGCAGCTCCCACAGCAGCCAGCCCCATTGAAACAAGTTCAGCTCCTGATTTTCCAGGTCTATAGATCCAAAACCACGTTAAGCGAACTTCCAGGCTCTGCAGCTTTCCTTCTTTCTGACCCCATCTGCTATTCTGGATGGGTTTTTTGTTGCTATTGTAGCTTTGTTTTATAAACTGCCATGCTTTCAGCTCATCAATCCATACTGGTTTGCTGCTGACTCAAGCCCTGGTTTTGATGAGCAAGTATGCATAGCACAGAACATTTAGCTGCTTCCACTTCCCTGCTGTTTCTGTTTTAATGTGAATATAGCAAAATAATTCTATGTTACGATTTAGTGAAGGCACGCAGATGAGGCTGCCCTCTGGAAGTTGCACCTTATGAGCAAATCAAGTCCACAAGAAAAACTCTGCCTTAAAAGAGCACTTCAGCTATGACTTAGCTTTTCATATTGAGGGGCAGACTGCAGCCTTGCAGCATGGGGAGTGCAGAATCTGAGGTATGCCACGTATCCACCAGATCTCTGTCACCTGTGACAGCATGGCTCAGTCTGGTCCTTCTGCTACGTCAGGAGTAAGGTGCTGAAGGCACAGCCCAGGTGACAGAGGCTGCTCTGATTGACTTTTTCTGAAGGCAGAGGAAAGAATAAATTCATCTCTGTGCTTTAGAAACTTAAAAGCCTGGAAAAAAAAGTACTTCCAGAAACTGGACAAAAGACATAAGCGTGGCTGTGTACTACCAAAGTTAATAACAACAGAAAAAAGTAATCCAGACCAGAGCTTTTATTATAGCATGTACATTACAAGATTAATCTTTCTGGCAAAATTGCACCGAAGTAATCCTTACAAATTAATCCCAGGAAACTAAGGGCAGTGTCTCAACCTGGAGGAAGAGGTCCACACCAACACCAGCAGGATGCTACAGGGCTGGAGCTCCTCTCCTGCCACGAGAGGCTGAGGGAGCTGGATTTGATTAGCTTGGAGAAGGCTCTGGGGAGACCTCACCGTGCCCTTCCACTACTTGAAAGGAGCTTCTAAGCAGGAGGGGGCCCAACTTCTACACAGTCTGATAGGGGGAAACGGTTTTAAACTAAAAGAGAGGAAACTTAGGTTATTAGGTTAAACATTAAGAAGAAATTCTTCACTCAGAAGGTAGCAAAGCATTAGAACAGGCTGCCCAGAGAATCCGTGGGTGCCCCATCCCTGGAAGCACTCAGTGCCAGGTTGGACAGGTCCTGGCCTGCTTGGTGTTAAGGTCCCTTCCACCCTAAGTTATTCTATGAGCCACTCCACTGACGTCTACACAGGTACCTCTTCATTCTTTAGTTGGTCTTTTAATGGGGAAGCTATTCACACTCAGCAGCACCGCCGTACTTTGACACAACTTGAAACCCAAACTCCTCAAATAAAGACCTCATTTATTCTGCTGCAGAGAGCTTCCATCCCACCAACGCAAGGCTTCAGTCAGATGTTTCCAACTCGGCAGTGTGAAAGTGATAAATGGAAAATGTCCTCTGAACCATAGAAAAAAAAAAAATAATACACAAAAACAGAAGACAAAAGCAAAACAACAGGGGCACGAAAGGAACCAATACTGTTCCCTAGGAACACTGCAGAAGCACTGACTGACCCAAAGGTGACGGTGAGAGAAAGTGAGGGAGGCTGGGCGGTCAGCAGCAGCAGCTTTCTGACTCCAGTGGGAAGAATCAACCAATGTAGATCCTGTGGAAGTCATTGGCCCCAAAGGCAGCATTGCACTTCGGGCACTTACGCTGCCGCGTGTCGTAGCGTGTTTTCACACACTCGAAGCAGAAGACGTGGAAACACTTGGTGAGGACTGCGTCCTTTTTGCGCATGTTACAGCACGGGCAGGTCAGGCGGGCCTGGAAGACACAAGCGTTAGTCAGGGCCTGCTGCACCGTGCTAAGGGACTGAAGATGAAGGGCTTTCAACTCCTCCTATTGAAAGGAGCGCTTTTTTCAATGCAAAACAAGTCTAGAATGCCAACAAATGTCATATACTCAGAATGTGGCTACAAAGCCTTTTGACTAGAGGAGAGCTCAAGAGAGAAGTGGCAGACAGCTACTCACCTTGTAATCCTTGATTTCTTCCATCAGTATCTCATCACAGTTGGGAACCATGTCAGGCTTCTTTGTGGTTTCCAGCTTCCTGCGTAACCTAGAAATGTCTTCCTGCATAAAAACAAACAGACCAAATAAGTGAGCAGTGTCTTTTCTGCCACAGCTTCAAGAAACAGAACTAGCACCTGACCAACTGTGCATCTAGCTGTATCACTCCATCTATGCTTTCATCCCAGAAGGCATATGAGAGATGATACTATCCTCTGGCACTACTTGTATTGTCAGTTTTCAGTGTCCAAGACCTGAAATAGCCAAGACTTTATCAAGCAGAACCCCAAGTAAAAGGACATAAATGAATTTCTGCACCAGTTCCCAGTAGCTGAACCCTACTCTGACTTCAGTGCACAAAGAGCAGACTCCAAAGGGAAAAGGTGTTTAAGGATTATGCATGGGGTAGATACCTCAGCCCTTTTGAAGTTGAACATCTCTTTCTCTCTAGTGACTCTGTTTTCCACAATCTCCTCCTGAAAGTCATGCAGCTTTTTCTGAGCCAGCTCCAGCTGGGTTTTCAGATCATCTGCAAGCTGGGCTGCATCCATGGCCTGAAAAAAGTAAACCATCACACAAGTAACAAACGTGAAAGAAGTCCTGGTGATTCCTAGTCCCCCTATCTATAAATTTAAGATTGCTCACAAGTTATTTCTAGAGCTTCAGGAGGTGTATTTTTTTTCCCAATCTGCTTTTAGTAGCTTCAAACCAAAGAACTGAATTGATTCCCTAAACATTTCTTCAACAGCAAAATATCTTTCTGCTCACAAGCTCTAATAATTTAGCTTGAATACTCCCCTTTTAATAGAGACAACTTCTTACACAGCAGTACATCTCACTTGGAAAACATTAATGCCCCCTCAATTCCCTGTTAGTACTGGTATTTTTAGCCTTCCATTTCCACACTTTTTCCCATTGAATTCAGAAGCACATCTACAGCTAACTAGATAGAACTGCAAGACAGGGTTTTTTTTTGTGTGGGTGGAACTTTTTTAGTCATTTTCTCTCCAGACCCATTCTCTTACCATCTTCTATTCCTGCACTAACAAATCTATTAGCTGAGTTCTCTTGGTACCACAGAACATGATTGCACTGCATTCCCCCATCTCCTCTTCAAAACAGGATTTCTGCTTTCCTTCCTGTCCGTTCTAATGCAATTCCACTATTTATACTACAGCCTTGATAACAGTGGCTGAATCAACCTCGGCACTCAGCTTTAGTCCACAGACCAACTTCATTGTGGTTCCTAATCATAATTTCCTTTTACTGACCTCATCTTTCCTAGGAAAGCTTTAACTGATCTGTTAATTTAACATCTGGCTGCTGCCTCTTCTTTTCTAAGTTCCCTTTTCAAGGCACCTCAGCCCCCTGATCAGACCTTCACAGGGCCAGCTACACCTTACTTATCCTGATCAAAGTAAACATTAGTCTATGACACAAAGTACCACACTCTGCAGTGCTCCTCGGCCTTCTCATCTCATTCAAAAGCAAGGAATATCAGGCTCCACAATGCCAGTGAGACAGTAGATTCCCTCTGTCTCCAAAATGAACCACTCACCTTGCGTTTGTTCATTTCCAGGGCCTGTGTTCTGAGACCAAGTTCTTTCTCCCCTGTTCCAATACTGCTTTGCAGCAAGTGTTCCTTCTCCTCCAGCTTACGTACAACCTGCAGCTGGGCATCCACCTTAGAAAGGGAGAGAGGGGACAGATGAGGGCTGAAATAAATTCTCTACAGGTCGTCAGAGTTGTCATTAAAAGGACATGCAAAACCTATGCCTGCCTCCTCATCAAAAGACAGTATTTCTTTATCTTGCTTTTTTTCTTCCTGGAATGCAAGACACACCAACACTCACTAATAGGTACACTCAGAACTCTCTGCTGAATGCTCTAAACCTAGCAATCACCTGCAGCAAGGATTCAGCTTTTGGTGGGTGGCTTGCTGCAAGACAGTAAGCAGTTCTACTCTGATTCCAAATATGGCACAACACATATGTGGAAGAACTGTTACCACAGGAAAGTGCCTTCCCTGCTTTTCCTTCTGCTTGCTCTCCACTGCAATGAATCTGCAGGGCAGTTTGTGCTTAAACAGCAGCAAGGCTTTCTCTGCATCTCACCAGTGTGTCAACACAGAGTGCGCAAGAAGAGTGGGAGGGCACAGCTGGAACTACTGCCCCAATCTGAGCACAGGGATAATTCCATACCATATGATGGTACGCTCAGCAATGAAATCTGAGGAACAAAGGATAGGGGAACATGTTCAGAGTTACGTTGTTTATCTTCCCAGATGACTAATACATACCATGAAGCCCTATTTTCCTGGAAGCAGCTAAATGTTTGTCTGCTAACAGCAAGTGGTGAATTAATTTTGCTGCTCTTGCACGTGCAACTTCTGCTTTACTTAGTGAGTTGCCTTTATCTCAACTCACGGACATCCTCACTTTTGCCCTTCTCTCCCCTGCTCTTCTGGGGGAAGCAGCTGTGTGGGTCTTAGCTACCAACCAGGGCTAACCTACAATGCCTTCACCTTCCCATGAGTTTAGCTGTCCTCTTTCCTCCTCTCAGGTTACCTGTGTCTTCAGTGTCAAAACTTGATCTGCCAGCTCCTCCTTCTCTTCTTTCAGCAGTTTGTGGATCTGGTTGGACTTGATGCGTTCTGACATCAGCTTGAAGTTGGCATCATCCTTCTCCCGTAGCTGCTGCATCAGACGGATGTTCTGCTCCTGCATGTCTTCAAAGGCTTGGCCTGTAACATCCATTTCTGACAGCAAAGCCTCCTCCTCCTGCAAGACAATCATTGGCTCTGGCAGAACAGTTTCCTGTACCACTATGATTATCCTGGACGCTGTACTCAGAGACACCAAAACTGACACAGATCAAGGAAAATGCATCAGTTTCTAGGCACTTATCCACAGGAGAAATGCTCTGAATTGTGAAGTGAGGAAAAGAGGCTAATCTTCACAGAAACTCACAGATGCTTGCTTGTCTGGTGGGAAGAATCATCAGCAGCACAGTCACTGCCAGATCTGGGCAGAAACCACCTACCAACTTCAGGCAGCTAGCTAAATAGCTGTCATAAACTAGGCCAATTAATGCCCGAGGTTGACAGCTCAACAGCTTCCAATTAAAAGGCTGTCAAGCCCTTTATACTCATGCTGCTTCATCATTAAAGGAGTAAATGGCAAGACAGAATAAATTGTGTACTATAAGGAAAAGATTTTAAATTCTAAAAAAGTATGTATCAAATGATTGGCTTGCCTTGCCTATACTCAGGTTGGTTCTGCCCTGTTAATATTAGATTATGCTCTTTTTTCGTGGAAGATATGTAACAGCACCACACAAACATATTTTTAGTAGCACTGTTATATGTATAGTTCATATATAAGTTCCACCCTCTTCCTCTAGAGGCTGACCCAGCCATTCTGACTGCACTCTCCACCTAAGCACTGTGAACAGATAAATATTCCCCACCACTTCTGCCACGGGCTTTGTGACACTTGGTGCTGAGATTTCTTTTCCCCTGCTTCAGTATAAAAGGACAAATCTTATACGTCTCTGAAACATATGGCAACAGAAATTCTGTCTCCCTGGCAGTAAACTAAAGACACTTTCACAAATGCAAATGCCATGACAGAACTTATTAGAAACTCACCTGTTTAGCCATAGCTAGCTTCTTCTGTAAGTACTCAATCTGTTCCTCAACTGCTCGGATCTTCCTCAGGGCATCTTCATCAGCCATCTTTTTACTCTCCTTTTTCTCCTTGTCTTCCAATTCCTTCACTCTCTGCCTTAGTTCTTCCAGCTTAAGAAAGGACAAGACAGAAATGACACTAAATACCAGAATACGGCCCGAGCTCAGTTAAGTGCCTGTTTTCCCTACAGTTCTTCAGAACATCAGAAGAATTGCCTTCTAAGCATGGGAAAATAAAATCCATTTCATCTCAGCAGGACACTTTACCACTGTCAGACAGACCATTAAGATGGACTGTAAGATTAAGACCTTTATTTCAAAACCTTGAAAAACTCAACACCTCTATCAAAGTAGTGACACTTGTTTCTTGCACTTGTATATGTAAGGCTGTGTGGAAGGAGAGCATCTGCTCAAGCACTTTTCTCAATGCAAAAATGTAGAACAAGAAAAAGAAGAAGAAACTATAAACAAAACATACAGAGACACAAACCTGACTGCGAAAACAAAGGAACCAGACCTGGTCAGTCACACTAACTGATGGGGGAACGTGAGAATGCTTAATTCAAGAAGGTCATCTGACTGGAGACCTTGACAATTAGGAAACTAAGGTAGAAATAAAGGGAGAAGCCAGAAACAAGATACACAGAGGCACTGAGCTTAGAAAACAAACATGCATACAACCACAAGAAACCAATCCCATCTGGAAGTCCTGAAGCAGAGTGACTGGAGGAGAGGTGTTACGGGTATGGTCTTCTAACATCACACTGTAACTTTTTTCAGTGCTCTCTGCAAGTTCACTCTTATAGAACATTTTTAAATTTTATTTCCAAATCATTGTCCAAGATTCATCTAAAATATGTTGGGTGATGTTCCTTGCCACATGCACTAGGAAATCTGAGACCACTCTCTACATTCTCTTAATAGCACAGACTAATTTTTGTCTTATTTGCTGCCTAACTCTGTCCTCAGGCACTACAGTTCAGGTACTATCTGAAAAGAAGTATTAAGGAGCATCAAAAGAGGAAAAAATGGCAAGAGAAATGAGGTTTACCTCTGCTTTTGCCTTCTTCTCAGCTGCCATAAGCTGCACTTTGTCCCTCTGCTCTTTGGGGGCAGAGCGGTACATATCGAGCAACAGCTTCATCTCCTTTTGGCTCTCCTGGGCCTTCCTGGAAACACAAAGATAGAGGACTGTGAGTACAAAAGCTACACTATCACACATTCAGCTGTATTCTCTCCGTATTCCACACTGCAGATATAGAGACTTCTTCCAGGGCTCATCTCACTGGTAAACACAAGCTGAAAGCTGCCAAGAACAGGTTCAGACACACGTGGGTTGAAAAGCCAACAGAACGCAAAGGGTAAAGGAAGTGTGCATCCTAGATAAGCAATCCATCCCTGCTTTGGCAGTGATCTAAGAAGGGGAGAACACTGCTCCCTTCATTAGTAACATGCTGCTACAGAGTTTTACACAACTGGAGTATGAATTATCTGGTAAGGTGTTTATGCTTTAGGCTATTCCAAGTGAAACGTTACTACACTGTCCAAAAAATAATCAGGCACAGGCTGTTAGGAACTTCTAATTTCAGTAGTAAATTTCCCAAGAGCTGCAAGTGATCTCACACAAACACCCAAGTCTGAGCATAACTCACACAAGAAAGGGATAAACAGCAACTCTTACTTGAGCTCAGCCTTTAACTGCTTGATCGCTTCAGCCTCCTTCTTTCTTCCATCTTCATGTTTCCCTTTCTCCTTCTCTTTGGACTCTCTCTCCTTCTCAGATTCCTTCTGTTTCTGTTTTTCTCGCTCCCGCTCCTTTTCTTTCTCTTTCTCCTTCTCTCGCTCCCTCTCTTTCTCTTTTTCCTTTTCTCGTTCCCTCTCCCTCTCCCGTCTCTCTCGCTCCCGTTCCTCTTCGTCTCTCCTGGCCTTAACTTCACTAGCTTCTTCAGAAGCAGCAGCCTTGGGAGCAGATACTTGGGCAGAAGGGTCATCAGGTTCCTGCTTGATCTCGGGAGGCTCTTCCTTTGTGTCCTCAGTGCTGGACTGGGATTGAAGAAGAGCACTACCACTACGAGAGCGGATCTGTCATGGAACAGCAACAGAGAAGACAGATCAGTCAGAAATTTGTACCACAGTTACCCACTTACACTGGTCTTCCTGAAATCCACTTGCATGTTTCCTCTGACAGTACTAATACTGTTCACAGAGAAACAAAAGGACAACAATTCATCTCTTCAGTTGAAAGGAGGAGAGTGTGGAACTCCATCAGAAATCATGCTGCATCTTGCATGCCACAGCAGAAAAGCTGATGCTACAAGTAAGGACTGACAGCACCCACCCCTCCACAAAGCATTTTCTGCTCTTTACTGCCACTTCGTATTTGAATACCTTGCTCAAGTCAGATTGGGCCTCTCTCAGTTTCCGTTTGTATCTCAATACCTCTCCCTTCAACTGGTGGTTATGATTCTGAAGGCTGCTGATGAGATGACGCATCTCCCGATTAATTGGGCCTAGAAAAACAGGAACACAAATGTTAACAAAACATACTTTCACTCATTTTCTACAGACTTTCACAGTGAGGGAGTGACAAGAGACAAAAATAGGACTATAATCATTCTACTGCACAACACAGCATCACAACCCATTCACATTCAGTCATGCCATTGTCACAAGCTGCTCTAAGACTCTGGAGATTCCTAGGCATAGTTTCTCCTCTACTTTTTCTCCCAGATCCCTTAAAGGAAAAACAAATTTTTTAATTTGGTCTGGCTGAGATGGAGCTAACTTTCTTCACAGCAGCTTATACAGTGTTTAGATTTAGGAACCAAAACAATGATGGTAACATATAAATGGTGCGGCTAATGCTGAATAATGCTTGTGCGTTGTCAAGGTGTTTCCTGTTTCTCACTCTGCCCCTTCAGCAACTAAACTGGAGGTACACAAGAAGCTGGGATGAGACAAACGAAGCAGATGATCCATCCTGATCAGGACAGATACTGTGTATTATGTAATGCCATCAATAAAAGCTGAAAAAGAATGGAGATTTATAAAGGTTGGCCATTGTATGCTTGTGAACTGACTTGGCATCAGTATAAAGTTGAGTGAGTACTCTGCATCAGCTATTTTTATTTCTCTCTCTGTTCTACTTCTTGCTTATCAAGCATTTTTTATCTTGATCTGCAAGGTTACTTGCTACTACTCTTCCTTTTCCTGTGCTCCACTGGGAGTAGTAGGAAGGTGAATGAGCAAGCAGCTCTGCGGTGCTTAACCTACTTACCAGGTTAACCTGTAAGGTTACAAGAAATCTCTTCTGATTTAAATGCTACTAAGCAACAACTTCCTTCTTTCTTCTAACAAAATTCAAGTGCTACTGGTTTGTCTAGGTTATCTGAGACTTATAAGCTAACCTTCCCATAAGTAATTTCTTAAAATGAAGAACAATCTGTCATAAAAAAAAATAAAAATATTAGCATAAACCAAATTATTATTAGGAAAATAGCTAGTAATAAGCACATAATAGCTGGATGGAGCTGTAAGCAACCTGCTGTACTGGGAGGTGTCCCTGTGTAATGCAGTGGGGCTGGAACTAGGTGACCTTAAATGTCCCCACCAACCCAAATCATTCTATGCCTATATGATTCTATGAAAATGAAACATTTTGCAACACCTAAAAGGAAATTAGATAACATGTAACTGGCTCCTGAAACTTGTCAGAACAAGTATCAAAGGTAACAGACAAAGATAAAATCACGTTGTTTTGCTGCAAGCTGCTTTTTTTTTTTTAAACAAAACCAGAACATAACAGAACTCCATACCTGCTTGTTCATTGGCAGCAAGCGTCTGCTCAAACTCAATCCTCAGCATCTCATACTCTTTGCGGACCTGTGCCAGGGTGTCCTCCAACTGAATTACCTCTGTGCGCAGCTTCTTGTGAAGGCTGACCTCATCCCTCTGAGGAATAAGAAGGGGACAGAACTCGGTGCTGTGACCTGAGAATGTCTCTCACCTCATCAGCAGAAGGTACACAAACAGATGAAATCTCCTGAGCAATTCCAGAGCCACTCAGATCAACAGCAACAACCAATGTGTGACAGTGTTCTCTGGGTAAGTGGAGCAGAGGCAGTACCTCGATTAGTTCCACCTGGCGCTGGTGCGTGGTGCGAGTGCCATGGAGCAGAGTGCGGGCCTCATCGAGATGTGCCTTCAGCTGGAGGCTCTCGTTATACAGAACAGAAAACTGGGACTGCATGCAGCGATATTCTGGAGTCTCCTTCACAGCTTCTTCCACAGCTCGACGCAGCTCAACCTGGCCAGGACACGAGATATTGCAGATAGCAAAATCATCTCCTTGACTACACCAGTGAATTAAGCTGCCACAAGCAGCTTTTCAATTGCAACAGAACAAATATCTTAAGAACTACAAAGAAAAAATGAACAACTTCAATAGAACTGCTGCAAAGATGCAAGAGATGCTTAAGCGTCAACTAAAAAGTCTGTGCTTTCACTCTGCTGGTATATATCAAGCTGTTTCTCATACACAAGTTTTTTTCATTTTCAGGTTTTGCAACAATTTATCTCGAATATATGAGCTTGGGGACACAAATATTTTCAGCTGATTTACTAAACATAAAAGATGTAAATGAATTAAGACAGAAACACAGAAAAAGACTGCAAATTACAAAAGCTATCTGTAGTTACCTTTTTCCAGTAAGAGACATAACAACAGAAAGCAAATAAGAGAAAGCATGGAACCTGAATTTTACCACAGAAAACTCAGCAAATGTGTGAGGCTTGAAGCAGTGAAACAAATATATAAATGTACACACACACACACACACACACACACACACACACACACACACACACACACAAAGCTCAACACAAACTGAGAAAAAAGGAAAGCTGTCTCATCTCTGAAACTTAAATATCAGCTCAGATGTTCTTTGTATCAGGCTAAGGTAAACATAAGATAAACAGAATCTAAATTTTACCTACTACATATTCATAATTTTTTGTGTTATTGTCACTAACATATGCAAAATTAATGTTGTTTCCTCTCTATCCATTCCATCACTAAGAAAAGGTTTAAGTTAATCTATTATTTCCAGAGTGTTCAATCTCCTACTCAAGTTCCCAGGTTCCACCTGCATGGGGTAGAGAGGTGAAAGAAGGGAATTAACTAGACATCATGAAAACATAGTAAAGGAATGGAACAGAGTTGAGAACAGGAAATAAAACATTAGTACAATTCCCACTGATGACCACACGGTGTCATCAATGCACTGAACTGCAAGCTTACTCGAAGCACACAGCTCAACTAAAACTCAAATTGTTTGAGTTGGCAAGCTTCAGTGTCCCCAGAATGGACAGGGACAGGAAACACAGAATGGCTTTGACTGGAAAGAACCTTCAAGGACAACCATTTCCAACCTTCTGCCACACACTACATCAAGCTCCCAGAGGCCCAAACCAATCAGACTTTGAATGTTTTCAGGGCTGGGGCACCAACTTGCTCCAACCGTTAAGGAAAAAAGACAATAAAAAAACCCTCATATTTTAAACTAAGAGGATAGTTGGTGTATAAGCATTATCCCTTGTCCTGCTACTACTGGCTCTGGTAAAACTCTTTCTCTATTTTTCAACAAGCCCAACAAGCGGTTGCAATAAGGTACCTCAAGGCTTCTCTTCTCTAGCCCTGAACAACTACTCTCAGTGTTTCCTCATAAGAAAGTGCTCCAGCACTCTGATCATTTTCATGCCTCTCCTCTAGACCCACTCTAAGATCTTGCTTCTTACATGCTGGGGACCCCAAAGCTGGATGCAGTACTCCAAGCAGGGTCTCACATGAGTGAAACAATGATCTTTCTCAGCCACCTAGTCATGCTTTTTTATGTGGCTCAGGATACAAAGTGCAAGCATAGAAGAATACTAATAAGAATTCCCAGAGATACAACGCAGCTTGACAGATGGGAACAGGCCACACAGACCAACTTCATCTTCAGACAGGCACAGACATCTCACCTTGAGTTTTTCATTCTGTGTTGTTACCTCCTGAAGATCACGGCGCAGTTCCTCTAACTCATTGAGGCGGTTCCCAGCAAGCTCTTTATTCTCTTCCAGCTCTGCGTTCATCTCCTCAAACTGTTGGGGATAAACACTTTTAAGTTCCACTATTCATGTACAGTACTAATTGAGTGATTATTTCTACAGTAAGGGTCAAAAAACGTTACCAAGTGAGACAGAGTCTACTTTCCCTGGTCTGTTTCACAGCAGGAAACTCATAAGGAAAGAAAATGGTTTGTCATGGCCCCCCAGGAGATTTGTAGTAAGGGAAGTATTTAACTCTGTAACAAACCAACATCCTGTGCAAAAACTCTCCTTGAATATATTCTTCCCCTTGAACAAAACCAAGGCCCTGACCTTACCTTGCGGGCATTAATGGTGATTGTGCCCCCATACAGACTGCTCCCTGCTCCATACACCTTGTAGCCTTTAGAATTCACCTGCAAAAAGGCAACAAATTTCATGAACGCCTGACTAAAGGCCAGAAAGATACTAAAAGAGCATACTGAGGGTCACAAACTGTACGCTAACTTCTCACAACAAAGCACCACGCCACTCAAAACTACGCCCACTTCTCTGGATGGTGCTCACCCGTTCCAGAACATCTGCCAAGTGCCGGTTCAGCCGCTGCTCCCTCTTACGGATCTTCTCAATATTCCACTGAAGGTCATCGATCGTCGTCTCCAGAACAGACACCCGAGACTCCGCTGTCTCCACTTTCTCTTGCAGTTTGGAGAACTGCAGTCAAGGATATTTTGGTCAGCAATATCAGAATGAACAATTTTTCAGAGTGCTAAGCATTTTCTTTTGTCCTCTTATTCGTCGTATGCTGGATTCATGCTCTTTGTACATCTGGTGGTTGGTTTTCCTATTCAGATAGCTTACTCCAAGATTACTCTTTTAAGAAGAGAACAAGACTGACAGGACAGCTGAAGTGCCTTTAAACCAGTGCATACAGCATGGGAAACAAGCAGGAAACGGAAGCAGCAGTGCAGTTGGAAAACTAAGACCTACCTGCTATCAAGCTGCACAACTAGAGCACAATAACTGAGAGCTACAAGCTTTTTATAAGTGGGGGAAATGCCCTCTGTGTTAAGCAGACTGCTAAGACCTGGCTCTGAGAAACAACCACAAACAGGCTGAAAGCTTGTGGGCTGAAATTAGGGACCACCCCAAAAGAGGACATCTGGTGGTAAGCACGTAGTACAGGATGCCCGATCAAGGGGAGACTGCTGACAAGTCCTTACTGCTTCAGCTATGAGAAACATCACGCCCACAGGGCTGACAGGGGGATTTCAACCATGCAGTTTCTACCCAGTTGCTGGCAACTTGATGGGCTGCAGACAACCCAAGCGACAGCTGGAGTGCACTAAAGGGAACTTCCTGGTCCACGTACTGGGCAGACCAACAAGAGAAACCAGAGATGCACCAGGGAAGCTTTAGGTTAGACATAAGGAAGAATTTCTCCACAGAAAGCAGACTGTTAAGCACTGGAATAGGCTTTGCAGGGAGGTGGGTGAGTCACCATCCCTGAAAAGCATCTGGATGTGGTGCTCAGGGATTTAGCAGTGGGTTTTTAGCGCAGTATGGTTTGGTTGCAGTTGGACTTGATGATCCTGAAGGCCTTTTCCAATCTGAGCAATTCTGTGATTCGGTGATTACTGAGCCTGGTGCTCACCAACACAGAGATCATTAAAGGGCTTAAGATTGGAGTTCACAATCTCAACAAATATGCTCCTAACAAAAAGCAAAGTCAGGACCCTGAACTTCACACAAGCGAGGTTTCAGACATTTAAATAATGACTGGATGAGATCCCTTGGAAGATGACCACAGAAGCTGAGGAAGCCCTGGACAACCTGATCTTGTGCGTGGCCTCCCTCACAAGTCAGGAAGGCGTGGAACTGGTGATCTTTAAGGTCCCTTTCAACTCAAACCATTCTATGACACGCAGTAAACTGCCCTGAATTTTATACTAGTTGAATCCTAGCGCAGTAATGAAAATTAAAAAAAAAAAAAAAAAAAATGAAAACAACAATGAAAAAGGGGAAGAAGGTGGGAGTATCAGGCAGAGCGCAGAAGTGCCCACCTCACTTTACTCCAAGTTTTTTGTCTTTTTTTTTTTAATCTTTTAAAACCTTACCATTATCTGCTCTATAAATCACAGAAGTGCCCATGAACAAACACTGAACAAGGGCAGCAAAACGGGTTCTATAGGAACTGAGGACTCTGAAGCAAGAACTGCCTATTTCCTTATTGACTGCATTCATCCCACAATCGAGGCTGTGGAGCTTTCATACGTGACCCAGAAGAAAAAAAGAGGTGGAGTGCCAGAGATGTCAGGTGTCACAGACAGCTTAGCATCATCTTACCACCTTCTCTTCTACATTTTCTTCTAAACATCAAATCCATTTAACTCACTAGTCACTATACTCTGCCAGATTTCCTTCTCTCCTCTTTTTATACCTCCTGAGACATTATCCGGTGCTTTTCCTGAAGGAGATCAGCCAATTCCTGCAGACGTCCATTTTCATGTGACAAGTAGGAATTAAGCTCCAAGACTGCTTCTTCCATCAGTGAAATATCTGAGATGGGCAAAAAGAGAAAGAAACGAACCAAATGAGGTAGCTTCTAATTCTTAAACATCAGAGAGAAAAAGAGAAAAGTTAAAAGGAGATTCTGCTGTTAACTACTACCTATTACACTTCTCCAGCAGGTCTCATAGTTCTTATCCTGCACTCAAGAAGCAAAAAGCTTTGCAGTTTTACACACTACTCATTCCTGGCTTACAGTTACAATCTCTTAATGCCAGAGATCATTCCCACCATGTCAGTAACACAAAAAATGCTTCCACGTCATCACACCAGCATCCTACTGCAGATCAAACTCATGTGCAAACCTGTTTCAACACACTCCATAAGCTAATAAACCAAATGAAAATTACAACTGAGTACAGGCCCACATCTCAGCACTGGAATTATTGCAACAGAGCCTGAGACTGCCAGCTGAGAACAGCAGTTTACCACACCATTGCTATATTTGTCAAAGTCCTTTTACCAGAGCATGTAACGCTCTGGGCAACAGGAAAAAAAAAAATCAAAGATGAGATGGTAATTTTACCTATATTTTCACTTGGAAAAAGTTAAATTCTGCCCTTACACCAACAAAGTTTTTCAGAGATCGATTGTGAGTATAAACTGCTGCATCAATTTTTAGACTCTAATCATTTACACCTCTTCTGCAAAACTCTGTTTTGCATTCAAAATTAATAGTTACACTGGAAATAGATGGTTCCCATTGGGTTTAAAGACCACAGAAAACTGTGAGAAGTTACTCCACTACGCCTTTTAGAGAACTGTAAATTAGAAGTCCAGTATCATTTGCAATACTGGTTTCATTTCCTCGCTTGTAAGCCCCAAATCTTCTACTTGGTGGTCAGGGACACCTGGTGATAAGGTTCAATCTGCAGCTTCTCAGGTGAAGAAGCACACTACAGACAGAAACAAACCTCTCCTCAGCCCAGCACTGTGCACAGAACAATCAGAATTCAAATTCAGAGGTTATTCTTCTAACTCCTAGTACTCGTTTTTAATGGAGGTTTTGACTATTAGGCATTAGGAGAGTTAAACAAATCCATTTTGGAAACTAAGTAAGTGTGAAGCCTAGTCATTCATAAGGCTTACAATGCAGGATCACATCCAGGATGG
The DNA here is from genome assembly GCA_023055505.1 of Callipepla californica brunnescens. Classification (NCBI taxonomy): domain Eukaryota; kingdom Metazoa; phylum Chordata; class Aves; order Galliformes; family Odontophoridae; genus Callipepla; species Callipepla californica. The sequence continues at coordinate 1,167,979 of JALIRH010000025.1, read as the reverse complement.
AATTAGGGATCCCTGAGCATCAGCCAGGGATCAACCACTTTGGTCCTACCTCCACTATTCAGCTTGTGTGACAGCACATCCACTTTCTCCTGCAGTTTGTCATACATCGTCACAATCTGAGCAACAGCACGCCGGGAGGACTCCACACGCTCTTGCAGCTGAGACTCTATCTCCTCACTAGTGCTGCTGGCTAGGGTTGCTAGAAAGGAGAATGCTGGCTCCGGCCCTTCACCTGGAAAGGAGGAACAGAAGTAAATACGTTCTGACAGATAAATAACGCTCGTCTTCATAATCGGAAAGCCTGTGACAGCTTTTAGAAAAAGGAATCAGTACTGTCCAGAACTGAAATATCTCTTTTCCACTGACTCCAGTCATGTGCCTTACCTCTTTCCCTTTCATCTTTGCGTTCCTGGTTACTGTCCGAGTCTGGTTCAGGTTCTGGTACCACAAGTGCTTTTCTCTCAGACAGCAGGTCTCCAAGGCTTTGGTCCAGGTCAAAACGCTTAAGTATGATGCGGATATTTTCATCAAACTGCAACAACAAGGCAAGACAAAGGATGGACATGAACGGAGTGTAGGTGAACAGAAGGCACAAGGAGAGCAATATTAATAACATCGTCCAATCCCTCCAAAAGAAAGGCCTCCTATTTATTTCCATGGAAGCTACAAAAGATACAAAGAACATGACATTACCTGACAGAGCAAATACACAGCTACAAAACACTATTTTTCAACAGTCGCCACCATTAGCTATGCATTTTCACGAGCAACAAATCCAAGCCATGCTCTCAATCTCTTCTGTAGATTACTCACTTGATTCCAGTAACGGTTGATAATGAGCAGAGAGGCATCATCAGTAGCCTGCCGACGCTCCAGCTTCTCAATGTGCTCCCGTAGCTCATCTTCAATGGCTTGCCGCTGGTCAAGCATCTCTGCTAGTTTCCGGTTCTTGCTCTGCAGGGTCCGAATGTCCAGCTCCTCCTGCACAGAAGCACAAGTCACTTGCACATTCCTCACTAGGCTCATCAAGGAAGAGAGACAATCTGGTTCCCAGATAAGAAGAACCAAGAGGCTGAGGGGCAGTAAGCAAGAAAGACATACTGTTGAAGAAACGCCACCAAGCTTAATGGTCTCCACCGTGGTGCCCGAGTCTTCAACCCCTGCCTTTTTCTCTGGAGGTGCAGAAGGGCCAGGCTCTCCAGCTGCCCGCTTATTGCCAGCTCCAGACATGGTGGCTGAGACATAAAGGCTCTCTCCTTCTCCAAGTTCGACCTAATTAGGAAAGAACACCATTAAAAGCAAAGCAAAGACACCAACATGTCTGCAACCAATTCATTATGGCAACGAGATATACAACATAGTATGGAATTTGTAACCCAGATGGCTTTGGAAAATACTGGTCAAAAATTAAAAGATGCCACTGGGTTTAGCACTGTGAACAGCAGTCTGATGGTAAAAAAAATTATCCTCCACGAGAACCACCAATCTGTGACGTCCAAATGGAAGCACCACATCCTACCATGCTCTGTTAAAAAAAAAAAAAAGCTTCATGCAGCTTTCACCTCTGTTTTTTTAATCCCTTCATTTTAAGGAAAATGATTTGAGTTGGACTTTCACAGGGTACTCCTGAGACTTCCTGATGCTGTGAAGAGATGACGCCTGCTCACTTCACACCCATCAAACTGCTCTTAGTAAATCAACACTCCATGACTGTTAAAGCCAATGTCTTGAAGATGAGTGCTCAGAGATGTTACAAAAAGGCCTAATGAATCCTAGAGAACTGAACAGCAATTCCTAATAAAGCTCTGCAAAATCCCATTTGAAGAGCTCCGTGTTTTATCAGAGATACAGACACACTAGAAGCATGCTTATGACCAAGCTACTGGAATTTTAAAAGCTCAGGACTACCACTTAGAGAATCACAGAGTGCTCGAGGATGGAAGGGACCTCTGCTGACGGCCTGCTCAGCGCTCACAAATAAGCCAGGTTCAGCAGGAGCAGGCTGACAAGGGCCTTCCACAGACAGGTTTCTGCTCTCTCCAGGGACTCCACAACCCCCCTAGGAAACCTGTTTCAGTGCCTGACAGCAACCTTCACTACCAATACATTTTTTTCCTCGTGTTTTCTTGAATTTTCCCCACGCGTTAATGTACTAAACCAATAAGCACTTCCTTAGAGGGTTCCCAAGTTGATCAGCTAGAGCTGGAAAACAAAAGCAAGGCACATCTTCGTTAGTTCTAAGCGGCATTCTTTTCCCACATTCAAAGGTCCTGTGATGGTTTAAACCACAGATCTCTGGGCCTCTGAGCTATAGGAAGTCCTGAAGGCAATGGGAGGCAGAGTATACGCTATATAATCCATAGAGGCATTTAATGCACAACTGTGGGCAGCAGACTGAACCAGAACGCCTCTTAGCAACACCCCCCTGCAACACCCGCGGGCCTACAGCCGCCCCACAGCGCAGCCCCCCACCGGCCGCCCCCACCCGACCTTACACGGCCCACCGACCGCCGCCGTCCGCCTCAGGCCCGCCGGAAAGCAGCCCCGCCGCCGGGCCGATCCCAGGGACGGCTGCGGCGCAGCACCGCCCTCAGAGACGGCCGCCCCTTCCGGCGGACATTTTGCCCGTACTCGTGATGGACGCTTCGCGGGCTGCCGCTTGCCCTCGCCTAATATGGCCGCCGTCGCCATGGTGCCGCAGCGGCGACCGTAGCCCTTGCCCTTAAGCAAAATGGCGGGCAGCGAGTGAGCGGTGCTGTTGCCCTTAAGAAAGATGGCGGGTCGGGGCTGTGGAGATTTCGCCTTTATGGCTGCCCTGCTGGCTCCGTGCCTTACGGCTCCCTCGGAATAAAAGCAATAAATGAGCCGAGAGCTGGAGGCAGAGGCTGAGCTGAGGCAGCATGCTGGCCTGCTCACTACGAGGAAGCTGGCTTTAGTGGTGTGTGCATCCTTGTACTGTCTCTACGGTGCCAGTGGTTACCTGTGTTTGTGGGTTAAGATATCTACACAGCTCGTCCCGGTCTCCAATATTTCACGTAGCTCATGTTTAGCTCCACCGAAGTACTGTTTTAGGCACATCAGAAGTAAAATCTTAGGCTTAAAGTAACATCTTTACGACCACCCAACTCTGCACAACGTGAAAAGCACAAAACAAAAAAGCCCTACAAGATGCTGATAACACTCCTATCTCGATGCTGAAAGGCAGTTTGCAGCTTTCAGGAGCTGAGTTCTTCTTTCACCACCTCCCCAGCAGCTGTTTTTGCTTGAATTACAAATGATATCAAAATCATACACAAAATGATGCATGCCCTGGAGTGATAAGCTATCAGGGGGAAGACTTCAGGCTTTACAAACTTTGCTTTATCCTTGTTCTTTTTTTTTCCCACTACATGTATTTTTTTCATCAAGCGCTGATCTCAAGGGGACTCGAAACACCCACGGCTTTACACCATTACAGAAAAACTGTAATTGAAACACAGGTAATCACAAACATATTTTATTTTCTCTCTTTCTTTTACCTCCGTGCACCTTGGTGTCTTCTCCATAGGAAAAGAAAAACCCATTTCCCTAATCAGTTACGTGTTTGTGTAAATTATCATGTTTTAGATAAGCATTCTTTCCTCTGGACAGCTCAAACCACTTGCAGTTTCTGAAAGAAAACTGAGTGCATACTTCAATCAAAACTACAGCTGCTTAAAAACTTGAATGACTAGAGAACGTATTTTCTTGGAAAGTGTGTGCATGTGCTTTTGTACTAGCAGATGAAAAGCTAATATGAGGAAACATATCACATAACCAGAGATTAAATGCAAAACGAAAACAAAAGACTGTCTAAAGAACGGCCTACAGAGGATAGTTCTGGGTGTTAAGTGTGCTTTAGGGCTGTGGCCACAAAAGGGCACTCACAGATTCTCCCTGCAATCAAGGTTGTGCTGAGGGTCCCCAGCCCTGTTGCCAGTTAATCTCTATTGCAAATCAATTGCAAACCAACAAAGCTTCAGTACTGTCTCTCCCTCAAACTGCAGAAGAACTAACATATGCCAGAGTTTGTTACAAAAGTCTTACAAATTGGCTTGAAAATTCTTCATTCTGCCAGGATACTGAGGCACAGTGTTGTGGACTCAGTCATTTCCCAGGTACATCTGGGCAGGCACTATACAGTTAGGTGGTGAAATTTGGAAGTGTGGCACACCCAGGGCTCTATCTATACGATCTTTCATCCAGCAGAACTGTGCTGCTTCTGGGAGAAAAGGCCATATGGAAGACAGTATGATTGCTGATCTTGACAAAACCGTTAGAGAAATTGTCTCAGAGAGTGGCTAACAGAAGGCTCTGCCCTGGAAGCTCTATGCCCGGGAATCTAGTAAGGGAACAGCAGAAGACAGATTCATCCCAAAGACAGAACAGGAAAGCTTCAGCCAGTCAGTCCCTGATGCTGCCAGTGGCAGATGGAGAAAGGGATTGCAAGTTGCAAACACAAGGGAACGGGCCAGAGAACAGACTTGAGGACTTGTGTAAGATGCAGCTAGCTGAAGATAATAAGCTAGAAAAATTCATCTTCAGGCAACCACTGTGAAACAGCAAAGCAGTGCAGTTTGCAGGCACAGCTGATTAACTGACCTAGAAGAGCTAACCAAGGGCCTAAATTAAACGAGCAAAGCCTTCACTATGAGTAATTATATGGGGGAAAAATCTCTTTTGTTACCAGCATAGATAAGCATTTTGTTTGCTAGGTTGTAAACTGGAAGCACTGAAGTTACTTACCCAGAAACAGTTACCACTGAAGAGCATATATGAAATGCAACCCTTAGTGTGTCCTGTGGTTCTTTGTATGCGCTCAGAGCCTGCTACACTGGGTCTTGTTCTCTCAAAAAGTTAATCTACAATCTACAGCTCTAGGACTAGAATACTTATGATACATTCAGGAAGTGAGATACAAATTATATTTTACCTTGATTAAGGAATAAAATTCCATTGTTATCTGACTAGAGCTGATTTGGGCAGAAATGTAATTATGCTCTGCAGACAAATCCTTACTTATTTTTTGCCTTCCAGACATTTTACTTCCCTGATTGTCTCCCTCCTGCAGAGAAACACTTGATGCTGAAAGCATCAGAGAGAATACAGGTGTGAACACAGGAGGTCATTAGGTGGCTGTATTTTATGAAATAATGAGTTCTGTGAAACATGTCTTACATAGTTCCTTCTGTTTAGTAACCCACAAGGATGGCACTTTGTGCATATTCCAGGCATTAGCACTGCAGAAGTTCTGCATAGTAGCAGTAACTTCTACACAGCTCAGTAAGTCACAGATGTAATCTCCGACAGTAACGCAAATTCTTTTTGCTCACACCAGCAGTGCCTGAAGTACCAAACAATTCTGGAGCAACAGGAAGATAGATGCTAGAAGTGGACATTTAAAAGGGAATACCATGAGAAGAGAAGCACACATGCTTGCTCTCTTGACCTAAAACATCCAGGCAGGCAGTCTGGAGAAAAAAGGAATGGAAGGCATCACTAAGCAATGCAAAGTGGGCACTCAACAGGGATTAGTACCTATTCATAGAATCGTTTGAGTTGGAAGGAACCCTTAGAGGCCATCTGGTCCAACTCCCCTGCAGTGAACATGGACACCTACAGCTAGATCAGGTGCTCAAAGCCTGGTCCAGCCTGACCTTGGATGTCTCCAGAGACAGGGCATCAACCAGCTCTCTGGGCAATCTGTTCCAGTGCACAGTTACCTTGTAATCTCACTATCTCGTTGCAGCACTGATGGAGATGAAAAGGCCCAGAAAATGGAGCACCAGATTGAGTGTTTTCTTTCTCTTTTTGCTGCTAATCAGCACAACTCCCTAATGTGCAGTCTGTATGGAGAGAGATCCTGGGCACATAAGATTTTGGAAACTGTTATGAATAGTTTCTTCAACTCAAACATATGTGTACTACCCATACTAACAGATGTGCTTACATTTTTAAGATAGTTGGGTTCTTAAGGCTTGTCTAAACTTAAACATTCAAGAAAATCTATCTGTAGTAATTAAAAATATGTACTAAAGGCAAACTATTTAGTCTCTGTTACATCCTGCAGAGGCGATATCATTCAGAGGGAAAAAAAAGCATAAATTTTAGTTCTTCTACTTCCAAAAAAACATTTAGTTAAACTGAATTTAATTCAATTTCAAATGGTGCTCTTTCATAGAGATTGGTGCAGTTTAAAAATAGCCACCGATTGATACAGTTTTCCTGAGAGTCTCTGTATTGTTAAAACCTCATTCTAATGTTACCCCGACTTTCCATCTACACAGCAGCTTATCACACCCCAGCAGCAGAACTGCAGATCCAGAAGTGCACGCCTGAAAATTTGCCGTGGAAGAAAACAAGAACAATTATCTGTGCCCTGTGCCTCTCACAGGCAGCTCCTTCTATGCCTGTGTGTTTGAGAAGCACAGGCACAGAATTTGTTGTGTGCCCAGCAGCCACGTAAAATAACTTTTACTCCCTTTTGCAAGGGAAAATTAAAATCTTTCCAGCAGTCCAGGGGAATAGTTTTTGTTTATAAATCATCTGTTTGGAAACCTTGTGTTGTACCAACTTACCCCATTCTGGTTTTTAGCACTGCAAAATGTTCACTGTTTCAGACTGTTCCTCTATGTCACAACACAGAGCAATTAAATGGAAGCCTGTGTATTCTCACAGCAGTTGCAGAGACAATTCTGTTTCTTAATTGACAACTTTGTGCTTTTATGGACTGCAGGACTCAGAATGTCTGAGCTTGGCTGCCAAGTTATTGGGCCATAGAGCACTACAATTAAGTTTGTAAGATGTGCCCATTTCTGTAAGCAAGATCACACTTATAGTCCTGAAATCTTGCCATCATTTAAAATCTTGTGGTGTTGCCTTGTATTTTGCTGTAAACATCCCCAAATGGTGATTTGATCAGAGAAGCAAAGGAAGCACAGAAAAGCTCTGCATGTGTGACATAAAGCAGTCTCTAAAAGAACTGCATTGCAATTAGCAATAATTTTATTTCTGTCACGTTCAGATACGGACAGTGTAGGTTGAAGAGCTTATAGAAACAGTATGTAATAGAAATCTGCAAGATGAATTAGTTATGGAAATAAGCCTGAGAAGTCTGAAATACAATTATGTAAAGCAGACCTCAGGCCTGGGAAGTGTATGAAGAATATTTAGCCCTCAATAGGTTACTGGATGTACAGACTCTAGTGAAAAGAAGATCACAGAAACATAGAACCGCTTGAGTTGGAAGGGACCCTAGAAGAACTCCCCTGCAATGAGCAGGGATGCCTACAGCCCCATCAGGTGCTCAGAGCCCAGTCCAGTCTGGCCTTGAATATCTCCAGAGACGGGGTACCCACCAGCTCTCTGCACAACCTGTGCCGTGCCTCACTGCCCTTATTGTAAAGAAACTTTCCCCTTACATTCAGAAGATCAAAAGATTCCAGGCGTTTCAGAGAATGTCTGTGTACCTTGGATAGCTAAGGCAGCATTAATTAGTCTGCTTTGGAGCTGCATTTCTTCTCACCGCTGTTGTCTAAAGTCAAAACACAACAGCTCTGACACATAAGCTCACAACCTTTGGTATACAACAAAGGACTATGAACAGCTTTTTTTTTATTATTATTATTATTTTTTTCCCAGTGATCAACACTAACTCTAAAAGAAAACCAGAGAAAGTCAGCATACTTGGTTTTCATCAATACTCATCAAGTTCCTACTATAAACAGCCAGCAGAAATGTCTACTGCTTCTTACAGAGCGGAATGTGAGCAGAAACTGTTGCTTGGTTTATCTTGTGGATTTCTTTATTTATTTATTTAAGTAGCAAGAGAAGAAAAACACTTAAAAATTTAGCAGATAACCTATTCAGAAGGTACAGGAATAACCAGGTGATTACTGTCATCTGTTACATGATGTAAATTTGTAATGCAGTCACTGCACCGCAGAACTTTGCAACCCGTGTAGCTGACCAGGTTATACACATACTGGTCCAACATGTTATGCTAAACATGCTGCTCATTCCTCCTGCTGGAATGCACTTTCTTTGGATTGTTTCCTAAGGACATTTAGGCTTACAAAACCTTCCTTCCTTTCTTTCTGCCTGTCTCTCTTTTTCCTGGCCTTTCACAGCTACCTGTCTGACCCTAATACATTTTGAATGTTTGTCAAGTTTCATTGCAGCTGGCTGAAGGAGGTCAGTTTCACATGTAGGCGTGCTGCTGCTTCATACTGCATGCAGTCTTGTGCAGAGCAGAGACCCACAACCCAGGAGTGGGGCCACAGGGATGTACTACAGGTGTTTTTGAAGGAGATGCCCAGACACAAATGACACAGATCCATCAGAGAAGAGGCTTCTCAATTCAGCTGTCTCTAAGATGATGAATTTCTGCTCTGCTGTTTGCTGGGAGCGTGGAGCATTGTACAAGCATCTGCACATCCCCGTTAGCTTGTCCAGCCACTAACAAGCATGTTTATAAAAAGCAAGAGCTGTACCTGCTCTCAAGCAAACTACAAAAAAATATTAACCCCTTCCACCTGTAGAAAATGTTCAGCGCTGTGAGTGGCCAGCTGCATGGCACAGTTCATTTTAACAACAGAAAATCCTCTCATCTACGTGGCTGGGCTGAACCGCTGCTGCTTGGGCCCAATTGTCACCACGTGTTTTTTTATTTTTTCCTGATCGTAACTTTGAAGGATTGTCCTGCCATTATACAAGATGAATAATTTCAGAAAGGCATCTCAGGTTGCATATAGGTTACTGCATGCACGGTCAAGTTCCCAGATGCTCATTTCTGCTCTCCCAGCCCTGCCTGCCCTGTGAGGCTGACATAATCGCTTGGTGGGGTGGGCTGAAAGTGATTCAGGTAAGAAATAACCATAAGAAAAAGTTTGTTTTTCAGCCAGATCAGCCTCCCTCATGCCAGCATGCTGCACGGAACAGGCAGCATTGTGGTGGCAATGAGATGTGCTGCCACCCCAGAATTGCCCATGACTTTTTCCCATCCACTTTTAAGGTCTAACAGGAGTTGTTTTATAGGAGTAAGTGTTGAAGAGTGACTGTCAAGTGCTCCATGAGAGGCAGTCAGCTGAGTCAACGAGCAGCAGGGATGACTCTAAAGAAAGGCTTTATACAAGAATACAGTTACCCAAACATCCATCTGGCAGAGAAGGCCTCGTGGCCCATTCCTGTTAATTTACTGCTGCCAAATTGTTCTGCCATCTGAAACCCCATCTGAATTAACACTGGGTGCACTGCAATGTGTGTTTTGACTGATGTCACTCAACAGCTCTCCCACACACATACTGTCACAGGAAGGAGAAAAAATATTTTGTGTTTCTCACAGATTCTGTAATCCTCATCCAGGGAAGAGCACACCAACGGACCTCTCATGAACACACCATCTCTTTTCCATCCCACTTCCTCTGTTCTGAGCCAGGATCTGTCGGGTTTCAAGCACATCAGTATTTGGAGGCCTGAGAACATGTAAGAGGAAGGTGGAGTATGAATCACTGTCATAAAAAAGTGAGAGGTGGTGGAAAATAAAGGAACAGAAACAAATCACCTGTTCAGTCATGAAAGTCAAGTCAAAGTAGCTTGTGTTCCCAAATAAACGCAATAAAAATCGCAATAAAAGCGAACAAATGAACTATGCTTTCTTGTGTAAAGCCACTATGGAGTGAAGACCCAAAGGATAACTTTGTTCATAATGCTTACCACAAGAAACAACGTAAGTTCTCAAGTTAAAATTTTAACAAAACATAGAGCCATAGAATCATTAAGGTTGGAAAAGACCTTTAAGATCATCTATTCCAACCATTAGCCGACCCTCACCGTGCTTACTAACCATGTCCCTCTGTGCCACATCTCTACAGCTCTTGAACTGGTGACTCCACCACCTCCCTCCAGTGCACGACCACGGTTCTGGAGGAGAAATTATCCCTAACATTGCTCTGCTGGTGCAACGTGAGGCACCCGGGAGCAGAAGCCAAGCCCCTCCTTGTCACAACCCTCTTTCAGAGAGCTGTAGAGGGCAGTAAGGTCTCTCCTGAGCCTCCTTCAGACCACACAATCCCAGCTCCCTCAGCCGCACCCCATCACACTCGTGCTGCAGACCCCTCACAGCCTCCCTGAATGCACTCCAGGGCAACTCCTGTGGTGAGGAGCCCAAAATTGAACACAGTACTGGAGGTGTGAGCTCACTGCCCGTAGGATCAAGCTTTGGCCAAGTTCTGCCTGTGCCTAACAGAGCATAGCGTGCTGACAGTGCAAGCAATCTCTCCACCACCACCCCCCTTTTTATTTTCTTCTTTCGTTTCAGATTCCTAAGAGGGGTCACAGCCTGAAATCGTTCAGCCTAAACGCGAGCATCCCCTCTTTGTTCCTTCTTTCTGCCCGCAGATTCAGACACCGAGTAAGGAAGCCTATGCAAAAGACAACTTCGGCAGTGGCACACCCCAGCCTGGGAGCTCACGGCGGCACTGCGGGAAGGAGCGTGGGGGAGAGAGCAGGGGAGAAGCGGCGGATCGCCGCGGCCGCTTCCCCGCACTCACTGCGGATCCCGGCGGGGTGCGCGGGGCGGACCTGCGCACGGCTTCGGCAGCGGAGAGAGGGACGCGAGCGGCACGGCCCGGCACAGGCAGCCTGACAGCGCCCGGAGCCTGCGGAGGACTCGGCACCGAGCGGGGGTAACGCTTCGCTGCTCCTCGGGCACCGCTGGGCGGGGATCTCCGTCTGTTCTCCGTTTTCTCCTCTCTGTTTTCGGAGGGGAGGGGAGCGCACGGCGGCCGCGGTTTGGGGGTGGGGGGGGGGGGGGGGGGGGGACGGGCCTGGGGATGCTGATTCCCCTGCGGAATGAGAATGGGAAAAACGGCAAGCAGGAGGAAAAAAAAAAAAAACATTAGAGGCAGCTTCCTCCCTTCCTGCGATCGGTGCCGCCGTGAGGCTGAGAGCGGGAGGGGGATGCCGGGGCCGTCCCCGCGATGGGAGCGCTGCCATCCACCCCCTGGAGGAAGCCGCAGCCCGGATAAAGGTGCTGCACAATGGGACGTGGTACGGGCATGGGCTTCGCGCACTCACACACGGCTGCGAGGAAGGCTTCACTGTGTACAGAGATGGGCTGCCGTAAGGACGCTGCAGGTTGAGTGTGCGTGGGCAAGGGCACAAAGACTGGGAGAGCTGCACGTGTGAAATGTGCTGTTTTCCGTACTGACCAGATTCCAGACTGCTGCTCAGCTACCGCATTTATCCCATTTTTCTTTTCCCCTGGGGCTCCCCGGTGTTCTCCAGAACCAGGACTCAACGCTCACTGCTCCTTTCAGACACGGGAGAGAAGGGGGAAACCTCCCAGAATCTTTTGTGGTGCGGAGAGGAAGCAGTGCCATTGACACCAACAGGTAGTGCCCCAGGAGAAGTGCTGCTTATCAGTACAGCCGAACAGTTCTGCTGTGGACAGACTCAGAATATTGCAGCTGCCACCTGGTACAGTTTGTTGTTTTTTTTTTTGTTACACAGACACGTAGCAATATTCCAACATTCCTAACAGGAATGTGCAGCCTTCACAGCCAAGGCCTTCGCTCCCAAAGCCATGTCCTGTTTCCTTACTGCTGTATTGTATTCTTTGCACTCTTAGTGATGGGCAGGGCAGCAAAGCTGCGGCTCTCTCTGAGCTGAGCAGCCCTCACTGCACCCATTCCCTTTATACTACTGCATCCCCAGCCCTGCAGGTCCTGAGCTCTCAGGGTGCTGACCAGAGCACGCCACATTTAGCAGCAGGGTTTTTTTTTGTCAGTAGCTACCTTGGATTACTTACTTGTGTGAGTTACCAGTGTGATTAAATAATTAAGTGCCCCCATGACGTCAAAACCAGACAGATGTTACCTATCTGGGGAAAATGGCCTCCCTCTTTTTATATCCGTAGGCTGAGGATCCATTAAGGTGGAAGTCACCTCTCGCTGTGTTTGTGCTCAAGATCTTGCACTCAGCTCTTATTTCAGCAGAGGTCTGTGACACAAAGAGATAAAATACAACTGATCTGCAGCACCTCTGGTGAGTCAGAGTACTTGGCTTTGAGATTCTGAGAGCAGAGAGCAAAAGGCAATATCTGGTGCTGTCTTTAGCAGCAGCTTTTTTCTGACGCCCCTTCTTTTTTTGCCAAATAGGGATGCAAACTTTATAATAAAGCGTAAGTGAGCTCAAAAAAAAACCCCACTCCTTACATTTCGGAGGGCTTCAGGCAGACCTGTGTGAAAACAAGCAGCTGTTTTTATACAGAGCATTATCAGATTCTTTTACATTGGTATGTGTGTGTGTTTACCTCAGGCACAGAAAGAAAAGGTAGAATAGGAAAGATACAGATTGCAAAAATAATTCTAAAGTCGCATCAACCTTTGCTGTCATCTTCTAAAAGACAGCTCCTCGCAAAGCTGCTTGCCATAAGTCTCTGTGTGGAGCTATTATTTCACAGAACTCTCTTCTCCAAGCTGCTTTTCACTCCCACTTGATCTTAATACTGACATTACTGCTTGATAGCATTGGAGGAAAACATCTCTTTCCTGCAGCTTTGCACAGCAGGGAGCAGCCAGCTGAAAGCAGCAGGGGCTGAGAATGGTACCCTTTGACTCTGGAGAAGGAAAGTAGGAGGAAGAGAGAAGATGGAGAAATAACTGCAGTTGAAATACATTTAGTTCACTTTAACAGTGGCATGTTTTTTCCTTATTAACTCAAGGAGAATGGAGGAAATATCTTCCAGCTGCCACATCCACATCTGCTGCCAGAAGCTTCCAAACTATGATCCCTGGATTTCCAGGGATTCATGACTGATTTGTTAACTGTGGTTGGAGGAGAAGAGCCAGCCTGCTAATCAGAATGCGTTCAAGATGGAATTACAGAATTTCTGGGCTTTTCCATAACGGGGTTATGAATGAACCACTGCCTTTAGAACAGGCTCATGGGTTAGTGGACATGGTTGTGATGGGCTGGTGGTTGGGCTTGGTGGTCTTAGAGATCTTTTCCAACTTCAACGATTCTAGGATTGTATGATTCTGTATATCTGCGTATTTTCATTCCCTTAGTAATGCTTACATTCCAGCTCCTTTGTCAGGAAAAGCTGAGGAGTGGCAGGTGAAAACAGCCTGCTGCTCCCTTGATTTCTGCCTCTTAACCGCATGTAACTGCCACAGGGCACCACGTCCAAACCTTCTCCACTTCCCCAGCCACCTCTCTTATACTTCTAGCTATCACCGACTTGTTGTACCATAGCAATATTATGCCTTTAGTACATAGATCATCAAACCTGAAAGAACTGAGAAATCCACCATGGTCCTCGCCATAGCCCTGAGCATGTTCAGTGAAACTGTAACAAAGCAGCCTGGCTTCTTTCACATCTGTTGTGTCACAGGAAACAAGGGCAAACAGGTCCTGTAATGACTACCGTAGCACATGACTGCTTCATTACAAATTTGACTGCGTGCTCTACTGACCACGAGTGACTCTGTCCAACTATTGGTACTAGCTGGTTCCAGCTTGGCCTAGAAACAAAATAATGGCAGCTGCCATAGCCAGTGCTTCAGGTAGAAGACGTAGGAGGTGTATTTGCACTTGCTACCAAAGTGTAGTCTAAGAATAACTGCTGAGCTCCTTCCATTTACGTTCTGCTGAATCTTTTTAGAAGCACATCATGCCAGAATGGTTTTTCTTTTCCAGGAAGCCTAAATCCTACTGTTACGTGTAAATGTAATGGTCAGATGTGCAAGTACTTGCCTTCTGTGTGATGCTGCTATTTTCAGTGCACGTCTGAACACACTGCAGAAACATTATCTGGCATCTCACTTGCTTAAAATTGTCAGAAAACAGGAGAGGAATTGTTGTACTATGAATTGTAGATGAGAAAAGCTGGCCATCTGGTTCAACAATACTCCTCATGGTGGAAACCTCATCGTGCAGAACAGTGAGCTGGCAGCTTGTGTGTATGAAACAGAAGGAAATTTCTGTATCTCTTAACTTTGTGATGCTTGAATCAGCTTCCCTTGGGTTCCAGCAGGACTTCGTGCTGGGGCACCACCACCACCACCACCCTCAGGACAAAGCTCTCCATTGGAGGAAGTCAGTCTGGACAGAGACCTGGCCCTGAGGCTGCAGCCTGGATGCACAAAGCCAAGCTCGGGAGCAGTAGCGGCTTTATGCTCCAGGGTTAAACTACTGCAGAAAGAACACTAGTCAAACCTGCAGTTTGGTATGAACACATCTGCTGACATCACTGTGTCCCTTTGCTGTCCCGATCGGCCTTCCCAGGACGTTCCCCAAGAGCCCACCTCTGCTTCACGCAGTTAAGACCCTATGTCCTCTGTGCCTCCTTGTGGATGAGGCAGTGGAGGATGGAGATGCCTCTCTTGAATCAGCAGTCCAGGAGCCTCCTAGAATCTCACATCTAAGACACGTGGGAGGCTTTGCTCCAGGAATACTTGCCCTCAGAACACCTCTCTGCAGAGGAGTTGGGAGCAGACAGAAAATCAGCTTTAAAGCCCTGGCACAGGTGACAGTATTCTGTCCTCCCAGTGAGGAAGTTATGTGTTTTTGTGTTCTTCCTCAATGTATGCAGAGGTAACTTTATCCTAATCAGTGCAACTCATCCAAGTAATTAGAGGCTAATGAAGATGGAGATGTGAATTTGGATGTGGTCCAGCTGTTCCCAGAGGAAATCTGCATCAAGATCTAAGTAAAGTAAAAAGATGAAGCTTCCTATCCACACGGCTTCCCAGCATGTCTAAGGGGTTGCTCAGTTCTACACAGAGGTGCAGTAGAAATGGTCTCAACTTCAAGTAATTAGGTGGCTGCAAAGTAGTTATTCATGCAGTCTGCCTTTAGGACACAATACAGTTCCACTCGGATTCATTCTTTTCACCTTAAACTTTACAGTCAGAAATGGTTCCTTAGAAAAGAACAGAGTCAATAACGGGGGAAAAAAGGAAGCGACGTTTCCAAAAACTTCTGAAAATGGAATAGCTTCATTAAGGCCAGAGGAAAACAGCCAATGGTAAGCTCTGCTCTCAAGTTCTACATATAAGAACAAATTTATCTGTGTAAAAGCAAGAGCTTCTTGTGCTGGTTCTCAGTGGAGAGGTGGCCGATGCCCTCGTTCTGTCCTAGAATTCTTGTGATGGCTTTGGCTGGAAAAGACCTCTAAGATTACCAGGTCCCATCAGCCCACCCCCACCATGCCCACTGCACTGTGTCCTTCAGAGCCATATACGAAGACAGTGACTCTACCACCTCCCTTGGGCAGCCCATTCCAGCACGCTGCCACTCGCTTCTAACAAATTTTCCTTAACATCCAAATGGAACTTCCCCTGACTTCGGCTCCAGCTACCCAGCAAAAGCAGACTTCTCCTCTGGCGGTGAGCTGGCATTCGTCACGGCGGCCAGGCTAAGCCAGAATCGCTGGTCCGTGCTCATCGTGGGGTCCCGCGGGGCCGAGGGCAGCGCGGTGCGGTGATTGCGGAGCCCCGCAGGGGGAGCGCCGGAGCACGCACGGAGCCGGGACGTGTGATCCCTGCGGTGAGCTCTGCCCCAGCCTCGGCTTCTCCAGTGCTGGACCGGAGACGTGCTTCCCACTTCTCACCGGTTTGGGTGGAGGTTATTGAATGCGTATCCCGGGATTTGCAGAGCTGGCTGCAGGCTCTGCCTTAGCAGAGGCTCAGAACTCCGTCATAGCTAGCCTGGGGACTAAACTACTTTCTAGCTCTTCTTCAGCTCCTTGTATTTTCCCATTGTGTTCCTCGCTGTCATGACCAGAGTGTGATTCATTTGCAGCACCAACAGTTCTGCCCATGTCACAAGGAGGCTCGTAAGTACACCAGCGTGAGCTGGGAGTTGTAAGAGCGATTCCACGTTTGTGTTTGTGTTTGGTTTGCACAAAACGAGGAAAGGCAAAGCCCTGGTTTTGGATGATCGAGTGCGTTCAAATGTGAGATCTTTACATCTGATGAATGTCAGGTCTTCATACGGCAAATCTCAGAGGCTTCGATCTGGTGGTTGAAATGCAGCCATCACCTTCAATGCCTTTGCAAGGTCACTGATGCAATAGTGTCTGTGAAACAAGGTTGTGCAACAAGGAAAAAAAATAATAAAAGAAAACCAAGGGAACACAGTGCAGATTCTCATGCATCCATGTGCCAATTTGTTATCTCTGTTTACACAAAATCTCTGAAATCTTGTAGTCCTGTGAGTCATTAGAATAGCACAACACGCGTCACAGATCTATCCAAAGACTGTTTGAGCTGTCACAGACTGAAGGATCTGTTCTGTAACGAAGATTTGGAGCAACTCTCATGTATTTTCCATTAATGTTAGTAAAAGAACCTTCATACAAGACGGTCAGATTGCCATAGGGCAGTAGGAAGCTGTTCTCGTAATAGTAAATGTAGCACATCTGTGATGGAGGAACGAAGGCAGTTCTGAAATAGCCCCATATTTAGACCCTGCTCACTATTCTCCGAGTCATTTCTTCTATGTGGCTCTTCTGAGACACAGAATGAAATACTGTGGCTCTGATGGCCTCCCATCCACACAACATTCCTTTCAGGCAACAGTTCAGAGAAGGAACAAGGGCTGGGAGCAACGTGCTGTGGTTAGAACTTAGCGAAGGCAGGAGGTTAAAAATGGGATAAATTCTTCACTGATTCAGTCAGCTGGAGGACATGAATAGCTCCGTTCACAAGGACAGGGAATACCAAGTAGAAAGGAAAGTCAAACTGCAGGTTATAAGGGGATATTGCTGGCATGAGAGAATTTACATAAACAGCCCTAGTTTTGTGTAGGCTACAGACAGCCCAGAGTTAGGTGTCCATAGCAGCCCAGAGAAGCAGAACAGGAAAGCTGGATGTGGCAAAATCTCATTTCTGTGAAGGCGAGTGCTTGCTTAGGCTGTGTGGACAGGTGTATATAAATCTATAGCAATGTCTAGGATAAAAAATAAGGCATAACCTCTTACATTATAAATCAGAGTGAATGGCCGAGCTGTATCTTGCTAATCCCGCTGCTGCTGTGTATTTCACAGATCTAAAGAGAAGACATCTGACAGGGAGACACACTGCACCTAGCATACACATGCCTCTAGTGAAGAGAACTGGTGTGTTTCCTATCTCACTTCACCCTCAGGCTTTTGGATGTGTATAAGCAACAGAAGGGAAGCATGCATCATTCTACAGAGGTAGAATTTTGTCTTTCAAAATATGTGCTAGGCAGTGATACCAGAGATCTGGCTTTGGTTCGTGGCCAAATATTATGTCACTGCGACCAAATAGCTGCATCTCTGCTATTCACAGAAAGTTCTGTGCTTTTAGCAGAAAGAAGATTTGTTTCTCCGCAGTTCTGCATCCATGTTGCTTGTTTGTTTTGCATTTCAGGTACAGTAACAAACACAGTAAAGTCTTGTCTCAGCTAACTCAGGACAGAGCTCCTGTGTGCTGAGAAGGTATTATCGGCACTCTGCTCATCTTCCTTCAGGCTCCTGTGACAGTGATGTCCCCACTGCGATGGACCCTTTGGCAGCCCTCTCTTTTGGCTTACTTGGTGCCTAGCCTCAGCTTTCCATTTCCTCAAGTCATGGTCTTCCCATTCTGAGAGTTCCTATTTCGTTAACCATCACTCTTCTTCCTCTCCAGGTGTGGACAAACTTTGACAGCCACCGCCGCAACGGTATTTTGAGAAGATGCAGTGGAAGTGAAGAGGGAGGGCACTGGGTGCCCTGAGGTAGGAGTGCCTTCTTGCAGCAGCCATGTTACACCATGCCTGGCAGCTCTATGGGAGGTGGTGCCGCTGGTCCAGTCCTTTTGTCCACCTTCTCACTCTGACTGTGGTGACGTTTGGTGTGCTGGCTCCTTTGATCTGCCACCGACTCCTCCACTCTTATTTTTATTTGCGGCGCTGGCACCTGAATCCCATGAGCCAGGAGTTCCTGAGGCAGAACCAGCAGGAGGGTCAGGCTGCCCTCCATTACTTTGAGAAGCTGCAGGTGCCAAATATCTCCAAGGCCTCTGACAGTGAAACCTTCCGGCCCTTGCTGCTGGTCACCATTATCACCGTGCAGAGGCGGGATGATTTCCACTACGTCTTGCAGGTGGCGTCCCGTTTCCACCACCTCCTCCAGCAATGTGGGACGAATTGCCAGAGCCACCGCGTCCTCCTTTGTAACGTGGAGCCTGAACCCAGTCGTCACCAGGACGTCAAGCTGCTGAGCAGCTTCTTCCCTATGGTCAGTCGTGACAAAACCGGGCAGGACCCTGACCCCAGAGTGAACCACTTTGAGAAGGAGAAGCAGGACTATGTCTTCTGCCTTGAGCAGTCGCTCTTGGCGTATAACCCAGAATATATCCTGGTAGTAGAAGATGATGCTGTGCCAGAGGAGGAGATATTCCCTGTCTTGCAGCATCTCTTCTTAGCCCGATTCTCCAAACCATACCTCAGAGATGCACTCTACTTCAAACTTTACCATCCTGAGAGGCTTCAGCACTACGTCAACCCTGAGCCCATGCGAATCCTCGAGTGGCTGGGTTTGGGCATGTTTCTGGGGCCTCTGCTGAACTGTGTATACTCTTGGGCAGCTGGGCGCCCGAGCCTGAGCTGGCCCATCATCTTGTTCTTTGCTGCCTACAGCATGGCACTGTCAGAGCTGGTGGGACGGCATTACTTACTGGAGCTGCGCCGGCTGGCCCCTGTGCTCTACAATATCGTGCCGGTCACAGAGTGCTGCACACCTGCCATGCTGTTCTCTGCTCCTTCTGCCCGTCGTGCCTTAGGTTACTTGAAGGGGATGCAGTGTCGCCAGGGTTTTGCTAAGGACATTGCCCTCTACTCACTGCTGCACACTAAGGGGGAGAATGCCTACGTGGTGGAACCCAACCTGGTCCGGCACGTGGGAATGTATTCCAGCCTTCGGCTAAATGACAACCCAAAACTTCTGTGATGTCTTCACGCCTTTCTAGACACAAAGCCCTGAAAATCTTGTCACTGAGCTGAGACGCTGCAAGCTCAAATGCTGAATGCTCTGCCACTCACACCAAACACCCACTGCCTCCAACTGGACAGAGAACAACTCTTCAAATAAATTTCTTAAGAAATGAAGCTTATGTAGACACGGACCCTAATATATATTTTGAAGTAATCACCATTCAGCATGTGTGGCTTGGACTAGATGATCTTAGCGGTCTTTCCAACCTTAATGATTCTGTCGTGTTATGTGTGAGGGGGCTTCCAGATTTGGGTGTGGATCATCTACTCTCCATCATGCTCCATGAAAAGCTCTCACACCATTATGAGCAGCTGTACTGCCTACTCCTCTCTGCATTCACTGCAGAATTCTCAGCTTAGGGAAGCAGCAATGCTGGACAAAGTGAATGTGTCTAATTTAAGCCAGTAAGGAGAAAGAGCTCTTATTTGCCCATCCTCACTGAGGTCTGATGTCTGACCTCACTATTCCAAAGCTGTGTGTTCTGAGCACATCTTTCAAAAGCAGCACAGATATAACAAGAACTTTCCCTGAAAAGTCATGTAGGTTCTGCAAATTTTACTGAGTGTTTCAGTATTTCTTACTATCTCTCCTTACAGATCCTGTCTGTACCTACACCCTTTCCCGTCCTTGTCCTTGGAACAGAGGCTGTCGGAAAATTGTCTCTGCTGCTTTGTTAAAGGACAGCTCAGAAGGTAGGAATAGGAAAAGACAGTAACAGCCACTGGTGTTACACAGCCAAATGTACACTTCCATAGATACATTTCCAGAAATTATAAACAATACATAATTACTACCATGTTGGTATTGACACTGGTTGCAAGGATCCAGCTCCTTAAGAGCATTTATCAGTTGCTGATTGGACTTAGACATTCAACAGGAATTTACCTGGACTTTCTATCAGCACAGAGGAAAGGGAAGATTACATCAGGTGCTGCCACGGTGCGGGATCCTTCTTGGAACTGTAATTCATAATTCTGTCAAAGTGGTTCACTCACTGCTCCTGGCAGCAAGCAAAGTGGCCATAAGAAACAAAGCTAGCTGTTAATATAAAGAAGCAACACATCAAAGTGCCATTCCTCTGATGACCCATTTACTTAACCTGTTCTGTTTGTCAGCCATTTGGGATAGGTACTTTGTACCTTAGCTTTGAGCACAGTTAAATATAAAACCATGGGGATAACAGAGATCTCATATAAAATCAGATCTGTCACCAAAACGTAACTGCAAAAAAAGCCTTCCTGGACTTCAGCGGGCTTTGAATCAAGTGCACCTTTAGGTGGAGTTGGGTTGAGCTGTATTTGAAACCACTCTCCTAACTTCAGAATGAAGCAAGCACAGCATTTTCATTTAGTTTTGGCTTGGGAGGGTTGTTTGTTCCTTTATTCTCGTCAAAATAAGAACTCTACTTTGACTTTTATTTTTTATCAGTGATAAAACCAGGTGATTTAAGCCTTCAGCTTTGAATGAGTGTGGTTGTAGGTGGGAAAGGATTAAAAATCCTGAGAGGTGAATCACTTGCAAACCTCCAGCTGTGTGTCTGTCGTGGGTACTGAACACACAGTACACGTGCTCAGCACAGGTGAGCCAATTAGAAATGGCTTCACAGCTTGGGGCAGTGCATGCTCAGACAGACGAACTTTGCTCGCTTCATAGATCAGCTAGGACACTTTGATATCTTCTTTGGAAATCAGTTGTGAATAAAGCTTGCTTGTGAATTCCATGTCATTCCAAAGGCCAAACATCTCTTCTGCCAGAAGACACAGGAAAGATTGCAAAGGCAGAACTCTTTAAGTTTATTTTCAGCTGATCAAAACCTCAAAGATATCAAAGTGGTCACACAGAACCACCAGTGGCAGGTGGGCAAGCCTATTCTTGGGCTTTATGGTAACCAGGTAAGGTGGCAGGATGTGAGTGTCACTTTCTATTTATTCCACTAAGTGCCTGCACTTGCAAGTACAACTTATTTGCTTATGCTTCCTCAGCTATGAATGTTTCAGTGTGGTATGCTTGACTCTCTTTTTTCAGCTTTGTACTGTACAAATCCAGGACAATGCCCTGTTATTTTCAAAAGGGTTCATTCATTCGTGTGAAGAAAATCTCACAGTAAGGTACAATTTGAATATTAGGAAAAATTTCTACTCCAGAAGAGTGGTCAGGCACTGGAACAGGCAGCCAAGGGAGCTGGTCAAGTCACCACTGCTATAGGTGCCTGAGAAACATTTAGATGTTGTACATGGTTTAGTGGTGAAATATTGGTGGTAGCTTGACAAATCTTGGAGGTCTTTTCCAACATTCATGATTTTATGGTTCTATGATTCTATAACAAGTGGGATAGAGAAAGAAAAAATGAAAGAAGGAAAAGCAATTAAGAAACCTTAGGTAAGAACACAACCAACTATAGGGAGTCAGTAAAAGTTTTGATGTGGGAAATCAATTATCAGTTCATCTCCATGTTATTTTTCTTCTGTTTTGCCATGTTAGTTAACCTCTTGTTCCAGCAGTCCATAATTTCACTAAGCTTCATATCTGAAAACTGAGAACATGAAATTAAGGCATCCCTCCTACACTAGAAAACCATTTGCAAAAGAGCCAACAGAGTTTAGCTGGGAGAATCATTTTCAAACAGTTTGGAGGGGCAGCAATTTCAACCTGCCAGTGAAAGAGTTCCTGATAAGCCACTGAAGTGCCCAGTTCAGCTTTAAAATGGAGGTGGTTCCTTCATGGAGCCAGGTGGGAGTTATTCAGGTATCATGATGTTGTGATATCAGAGACAGGCATATCTTCTGTATCTTCTGTGCTGCAGAACTCTGAAGATGAGTTTTTGTTTGTTTGGTTGGTTGTTTGGTGCTACATTTTTTAAAAGAAGTGACAATTTGGGGAATTGTACTTCATCCTTGGAGGAAAAAAAATAAATAAAATGGAGGTTCCAAATTCCTGCAGGATTTTGTTCCAGTTTGGGTTACAAGTGCATTTTCAAACACCAAAGTCATTTACTTCTCTTCTGCATCAGGAGAGTGGAGCTGAGTTGCTGTATCTCAGGCTATGAAAGTTCAAGCATCACCTCCTTGAAACATAGCCTTGAGGTTGTTCTGACTCATATTCAAAAGATCAGACCAACCATTTTTGAAATAATATGGGTTTTGTTGGACACTGGTTCATTCTCAATATTTAGGACTATTTTTCAATGCAGCAACTATTGATTGCACTGCAGGATTCCTGCTTCATGGGACAGACAGTAGGACTCGAAATTCAGGGAGAACACTTAAACAAAAAAACTACCTGTTTCCAAAGCACATCCAACATAAGCACGATTCCTGTCTGGAAACAAAACATAAATTGATAAGTCTGTATTGGAATAGAAGCCCAAGAGGTTTTTCTAACTACAACAGGTATCAGTATCTTAGTGGAAAGTACTGCATTTGAAAAGAGAAGGACAAAGACTTCCTCTCAGTTGTGATGCACTGCAAATGGCCATACTGGCTATTTCAGCAGCAATTAGTCTGATTAGTCTGGACACAAGGTGCTTCTGTTTAAAATGTAGGATTTTTTTTTTTCTTTCCTAAAGATATTTACAAGCAAGCTTTCTTAAAAAAATAAACATTTGTAACAAAACTATTGTCTCTTCTGTCTTTACGTCACTGTTAGCTTTCCTGACTGGCAGATCCATCTCCTTCCTTAATAAATTTGACTGAAAAAAGATGCTTCTCTGGTCACTTTTTGCATCTGCATGGACTTGTCACTGAACCCTAGGGTAGTAGAGGATTAAAAGGGCCTCTGAAGGTCTCTGGAGCAGATCTCACTACACCAGGTAGCTCAGGTTTTTCAGACAAGTATTTGGAAGACCTGAGATAAAGTCCAGGGACTTTGTAAAATCAAGCTCTGATGTGCTGAGATTTAACTTCTAGTTTAATTTTGTATAGTAAGGTTACACATTTCACAAAATCAAAACGAAAAAAAGTAGAGGAATTTTCAGCCTGAGGCAACTGTAGTTATAAACACAGTGGCAGTTGCTCTCTGGAAGTTAAGAGTTTCGTTCCACACCAGCTTTCCAGATGTCATATCCAAATTCACCAGATGGTAAAGTCCAACATATGGTTCTGAATAATCCTCAGTGTATCTCCCAATAATGCTACAGAATTACGTGTCTGTTGGCTGTGCTTCTTCACGTGTCTCAGTTGGTAGAATACCTTCGTTTCCCCAAAGTCCCTTCTGTCCTGACAGGTCATGCTTACAGAGAACTCTCCCGTCTGGACAGTTTATGTGTGCACCTTCATGCAAAGACAGCAAAAACAGTGTCCATTTCCAAAACTTTCTCCTGTATGGCAAAACATAAATGCCACATTCCCAGCAACATAACTACTCCTGATTTGTAAGTGTTGATGAAGAAAAATAATGTATTTTCTTGCACTGACGGTGAGTTTCCATCCATGTATGAATTCTTCAGTGTCTGTTTGCTTTCTCAATTTCTGCCATAGTGCTCAGTGTTCTTCCTGCACTGTAGAAACCACAATTTACAATGGCATTTTCAGCAAATGAGACCACTTCAGACATCTGCTGTAGTTTCTGCAAACTGTACACTAACGTTAGCATGCAGCACCTAAATGTGTTTTTTTGCAACTGTGCTGCTTAGATAAAGTGGTAATTAACAGAAAAGTGTCCCACTCTAGCAGCAGTTATTTACTTAACCTTCTTTTTAAAAGCAAAATGTCAGCAAAAAGGCACGGAAACCAGTGCCATTACTGCATTTATCTTCACGCCCTATACAACAAGCAGAAGAAGACCTGTAACAGGTATTGTCACTGACAGAGTGATTTGAAGTTGTATATCCCCTTTTGCTGCTGTCCCCAGTAGAGAAATCACTATGAACATTTGGGTTTTGTTAGCAGTCAAGACATGCACTTGCTTATATTTCACTCTGAGCCCTGATGTTTGTTGCAGCCCAGCCTTAAGCCAGAAGACAGAAGAGCAAGCAGACCTTCCTGGCCTGAATGAGGTCCTGCACCAGCCCTGCCCAGCACCCTCCACACGCAACGTGCCTGCAGACACAGCTGAGTACTGTAGAACTAGGAATACAGTTGATTTCTTTCAGTGGGGTTAAAGGACAGGCTCTCTGCCGTAGGGGCTAGGAGTGTTAGGTGAATGAGGAAAACAGATCACTTAATAAACAATACCTCTGATTAGATAGGGATGAACAAGCTGGACTTTGAGACAGTTAAGTAAGACTGCAGAGTACAGAAAACAGGAAACATCCAGCACGAGGCAGAGAGGTGAAGAGGAGGCAGACTCCACTCAGCTCATCTGTTCTGATTAGACTTTAACCCCATCACGCAGGCAGCACCCTCCTGGGGCACGCAGAAGCAGGTGTTTTTCATGTGGATGCATATTAGATTCAGATGTTCTTCTAAGTTTCAGCAATTTTTTCCACCTCATTACAAACCCTCTCACAGGTCTGACCACGTATACAAGTTTTGATAAAATTCATACCATGTCATTTCCTGAAGTGCAGAGGGAAGTTTTAACTCAGTTTTGTTTCTGACCCTTCGATTGATGGCCAGTTATGTAATCTCTGAAACGTCTTTATGCAGTTTTTCCTTTTCCTGAATATTTTTCAGGTCTGCTACAATTTGTCTTCTGTCTGTCTTCACGTTTACTTATTTTCATTTTAAAGGCACGTTAATACCAGGCAAAAATCAATATCAGAATGCTACTGCTAGACAGACAGAAAAACACAAGCAGCAACCAACAGAATTCTAAACAATTATCTTCTTTTTCTTTTACCTCATGTCTTTACGCCAGGCTTTCCACACATTTTGAAGTACTTAATCCAGCAACAGTCTTCACTCAAAACATCAATGCAGAACTGAGTCTCTGAAAGCAGGGCTATTCCAGGTAGCCATTAAATTGACTTCTGCAGTAAAAATCCAGTACTTGCAAACAAGACATCTGGCACTGTCAAAAGCAAAATCACAAAATAAAACCAGATAACAGCTAAGCCACCTATAAAGAAGGATTCTGGTGGTCTTTAAAAACTTATTTAATATACAGAATACCTCTACCAACTTGTATACGGTAACTTCTGGTTGAAGAATCAACACTGGCAAAACATTCAAGCCATTCAAATACAAAATTCAATTCTGCAATGCCATGTTTGTGAGAGAGAAATATCACAGAATATCCCAAGTTGGAAGGGACCTATAAGGATAACTGAATTCAACTCCTGACTCCGCACAGGACCACCCAGGTCTTCCAGCCTTCCTGAGCTCTGATGCATGGCCTGAAGTCAGCTACCCACAGCCACAAATTCAACGTCTCCTGAAGGAGTTGTAGCCCTCAACCAAGGGTGTTCACACTGGCAGACAGACATCTTGCCAGCCACAGCCCCACAGCTGCATTACGTTACTCTGAAAAAAAAGCTTAAATTAAAAAAACACACAAAAACAAAATTCTAAAATTAAGTAAGCTGATTGAAAAGCTGAGAGAGATGACAATACTCAAACGCCGTTCAAACACCAGATGGGTGAAACAGGTTTGTAGCTCAGCTAATGCACTGATTTTGCTGGAGAAAAGTCTGTGTGAGTAACGATATATCTTATGGGCAGGTTAGTTTCTGTGTTTCATGCGAGTACACTGCATTCCCCTCACCATGCAAACTTATTTCTCTTACCTCCTGTGGAGTTATAATACCACTATAACTTAATCTTCAGGGCTGTAAGTATCCCTAAACTATGATTACAGGTCGCTTTTCCAGTTTTAATGTTACATCACTACTAATTTCTGTGGATCATGGTCTGCAGCATGATTCTGCACGTTAATAGCACGAAACCCTAGAGTGACATTATCTGGAGTGACTGCCCATTCCGCATGAAATGGCTGCGATTCCTAAATTCAGTGAAGAACTCAGCCACAAGTCTCTGCACTTCTTTTTGCTCAGAATCTCTGCTAGGACTTGTATTTTGGCCTAGAAGGAATGGAAATGACCCATATGGAAAATCTATATATGTAATTCTGAAAGAACTAAGAGTGGAAAGGGGCTGAAGGGGATTATCTTAAGTGGTTTTAAAATATCAGACCGTTTTTATCAGGAAGACTTCTCCAACTTTTCTTCAACAGTTACTCAGTCCATATTACAGACAACTCAGGGAAAGAAACACTTTCACATACTCTCCTGTCTATCAATATAACATCTTCTTCGTTCCAAGAGAGTCTTAGATAATTTTGTTTCAATAAAAACACTTTCAATCCATAAAAGGTGCCTCAATTTTTGTGCTTCAGAAATCTTAATATGTATTGGGGTTCCCCTTCCTGATAAGGTGGGAGAAAAGGCACATAAAGCAAACAGCATAAACCAGGGAAAGCTTTCTTGACAGTGTCATGTGCCAGAGCATTCTTCTCCAAAAAAAAAGAAAAAGAAAAAAAAAAAAAGGATGGACTGGGGAGGAGAAAATTAAAGAAAACAGAGCAGGACAAGCACGAGGCCCTCACCCAGACTCAGTTAGACCATACTCTCAGTTTTCTCAGAGATCTCTCTGCTGACTGTTGTGGACTGCAGACTCTGGCAGTGTGTTCACTGTTTAAATGTCCCACAGTCATGGACATTGACATGCATCTCTAGGACAGACTGGTTCAGGGAGCAAGAGCCCTAAACGAAGACAGCACTGGTTGGTGGGCGTGGAAATCAGTCATCTCATCGTGTCCATGTAAAGGCTAAAGGTGTCACCACGTGAGCCAAACAAATGGAGAAACTACGTCACTGTTTGGGCAAACACTGGGGTTTTGGAGTAGAAACATACTAATGTCCAAGGTCACAGAGTATACTTTTGCTGAGGGTATGATGTTTCCCAAACAGCCTCAAACTGTACTTCTCTCCATGACTATGGACCTGCAATATGAAGAAAACAACAACAAAATCAGGTCTATGTCTGGATGTGATGAACAGCCTTGGTGTGACCTGATATAAAGTGGAATGCTGATACACCATTGTGTTTTTCACAGAAAAATCTTACTAAGCAACTGAAAAGTCAGCGTGCCACTGCAATGTGGGGGGAAGATATTTCAGTGGGTTTTTCATGGAGACTTGCACTTATACCTCTCCCAGTGGGCACATTACTTCTGATAACCACCATTTTCACACTTAGAGTCCGAAAGAAAATCAGAACTTGTGGTTTCCCTAATCCTGGTACCATAACGTGGCATTTTTTCACTCCAAATGCAAATTAGGAAGTGAAAGCATGTTTCCGTGCAAAACTTTCAATTGAAGAAAATCAGTGTAACACCTAGGAAGCCTCAGGAATGACAGAAACCCATGCCAATGAAGAGTCTCCCCCAGCAGTTCTGCATTTTGGTTCCTAATCTTCCCCTCTGCACAGTGCAGCTTCCTGAGTACAAGATTACTGAAGATATTGAATCTAACACTGAAAGCTATGCGCCAGATCCCTGTAAAAATTTCCCATGGCTTCTCCTGTACTTATTCACAGCATGTTTTAGAAGGAAAAAAAGAATAATCTGAAAGAATTGGAGAAGTCTCAGTTTCACAGCATCATAAATTGCATTACATATACAGGGGAGGGAAAGTGGGCGGAAAAGCAGGGACAGCAAATAGGTCCAATGGTTGCAGGTGGTTGCTATCTAGCAGCCAATCAGCCGTTCTGGGCAAGGATATCTGCCCAACCAGCCTGGAGAGGAGGGAGAATAAAGGAGTGGGAGAAAAAAACAGAAAGAAAAAAAAAAAAACTGTCAAGAATTTTATAAAAGTTAGCGACTGGGAGGACTGGGTCTCTTTGCCTGCAGCCACCTCGCCAGAAACTTGGAGCTGGGAGGCACTGTCCAACAGCAAGTAAGTGCAGCCATTTGTTTCTACACTGCAGATGTAGAACGTGTATCAGTAGCTGTGACACCATGTGTTTATTGAACAAGGCTGGGGGGGGAGGGGGTTTTGTTTTGCCTTTATTTCTACTTTTCAGAAAAAAAGCTTGTAAGAAGTGAGCACTCAGCCTTGCTGCTGTGATCTCCCACTGCTAACACTGGCTTTCTAACTTAGTGTAGCAATTCAGCTCTCCTGGAGTAAATGATTTCTTAGTATAGGGGCCTAGAGGAAGAACACACCTGCATGGCTTCCTACTGCTTCAGTTCTTACGTGCTTATTTCTGCCTGTGTAGTACATGAATTTTTGTTAAGAAGAAAGAATGATTGGAGAACGTAGCTGGTCCTGACAAATTCCTGTACTGACAAAAGTAATTATCTGTGTTTGCTATCAGCAGTGCTGAGAGGATTCCTTGGTAGGGGGGTGTACGGTACTGTGCAATGCAGGAATCTAGGGAAAAGAACAGAGACTTGGGCATAGTATTTTTATGACCCTACAACAGGCTGTAACTTTTCTTGCTGTGAGCAGTCAGCTTCTGGAGACTGCTTGTCAACAAACTGATCCTCACCGAGTCTCTCAGCCATCCTATGTGCCCTACACCAAAACTACTGAGCCTATCTGAAACCTTGACCACTGCTTCCCACACCTCCCCTGCTGCCTTGAATCTTGAATTCTTACCCAAATCTGAAGCAGATTTTTACCTTCTCTGACTAGAGCCCAGCCCTGAGGGAGAACTTTCACCCTAAGGTTCACGCTTACTTCCAAGATGAAAGTATTTGTTGCCACCTCACCCACCTTGAGTGCCCCAAGAGTTTTCTACGTGGACTGCAGAAGCCAGGTCCCTGAGAATAACTTCCTTTTACTCCTGTCTGAGAGATGAAATCGAGGTACATTCACTCAGAGTTTTAAGCACAGCTCTGAAGCTAACGTGGGAACCAGGGCAGGTCTCACATACTCCTATCCACGTGAGACAGGCTGCTAAAGTAAGGTCCCTAGACAATGCATGTGGATGGGAAAGAACCCTGTTCTCACCCTCATAAGAAAGAAAAAACCTACCTGGTGATTTACCTATACATGCCTCCAAAGACCTGTTGAGACAGTTAAATCACAAAAACTACTACATCAATGGTTAGCGTGCTGATTTTTCTAGGTGACACAAGTCTGAATATTTCTTTTTGTCCTGTGCACTTGTCTCATTTCTCAGCACCCAGAAATGAAGCATTTCGTTATATTAAAACCTGCACCCCTACCACAAACATGAAGAGAGCAACAAGTTGTCCTTCCCTCACTGCTCTTTTGTTGTATATACAGGAGACACAGCTTCTGCTGTGGCTTCCATAACCAAGTACTCCTGCAGAGTCACAGGGCAGTTCAAACTGGAAGGGAAATGGGGAGGTCTGTATGTAGCCCACTGTCCTGCTCAGAACGGGCTTTGCTTAGGCAGGTCTTGACAGCTTCTATGGATAAAGACAGCCACTTGCTCCACTGTTTGGCTGTCCCAATAGTGAAGAAAACTCTTTATCCATTCTGAATCTCTGTAGTTTCAGCTTATGCCTCTTGTCTCACTCTCCTGCTGTGTGCAGCTGTGAAGAGCCTAGCTCTGTCTGCAGATCACCTCTCAAGGCACCAGGGACTGCTGAGAGGTGCTCCTGAAGCCACCTCTGCTCAAGACAGAGTTAGCCCCAGCCACGTGGACTTCTTCTCACAGAGGAACTGCTCCAGCCACTGACATTACTGGCAGCAGCTACTGAACTCATTCCAGTTTGTTGACAGCTTTTCTGTACTGCAGGTGCACAAAACTGGATGCAGCACCCTGACACGGTGTAACCAGTTCTGAGCAGAGAGAGGGATAATGTCTGTCCCCCCTGGTAGTCCAGACCACAGCCCTGCTTGTGCGAGGTGCTGCTGTGCCTTGTTGCTGGCCCCTGCTCAGCTCCCCACCTGACAGGCACAGTCAGAGCCCAGCCTCACTGACCCCAGCAGAACCAGTGCCAGGAGTGGGCTGGTTATTTGTCCTGGCTGAACTCCACAGTGTTCTTGCTGCTCTCCTCCCTCTCCCTGTTCAGACTGAGTGGTCACCCTGCAACAAAGCACGTCAGCCAGTCCTGCCAGATGAGTGTTTTCAGTGGTCTAGATAAGAATGTGCTCTGTCAGCAAGGCCTACCCAACCACTCAAACCTACCAGTTTGACAAGTGGCCAAATAATCAGTGGCCAATGGATGTGCCAACTATAAAGAGAATATAAAGTACATGACACAGTATGGGGCTGACCTTCCAAACACAGACAGTGTGGAAAGAGGAGTAAATCTAGTCAAGTTAACACTATGCCCAAAGGTGGCAGTCTAAATTTTTGAAGGCGTTTCACTATCAACAGTGTGTTTTTATCTGTACCTGCAGCTTTTGCTTCTTCAAATCTTGTCATGTGCACTCTTCTGAAACAGAATCTCTTACGTGCACAGCGCAATGATATGCACATGTGCTCTGTATTGCAAACTGTCAAGAATGGTTGCTGAAGGACTGTGTTTAAGAGTAACTGAACAGCCAAAACCACATACACTGGATACAAAGAGTATTTTGAGTTTGACCCAGCATGTTTGGAAACAATCTTATACAAACAGGCAAAGAAGACACAAAAAGGAAAAAAAAAAATACATACTCTAACCTGATCTTTACCATCAGCTAGCCAGGCTCCAAGTGAGATTTTCTGTAAGATTAGAAGATGCAAGTCACTTCAGGTAGCTGGAAAATAAAGAAATCAGAGACATATTAATGCTTGTGAGACATATTAATGCTTGTAAGATGACCTGAAGTGGAATTTGTTTTCTCCTTCTGCTGTTTGGCTTGCCTCTGCCCTTTGTTTTCCTCCTATTAACAGGATGCAATGTTTGTGCTGATATCCATAGACATATTTTCCCTTTAAGCCTTCTATTACGATGGATGAGGAAAACTTGAGACTTCAGCAATGCAATATTTGCTTTCACAACTGAGCTGTCCTCTTTCTCCCCACCCCTGTCTCCTGCTGGTCAGGTGCTGGGGGCTGAACAAAGAGCTTCCTTTGTTTAAGGAGCTGCTGAAACCTGGCAAACACTCCAGGTAGCCAAGTGATTGTTGTTATGCATTCAGTACAATTTTATGCTTTTGTTTGTTCTTTTACCTTTTAAAAACAATGATACGTGAGTAGTTAACACAAAGAGAATGCTTGCTGTCACATAGTGTACATACCAGTGTGAAACAACTTGCGCTTATGATACTAGCTGGCAGCCTAAAATGGGTGGATAAAAATGTTCTTGAGAAACTTCACTGTGGGGGCAATTCTAGATACTGTTATGAGAATAAAGTTCCTTCAAGTCTTCTAATAAGGCACAGAGGCTTCGCTCATGGAAGAATAGCCCAGTATTAACCAGTGAAACCTCACACTACCACATTTCAACAATTTGCATTTGCTGGCTGTTCTTGGGTGATAAATGCCTCTTCGCTATCTTTATGGAAGCACAGAGAACAGGCAAGATATGAGACATAAGTCTTGTTGCATAATGTGTTACTAGAGCGATGGTTTTGCATCTCAGTGAGCTGTATTAAGGATACCTGGATACACCTGCTCATCCTGTAGCACACTATCAGCTGTAAATCTGAACTCCTTTTATGGGTTTAGCAGTTCATTAATTCAGCCTCGGACTACCTGCAGTTTGCAAGCCTTTCTCACAGAGGCTGCGAGCAAACAGAGCTGTTCCTCACCAGTCTGCACAGCAATTCACTGTTTTTGATCAGGTGCGACTTAAATGTTGTTTTTAGTTATTTATCTCATGGATGTACCACGTGCTGTGGTCTGGCGGCCCTCTAGCTATAGAAGATGATGATAGAGGAGAAGTCCCCCTCTCAGACTCACAGACTGAGTAGAGAATTATCTTGAACTATTCAGACAATAAGCTGTAATTTAATCCAGTTTAATGAGAGATTTACTAACACCAAACGCGTTGTCAGGACAAGACAGAACTGGAGCTGGTTATCTGCAACTGGTAAGCCTCTGCCAAAGGTGAGAAGACAAAGAGGGGAGACGAATCCCTCTAACCTCCCACTTCTCATGTAGGGTAAGCAATGCTCTACAGTCCTTAGCCACGGGGAGGAGAGAATTACAGAACAAGGCAGGAAAGAAGTGAAAAGGCAACCAGACAAAGTAGAAAATTCTGTGAAGGCAGGACAGAGAATGGGAGGAGGGGAATGGTTAAGAAAATGGGAAAGCAAGCTATGTGACAAATGGCAGTTTTCTGATCAGAACCAACAGGCTGTGAGTCTGCAGTCTGCCTGCTTATACATCTGGCACACTTCTTTTTTTGTTTGTTTGTTGACACACTAACTTTCCTTTAGTCTCCAAGCAAATCTGTGTAATATACGCTCATTCACACCTTCTGATTCAGAAGGATATGTAAAGATGTGGCTCCTCTTTCCAGTTATAATTTTGCCAGACATGCAAGAAAAACTCACACTGGATTTCTGGGCATATGACTACAACCACACGGGCTGGATAAGCACTAAGAAGCCTTCAATAGGCATGTGGTCTGGTGACTCAGGTGGACTGTTTGCTCATACAGCCCCTCCTCATCTTCTAACTGCATTTTTCTCCCCACAGATCAGTCACCATGACCCACCAGTTCCCAGCACTGTCTCCGGAGCAGAAGAAGGCTCTTTCAGACATTGCTCAGCGGATAGTGGCTTCAGGAAAAGGGATCTTAGCTGCAGATGAATCAGTTGGTGAGTTCTGAATAGCAATCAATTTGCAATACCCAATATTTTTCTCTTGATTTTGTTTCCTCTTTGAATTCAGTGGAGTAAATTAAAACAAACAAACAAACAAAAAAAAAAAAACCAGAAACAGTTAAGTGAGCATGAACAACTCAAACAAACCAGAGCTGCATCTAAAATGATGACAAACCCTGTACTGAGAAGGGAAGGTCTACACTGTTGCCAAAGTTCATTCTATTTACTGATAAAGGTGACCAGGAGGGTAGCAAAGCCTGATATATTTCTGTCTGGCCTTTGGCAACTTGTTAGGTACCATGGGAAACAGGCTGCAGAGGATCAACGTGGAGAACACAGAGGAGAATCGTCGTGCTTTTCGAGAAATCCTCTTCTCTTCTGATGCTTCCATCAACAAGAGCATTGGAGGAGTGATCCTTTTCCATGAGACTCTCTATCAGAAAGACAGCAGTGGAAAGCCATTTCCAGCTATCATCAAAGAAAAAGGGATTGTGGTGGGAATAAAGGTGAACTATTATTATCCTTCCATGCCAGCAGAACTCTTGAGCCATTCCCCACAGCCAAATGTATGCTGCCCTTTCTATCCAATCCACTTCTGTTCTTCCCTTTTTCTGCAGCCCTTCCCTCCCTTCTGCTAGCAGTGTGTTCAGCCCCATATTTCTCTTATAGTCAATGTGCAAAGGTCACCTGGTTTGGACTCACTTCAGTCACTCTGTAACCCTTTCTATTTTTGCTGTCTCCAGCTGGATGCAGGCACTGCTCCTCTGGCAGGAACAAACGGAGAAACCACCATACAAGGTAAGGTGAGATCTAAGAAGCCTTAGCTGTGAGTGATACACTAAAAGCCAGGGTGTGAATCAAGAGGAGATGCAGCCGTGGTTGGTGCCACGGCACATTTCAGAGCTGTATCCTATCCTCTCAAGTGAAGCACTGTCCTTTCATCTGCAGGGCTTGATAAACTGGCTGAGCGCTGTGCCCAGTACAAGAAAGATGGTGCTGACTTCGGGAAATGGCGTGCAGTGTTGAAGATCAGCAGCACAACACCCTCTCAACTCGCCATCCAAGAGAATGCCAACACCTTGGCACGCTATGCCAGCATCTGCCAGCAGGTATCTCTACCCTCCTACAAAATTTCTTAAGGTGCTGTTGCCCCTTCCTCACTGTGATAAGGGAAGAAATACCACCGAAGACAACACAGACAGCAAGTAGAGTTTTTTTCCTTCCACACTTCCAAAGACTTCCTTGTTTTTCCTTCCTTAGAATGGCTTAGTGCCTATTGTGGAGCCAGAAGTTTTGCCTGATGGTGACCACGATCTCCAGCGCTGCCAGTATGTCACAGAAAAGGTAAAGGATCCCTTATATTCTCTCCTCACCCTCACAAATCACTGGTAAATCTTATGCAGATTACAACAAAAGTATTACAAAAGTTCTCCAGGTCTCCCTAGGGTGGCAACTTCTGTAATAAATTTTAAGAGAAAGTGAAATGTTTGATCTTCTCACACTCACAAGGAATAAGTTTACTTCCCCAGCAGGTTGAGGTAAAGATTTGAGCACAGGTCTGTATTCAATTTTCATTTTCAATCCTTAGGTTCTGGCTGCTGTCTACAAGGCCTTGAATGACCATCATGTCTACCTGGAAGGAACGCTGCTGAAACCCAACATGGTGACAGCTGGGCATTCCTGCCCCAAGAAGTACACCCCTCAGGATGTGGCTGCAGCCACTGTCACTACTCTCCTCCGCACTGTTCCTGCTGCTGTTCCTGGTGATTCTTGATTCATTCCTAATATAACCTTTCAGTTTCACTAGACTTGCTCCTACATCTGATATGCTGACTTCTCTGGCACAGTGCAGCACCCAATTTGTAAGACCTGAGGCCTCTGTCTTGCAGGAATCTGCTTCCTGTCTGGAGGTCAAAGCGAAGAGGAGGCTTCTCTCAACCTCAACGCCATGAACCAGTCCCCTCTGCCTAAGCCTTGGAAACTGACCTTCTCATATGGAAGAGCCCTGCAAGCCTCTGCCCTGGCAGCATGGCTAGGCAAATCAGAGAATAAGAAGGCTGCACAGGAAGCTTTCTGCAAGCGGGCGCAGGTACGAGGCCCTCCCCTTGATGCAGAGAGGTGCTGCTCACTGTAGAGGAAGATATGTTGTCATCTTCCATAGGTTCCTCTTGTCCCTGTCCTTCCTGGTGTTCCATCTGCACAAAAGTTGTTATTCTGGTCAGTGTGACAGAAGCCTAATGCAAGAAACAGCACAGGTTTCTTGCCACCAGAGGCAACTGGGTAGTTTTGTTTCATAAAGTGGACTTACACCCACTGCGTGTCTGCCTGAAAAAAAGCTGAGAGACCAGAGAGACAAACCTGGGGACTGCCTTGACAGCATTACAAAACTAAGCTAGCTCTTAAATATCATTGACAAATACCGAAGTTGACTTCATTTCCCCTATTTATGTCCTTTGTTCATTCATACTGTCTTTCTAGAGCTGCCTTTCTCACTCAGAGCTAACGGGTTCCCCTCCTTTTCTTTTTCAGATTAATAGTTTAGCTTGCAGAGGACAGTATGTCACATCTGGGAAGACTGATGCAGCTGCCATGCAGTCACTTTTCACCGCCAGCTACACCTACTGAAAGCACAGGAATCAGCATTTGTCCTGTCCTTCTCCGTAAGGTGGAAGATGCTCTGAAATGAAACAAAGAAACCTAATTTCCCTTTCCCTGAAGAAAACTGGAAATGGATTAGTTTACTCTCCTACCTTGGCTTCCACAATTTATAAAGGGGATATTCTTTTTTCGCTTACATTTTCCAAATAAATAATTCTTTCCACACAAGAAACCACTAACACTGAATCAGGAATCCGCTCTCCCTGTAGTTTAAACTTAATTCCCAGAGTAGCAGTAGTAGTTCCCTAAGCAACTGAGATAAATACCCCCATCACCTCATTCTGCCGCCAAATCCTGAATTATAAAACCTGTCTGTATCTTTAATCTTGTGAATAAAACAATTATTAAAATCAACACAACTCACAAATCCTTATTCTTTACAAACTTTCCACCCTTTTTCATTTATTTGGTTCCCAGCAGCGGGCACAAAAATGAAGACAAAGCGTTAACGCTTGTTGAGCTTGAGAAGGTCTAAATGAAATAATACAGTAGTGATAGAAGTGGGGATGTTAGTCCTTCTAACTGAAGACAAACACTGAGAAAAGCTCAGAGATGTACACAATAAGCTCTGCACTGGACTCTGGACACGAGTAAATAACATAAGCCATGCAAAGGCTATTTTCCTTGGTACCATTATAGTCACATTTTCAAAGCAATTAGCCACAAGAACGCAGGGAGGGATGATGACCCACACAGCTGATGTAACCTGAATAATTACGTTTATGGTGAAGGCTCAGCCTGACCCTCAGTATGCTGTCGTGGACTTGACAACGTTAAGCTTTCTTAAAGTACAATACACAGTTGTTAGGGGAAAAAAAAAAGCAGAATATCGTGAAAAACTGCAGCCCTGCTGTGTGATACACGTGGCAGAAGATCGTTCACGCACCAAGCAGGCTGGGCAGCCCACCCACCCGCAAAGACCACACAAGCCTGGAGATGCTTGTTCCCGCCCAGAAACCCACTCCTTCAGCTGGAAGCGTGGGGCAGAATCGCTCTGCTGTAACTCCGCGCTGCTCGGTCACGTTAACCTGAGGCAGCGCCTCACACAGACCCCGACACCGGGCGGGCGCGGAACTGAAGGGACCTCTGCAGGTCCCCTACAGCAGGCCGCGCGGGAAAGCGTCCACACGGGTTCTGAATATCTCGATAAGGAGACTGCGCACCTCCCGCGGCCCCACGCGCGCATTTACCCCGCGCCGCCACGCACACGGAGCGCGGCGAAGCTCCCGTCACGCACGGTGGGAGCAACATCACTTCCGGCCGCGAGGGGCGCGGGAACGTCCTTCTCAAGATGGCGGCCGCTGTGGGGCTGCGGGCCGCGGGCCGCGGGTTGGGGCTGAGGATGCTGCCGGGTCCCACGCCGCGCCGGGCGCTGTGGGGCGGCCTCAGGTGAGGGTGTGGGGGACGTGGGTGGGGCGGGAGCCGTGTGTGGGCGCTGCTTCAGTGAGTGAAAACGCTTTTCTCCGCTGCCAGCAAGAAGGAGGAGAAAGAGGCAGAAGAAGACGGTGTGATGCCTCAGGAGAAAAAAGAACCCAGCTTGATCTGTCCGCCACCGCGCAGCAGGAAGTATGTGCCTCCAGAGGACATACACAGCATCCTCGAGGCTCGCGTCAAGGAGATTTGGGGTCCGTCGCTTGCTGGCAGCTGGCAGCAGGCGTCCCTGAAGGACAACAAGCTGAAGTATCGGCTGCTGGCCCAGCTGGCAGCAGAACTTGGTCACGCTGTGCCCAACTCGCAGCTCCACCTGATGTGCAGTGCTCAGGACGTCCTGACTTTCTACAGCACCCCTGTGAAGGATGTGTCCAAGTTTGATGAGCTGCGTGCTGCAGAGCTGCCCCCAAACCTGAAGATCTGGGAGCACTGAGCCCTGCCACGAAGCATCACTGTGCTACCCTTCAGCTTGGTTCTTACAGCCAAATTGTGGAGCTGAAGCAGAACCTGCGCATTGTGATATCGGCCAGACATGAGTATCACCAATAAACGTGCATCCGTTTGTCTTCATGTTTGTTTTCTGTTCGCTGTATGCTGAAAAATGTAAAAGTTCTTATGAAATGCTGTCATGCTGCCTGACAGATAGAGTCTCGTGGGGATGAGTGAGGCAGTGCTGCTCATAAGCTTCTTGTCTTTGGTTCCAAACTGTGTACTGGGATTACATGAGTGCGTTGCTGTGTTTTGTGATGCTGTTCAGCATAGACCAACAGATTGCTGGGGAAGGATGGCATGGGGAGATATGTCAGCATCTTTGCTGCCTCAGGCAACACTCCCCTGCCTTTATGAGAATCAAAATTGTGTTAGAAACGCTTTTAAAATCCATTACAGACACCGTCTTAAAATAGAACTCCACTTGTTCTAACAAGAGTTGCTACATGAACATAGTGAATGCCAGGTAGAGCTCTGAAACCTATCAGCTCAGTAACAGTGAACTCTCAGCAGCCCTGTGATGGTGGCTGTCTTCAAGATAGCTTCCAGCATTCTTCTGTGTCCTCATTTTTGTATTTCTTAAGTTCTGCTGGCACTTGTAGTAGCTATTACTCACTGTTTTGCTTATTTTTGGTGTGTGTGATTGTAAC
Source organism: Callipepla californica brunnescens (assembly GCA_023055505.1). Taxonomy (NCBI): domain Eukaryota; kingdom Metazoa; phylum Chordata; class Aves; order Galliformes; family Odontophoridae; genus Callipepla; species Callipepla californica. The sequence continues at coordinate 1,130,112 of JALIRH010000025.1, read as the reverse complement.
CAGTGGAAGCAGTGGTGAAATCAGGATGAGAAAATAAATCTGCAGTAATTTGAGAATTGCCATGGGCTGTGTTTACTACAAAGCAGATGAGAGTATATGTTGTATGTGTGCAGAGAATAATCAAGAAATACTCTGAATAACGGCACTTACTCATTTGAACCCTAGCTTCGCTGTTTTCTTTTAGCCTCCAGATACTTGGAATGCACTGAGAAACAGCACTGTCTCATAGAGCTGGGTTTCTTTGTTCATCAGATTTCTTTTGAGTTTCTTAAAGTCATACGATTTTTCTTAAGTTGTTACTGAAGTACAGTTGTTGCTAGCTCCTCAGGTCTCAGCTCTTGCCCTGGAGTATTAAAGACTGCCATTTTCAGCTCCTGTTTGGTCGTGCTGTTTTGTAGTAACAGGAGGAGGAAAACACAAACGGGATCTGATCTGACTGTAATGATTGCAGTCCATCACGCCCAGCACGTTTCCTTGATTTTCAGAGCTTTTGTGTGATTCTTTGCTTTGAATCTAAATGTGTCCTGAGTCTTGGGGTTTTGTAAGCCTGGAAAAGATGATGGTGCTGTGCTTACCAAGAGGCTCAAGGCTGCAAACCAAGCACATGTTCGGATCCATCCAGGAAGCTTAAGACAGTGACATCTGGGGCTTTTCAGTAACAGCAGTTTTGTAGAACCTGCTCGTTCATGTTTTGTGGAGGGTGAATATTATATTAATTTTTACCTCAGTGAAATGTGCCAATTTTCCCTTCATGCAGGTACACAAAGCAGGCGCAGATGATTTTCCTGACTCTTGAGTTGCATTCCAGACCTTCTGTGCAGCCAAGAAGCATAATTCACATGCTAGGAGGAGCCAGGAGGAACAAGAAAAGTCCGGGCTACAGCTCAGGTAGTGACAGAGGATTGAGAGAGGCCTCAGCCATCCAGCAGGGTCGCCTTGTCCCAGCTGGCAGCTCAGGCACTGCTGCCAGTTGCATTACGTAGGCCAGGTTCATACCTGAATTGTGTTAAACTTTGTGTAGTCCAAGAACTGTACATCCACCTTTAAGGTGGTGCAACACTGATGAAAAGCACAGCAAGAAAAAAACGAAAAAATACCCATCTGCAAAAAGCAGGGCACAGAATATAACCGGGCTTGTTTTACCATTCATTTCCTCTGCTGTCCCCTTGGAGCACAACAAGGTGCTGCTGATGGGCATAGCTAATGGAGTATTCTTCGGTGATGAGCTTCCCTAATGCCACAGTCTTTTTAAGACAGCAGAACAAGCCACGTTTATTCAGCAGGTTTCCCCTGTTTCAGGAGAATTTGGATCAAAGTTACACTGAGGGCCCAGAACACTGCTGGAGATTCCTCATGGTTCTGTATGGTCCTGACATTCCTAAGACTGACCCAGACACCAGACATCTCTTAGAAGAGTCACAAGAAAATACCTAAATGGAGAAATTACTGCATGACAAGACACAAACAGACATCCCATGTTTTCTTTGTGCAGTATCATACAGAAGAGACAGAGACCACGCTACTTTTTTTTTTTTTTTTTCATCTGTTTTGGAAAAAAATATACAAAAAAAACCAAGAAGAACCAAAATGGAAACGTGAGGTAAACATTCCAGTAAAAGTACAGACAGAGGCTCCATTCTTTAAAGGAGACACACAGCAGTTATCACCATGCTAGAAGAATGAGATGCAGGAAAAGCCTAGAAACAGTGAGAAGTCATGTAATGAAGCCTGAGCCCCAACTCTAACCATGGTGTACGCCCTCTTTTTGTTCTCCCCCTGCCTCCCCACCCCCCCATTATCGTCACGTAACTTAAAGAGTGTAGCTGAATTTTGAAACAGCAGTATGGATATAAATTCTGCATGGCGGTATTTACAAAAATGCAGACTGCTACTACAGACTGTGTCAGTTCAGGTGTATTTTAACTTTTTTTAATTTCTTTTTTAAACTCACCAAAGCCCTTCAGTGAAAACGACACCATCAGGGCACAACAGGCTCCGTGGCGAGGCCAATCCGAATGCTCAGTAATGCCACATCAGAAGATGTGGCACCACTTTTCCCTTGCCACCAGTGTTACTCGTTACCTCATAAGTCTGTGATGAAGTTATGACACACTTACAGCACAGCCTCCGCTCCACAGTGATGGCTGTATATCCCCATAGTCAATTCCTGAAGCCAGATTCCACTGGGAGCTTAGGCTGGGCCTCGGGGGAGGAACAGAGATCTAGGGACATGATATAGTCAGCTCACATGCTATCAGCTACTACTATAAATTTTCACGTCCAGTCTGTTTATATTGCAGACTGGGTATGCCATTTCAGTTATTCTTCAATAACTAGCACAATCACTCACACCAGAATAACCAGGCTCTGATTCAGTCAGATGCTTAAGGTCTGCCGAGCAGTCTGGAAGCTGCGTGGCTAGCTGAAGTCCGTGATGATAAGTCTTGCTTAAGCAGCTCACTGAATTGAGGCTGGATGTTTACTACTTGTTGGTTTGGGTTAGATTTCTGATCAGCACGATTTCCATCTGAATTAAATGGATGTAATTACTTCAGAGCTCACTAAGATCAGAATCTGACCCACTGGTTGAAGCACTTCGTTATGGTAAGAAAAGGTAAAAGTGATTTTTTTTTTTTCCCTCAAGATATATTAATTCAAAAATGAAAAAAAGTTCTGTGTACAAATATCACATAACAACACCAACAATTCCATAGATGTAGTTCCTCAGTGCACACTTTAACAAGAAAAGGTTTGGGTTTTTTTTTCTTTTTTTTTCTTTTTTTTTCTTTTTTTTTTTTTTTTTCCTTTTTCTATTTTGATTTTAAATTCTGGCATAATAATATTAAAGCTGACAAAAAATCAGGGCAAGCTACATCACTTCCTCATACAAAAAATGTACAAAACATTAGCCTCTAACTAGACATAACATAATACTGATCATCACAGTCTGACACTTAGTAACTGTGTGTCTTGAAGTATTGTACTGGAGGGTAATAAAAAATAGCTTCTGCTGCCAGTCTTCCATCTCAGGTCACTTCAGTCATAGAGGCAGAGTGATTCTGCAAAGAGGAAAATGCAGTCATGTGAGCACTGGTACATGTGTCTGTCACTTACATGGAATGAATGAGAAAGCCCTTCACTAAATGCAGATGTGACATCTGTCACCCAGCTAACTCAGTGCTGTTGAGGAAGAAATGGCTGTGGATGTGAGTGCTGCCTGTTCTGAGCTCAAGATAGGACAGCCTGAACTGCGCCCTGCTCCTGGGCTGTGAACGCTCACAAGTCAGCCTGCAAAACAAGGTGCCACTTTTTCACTGGCAGTTTTCAAACTGGACTGGATTCTGCCCAGAGGACAGTGCAGGTTCAGGGTACTCCTCACAGTCATGTAGATAACGCCATCTCATGTGCCCGTCCTCAGTCACAAAGAGCCTGTAAACAACAGCCTGTAACAGCATGATGCAGCTTCTCATGTTTGGCCTCATGTGGTGTGTGTGTGTGTAGGTCCTACAGCTTGATGCTAGGCAACTTACAGAGCTTATAACCACATGTGGAGGGTAAATATGGCAAAACACAGGCAGGCACAAAAGTACTCTTTGTGTAAAAACAGTGCTGATTCTCAGAAGCCAGTGTCCAGCACTTCAGTAGCAGCACTGGGTTGTCCTCAGATCACACTGCATCTGCAGGGTCTGTGTGCATGCAAGGCAAAACGTGAGTGGGGACAGATGCAGACATCTCCGCAGAGAAGGACTGAAGGAACACTAATAAGCAGCCACTCCCAGGGATTAATTAATACAGCTTCTGAGTGGCTTCAAAGTGGGATCATGTTTTTCCTTTTTTCACGCCTGTCTGGTAGGTGTATGGCCATTTAGAAACTGATAACCCGAACCAGACAAAATTATCTTCTTAATTAGAACGCACATCAGCAGCTAAGGCTTAGTCCCTACCTGTACCTCTCAGTCCAGAAGCCATAAATAGATGAACAGACAAAATATTTTGTAATCTATGAATGCTTTTACCTCTTCAGCTCTTCTGTCATACACTTCAGTATGGAAGGATTTTATTTCCAGACTGCGAGTCCACCAAGAGAACACTTGGTGAAGTATCACTTCAAAGTCTGCGAGTGTTTGACACAAGGTGGTAGTAACCTTGCCACAAGCCAGGCAAACAGCAGTGACGTGCCAGCTAACACAGGAAGCACAATTCACAGGACAAACCCACAAGGGCATTTCAGACAGCTGATGAACTACCACTCATGCTTGTTCCAAGAAATCCTTGGCACGTGGCACTTGCTTGTTTGTTTTGGCTAAGTTTCATTTATGCCAACAACACAAGCTATCCAAAGTTAGCAGCTTAACACCAACATCATCAGTGATGATAATCACACTAGGTTTTTGGTTGTTGTTTTTTTTTTTGCAAACTTGAGAGAATGTTATTAGCTTCTTCTTTGATGACTTAAAGAGTAGATAGAAAACAGTGTAAGATTTCTTAATTGAGAAGATATTGGGCAGAAAAAAAGTATAAAAATCTAATTTTTATCCTCATTGTTTGGACATTGTGTAGGTCATCCTCAGGATTATAAATCTGAATCCTTAAGACATCCCAAAAGCATTCCTAAGTGTGATGACACAGACTTATCTTCACTCTTCTCTCAATTTACTGTTCTTCTAAGAAAAACTGTTATTGCACAGCAGGCATGTGAAATCCTACTGGTTAAGTTCTGGATGTGCAAGAGGGGCAGAAGGTCTACAGAACTTGGTGGCTTAAAGGATAAATGCCTTCTAAAAGAAGTTTTTAGTCTGCCATATAGAACGTGTGTTTTGTGATGGTACGGGTGGGAGGATTCACAGTACCTGTGCACTCAGTGTCTCCAGAGGACTTTCCACTCTTGGAAAAGCCATTAGTGGCATTCCTCGTGGGTCTTCAGGCTTCGGTTTAGAAGGAGCTCCGTGAGTGCCTTTAAAGTTATGGACAACACATATCCCCTGTGTAATGTGGAAAATGCAGATAAACATAATGAGGTCAGCATACGCAGTCCAGAGGAGTAACTCACAGCAGTCCCCACTGCACTCTCAACGGCAAGCTTTTGCACAGAACTTCACCTTGGGTTTTTAGGTAAAGGTCTGTCTCAGCCTTGGGGAGCAGTGCACTGTCACAGTTGGCATTCTGGGTTATCTTGATAAAGAGGTTCATCGTCTTGACTGAATCAATCTCATCTTTCCTATGTTTTATACAGCAAACTCCCATGGTATCTGCTTTATCATTGCAGAATCTTGGACTACACTGTTGCTGCACTGTCTCAGACAAATGATCCCTTGAGATTCTGACTGCTCATACATCTGCTGCCAGAGCAAATCCTACAGCCAGTTCCTTGCTGTCTCTTCCTTTTTTTCTGGTCTTTAGACCCGAGTAAGGAGCAGGCTGCAGCCTGGCTGGACGGTGACCATAGAGTATATCGATAAAGAAAATGTTTGTTGCTACACAGTGGATGGTTTTGAAGTATACTGTTTTTAATTGGAATTAGGAGCACTTTTTCGATAACAGTGGGAAACATCTTGAGTATTCTGTGGGTAAATCCTCAGCAAGAGATCCTTCACCAAACAGAGCACCCCACACAATCAACAGTGGAGTAAGTAATATTCCAAGCCTAGAGGAAGTCAGGTTCCAAGATTCTGAGGGAAGGCTTTTGATGGCACATTCTCATACATTTTGTTATCCTCATGTATCAATCAAATTATAGAATCATCAGGGTTGGAAAAGACCACTGAGAGCATCTAGACCAACTGTTAATCAATCACCACCAATTTCACTAGTTAAGTAATTCTGTCTCCAGGAGAATTTGTCCTGACTTTCTATTGCTCTTCTTCTGTGGTCACAAATAAAATGGGGAATGAAGACTGCTGCTCAGAACCCCAGATGATGTGCTGTACCCTACAATTCTGCCCATAGAAGGCCACCAGCATTTGCAATATGTGAGGGACAAGTCCCAAGCATCCTGCCTCGCTTTTGACAGTAACTGAAATCTACACCATTTTCAAAGCGTTTTTCCAGGAAGGTCATGTAAGAGCATGAACAGTAATTAAAATAATCTTGAAAATCATATGAATACACAGATGTCATCATATTAGCCTCAGTAATTAATATCAATTTGATTTCACATTAGAATTTTCTCTGATGACACGTTCATCACGTGGGGCTAGAGTTAGTTCTTAACAACCGGGTTAATTAGCTCCAAAAGGCCACAGGAGAGGAGCAATGGTATGTTTGTTTTAAATACATATTTTTAAACGGGATAGGTAAGAACAGATAGGCTTACCAGAAACAAGGCGACTGCACTTCCCAGGATGAAGCCTGCGATCACATCTGAACAATGGTTTCGATACTCAGAAACTCGATTCAGCCCAGTGAGGAATGCAGCACACAGGGTGCCCAGGCACAGCACAGGTTTGGCTAGCCTGCTGCTCTTTGTTTTAATTGTGCTTGTGATGTACATCTGGAAGAAAGGACAAACCAAAAATGAAAAGGGATTTGGCAAGAAATTTTTCTTTTTTTTTTTTTCCTTCCAGCCATGTCATAATTCAGCAGAGATGTGATAAAATCCACAGTTCATGTATAAAAGCCTTGAGAAATGGAGGAAGAGGTTTATGGGAACTCAGGGAGTACTCTCAGGTAAATAAAACAGGTACTGGAAAGTGATTTTTCAGAATGTCAAACATCCAATCAACTGTATTTAAGTACTGGATTTCTGAGCTATTAAGTACATGCTCGGTTTCACTGACTTCCTGACCTGCTTAAGTGCTTGCCCAAATGCCAGCAAACACATGTGCTGAATGTAAATGACTCAATGTTAGCAAAGAACTCCTGCTTGTACGCCTGCAGAACTGTGATGTACACGTGGTGGAGCACCTAGCATTCAATCCACCCATAGCTGCTCCAGCTTTCTAAGCAGCAGTCACATTAAGAAACAGATTCTTAGCATTAAGAGAAACCACTACAGACATTTTCTGTGAGGTAAAGTGGAATTCAGAATAGAAGGAAGAATCAAAACAGAGTTGATTATGAAAACGTAATTCTAGAGCGTGAGGCTCACAATGTTGTTTAATGAATTCCACGTTTTCAGCAGTTAGTATTTTATTTTAAATGCATTTTGAAAACAAACAAACAAAAAGGTAAAACTGTGTGTGTGTGTCACAATTAGCAGCCAGTCAATTCCAGAGCCTCAAAGTGCTGAAGATAAGCAAACCAAATCTGATGGAAAAACAGTACAACAAAATCCTTTTAATCAAGCATTGGTACCTACAAGAATTGCCAAGATTTGGTAAGGACAGGCTGAGAGCTGCAGCTTGTTCAGCCTGGAGAAAAGAAGGCTCCAGGGAGACCTGGGAGAAGTCTGTCAGCGTCCAAAGGGGGGACTGCAGGGAAGAAAGGGACAGAATCCTTAGCTGAGTCAGTTGTGACACAACAAGGGGAAATGGTTTGAAACTAAAGGAGGGGAGATTTAGATTGGATATAAGGAATAAGTTCTTTTTTACAGTAAGGGCAGTGAGGTGCTGGCACAGGCTGCCTAGAGAGCTGGTAGATGTCCCATCCTTGGAGACACTCAAGGCCAGGCTGGACCCAGCTCTGAGCACCTGATGGATCTGTGGGTGTTCCTGTTCACTGCAAGGGAGTTGGATTAAATGGCCTTCAAGGGTCCCTTCTAACTCAAATGTTTCTATTATTCCAAGTAAAGTAGCTGCATCAAACCACAGTCTTTCTTGCACGCACAAAAAAGACACATCCCCTGTATCTGAAACAAAATCAGAAAGATAAACTCAGAAAATTCATTGGGTTCTTCTTAATTGTTGGCTGGTAAATGAACCCAATCCAGTGAAAGTGCAAACTCTTGTTCTATTGAAATTATAAAGACTACAAACCGCAGAAATACCTTTCAGTTTTCAGTAACAAAATATTCTGTTTTATTCACTTGTTTAAAAAATAATAAAAAAAGAAAGGAAGTGTAATCATCCATACTGTAAATAGGTGCACTCTTATCCCTTTCACAGTTCTCAGAAATGCAAATTCGCTTCTATTGGCCTTCTGGACAAAAGGCAGTGTGCAAAAACTCCCATTATTTTAATTCCCTCAGCAACTGTAAGTGCTCTGCAGGTCAGGGAACTCTTCCTCTGGGCTGCCTTCATTTTTCAGGAGGGCAATGCTGAGAGCTTTGCTGTGAGAGTACTGAACCTAGAATGGCTGAATGCATTCTTTGTGACATGGTGGGACCCACCTCCAGTCCCCTGCCAAGAACACAACGGGTCGGTCAGGGCAAAGCTGCCTCAGGGTTCTTCTCTGCCAAAATTACTGCTGAAGGAGGTCTACCCAGGCTTGACTTGGTGCTTCCAATTGCAGTGACAACCATCTCACAGCTTTCTTCACACTCTGTAATCTATGTGGCAACCATGGGTGTTTATTTTCGCATATTTTAGCGCATGTCCCTGTCTTCATGAGCCAAGTACACAGAGGTCACTATGAGGCTGACTGAAACATGGGTTTCTGGGACCAAGAAACTGAAATGATGTTTCTCAAGGCCACCGTGTTCACTGTCTTCCATATATTCCTTTCTTCTGCTCTACTGTACATACTATTTCAATTTCACTTTCTCCCTGTCCTACTTTTTTTTTTCCCTTTCTCACCGTCTGGTCCATCAAATTCCCCTGGCGCTGGCTTCCACTCTCTGGCTGCTCTTAAACATATCAGCCCTAAAAACAATATGATACATTAGATGTAGGGATGGTATGCAGTGATAACCTCCTAGTACATAGTGGGTCAGAGCAACTAGCCACTGGAGTATATTTGCTTCTACCTAGGCAAAATTACAGAATCACACAGATCTTAGAATTGAGGGGTTGGGAGGGACCTCTAGAGATCATCAAGTCCAACTCCCCTTCCGAAGCAGGCTCCCTAGACATGGTTGCACAGGTAAACACCAGCTTTACTTTAACAGCTGAAATTGCTAGATCTCTGCACGAGGAAGTGATTTCTTTTGGTGAACAGACCATACAGAGGTGAATTCAATTTGCGAACTGGAACATTATGGTATGTAATAGAACTGGGATAGGTTACACTGAAGGCTTCTGATTGCTTTGTTTTTCCAGCCCATCATGGGAATGCGCACGCCTTGAAATGACAGCTACCAACTGAGCACTAGGTGGCAATCTTCCCCTAGTTTTACTGATAGCTTGAGCTGCACCTGACCAGCACTGAAACTCACGTTTAGGCTTTTCTTTGCGAACAATAGAGAAAAAATATTAAGTGAAGGGCCACTGTGTGGATAATTACTGCCCATCCTTTCACCCTGTGCATTTCCTCCCGCAGAGGCCAATTCAAATGAGCAATTCAAAGACTGCTTTCTAATTCTCCACCAAAGCACTGCTGCAATTTACAACATCCAAAGGAAAATAATTACCTCCTTAAAGCAAGAATGCAGCCCTGCTGTGACAGCTGCAATCTCCAGCAAGAGAGAGCAATTCATGCATGCTTATTTTCTTAAGGGTATGAGATGAAATGATGTTTAGCTTACTCATAGAATCATAGATTTGTTCGGGTTGGACATGGACCTTTAAGATTACCTAGTTCAAATTTCTCCATTACTGGCAGGGACACCTCCCACTACACCAGGTTGCTCAAAGACCTTGTCCTATTATCTGCTCTTATAAAAAGTCCCTCCTCAGCTTTCCTGTAGGCCACCTTCCAGCACTGGAAGGCTGCTACAAGGTACCCCTGGAACCTTCTCCAGGCTTAAGAGTTCCAGCTCTCTCCATCTATCCACACAGGGAAGCTGCTTCATCCCTCTGATCACCTTCATGGCCCTCCTCTGGACCTGCTCCACCAGTTCCATGTCCTTCTTGTGTTGGTGGCTCAAAAACTGGATGCAGTACACGAGGTGGGGTCTCAAGAAAGAAGAGCAGAGGGACAGAATCACCTCCCTTGACCTGCTGGCCCTGCTTCTCCTGATGCAATCCAGGATACAGCTGCAAGCTGGGATGCAGGTGCATGTTGCCAGCTCATGTTGAGTCTTTCATCAGCTGACATTCCCAAAACCTTCTCAGGGCTGCTCTCAAGCCATTCTCCTCCCAGCCTGTATTTGTGCTTGGGATTGACCCGTCCCAGATGCAGGACCTTGCACTTGGTCTTGATGAACTTGAAGAGGCTGGCATGGGCCCACATCTCAAGCCTGTCCAGGTCCCTCTGGATGGCATTCCTTCTCTCTAGTGTGTCAGCTGCACCACTCAGCTTGGTGTTGCCTGTGGTCTTGCCAAGGGTACACTCCATCCAAATGTCCATGTTGCCTACAAAGGCGTTAAATAACTCTGGTCCCAGCACTGATCCCTGAGGAATGCCACTCATCACTGGTCTCCACTTGAGCCACTGACTGCAACTCTCTAAGTGTGACCATGCAGCCAATTCCTTATCCAGCAAGCAGTACACCATCAAATCTCTTTTTCACCAGGATGTCATGCTCACTCACTCACTCATACAGGTGTTCTCTTCACTACAGATGGGATGTCATTGAAAGCACTTGAAGACTCATGCATCTTGGCAGGAAAACATAAACTTGTAGTAAAGAGAACATTTTTAGCATTGAGGATAATTAACTGTGAAAACAGATTGCCGAGGGAAGTGACAGAATCTCTATTACAAGGAAGGTTTTAAACAAGAAAGGTTGTTTTTCCTGAATCCATGCTCTAGTTCACCCGCAGATCACCACCTCTGAGCTTGGAAATTACTGGATTAGATTCTCCATTCTGGCTAAAACTCGTGATCACTGAGGCTTTATTATTGCATTAGTCCCTATTGCAAAAGACATGAAGACTCACAATATGTTTGCCCCTTCAGGTTTTAAAAGCCTTGTATGAGAGCCTAAAATCTAAGTAGAAGTTGCTTACATTTGATTTCCAATATTCTACAGGATGTCTTGTAAATTTCCTGGACTGCTATTTATGAAGTAGATTTATATACAAAATTATAAGTGTGAAAACTTAGAAGCCTGTGTGACTGTGGGGTGGGGGAGTGAATATAAAAAGATGTGAGAACAGGAGAAAAATTGATATACTTACATTTTATCTATATAAATAATCTATTCAGCTTCCTTAGTGCATTTATCAGCACTCTCAAGCGGTGTATTTAGCAATGTGCAGTGTGTGATAGTAGTGTTCATTCTGCATGTAACTCCTCTCTCATCTATTTTCAGGCAGACGAAAGCACAGACAGCCGAGGAAGCTTCTTCATTTGCAAGTTTAAAATAGTCAGGCATGTATATATACCTATATTTATACATGTATGTATATTTATCCGTGCTGAGGAAGGCAGAGTGGAAGGAGTCTGTCCAGTCCTGTTGCAGAAGTGAGGGTGATTTATTTTTTCCTGGAAGGATGACAATTTAAGCCCAGTTCTGGAAAATTTTGTGTCCTGCAAGTTTTATAGATAATCTTTCCCTTCACCACGGAGATGTCTATGCAAAGAGCCACTGACAACAATCTGTGTTACAGAATGTGATGCAGCCACCTGGATGTTCAGTGCTGCTTCCTGAAGTGCCAGAGCCTTGAGTTTCAACAATTAATCTGGCAGGTGTAACTGGAGGAAATGGACAATGGAGTCACAATGACCTGGGATACTGAAGGGATTTGCTGTATGTGTTTAGAATGTTTCATACACTGAAACTTTACTGTCTAGGTGTACTGTACCAACCCTAGTCTAGACAAGAAGCAAACCAGGAGTAAACAATACTTATTAGGTTGTGATAACCATCATGAGGTGGTGTCTTCTAGGCAGATGGAGGTGACAGAAGGAGTTATTTGTGGATACTACTATGCCAGTGCCTAGCTTAAGAATCCTAAAAATACTACCAAACTATTGACGAGAGTGCTTAATTGTAGCTTTTAGCCATGGAGACCCTCCTGTGATTGTTTTCATTGCTTTCACTCCAGAAACAGCAAACAGGAGAATCAACAACAGTCTACAATAAGAGGTCATTTAAATGAACTGAAATAAGTTCAATTTCATGTGTTCAGGTTGAATATCACCACCTAGATTTAACATGTCAGTTTATCTTTTTTTTTTTTTTTTTGTCAGATATGTTCACAAATTAAGGAATATCCGTAACCTATAATCTCCTCTTGAGTAATGTACTTAGAAGCACATGTTTCTAATTGTACAGCAGATTGAACAACGCGTAGAGAGAGCACTGCCTGGGAGGGCTTCTTGGGAGACTGATAAAACTGCATGAAATATAATTCCACTTTTGATGTAAGCGTGGAAGCCAGTGTTGCTTTTGTATTTGTTTGTTTTGTGGTTTTTTTTTCTTCCTTCCCCTCCTTTAGGCATATAAATTTCATCTCTGCCTGAAGGAATTAAAAGAGTCATGCTTTGGGCTCTCAGCTTCTTTGGTGGATGACGAGAAAAAAAGCCTATCTGATTAAATATAAAACCCAGATTATAGAAAAAGAACAACACAGAGACAAACCAACTATAATGGGAGCACTGTTAATGTCAAAGAAATGAACAGAACACTACAGAGACATCTCTAAAGGATTCCTGAGATGCGACAGCACCTTTAGTGCTGGAGGGTGTTCTCAGGCAGAGATCTGGGCTAAAATTGTACCACGGTATGGGCTAAAACTGTACTGCAGACTGAAAACTTGTGGCTCAGAAAGAGTTATGCCTTAGATCTCAAGCATCAGATGCAGGCATCTCTCATTTACACACCTGTTCCACAAGAGCTGAAGGCAATCATCCCTCTGCATCCCATTAGCTTCCCAGTAGAGCCAAGGAGAAAGCACCCCAGGTGCTTCACAGACTAGGGCTGAGAAACACTGAACTACTGAAGTCTTAAAATCAGGAAGGAAAAGTACTGCTCTCCTTCAGCTGTAGAAATCAGCTGTTTGCAGAAGATGTGCTTTCCTAGGAGCCAAAGTCCCTGGAAGGCCTACCCAACCTGGTCCTGAAACAGCCATCTTAATGTTCATCATAGGATCATAAAGGTTGGAAAAAACTACTAAGATTGTCTAATCCAACCATCAGCCCACCACCACTGTGCCCACAATCACAATGAAAACAGCTTCTCCAACACTGCCAGGTCTGTTGGGAACTGTATGACACACATGGTTTGCATTGCTCAGAAGTACTGCATGTAAAAACATGATGAGCTTTGCAACCACTTCCCAACAATTCCTGATCAGAGGAGTTAATGTATCAGTCATTATTCACACAAAATTCAATGGAAACAGATGGTAAATGAAACAGCAGTGGGTGGCCTCTTCTTTACACAGCAATAATGTGGTGTTTCATCACCTTCTACCAAGATCAGGGTGAAATATTCAGTAAATAACTTGTCATGGATAGTTTCAAGATTTCTCTCTGATGACCTGCAGAGAGACTCTGCTACTCATTTGAGTCTGGCTACTGCGGGAAAAAGTCACTGGTTTAGTTAATATCTGTTTTAGTGTTGATGAGACATGAGCAGGAAAAAGAAAGGGTTAAATGCTTACTCGAAGGCCTCTGTGCAAATCAGCAGCCTGAATAAGATCAGAATCTCATGCCTCTACATTACGTGGTGCTGCAGAAGCAATGAGAACTTGATTAGCTTTCATTAGTACTAGTAAAACAGAGAGAGAGGATTTGCCCCTATGGATAAAGTGAAAACCTACTCCTGAAACAAACCTCTTCTTCGAAAGCACACTGCGTGACTGCATGATGTACAGACAGAAACCTCTCATACGAGTCAGCAATCATCCCTGGTACTCACCGTGGCATATAAAGCTGAGTAGATGCTCAAAGCAGCATGTTTGGATGGAAAGGATCTTCTTGCCTTCTCAATCACCTCTACGTCCCCAGTGCAAATGTTGCCATTGTTGATGAACTGGTGGTGGGTCCGGCAGTCATTTCCAGTGTAGTTGGGTTTACACACAGTCAGGAAGTATGGAGCCAAGTTCCCAGTCACAACCTGGCCAGCATTTACAAATATGTCAGTGGCAAAAAGTCCAAATGCAAACACTCCTGTGAGGAAAGGTTAAAAATAATTATTACTCAGATAAGTTTAAGATAGTCATGGTACCTGAAGGAAGAAATATAATGAGAAGCAAAGGAGCAATTGCTGCTGTATTTACCTGGAAAAAGCCCATACTGACTCCAGCAGAGTCCTGTATCAAATGTATGACACATGAAAGTGATTGCTTAAGCTATGGAAGATGCTTAACTCAGAATCTCCAGACGGAATGGGAAGAAGGCTGAATGTGGTCAGTAGGAGCATAAGTGATTCTGTAATTCAAGCTCTGAACTAAATTGTGAGTTGTAGATTTCACTGAAAACTATGCATCTATGCTGCAAAGTTTCGCAGACTGAACGTCAAGCACAAATGTTTAAGAATGTCCACGATTTTTTACCAGGTCCAGGCTGAAAAACAGAAGCATGAAAGTGTAGTATTGCACAAAGACAAAATACTGCTGTTTCCTTAAAATATCATTTGTCTTTTGAGTTGTGATTCTACTGCATTCTGATGTTGTAAAATAAAGATTCCAATTCAGGAATATTTGCCAGGCTTTTATGATAAGTTCTTAATGTTTTGGTGCAGAAGAAATTTCCGCACAGACCCAGCTCAGTTTATGTCAGCAGGAGAACGTACCCTCAAATGCTACAGCAGAAAGACTGCACTTGAACTGAGAAGCATTTGCAGGTTTGTGGAATATCCCCTGCTTGAAACTGCAGTTGTCACATCCTCCATTAACTCCCTGTGTGTGTCCTCAGCATCTGCTACAGCTGCAGTGAACATCTATCGGGATCTTTGCTTGCAAGAGCTCACCACATACCAAGGGAATAGAGCAGCAGGTTTCCAGTAATGCCAAACCTAAACATTCTGAAAGACTCAATCAGCTCACTCTTCCCCCCTCCTACTGCTAGATTATCACATAAAAACAAACAAAATAACTGTCTCCCTGGATCTGCTCGCTCACCAAGGTGCTGTGCTGACACAGCCATCCTGCAGCACGTGTCCCTTGCCGAGGTGTCAGTGCTCCCAGGCTGCAGGACTGGCCTAAGGGGGACTGTGCTGACTCTGCTCCTTTAATTCTTTTATCCCTCTGTTAATACCATAAACCCATGATTTTACAACCGCTGACAGGAATTCCTCGTCTGCATTAGGCAGTGCATAAGCAAGTTCAAATGAAAAACCCTGCAGATAGCTTTCTGGCCAGCAAAACACTGACTCGTGCCAGAAAAATCTTGGGTTGTGTACTGTTCTTTGGCCAAATTAAAAAAAAAAAAAAAACAACAAAAAACAACAACACAAAAACGGCACAGCTTGCTTTAAATGGTATCATTTTGAAGTGCTGTGCAAATCACAGGGAATGTAATGAGGATTATTACCCAGCTCTTCATAACACTTTGAGGAAATGTAAAAGTCAGACAAATTCTGCAGTCTGACCCCATGGCCTCCACAGCAGAGTTAGTACAAGTCAAAAACGGAGGTGTTTCAGGGAAAGCTGGTGGGCATCACGCAGTTACTTCAGTCCCTGTGCATTGCACAGGTACAAAGGCAGCGTTTTGCTCTGGAAAAAAAAAATAAATTTCAATATCTGCATTTTCCTGATAACTGTTAGTGCTGAAAGTGCTGGCTCAGACTCAGCTGCTGAGGGCTGCAGCACGCTGCAGAACAGCAGAACAAGCCACGGTTGAAGCCTTTGTCAAGCTTCCCATTGTGATGCGTATTGATCTCTGTAATTCCCCTCATGCAGTTCTGCCAAACTGCGCTTTGTGAAAATCTTAGCCGTGTGCAGCACTGAATCCAGCAAGCAGGAATATAACCCTTGCAGAATGATTACACATCACACGCTCCCCGGAGACTCTGCCACGGAGCTGGTTCTAATTGATTTAAAGTCTGTAACACCAGTGAGTTTTGGTAGCGATGAAGTCCCCTGATGGTTTTCGTACATCAGCAATCCATCTGTTCAGCCAATTTGTTCAATGACCTACAGCAGCCAAGTTGACTGACCAGGGCACGAGCATGCAGTGATGTGGTTGCCAGATTTTTGGAGGCAGGCAAGCCACTGCTGAAAGGCTTAATGGAAAGGGTAACCAGTCCTTTGCTCTTTACACTCATCCAGCTGCAGTTTGTGATGCAATGTCACGCAGAGAGAACAGGAGAACTTGTATCTTTTTGCATACTTTGATGGCCAGGTTTAATGGAGGTGATACCCTGCTATGGAAAAGTGCTTTATCACACTGTGTTCACTCTGTCCTAGAAAACATGAGAATGAACCCGTGAGATGAGCTGGAAATGGATGTACAAAGCACAAGGCACATTCAAGTAAAACCTGTCAAAAAACCACAGTCTGTACAGTTCCTTGTTCACACAGCGGATGGATACAGGCTAAGTTAATTATAGCCACTGCTTCACCTCATCCACACCTAGTTCGTTTCAGAAGGAGACCTTAGGTAATGAAAGATCTGCTAAAAATTGCAGAGGACAGACAACATAAACCTTAAATCCTTACAGCTCTACTGAAACTTTACCCGAAGGAAGTACCTAAATCTTAAGCAGCTTCAATTCTGAATGCTTAGGTTTAATTTCTTCATTTACACCCCCCTGTAAATTGCTGCCGAACAATCTCCAAGCATAAAGCCATAACTGTAGGGCTCTCTCTGACATGCAGCTCCAACTCAGCTCCCTGTGTGTCTGTTTGTCAGCATCATCACCTCCAGCTATGTCTATCACTTTGGCTAACAGAAACATATGTCCTGAAGAAGGATCTAGCTCTCTTCCCTCACTGTTACCTTAGCTGACTTGTTTCCTCTCTGCAACTCTTGCTCGAGCTCTCCTTCCACTCTTTATCTCTCTCTCTGACATCACTGACTGCAGCTGCTTGCTGACTCCATGGAAAATCTCACTATTACTGATATTTCAAATGCCACTGATTTGAAACAAAACACACGCACACACAAAAACAAACAACCAAAGGAGCTGTACACAAGCTGAGAAGACATTGGGAAGGAAGATGTAAGGAGCCGATGGGTGGAAATGGGAACAAGTAGGCAGAATCCTTTAACAGAAAAAAAAAAAAAACAGACAACACAAAACCATTAGGTCAGGTGACAAACGATACAACGCACTGAATAGCTCAGGGGACATTAGAAGCTACGCTCTTGGGTAGCACAGTGCCATGTCTCCTACAGCGTGCACTTATTGAGGAACAGTTCCTTCACCCAGCGTCCTCTAATGTCTGAATTTGTCACACCCCTGATTTCCTGGGAGAAAAAAATATATATGTATATATATAATATATATAGGCATCTACTGCCTCCTGTGTCTACCTGCTTCCCTCATGAGTGTCCTTCCTAAATACTGTTTCTTCAAGACATAAGGACATGAAGAAGAAATTCAGTGCAGAAGTGCTCTGGAGCCTCAACACTCTTCTCCATGGGTGCAGATGATTTCTTCCTACCTTCCTGGCTCATGGCTATCGATTTTCACCTAGGCAGCAGTCAGCTTAGAGCCTTGGAGCAGTCAAGTTTGGGTTTTCCCCAAAGCAGAGACCCGATTCCCACTGTGGAGGTTCTTCACTGACAAGAAGTGAGACCCATGGTAGTTTAAGCCACACACCCAAATACAGGCTGAGCCCTCCTGCGAGGCATTCAATTAACGACAGTGTAAACTGTTTCACTGTGGAAGAAGACAGAAGGATAAGGTCAGGCTGTGTCCCACAGCTGCACAGGGAATTGACATCAGAGCTCTGGGGGTTTATCTATCCCATTACAATAAACTCAGTGTGTGTGTAAATCTTGTAAACCTTTATTTGCCCAACTAAAGCCTTAATTTGCCAAAATAAAGCTTTAATTTCATTATTTAGCTGCCTACTGTGAGGTGGCCCCACGCTTTAAATTAAGCTGTCAGCAGAAGCTGATCTGTGCCATTTGTTAACTGCAAATTATGCAGCTCCAGAGCAGAAGCCACCGGTAACAAATTCATGAAGCAAGTTGCATTTCTAAATATCTAGAGAGAGGACTGCTTGCATGTTATCAGAGCTTTGCAGGACTACAACTTAATCACATGGATTAGAAGCCTAATACAGTGATATTGAAATGCAGCAGAATACACACTCCAGTCACCCCTGCCAGACTGAGTCAGTGACGTCTGAATCACGGTCCTGGGGGTGCTATTGTAGATGTGTGTGAACATACTAAATCCTTGACTAAGAGCGTCCACTAAGGAACACTAAAATAATTTATACCTCTGTTTGTAATACAGATGACGAAGTAGAGCGTGGAAGAGAATGAAGGGCAGGGCAAGATGTTAACCAGGGTACCGACTGGGAAATCACCACAAGGATTGGGGAATCAAAGTACAAATAGTGTGTGATGGGGTGAAGAGGCTAAGGCCCAAGAAATCACCACTCCTCCTCGCTGATTTCTCAAAGGTCCAGGATAAAAACCATGCATTTTAGTACCTGAAGTTCTTAAAAAACTTGTGAGGGCTGAGGAGGGGATGGAGGGGAGGGGATGTGAGTAAAGGACAGCACTACTGTACTGATATTAGAGTACAGAAAAAAAATACTCCAAAGGAATCGCACAGCCCTCGTATGATGTGAAAATCTGCAAAATAAATGTCCGCAGAAGAAATATTAAAGATAAAGAGGAAGATGGAACAAACTGCAACATATATCCAAGTCTGACACTTCCAAGCTAAAATAGCTTTCTTTCACCGATAAAGGAATTGATTTTCTAAATACAGGAGCACAGCAGTTTTCACCTATCTCGGATGCAATAAATTACTTGATAAATACTGGAAGAAGTTGAAAGGCGTTTTTCACTACAAAACATGCAGAACTTAATGTTTGGCACAGGGAGAAATAAGAAAAATTTTGTCCATCATTCTGTGAGCTAAGGACCAAGGGGGGATTTCAGATAAAGCTCAACTGTCAAGGTCCCCATGAAACTCATGAGGAGAGTACTCTAGGACAGACAGCTACTGAGAGCCTGGGGAAACAAGAGAGAATAAGTAGGAAGCATAGCAGGCAAGTTGTGAACATAAATGAAAAGAATCACAAGGGATTGAGAACATTCCAGAGGAGCAGTGGGATTCTGGTTCTGCTTAATTCTTTGTACCACTACCAGCATACAGAAAAAAAAAGTGCCTTACTATGCATATACAAAGTAAAAGCAAGAGGAGAATAAGCTGAAGTCTAGTAATTAAATATAACAGATCCCACAATGATAATGTGGCAAGAGTGCCTCCCTTTCATATCTCTGAAGATAGCCTGAAACTCTCTGCTTGTGGAAATCAAATTTAGTCCAATATTCTTAAAAATCCACTTTTTTCCTTGCACCCCTAGCTATGAAGTCAGGGTGAGACTGAAAATGCATTCATCTTTCTAAAATTTGGGAACAGCAGCTCTCAAAAGCCCTCTGTAGTGTGCCCTTCTGAAATCAGTGTTCATTTTCCTTAGACACGAGCACTCAGACACAGTGATTGGTATTTCTCATCCTGTTTAATAATAACAACTGCCATGACTTACAAGATAAAGCAGTATTGAACAGAGCTCAATTACTATTTTTGGAGGTACTCGCTGCAGTCTCTTGCTCCCATATTCGGGCCAAAAATGATGATCAGAATTTAAATATTCAAATAAATCTGTACCAAGACTAAACTGGCAGCAGACTTCCTTGTAACAAGCCAGACCATTTGCTAAGATATCTTGGGAGAAAGCCTATTCTACATTTCTGCTATTTATGGTCCTCATAAGAAGGGCAAGTCTCTTCAGCAAGAAGAGACTCGTGTAAGGAAATCCATACAGGAGTAACTTGTTTGTCTCTCCATAGCCAAGCATCCAGGTAAACCTCTTTATAAACTGAGTAGCTGCGTGAAGCAAACTCCCTTGATGGTCCAGAATGGGCAGCAGCTGGCCAGTCCTTTTCATTTTTCCAAATGCATTTGGAATTTCAATAAAGGAAGAACAGCTATTTTTAGTTCCTTTCATAAATGATTTCACCCAATTTTCAACAAGCTGCTTTTCTCACTTCCCAGCAGAGGCAGGGAAGTTTCTGACAAAAACGTACAATCAGTGTCGTTTAAAATTAGACCAGCACTTGAAGCTATTTCTAATAAGGTTAACTTCCTTTTTTTCTCTGGAAGACAAAGATGCAAAGCTAAGATTGATTTCTTTAGCAGGTCCATGTCCTGCTCCTCTCTAAGGGTCAAGTGTATCATCACTGCCCCATCCTCCTCCACCAAAACAGTAGAGGAAATGCCTAGGAATAAAGCTGGCTTTAGTGAAAGCAGGGCAATTATAAGAAAACATACAGAGCAAGTGCTTAGCCTCCACAGCTTAACCTCTTTTAGTACTGACCCCGCAGGCGAGAATATTTGATTAGAACTCTGCAAAACATGCAATAGCCAAACAGCCCTGAATGGCCCAGTGGACTCCGGTACCCTATTTTTCTCTTAATGGCAGTTTACTATCCATCAATATACCCTAGAGGTTATCTGAAGTTCAAGGGTATTTCACTTTTAATGTCTTTTGTGTTAATGAGCAGCACAGAGGACAGGCTTGGGTAATGAACCGCAGGTGCTTTGCCTCCATACACCACGGTGTGCAAGAAGGTAAAGAAGTATTTCAGTTCCTAACCTCCTTGCATACAGCAGGAGGCACAGAGAGGAGAAGGAGAAAGAAAACCATGGCTGTTCCTCTTCCTGGCCAAAAAAGGACCTATGGGGTGGTCACCTCGCTAAGGTCTCTGACATTTTTCCCCCAGTCCTGTAAAAAAGGTGCAGTGGTTTTTAAGTACAACAGAAGTAAACTCCAAGTATTTTATGGACAGAACTTCTTTACTGTTTTTCTCAACAAATAACTCAATAAAATATCTAAAAAAACCCAAATCATACAGAATAAAAATATGAATGCTATTTTTAAGCGGGCGCTGGCATTTTTTACGCTGTGCTCAGCTGAACATCATGTGCCAGAGCTATAGAAGTTAAAAATAGAGCTAAAAAAAAAAAAAAAAGAAAGCCGAAGAGATGGGCTACTGAGCACTGATTTGTAAGTAAAATGGGTATTGTACACAGAATAGCAATGATTGGAATTATTCATATAAGGGTTTGATTGGCGTAACCTTCCTTCAAGGGTCCAGAAGAAGCATTAAGCTCACGAGAACAGGATATAAACCAGGCCCAGGCAGCATGGCACGGCACATTTCAAACATTACCTCGCAAATCCCGAGGGGGACTACTCCTCTAAAGTGGAATTTACCTGCAAAGATTTCACAGCTTAATTAACTTCGTGCTGTAAAGTATTAGGATCTTTTGTTCTGTTTCGGTGCAAACAGAAACTGTATTTGCAGTGCTAAAGATGCTCACCTATAAAACGTATTATTCTTCGAAGCAGTGGGTTCAGGTAACAGCACTCTCCAGTCAAAATAGTTTTCTCTTGAATAATTAGGGTTTCTCTGGTTGACTTTATGAAATACATGGATATCTCACCAATAAAAATCTGTCAAGAAAGGGAAAGAAACAGGAGGTTAAAAGTGACATAAGCAAATACTGAAACACGAGTGGCTGGTTCCAGCCCACAGAAACTCCTGCACACTGTTGTGTTTTGGGACGCTGCACTTCCACACCACTCAGTTGAGATGTACCCGTCAAGCCAAGAAAAGGGTCTGCTGTACTCACATTCAGAGGCAATACTCTCAAAACTTCAGGCCTAACTTCTGGGATACAGGGAACAAAGCTTTACCATTTATTTTTACTATGATTAGCACAGAATTTGTCACATCCCGAGATCAGCATTTAAAATTTACAGACAGGGCAGGCTTCATAGATGGAAAGCTTCTACCCTTGCAGCAAAGTGGAAGGTGATTTTGCAGACTTCCATCCCAACATTCCACCAGCAAGCCCGCACAATGCTGAATATTCTCTACAGCTTTTACACCTTCTTAGAAGTCTGAGTCTGCCGTTCATTTTTTCTACGAAATATATTAGTTGTTTCCCATAGGGGCGGGATCACTATCTCCTAAGTGCTCAGAATTAATTTAACTCTGATGTGGAAAAGTTTATCTGCCCCAGCTGAAGCTGGACAGATTTTGATCACAGGCTTCAGAGGCAGTGGAGGTCCACTCACAGCTCAACCATCTGTCAACCTCACCCATCATGTTTTGTCAGCAGGCTTTAGAAAGGGAAACTGAAATTTAGGAAGACAGAGTTTGTAATGAGAGTCCTAAGGGAAAACAAAAAACAGCCTGAAGTGGAAGAAGTGAGCTTTTAAAAAGAAAGCACCTAAATGAATTAATTAGAAGACAGTTATTATAAGACAGACAAGTGGAATCCATAATGGTCAAAGAAAGCTATTCCTGAACTGCATGCACATGCAGGCACACAGATGCAGAATTAACACAAACCTCAAGGAACAAATTTTAACTCACTTGACTGGGATGGTATTTCAAGGTTTCAAGGGCAAAAATTTATCCTTATTAAGCCAGATGAGCATCCTTATTGATTATTGACATTCAAGCCAAGTATGCTCAACCTCTTTACAATTCTAACTGCTGATGGTGAGAGATGTAGTTGTAAAATGTATGTCAATAATGGCATCTGGGGGGTAGGAGCCAATGCATGGGAGCCACACTGAAATATTGCCTTTATCTCATTTCACTGCATCTGCTCTTAACAGAATTGGCAAGCAGTTCAATAAGCTCAGCTTCCTAACTATGGGGCAGGGAATTAAGAAGCAGACCATCTGCACTAAAGCAGTTTGAAAGTGACACTGTTTCAAATCACTTATTATCTGAATTATGATAATACTGGGAAGTTTGAGTTAATGCTTTGCCTCTCTGTCTCTCTGCCTGGGGCAGTACATACACATTGAGAGAGAATTCACACTCTGAGGAAATTCTAGTCTGTGAAGAGATAAAATAGCTGACTTAAAAAAACAAAAACAAAAACAAAACTTTTCAAATGATAGTTAGGTATAAAACACGGTCATAGTCCTTCTTTAACAGTATATCATTTTAAAGTTCCTTCTCATCAGACTGAGTGTTTTCCAGGCTCAGTTCCATCTTGGCTTCCAGGAACATGGCTATCTTGCACTCTCCTAATGACCATCATGTAGAAAGATGAGTTCTTAGATTTAGAAGTAAATCTTGCCATGGTATAAATCTGTTCAACTTCCCTCCACTGATTAAGCAGAGCTACCCCAGAATTCCTCTAGCACAGCAAAATATGATTTTTTAACTGACCATTCATTTCAGCTTAATGTATTCTCTGGGTACATACTAATAGCACTGCATTTGTGAAATGACTCAAGCTTATTCAACATAGCTGGACTATTCTCACAGTTCTGCCTCTGTCACTGCTCTTGGCTGTCTGAATTTGAGGATTTTATTTCCTTGTGCATTTTACGCAAGCTCTAGAAAATGATTCAGGGCTTTGCTGAACTCTAAAAACTCACGGTGAGCCTGGACACCTGTTCTGATAACTACTTTACCCACGTGAAATTGAATGCGTGGCTCAGAGATGTGATTTTTTTTTTTTCCTTCAGGCGTTTCTGAGGATGAGTAACTTCACTGATTTTCATGGTTTGAAACCTGAGGGGCAACTTGGCTGCACGTGGACACTGTCCAGCTGGCCTCCCAGAATCAATCACTGACACTGTCAGGTACCTCAGCATCTGCCAAAGGAGAATCAGCAATGCACAAACAGGTACGATTCAGTTCTAAATCTGAAATATAAACTTAGGCTCACGTACATGGGTGGAGAAAAGAAAAAGAAAAGAAAAAACAAACAAAAAAGAACAAAATAAAAAACAAAACCCAAATTACTCCTTTTGTTTAAATTTTGGAAAACAACCCAAGGTTTATTAATTGCTGTACCATACCCGTTTAATTATCAGGTAGAAATGGCAGGACAGCTTCATTGGAAGATGGGGAATGAAAGCCCAGGTGATCTGTAGCATGAGGTGAGGTGTGCAATAGGGAAACTAAGGTAGTGTCACAATATGCTTGTATTCTCAAATTCATGAACTACACTGAGCTTATGCTTGAAATCTTTTACTCACAGTTGCTGTTAGGTGAAAGTACTGCACTGATGTCCCAAAGCGCCCTTAAAATCGGAAATATTTTCCATGAGCAGTCATTTTCCCTCTGCCGATTTCAACCTGTCTAATGAGGAGACTTCATTCTATTTCCTTCACCCCATTACTGCCTCCCACCACTGGCACCGTCACACAACATTTGCTCCTCAACATTCAGCTCTGACAAACCTCTGCTGCACGTATTACTTATTTCCTGGCTCCTGCTTATCAAACAGATGGATAAATGGTCTCTCTCATTTTCCTCATCAACAGCCTTTTGTCTATGAAGGATCTGAACTTGCACAGACACAGCCTGGAAAGGACAGTCCTCCAATCCGTGCACCAACACCTCTGGACAGTGACATACCACATCTTCCCCTTTAGAATTCTCAGTGCAATGGGAACATTCAATCCTCCCTGCTCTCCTGCATAGTTTACTGCTTGTTAATTTGTTTAATTATCAATTTAAACATCAGAACAATCATTTGCTTTCAAAGGGAAATGGGATTTTTATCTTTTTCATCTTTGCATCTTACACCACTTTCCAATGAGCTCACAAATGCCAAATGATTCTTTGCACAATTGCACTCTAAAAATGGATTAAAGGTGAACATCAAAAGGAGCTGTTTCTGTAGGGATGAACTAAGACAAGCTGTCCAGGGATGAATCTGGGATACAGCCTGCAGGATATTCCAGAAGAGCAACATCCTGCAGCGTCTCTCCTGCAGGAACTGAGCTGTGGGTGAGGAGATACGTTCCATTTAGGAAGTTAATTACTTGATGCTGTAGTCAGGGCAGCCAAGGCTGGGTCAAGATTTAAGACTTTTTCTCCTTTCACCCTGAAGCACAGACAGTATTTCACAATATTCTGATTTCTATGAGTTTTAAAAACCTTTCAACTCATTTGCTTTAACAGCATCCCTTTGGCACAATCAATCAATGCTAACACCATTCTGACAAAGAAAACAACATCCAAGAACATACTATCACACAGAGAAAATCTCAGGCAGCAAACAAATACGTATCTGGACCTCAAGACATCATCACTCTAATTTATGGGCAAGTTTCCACGAGCTGCGTGACATTTCTTGAATTCTCTACAAGACAGAACTGAATTAACCAAGTCTGCAGCATCCCAACAGCAACTAAGAGAAGGAATGTACAGGCTGGGTGAAAACCTGTGAGTGGAGCACTGAAAACCAGAGAACACAAGCAGCTGTGGGGTACAGGGATCCTGAACAGCCAGTTTTAAAATGACTGCACACTGTTCTCCCTGGGTAGGCATGCCTGCCCAGTGAACAGTACCTTCACAGAGTACTCCAGCAGTCGTTCCATCAGCACTGGCCTGAATTGGGCCCACAGTAATTCCTACTTTGAATTGTAGCTTATCTCAAGACGGCTTGTTGGTGGAGGGACACTCTCCAGGTGCTGCACGGAAGCTGAGGACTTACCTGGCATTGGTTAGACAGCAGAATGCCTGCACAAGCACCACAAAAGGTAAAGCACAGAATCACACAAACTGAAGTGGGATGGAGACACAGGGAGACCCTCAGCTTTGTCATCATCTCAAATGTCCTCACCATCTCAAGAGCTCTTTCATAGTGGGCAGGAACTGATGCTAAATTTTGCATACATGGGAGAGGAAATGAAGCAATCCTTTCTTCTCTACAATCCAAAATGAGCTTAAACATTACTTGGTAAGAACAATACCTGACTCTGCATACAATTCTCATTCTGTTTCCCTTCCTTCTTTTTTTTTTTTCTCTTTTTTTTTCAGTGAAAAATCAAAGAACAGTTTTTACAAAGTTCTGCAAGAAGGGGGAATTCGTTTCTTTTATTCCTTCAGAGTCAAAACAGCTGAAATCCACAACTTTGGGTCTAACCTGCCTACCAACAGAAGTGCCTGATCGTTCTGTTAGAAAACAAACAATGTGGGAAATATGTCTAAAATAATCAGATTCTGCCACTTCGGTATAATCAAGAGAATAAATTTCCCACAGCTTTGCAGTGCTCCTCAAGAACCAGTAGATTAATGGGCTTGTTTCCAAGTCCTGTAGGACACTTGGCAGTACAGGCACCTGCAAATGTTAGAGCAGAGAAAGAGGTTGTAGCTATTACTATCCAGAATTACAGAATCACAGAAATGTAGGGCTTGGGAGAGACATATGGAGATTTCCCAGCCCAACCCACACTGCTAAAGCAGGTTCCTTGCAGCAGGTCGCACAGGAAAGCATCCAGATGGGTTCTGAGTAACTCCACAGAAGGAGACCCCACAACTTCTATGGACAGCCTGTTCCAGCAGGCTGACACCTGCATAGTAAAGTTCTTCCTCAGATGGGACTTTCCATGTTCCAGCCTGTGCCTGCTGCCCCTAGTCCTTTTGCTGCACACCACCAAGAAAGCGCCCAGCTCCTCCTCTTGACATTGCCCTTTAGATATTCAGAGCACTGATAAGACCCTCATCTCTCATCAAGGAGGTGCTCCAGAGTTCAGTCTTTTTTGTAGCCCTCTGCTAGACCCTCTGCTCTGTCTCTTGAGCTGGGTAGCCCAGAAGTGTGCACTGAGCACAGTACTCCAGATGTGGAGTTGCCAACATCCTTAAGCTGAGCTCACCCTCTGCAGCTAAGCAGGATGGGGGGCCAGCTGAGACAAGCACTGGGCCATATACCTCCCTGGAAAGGGTCAAACCTTGCTTATGAAGTCAGTCACAATGGACACTCCAGGCACTGATGCTGCCATAGGAGTCCATGTGCTGCCTACTGCATTACTGCTAGTACAGCCTGGGGACTTATGCATGGAAAGGCTTGGAAGAACTGCTGTAACTGGGCCCTGAGCAGCAGGAGCTGCTCCTGGCTTTTTTTTCAGATGCAGGGAACTCAGCCAGCAGAAGTTCCCTGGGTTCCTTTCTAGAAAGGCTGTGTTCTACCAAAGCCAAAGAGGGAAGATGATAATGAAAACAGAAAAAAAAAAATCTAAAAAAATAATGTATTTGTACTTGCATGGCAAGTGTAAAGTTTACAGAAAAGCTGGAACAGTTTCCTTGTGCTTCAGATAAATAAGATTAACATTACAATTCATCTTCTAACAAATATTCAGACCTCAATTTTGTGCAGTAACGTTATCTCAGAAGAAAAACTCTTTTGCAGAACTTAATTGCACTGGCCCATTACAGCTACAAGGAGCTGCCACCTCCTTCGTGGAAACAGAAAGAAAGAAACAAGAGATTGCATGAAAACAGCAGCAGCACTTTCCATCCTACTTCAAGGAAATGAAAAACTGCACCCTTGAGGCTTTGTGCTGCTGCTCAGCATTCATTTCAAGGAGCTGCCTGTTCCTAAGCCTCTCTTCTCCTCTCAAGGCCAGACAAATCACAACCGATGGAGAAGTGCAAAAAGCAGCTCTGAATGCAGGCATGAGGGCTCTGTAGTGGCTGAGGAGTTGGCTGATTTGTAGTAACCCCATAAGAGGAGAACTGGCCTCGAGGGACACAAATTAATGCCTGAGATACCTAGAATATTTTTAAGGAAATGGCTTGAAGATTTTATGTTTATGCAAAACAGCTTGCTCCAATTGAAGCAGTATTTTTGTGAAATTCTCACACTGGCAAAAATCGAATTATTATTACTTCTGCTCCAAATTATAATCACACTCCACCTCTCCTTATTCTGGTACTGACAGCACACTGAAATGTACTTTCTCTCAGGCTCTGCATAACACGGTACTGCAGGACATAACTTTTAAATTCACCAGACTTGCTATCATGGAACTCAAGCTCTCCTTCCAAGCTGCTTTTAATATTTATGTTCCCTATCACCAGGAGGACAGCTGAGTAAAAAGTCTGTGCTGTGCTTACTTCCAGAAAAGGGTTTGCATCCTAAGACCCCCGACTCGGAAAATAAACACATTCATTTTCTTTTTAATTTCACCCTGCTTGAAGTACTTACAAACACTAAAAGAGGAGCTGTCCATCTAAACATCTGTGTCTACTGTCTAAATGTGCAGATACATTGCTGTAGGCTGTGTTAAGCCCAGGACAGTAGCATTTTGTTTTGTTTTGTTTTGTTTTATTGACAGTTTGGAACTTTTTATCCTTTGAAAATGGATGAGGCAAAAACTGAACTGTGTTATTCTCACAAGGATAAGGGGATGAATATCATCCTCCTCCTTACCACTCCCCTTTCCCTGTCTCCACATATTCTGTAGGTAGCTTTTTGCCAAGTACTTGCCATGACTGTCAAGGAGAAAACTGATTTAACCCCAGCTTTTGAAAGCTCTGGAAGGCATGTCCTGTGAGGAGAGGCTGAGAACACCTGTGTTGCCTGGTCTGGAGAAGAAAAGGTTGAGAAGTAGCCTCACAGCTATTTGCAGCTCTCTGAGAAGGAGAAATGGACAGGGAGGTGTTGGGCTTTGCTTCTGGGAATTGATGGCAGGACATGTGGGAATGGGTCAGAACTTTGCCAGGGGTAGATGAAACAGGACACTGGAAAACATTTCATTACTGTGAGGGTGGTCAAACAGTGGAACAGACCTTCTAGAGAGGTGACTGATGCCCCACAGCTGCCATAGGCCAAGGGGAATTTGGACAATGCCCTTGATAACAAGCTTTTGGTTAGTCCTGAAGTGCTCAGGCTTGAGCACCTGATGGTCTTGGCATGAGACTCGATGGTCTTTGAAGGTCCCTTCCAACTGAACTGTTCTATTCCTTTCCACTCCACTCTACCCCATCTCATTTCATTCCAGATAACTAAGGCAGAATGAAAGCATTTTATACCCATCTCATTGTGAAAACAAGACAGCTGGAAGCAGCAATTTTTTAATAACCAATCTCCAACACCGTTGTGACTGAAATCAGCTGCCAAGAAGGGCAAAGTCTCAGAGAAAAAGATGGATATTGAAAATAACTGCTATGAGACACGAACAGTTTCACTTTTCTTTCCTCATGAAGCTCTTCATGGTGCCAGAATGTACAGGCAACAAGTACAATCTAAAACAGACAGGATTACAGGAATCTCTTTATTCTAGCAATAAAGAGTCAGCATAATTTACGACTTGATTTTGAGCATGCATGTTTCAGGGGAAAAAACAGTAAATATGAAATAAAATGTTTATTTACAAAGAAAAATAAGTTTGTCCTTTTTCAGGTGCAATTTATCATTAAAATCACCATTTCCCTCCTGCTTTGCAGCAAAGATGCTCGTATCAACACTCTCTGAGAATTAAAAATGAATAAGGGAGATGAAAGCATTTGACCTATCCTCAGTGGAACATTTGAGAGAAAAATGCATTTCAGAGAATGGAGTCAGGCATACATGATTTTAATTTATTTAACAGTGTCACCATGAGATTCGGGCATCTCCCCTTGCAAGAAACTCTCATTATCAGAGACTAATAGGTTATCACCAGGAGCATTAAAAGACTTCTGTAATTCTGATGTATGATGATTAACTACCTAGCGTAGCAGAAAAACAGGCTGGTCTCATTTATTTTGCTGCTACAGTGCAGGGAAATGAACATACAGCGGTACCAAATCACAACAGCATATCTGAGATGTGCTGTAAAATACATGCATTCCTTTTCCCCGTGGCCTCCATTACAGCCGAATGTCTGAGACACAATGATATTCCATTACATTCATGAAGATGCTCCCTTCTGGCTTTCAAGCACTCAAACACCTCACATCTATGCTAAAATCAGGGCTTGGAGCCCTGTTCAGAGCTCTGCACACAGGACTGCACTTAGACATTGCTTGTGACTCATCTGAGTGTGTTTGTACTGAATCTTGGACTATTTTCCATGGCTCCAGAAAGGCTGTTAACCAGAACTGAGAGTGCTTCCCAGTTGCTGCTGGCCTCCTCTTCTCCCTAACTACTCCCTTCCCGTCATGAGGTATCAGAGAAGGGGCAATGTGCATGTAGCACTGACTGCCATAAATCCTCTTAGCCAAAGCAACCAATTCACTGTCAGAAAGTGAAGCAATAGCATCTTGCAGAGAAGGAAAAAAAAAAAAAAGGAACTGGCATTACCTTGTACTTATGTCAGTTCTTCCTACTGGAGCTGCAGGTTGTCAGTGATTATTCCCAAGAACAAAGTGCACAGAGTGAAGCTAGCTTAGCCCACAGTGAATGCGTGCAGACTTCCCTCCCACAAAACACAGCTGTGCTTTCTTTCTTTTGCTTTTTATTGGGGGGCGATGGAGGTGAGGGAAGGGATGGAGGCAGAGGAAACTAACAGTATAAATAGAAATGGCCACACTTACTCCTTTTACTGAAACCTCTGGGACATTCAGGGATGTTCAACTGCACACAAAACCTCTTCCTGGACTTAGACTGTCTGAACAACAGGCAGCACCTATCGGGGCATTGCTGCAGATACTCACATGCACTGTAGTTTGACCAGCAATGTAATACAGGGACGGAGCTCATAGAGAATCTGAGCTCATTTTCCATCTCACTTACCAGCTTTTTATTAACTGTCATTGCAAAACTCAGTCTTCAGCAGAAGACTGGGTGAAAAAACAGGGATCAACTAAAGGAGAAGTTTGAAATCATCCTGCAAGGAGGGGAAAGTCTCTGAGGAAGAGATGGGTACGAGAAATAGAGTCAAATCACTCAGACAAAAACATTGTGCTGAGGACCCTGTGAGTACAGGAAAAGATCCCCTTGACATCTGCTCTGTTGAGAATTAGCACAATACTAAGAAATTATACAGAAAATATTAAATAATTTATTAGTACTGCAACACAATGACATAAATAAAACATTAAATAACATATTAATATATAATACACCATGAATAAAAAGGAAAATGTTTATCTGGGAAGCATGATCTACTGTCTCCTTGAGGTTGAACACAGATCACAACAATGCACGATGCAAAGAGCTCCGCACTGACACTGACCAAGTCTCCTCTAGTTGAAGCAGTAGAGTCTGTTCAGCAGCGCAGAATAACCCAAGAAGCAGAGCTTACGACCTCAGCTCCATCATTCAGTGCAATTACTGTACCTCTAGACCAAAGCTGTAATCTTTGCACAGCTTGCAGTGTGCAAGACAAACCCACCGGCTCCACACTGCCCTTTAACTGAAGTTCTCTGCACACAAAATCTTCATTTGATGTTCACTCCCATCTTTCACCTCCTGTTTAATAAAGGCTAAGGGGACTACAGAAACAGCATCGTTCAACTCACAAAGAAGACACAAAACTGGATGTTCGTAAGTAACTGGGAAAAAGTTATTGGGCCACTGATGTCAAAGAAATGTTGACCCAGCAGAGCAAAACCTGAGAAGTTTCCAGACAACTTCCCCTGAGGGAGAGGCTAAGGAAGATCCAGCTGAAAATGACATGTCAACCACTGAAACATGGGACAACCCTCCCACTTACTCCAGAGTCACAGCATCCAGACATGACAACGTCACTCAAACTAACTTCAAAAGCACAGCCTGCAAAAGTTACTGTGAAGGTCACTAGGCAGAAAGTAGCATTTTATTTTTTCATTTGCAAACCACCTATCCAGTACAGAAAACAACACTGTTACTGCAGAGGATTTTCATAAGCTCCTGACATAAATCATTTTGAAATCCCAACTCATTTTCAGAAAGGGACTTTTGACAAAAAAACGTAGACTCTCATGCAGATACCTTTCACAGTTCTTATCAAGTCCTGTGTTAAATTGTTTCATGCATTAACATTACTGCAGACTAAAAATTGAAATGGACTACAGTCCAGGATTTAGCCTCTCACATGTAAATACACAATGAATGGCTTTAATTAAGTTTTTAAAAGTACAGAAAGCAAAGTTCAATACTAAAGATTAAAAAAAGAGAGGAGAAAGAAAAAAACGTAAGAAAAGAAATGAAAGATGTAGCGTGAAGAGAATTTATCAGTGTAATTAGAAATAAGGAAAGTGAGCTATTGGCGAAATTTCTAACTTTCTGCACAGAAAAATGGAAAAGGGAAGTATTTTACTAATACGGGACTACAGTAACCAGTTTGGACTTGCTTGTAGCAGTTAACTGAACATTTTCACATGCTTGGAACAAATACAGTTTAGCTGACTGGCAGGGTCTGGTAAAATAGTTAAGAGAAGGTGGCTGCCAAAAGATAGAGAGACTTGAAATACGAAGGAGGAAGCGTACATACTTTTCTCAATATTGAGCATCTCTGCTTGTCTAAGCCCTTTAAAACCTTACAACAGCCCTCTTACTGCAGCAGCAAATAATTCCGAGCATGCTGCATCTCCAGCCAACATTTTTCTCCTGCTTTATCCTGGATTTTTTTTTTTATTTATTTCCAGTAATAGAACACTTTTATGTTCATGCTTCTCTGGAGCTCAGACAATTGACAACTAATCACTGAGGTGGGCAAGCTATTGTAGCAGGCTTAACAAGCTGTTCCACTCAATCTTGCTTTGTGATTACCTCAGAATAATTACATCTGGAGATAAGTGATGAAGATCATATTAGGCTAAGGCAAAGTGGAGACCCAGTTAAGTGTAAATCAATTACAGCTGAAAAGAGAGGAAAGGGGACAGAGATATAACAGGACTATTATTTATGGAGCAGCAGTGAAGAATTCAAATAATTTCTTATACTTACAATAGCTGTCGGAGTTGAAGCCAGCACACAGTAGAGCACCAGAGGTGAAATGAAGCTCTCATCCTCCGTTCCAGGGTATGGTTTCATCAAATTGCCATCCTGACAGAAGAAACCTTGGATGTGCACCTGAAAAGTATCGGTGCACTCAAAGTAGTAGGCAAGCAGAACAGTCCCAGCCATGATGACAAGCTGAAAATACAGCATGGTGACACAGAGACATTAGTTGCTTTTTAACAGATGCAGCTATGCCTTCGAGCTACTCTAGTCCTGCAGACAATCCTCCCATCATCGACACCCCAACGGTCTTTGCAGTACTGGTGTGTGTGTGTGTGTGTGTGTGTGTGTGTGCATGTGCGTTTCTCCGTGCTGCTTTGCAACATCTGTTACATAAACCTTTTGGCAAATGACACTAATGAACGTCTCAGATAGAAGTGGGTCCGTAATGCAGCTTGTGGAGGGATGGCAGCTTCGACAGCTACTTCATCAAAGGGCATGTGAGTGGCAGTGGCAGCGGCGATCAATGAAAGCCAGTGGGATAAGGGGCTGCACGGCAGGAGCAGAAAGTGGCAAGCTAAAACCTGTGGGGAGCTGGAAGGGATTGTTACAGGGATAAAGGAAGCTAAAGCCAAAATGCTTTCCTGCCGCAGCCGCAAGCCCACAGTGGGGAATGAGCACTCTCTGCTCATCCAGAAGAGTCCTCTCTGGGTCAGATGAAGGCTCATCTGGAGGTAAACCTGCCTCCAGCCCCTCACCTTGCCCTTCAGCTGCTGCTTACCAGGAAAGCTTTAGGAGACTGCTCAGTAACCCTGCCTCCCCAGACAGCTGGCTGGGAGCACTCTGCACCGTTTGCCTACCCCACTCCATCACAGCCACCCCTGAAGAAGTCTCTGGCCTGAGTCTGGATCTTCACATCTACCAATACGAACCACAGAGAGCTTTTCTTGCCTCATTTTGTAGTTCACTGCTGTCTACCTGGACTGCCTAGAAAAGCTCAACTATTTTATATGCATTCACCATTATTCTGTACCATTCACATCAAGGTCTGCATCAGCTTCCCAACACATCTTGAATCAGTCTCAGCAAGGCTGTCATTAATCTAACCTCTTGCAATTACGTTAATATGCTAACTCATCATTCTTGTTCACTCTGTTGGCAGACTGCAAAGGAAACCTCACTTCAAAATTGCCATCACTTACAAAAGCAGTAATATTGATCTAGATGTTATGATAATTACAGGATCAGATTCACAGTAGTCGTGGTAGAAGGTTGGACCTCCTACCACTGTTATCACAAACTCAGAAGTTCCTTTACCATACGTTAGGAAAAAAGATCAATGAAAGCAAATGTGAAAGACCAAACTCCAAAGTTTGTAATGTTATCTTTTCAAAAGATGTGCATCAAAACTGATTTACCAAGAAACTGCTACAAGGACAGACCTTGGTCTCAAAAACAAACTTACAAACTATCCACATATGCCTCTGACCTACCCTCACAATGGGCTGTGACAGCCAACAAAGAATATCTGGCCAGGTGCTGAACCAAAATTAGATAAAAAAACAAACAAACAACAAACAAAAACAGAAGTTGGAAAAATAATTCATGAAATTAGACCATAGAAACCCAATATGGTTGAGGCTGGCAGGGTCTTCTGGTGCACCCAGACTGACCCAGTCCCTGCTCCAGCAGGGAAACTGAATGCTTCTGAACTCTCCACCATTCTCAACTCTCAAAATCAACAATATCATTTTGTATCCAGATTCTAAAGGCCATAGATTAATTCCATCTCCTGGAAAATAACGCAGGGAATGTTGAATGTTCTTAGCCCAATCAATTAACTGTATGAATTCAAACATCAGCTTCTGCAGATTGCAGAATTATGGTAGCAACTGTAATTTCTGTAGGCAAAGAACACTGCCTTTTTTAGAAGCTCTAGAAACCAGGAATCCACATAATTATTTCCTCATACATATTCTCTCTTTCTCCCTCTCTGATTTATAGCATGAATGTACACATAAGCACAAAACGTTAATGAAACATTTGTTTCCTGAACACTTTTGCTTTCTTCTGATCATTCAGTAACTTTTAGAATCAGCAGGATTTCCTATAAACAAACACAGTACTGCAGTTAAGGGATTAGAAGACAAGAATTTCATTCCCTGTGTGGCTACTGATTACCTGATCAACCTTGGGCAACTCAGTTTTGTAAATTAATATCAGAGGAAGGCAATGACACTATCACTACTCCACCTGATGTAGACATAAACACAGCAGACTGCATGGGCATAGGGGTACTGAAGCTCAGTTCCAGGACTTTGCACAAACCAGGGCTCTCAGTAACAACCTGACCCACCCCTCCTATTCCAAACACACCTCCAGAAATGCTTTAGGCTGCCAGTGTATAAAATCAAATGAGACAGAACATAAAGACATGGGTCAATGGGAGCTGCGTTTTTTCCCTTACCATCGAAAAAGGGAGAAAACAAGCACTAGATATTCATCATTCTTTGGATGGCAAGGAAAAGAATATTTTTCAGAAAAAAAAAAAAAAGCTTTTTGAGGGGTGTTCTTTTGTTTGTTTGCTTTTGCTTTTGTTTGTTTTATGTGGGAGAAATCTTTCACTTATCCCAAAAGTACTCTCTAGCAGCAGTTGACCTTCCCAGTGCCACATGTTGCCTCAGTGCTGCATGAAAACACCTCCTGCATATAAAATGCCCCTCTATTGACTTATGTCAGCACTGACCTACAACATGGACACCTCAGTAATAAATCAAATCCTCTTCACAGTTCAGTTTCTGTGTTTTGATCTTTTGAGAAAAAAACAAATTGAAATCAAGGAAAGAAAACCATATCCGCACAAAGAGAATGCAGTCGTGAGAATGCTGGACATCTCAGAGGAACAGCAAGAGCAAAACAGCAGAAATCAGACCTGCAGTTCAACATACCCTTCCATGGACCCATGAAGACAAGGGATCACGTGAGATACAGAAAAGACAGGCCAGTTACTGCCATGAATATAAGCAAAATTTTTGCTGCTCCTACAATCAGTGAAAACCTGTCCACGTGTGTGGCATGATCCTGTGTTTCATGCTGAGTATTCACTGCTGTCAGCAGCTTCTTTTATTCCTTTTTCCTTTCCTTTCCTTCTTTCCTTTTCCTTTTCCTTTCCCCCATCCCTTTTCGTTTGTTAGTTTCATATTTTTTTTTTCTTGTGGCAATTGTGGCTCTTTCATGTTGACTTACTAATCACAGATGCCTTAATCAGCTTTAGTCACTCACTCTTTCAATTAATAATGCTAGAACTTAAAGTGACAAGTGCAGAAATCCTGGATTTTTTTTTAGCCACAGTGAGCTTGTAGCAGATAACTTTCCCTTTTCTCCTTACTGTAAGGTTTATGGTATTTGAATGAAGTGGTGAGGAAGAGCAGGTAGGCTGACAAGATAAGGAACACCTGGATACATAATTCAGAAAAAGGGAACTCAGTTTAGTACTGACATTTTCCTGGATTTACTTATCAATCCTTACTGATCCATTTCTTTGAGTTTACTTGAGAAAAAAATAAAAAAAAACAAAACAGCAACAGTAATTCAGTTCAGAATACCAACCAAGGAATAGAAAT
Source organism: Callipepla californica brunnescens (assembly GCA_023055505.1). Taxonomy (NCBI): domain Eukaryota; kingdom Metazoa; phylum Chordata; class Aves; order Galliformes; family Odontophoridae; genus Callipepla; species Callipepla californica. The sequence goes on along the minus strand of JALIRH010000025.1, from coordinate 1,093,815 downwards.
GTTTAAGGTGCTTCATGGCCTTCATTACACATTATTTAAGCACATTATAATCCTTAACGTTTATCATAACTACTCCACTGTAAGATAAGAAAATGCTCCTGTCACCATTTTACAGAGAGGGGGCAAAAGCAGGAGGAGATAAAATGATTGCCCGCAGGTCACAGTGGATCCTGTGGCATAGCCAAGATTTATCATTCTGTTGGACTCCATTTTTCTGGTTTAGTCAATAATCTGCACATGATAAACTCAGGGATGTATGCTCAGATCCTGATTCTGCACAAGCCTGACCACTATGCAGTTAACGAAGCACACCCTGTGTTGGATCCAGTCCCATTTGAAAACTTCTGCTTGACATCAGACCAGGCATGATGATGTGGGTTCAACTGGTTTGTGTTTTTTTCCCCAGAGCCAGCTATTTAGATGGATTAATTCAGTAGCATCTCACTCAACACTGTTCCTCACCACACCATTATATTCTGTACCTCTCTACAAGCCTGCCTGCACCACTTCTCTCCTTCCAGACCCACCACAGCATCCTTTAAATTGTTGGAACTCTATGTAATAAATAACAAACCCAAAACTTTTTAAATGTCCAAGAAATAGGAAGCAAAGCATGCCGTCTTCTTTCAAGCTGTAATTAGTTGTTGCAAGTGATAATTATACGAGTGTGCCCCAAGTACAAAGAGAGAGAATCCTGAGAGTAAGAAACGTGATTCAGGCACATTAATCCCTGATTGTTGGGATACATCCAGAAATCCTTCCCTTCACTTTAACACTGTGACAGTGTCTCAGAAATTGGTACAAAACCAAAACAGAATTATTTAAATTCCAGACAGTGGGATTCAATTCCCAGACTGCATGTACTGTCTTCATTTACCACAAAGCACTTCACCACAGCTGGAAACTCTCAGAGGATCAGCACCTTTTTGGGATGGCTGTGAGCACAAAAGGGGCTGCTGCTTTGCAAACAAGCAAGAGGCCAGCTTTGTTTCAGAGAGAGAAGTAAAGCTGCAGAAGACAGAGTCTAATGGAAAAAGACAGCTGACAGCAGGAGGCAGAGCTTTCTGATCAGCCTGTACTGAGCACTCCCTAGAGTACTTAATAAGGGACCAAGAAATTGAGGGAGGAAAGGAAGTGTTTATAAAGATTTCACATACACTGAATGGCTGCACAATCTGACAAAACAAGCAAACAGACACTGGAAAACTTTCCCACTGCTACGTGTACTGAGATACTTTGTCATCTGTGTAAATCATAATGTAAATCCATTTAAACGAATTTGGAAAAACAAGCGAGTACTGTTGGTATTTGTATATAAATAGGTAAATTCTTTCAGCTTATCAGCCTTTCTACACTCTAGTGACAACGTATCTTTATTAAAGGCACTGTTAAGATAACACTGACACTGGTGAGTGACTGATAACTGGAAAACTATTCGTGCACATAAATGACAACATTTCTATTCCTTCTGAAAGAAACCAAACTCTTCACATGAGATTTTCTGCTGTTGATAGTCAGTCACATAATTACTGAAGCCCTCCTCAGTTTATTTGTTCTCACTAAGCTTTGCCGTGTTTCACTCCATAAACTGAAACTCACTATTTCATGAACAGAGCAATACAAACCTGCCTAAGTGTTTTCAGCTCTGGACACACGCGTGGGTCACATTTCCAACCTTTCTAAGCAGACCTGCACCTTCCCTTCCAAACCAGCTCTAGTGAACACTACTATGTGAAGACTGAAAAACCCTGCTGTGTTCAAATAACCCAGCTGCTAAGAGCATGGTATGCTGTGAAAACAGGTTAACTGTGTTCAGTACTCTTTTTACTGCTGGAAGGAACTGTTGGGAGTGTGCCATTGCTCTCTGCTGGACAGCACCAGTAACACTCACCAGCAACATCCCAGGCTGTTCTGGGCAGGGACAGTGACCATTTTCAGCCCAGGTGCCTTGGCCATGCTTTCTAGGACTTGCACAGGGTGTCAGAAGCACACACAACTAAAAGCAATGCCGAGTATCATAAAACTTGTGCCTGTTTACAAAGACTCACTTGTACCTTTCTATAAAGGGGTACAAAGGACATACTTGTGCATTTCTGTAAAGACAAATCAAGACTCCACCTCGGAATTACTGAGACAGTTTCCTGAAGGATCCTCATAACAGTGAAACCTGAAACTCACAGTGGTGCAGGGATCATGAATTTTATTTTAAGTTCTACCTTTACTTATCTGTAGCCAACTGATTAAATCACCCTTCATCTGACATAGATTTCTTACTTCTAGCATTTGTACCTGAAAAACCCCTCATCATCTCTCCTGTGAGACTTTATTTTCTTCAACCACTTTCCTTCAAATACTACCAGAAGAACTGAATTTGTGTTACTAGAAGACAGTTTTACTAAAAATAATTAATGGGAGAAGCATTTTCGTGGTATGTCTCTAGATATTTCTGTAGCACTCCTGAAACTGTGAAGAAGCCTTGACTGTAACTTCCCAAGGCTTCCCCAAATATTCACAGTGTAGACAATAAAGTGGAAAGGAAACAGTTAAACAGCTACCTGCAGAGAAGCCTATCCTTACACATAACAAAGAAGATGGAGACAACAATTAATTACAAGTCCATCTCATCCAGATGTGTTAGCAACTAAAAGGCCTCTCCTCCCACTGAGGGGTGAGGGTAATAGGTACGTTTCTCCCATTAGCATTAATGAGAGATAGCAGTGTAAAGTCTTCAGGGATCAGCAACAGCCTCCATCTCTACAGCAGTTTGTTAAAGCATCTGTTCTGTACCACTTTATCACAACTGACATGCCTTAAAAGGTTTCACCTTGATATTTCTGTAGCACATCCAGGTCTGCAGAAAGAGGGAGGGTGTATCACTCAGCAAAGGCTCTTGCAGTCTCTGACCACAGCAAAATAATGGTTGCAAATGGATGCCACGGATCTTGCCAGCTACACAATTCTTAGATTGCAAAGGGAATGGATGCAGCAAATCACTTTTACTGTTCAATAAAATATTACAAAAAAGCCCCCAAAAAACCTCACGGCTGCTAGAGGAATGTATCACAGACTAATGCTTGGAGACAGCAAGAATAACTTACACTGAACTTCCACCTAATACATAGGTTGCCCTGAAAGTATAACGCCTTCTATTTATTTCCCTGGAAACTACAACAGATACAAAGAGCACGATAACACCATTAGATTTAGCAAATTCTCAACTACAAATGGGTGTCATATTTTTCCATATGGAGGGGTTCAGTTCCACACCTTTGCTCAAGCTGCTCTTCCATGTCAGACACCATTCTGTCTGACTGATTCTCTGCTGCCATCCATCATATGGCAACAACATGTCATGGGATGTGGGTGGGAAGGTTCAGCCTCTGCTGCCATTTGACCAATATCCACCTCTTGTGATGTGAGCCAACAATGTAAAATAAGAATCATTTCTTTTGGAGCAGCCCTCATAGTAAGGTAATTCCAAGTGATTGGTTTAATCATGCAGAATAACTACCTCTTCTATGCTGTGCCTGAATAAATATGAAAGTCAGCCATCTATCAGAGCTGCCACTACTCTGGAGCATTTTCAATCCATCACATGATATACCTGCCTTTGTAGTCTGATCCTGAGATGTCTTTTCTCTAGGAACTGTCGTGCAAAGTCACAGTCTTCAGACTGTCCTGAAAACAGTCGATTTCAGGGCATGGCTTTGCTACAGGAGTTTTTTGTCCCAGCAGCACGGTGATGGAAAGTATCTCTGAGAAAGCTAACAGTATACATGGGCCTTTGAGGCTGAGGCTGTGTAGAAACCAACCTGATCTCTACAGAGCTCCCTACTTGTCCATTTCAAGAATTAATAGTCCGATTTTACTATCTGTTAATGAAGTTTGGTCCAGGTGTAGCTTGTGAGGCTGAAGAAGACACTCTCAGAGACAAAAAAGGGAATTTATATCTTCCTAATTAATATGTTTCAAAAAAGACATTTCATGAGATTATAGTCTCTTAATATACTGACACATGGTTGAAAACAACCTCAGTTTCCTTTTTATGGCACAGTGCTTAGAGAATTTCTATCTGCTACAAGTTCCTTTTACACTACAGAGATGCAAAGCTACCTAAGGGCTCACCTGTATCAGGAAGCCAGATTTCTCCAAATCCAGCTGTGTTAAAGTGGTAAAGAACTCCTCATGGCAACAGAGGCATAAAGATACAGAAGTTCTTGAACTGGAATAACTTTTTTTGTACATGGGAAATCAACTGAACATCAATATGAGGCACCTTGATTATCAAGTATAATTCAACCCATTCTAGCTCTCAGTTCAAAGCAAGCCTTTTATTTTGCAGGCTCTTACATTTTGCCTGTGATATTTATACAATAAATTTAAGCCTATTTTTTTGACAGGTCGCTGTGACCTGTAGATCACAGGCTGAAACTGTCAGCTTAAAGGGAGGAGGAAAGCCTAACCTAACCACATGTTTCGCTGCAGTATAATAGCTTTTATGTACCCAAGGTCTGAACATGAATATAAACGAAGTCCGAAGCATTAATTATTCCTCCATTTGCTCAAATACTGAGGTAGGGCAGGAATAACTGGAGATACTGAGTTCAGTGTATTGGAAGTCCAGTGCAGAGCTGGCAGATTTCTGAACTCCAGTTGCAGAGCTCCACTACAGCGTATTACTCTGAGTTACACCTATTAATTAAAAGCATATTTTTATCCTGGCACTTCTATTATCAAAATTAATGGTTCCCCATAATAACACAAAAATCTAAGCAGCATCTGCCCTCCAGTATTGTTTTCACTTTTTACTAGAGATGTATTTGTTCAAAGCAGATTATATTTCTGCCTCTTTCACTGATTCTCTTGGGACTGCTAAGAAGATAGAAGGCACGACGGGGTAGACAGCTTTTTAAAGCACTCCTATAGGAGTTGTAGCAGCAGATGAAACATGGGGCTGTTGCAGGAAGAGGGAGGAGACCTTGGAAAACATCCTTCATCCTTCTGATGGAACAGTAGTGACAATCTGAGTGACTCCTCAGCTGCCTCGCTGTGTTGAGGGACATGGTTTAGTGAGAGCTATTGGTGATGGGTGAATGGTTGAATCACCAAGGTTGATCTTACAGGTCTTTTCCAACCTTGGTGATTCTGTGACTGATTCTGTGCCTGCCCTCTCAGGCTGCTAGCAAGGATGCTAGTGCCCTTTGGGGTAGTTTCTTGGGTACCAACACCAAAAAGTGTGTATGCTTCTGAGGAGACCTGGTGCTATATCATGTGAAAGCATCACATGATACTGCCCAGTCAAAAAAACATCAGTTGACAAATTTTCCTATATCACCGAACTCTGACACAGTCCTTATCAGCTAAGAAACTGACATCAATAACAGCTTGTCCTCCTCTCTCTATCCTACATATCCTGCTTGTTCAGCACACCTCTCACTTGTGAAAATTCAAGAGATGAAGGTATCTATTTTCAAAACCTGGGTTGCTAACCATCTATCAAATAAGAAATAGATCTTCTCTCCTTGACAAAAAACAGTGCTTTAATGCTACAAAATTTGCCAGCTTTTTTCCACACACACTTTTCTATTAATGTCCCAGTACTACATCACACTTGCCAAAATATGACAAATATGTAATTGTGCTGCACAAAATGCTGACATGGCTACGAGCTGCAGAAGGCTTTTATGCCTTGTGGATGAGAAAAATACACCAATCTCTGTGTTCATATGGCAATGTTTGTGCAAGCTATGGATAATGACTGGAAGCAGAGCTGGCAAAGGTAACCCTGCAGAATACCTGAGACATGACACCCTAAGTTAGCTGGGGGTACCTCAGCCCCACCCTGTTCCACCTGTGACCAGGGGGTTCATGGCCCAGTGCTTCATCTTGTAACACCCCAACTCTGTTCCCACTGCATTCATCACACTCCTGATGAGCTGGGATGCCTTTAGGCAGCCTCTTAGCATGGGCATGACCTGTGAAAGGCCAAATTCACTTCTCCCTCCTGTCTGAGGGTGACAACATGGGTTTCCCCTTTCAATTCAGAGGGAATGCACATTGGGTTGGCTGTCTCTATGAGCTTTGGGTGGTCAGTCAATGCTATGGACACTTGCACAAGATTGTATGCAGCTCAGACAGGTGGTGAGACGAATGGGTAAATAGTTCAGACTTAACACCAAAGGTGATAATGCAAACTGGAAGAAGCACAGCACTGTTCTTTTAATCACCAGCAGTGGAGGAAAAGCACTTCCCCTGTGGCTTGAAGAGTGAAGAAACGAATCCCCAGCTATTTTATGGAATCATGTAATACCCCTGTTGCCAAATGCAAGAGAGTCCATAAAAATCAATACTAATGATATCTTTTCTTAGCTAGAAGACAGATAATAAAAGGCATGAAAAGGCCTATCATTTAGCTCCCTGTAGCTTAACCCTGAATGGCAATACATCTGTTCAACCTTTCACATTTCCTTCATTTTGGCAAGCCATATTTCATTATAATAATCTGCACTCGATGGAATTTGGAAGACATCTTCTCTCCTTTAAAATTTAGTTCCTACATGGCCACAGTACTTCCCTTTCTTCAAAACAAACAGAAGAAGTGTCGTGAGTGTCAATTGTAAAGATTTTTCTCTGTTAATTTTCACATCATAAGCTTTTTTATAGAGCAGACTTAAAAGCAATATGATTTATTTGAGCTGAATTAAGTTATGGTGAGAGATGATGGATTTTTTTTTATTTATTTAAGGCAAGTACTGATGCACAGTACTATTATCTACTGAGCACGATGTCTGCTTCTCCTAAAGTCCAAAGCAGGTTTTTGAAGGCTTATCAGCAGGGGGCATTAATGTGACATTAAACTCCAAATCCAAACTAGCAAACAACACTGCTGTGCCTCTTGTTACTTTATTATTAAAAAGTAAGGTTTATCCTTGTATTTTTCACAAGATCGTTTCTTCTTCTTTTTTTTTTATGCATAGCTGGAATTCCAAGCCATTTGCTCACACTGTTAATCTGCTTAACAACCTCTTGTGAGTTTCATCCTGATTGTAAAATGTCTTCATCATTGTTTGATGTAGTTTAGGAGCACCTGATTTTGTGTACAGCTATTACTTTCAAAATGAATTATATCCAGAAGAAAGAAACAGGGGTTTCAACACGTGCAAGATTACTTGGTCACAAACATCAGCTGCTCCTTGACATCCTGCATACACATTTGAAGAAATGACTGACAGTGCCCCTATTTCCTAGGCTTGTACCTTTCCAGTAGCAAATGACCTGGAGAAGAGAGGTACTTCCAGAAGGAAATTTTTAAACAGCAACATATTCCCTGCAGAGTTCCCATTTCACACTCCACTGACAACAGAGAGAAAAGTAACCACTCCGATAATTTAAACGATCAGTCACAGAGAATGAGTCCATGTGCTCATGCCAACAGGACTTTACCTTCTGTTTTCCTACACTAAGAAAGCACACAAAGAATATACCATTTCTTTTGCTCAAGTCTTATGATGGTATTTCATGATATGTTGTGCTTCTACATGGAACAAGAGAAGTGCCTGAAGACAGGAGGATACCCAATATCACTTCATTATTTTAAAAGGGCAAGAAGGAGGACCTGGGAAAGTACAGACCAGTCAACCTCACCTCTGTTCCTGTAAAGGTGATAGAACAACTTGTTCTCAATGAGATCTCCAAGCAATTGGAAGAGATGAAGGTTATCAGGAGTAGTCAGCATGGATTCACCAAGGGGAGATCACGCTTGACTAACCTGTTAGCTTTCTATGATGTCATCACTGTCTGTGTAGATATGAGGAGAGCAGTGATTGCAGCCCACCTTGACTTCAGCAAGGCTTTTGACACTGTCTCCCACAACATCCTTGTTATGAAACATAGAAAGGGTGGGATAGATGAGTGGATAAGGAGGTAGACTGAGATCTGGCTGAGCTTAGGGAGTTGTCATCAGCAGCACTGAGTCTGGTTGGAGGGCTGTAACTAGCAGTGCTCCCAAGAGATTGGTGCTAGGTCTGGTCTTGTTCAGCATCTTCATCAGTGATTTGGATGAAGTAATAGAGTCCACCCTCAGCAACTTTGCTAGTGATACAAAGCTGGGAGGAGTGGATGGCACACTGAAAAGCTCTACCGTTCTACAAGACTTGGGCAGGCAAGAAAATTAGGCAGGAAGAAATCTGATGAAGTTGAACAAGAGCAAGCATACAGTCTTGCACCTGGGAAGAGAAAATTGCATGCATCAGTATAGGTTGAGGGATGATCTGCTGGAGAGGAGCTCTGAAGAGAAGGACCTGGGTGTTCTAGAGGACAGCATGGTGACTATGAGCCAGCAGTGTGCCCTGGTGGACAAGAAGGCCAATGGCATCCTGGGGTACACTACGAAGAGCATGATCAACAGGTCAAGGAAGGTGATCCTCCTCATCTACTTTGCCCTGGTGAGGCCACCTTTAGAGTTATGTGTGCAGTTCTGGGCTCCTCAGTTCAAAAAAGACAGCAGTCTCCTGGGACAGGAGTCCAGGAGAGGGCCACAGAGATGATAAAGAGCTTGGAGCACCCATGTTGTGAGGAAAGGCTAAGTAATCAGAGTCTGTTCAGCCTGGGGAAAAGAAGACTGACAGGAGATCTGATTAGTGTTGATAAACATCTAAAGGGAGATGGGAAGCAAATGGATGAGGCCAGGCTTTTCTCAGCAGTGTGCAGTGATAGGAGAAGGAGCAATGGCCTAAAACTTGAACATAGGAAGTTCCATACAAACATGTGAAAGAAATTATGATTGGGTCAATAGTGCACTGGAACAGGCTGCCCAGAAAGGTTGTGGAGTCTCCTCGTATGCAATTTTTCATGACCTGTCTGGATGCCTACCCTGTTGTAGGGTACCCGCTTTATCAGGGACATTGAACTCATGATCTCTTGAAGTCCCTTCTAACCCTGCAATACTGTGATTCTGTGAATATATATAAAGAACACTAACACAGGGACTTCTAGCAACATTCAGACATTATCCACAATAGTAACAAGTACATGCACGCTGCTGAATTTTTTTCTTTTTCTTTTCTTTTTTCTTTTTTCTTTTTTTTTTAGGGCAAAAACTTGTTTTTTCATAGTAGAAGTTATATTAACAGTGGCTCTCACAATGCCCCGTGAAATTGGCAGGGCTCTTCCATGTGTGAAAATTAAGAATCTTCTCTCAGCAAAACCTCATGCATATAATGCAATTTTCCATAAGAACTCAGAAACATGGAATAATATTGGGTTTGACAGACTTCCTGATAAATGCAGGAAGATTTCTAGAAGCTAGAAGACAAAAATAAATAAATAAATAAATAAATAAAAAGAATTAAATTTCCATTTGTCAAAAGGGACAATATACCAAAATTTTTATTTTTATTTTTCAATAGTCAGAATGTTATCACATTATTAAAATCTCAGAGCCCCAAGTATATTTTCCCTCAAGCATATCCCATGAGCTTTTCGGCAGGTGGCATTAATGCTCCATCCAATTTCAAATGGCACGTAGCCAGGAAACTGCTGCTTCCAGCAATTAACACCTTAAAATGATCAACAAACTATGGCAGAGAGTAATTTTCTTATGAGAAAAAGCCTGCCTTAAAATGGCATCTGTTCTAAATGGTTTTTTTTTAGCAACAGAAGCAGAATATAGATGTGTTTTGACTACTCTGATGTTGAATTAGAAGAAGAAAAGGACACATTTTCCCACATTTTTCCTTCCCTTCCCATTAGAGTGTCTGCAGATCCAGCAGGTTCAAATGAAGAGAACACGACTGAAATATTTTACCATTCAGGTGTGTATAAACATCAGTAATATGTACACAGTCCCCTCTCAAGGAGAAGATTTTTTTTCTAGCTTGATGCATATTCAAGTTTTAAGACTTGATCTCCCAAGTAAGAAAAGGAAGACGAGTAAAATAAGAGATATTCCAATGGCAGACATGAATGTCCATATAGGGTCCGTATAGAGTGTAGTGATGAGTTCTGTTCCCGGGGTGGATGCCCTATGTATCTAGGGCTTTTCCAAATCATACCGTAGAAAATCCTGGAATCACCCTCAGGATTCATAGATGAAAATTCTATCTACTCCACAAAATCCACCACCCAACAAACTACAAATACTGTGATGTTTCAAGCATCATACAAACAGCCGCTACTAGAAACAGATGCTTTGAAAGAGCTTGTTTTGTTGGAAAACTTGGAACATTTGTCACTTATTCTTCAAAACACAGGCTGAATTCTTTCCATATCATGAAACTGACCCTGGAGTGGTAGGAAATAGAAAACAGCCTATCAAGATGCCCTTGCAAAACTGTTCTTCGGACTGTGCACTAAAAGATTCCAAGTCTGATCCCCAAAAATAATTTTTAAATGCACCTGTGCTCAGGTTAGTATTGACAATAACTATAGTAAGAGTGAGGAACTTCATTAGAAACCAACAGACTAAAATCTTCCTGAAGCCTAATGATGCTTTAGGGAGTATAGGAATCAGTGCTGGCATGTTGGCAGCACTGGAACTCAGGTAATGCACCTAAATAATGTAGAGGGTGTGCATGGGACAGCTGTCCTACCATGCCATCTTTGCACCATGTGAAATACTTTTATGAAAGAGGTTCTTTAGTCATGAATGAGTCACTGTATTCAAAACAGCAGTTTCTGGACACAGTTCTGGCATTTGCTTTTCCCTGTCTGGACCATCTAATGGTCTGTTCTAGATAGTCTGAATTTATGAAACCTGTCCATTGATTTAGGTACTGTGATACAGCAACATAATAAAACTCTTGTAAAATTCAGAGCATCTCCAAAATGATCTAGAGAGAATTTGGTCTTGAGTTTTGTCTCCTTCTAGCTGGAAGCAGAATGTGTCCTTTTGTGAAAGAGCTTTTTTGTATTTGATTCGTTTTGACAGCAGGCCTTAACCTTGACCATCTGATGTGAGTCATCCTGGGCATCAGAAATACTGAAAAATCTAGTCATACTTTATTACATGCCTAATTTCTGTAACCAAACACAAAACTAAAGCTTACTTAGCTTTGAAATAGCATGCTGATGCTATACAAAATTGATCTGATTGCCACACACACGTTTTATTTGCATAAGGTTGTTTCCAACAGAACTGTCCAACAAAAGGACCCCCTTGAAAGCTGAAACTCTGCCCTTGGCTAAAGCAATTTCCAAGTTGCCATAAAATACTGAGAATGGCTCACTGACTGATGATATTTCACTGTACAAATGGCTCATAAAAGCTGTTGAAACTGTCATGTACTCTAAAGGCATTTTTGTCTAATGACTATTTTCACTTACATAGGAGCTGTCGGGAAAATCCATTCCTCATATGACAATCAACATCTAATCCTGACAAGAATCAGGATTCTGGCACAACAAACTAATATGTCTTTTCTGAATGCTTTTCATGACTGCTCTATGGTATCTTCGTGTGGTATCTTTAAGGTGAGCTGATCACTGAGAGATATGGAGGTATGTTTTGATCTCTGAGGTGTCCTTGCAGGTAGAAAAGCAAGCATCTTTCTGCAGATTGAAAGGACTGGCAATGGGAGTATCAAATGATAAAGAGAATTAGGATAAAGTAAAATAAAAAGGGAGCAAAGATCTGAAGGAAATGAAAACAAAACCACACCAAAAAACAATCCTTATTTTCCCTGTGCATGTTTTCAGACCATAAAATTTAAATATTAATGATAGGCTAAGTAACATTTTGAGTGAAATATTTCAGTAAAGCTCAAAGAAAAGACACAGTCACCAAGTGATTTTTTTTCCAACCTTGACTTCTGCATAATGCCAAAGCCTGCTAGAGCAGAGTAGCTTTCTGCACTGGAGTACACTCTTCCTGATGAAGAGTTCTTTGTTCATGTTCAAGATGCATCTTTCTCTTCCTGAAAATCATTCCCAACTTTCCTCCACTTGGTGAAAAAGAGTTTCCTTTCTGCAGACAGACACCATGGGGTCAATAGGCCACTGTGTCATCCACACATCATTACTCCTCCAACAAATACCAAAGAAGCTAGAAAAAAGTTTCCTGTCAGATGGACAAATCTAAAAGCTGCTGTCATCACGTCTGGCCAAAGGAAAGGGAAGTTGTTTTCCATTCTCATCCCTACTTTTCAGGTCTAGAGAAGTACCTTCCCAAGGTGGACATCCTTACAGAAGTCACAGAGTAGCTGTGCCATGTTAGGAAGAGCAGACCTCCAGTGGGCTCATACTCCTACTTTCCCCATACCAAGAATGCTCTCCAAATCTGCTCTCTCATTAGCCATTTTTACCCATGCTTTCATCTCCCCCATTCTAGAAATGAAAAAAAAAGCCCCTGCTTATCAATTTGCCTCTTAGGAAAGATGATCTCAAGCAGAGATGCATCCTCTCACATTCTTAAAAGCTACCCCTCTGGGCAATGCAAATTTGAGTAGAAAGAAAGAGTTCTAAAAAAAAAAATCAGTACCTTCCCTCACTTATATTTCAGCGAACATTTGTGAGTAGACCAGAACACTGAAGAGCTGTGAGGTTTAGAGAAACAGCAACAAATTCTGTTTGATGCTTAGATAAAACCACTGTTCTACAGTATTTCACAACTCAGGATATTTGAAAGTAAACACAAAGTGTCACAAAAGCCAAACATTTAAGCACTACGTATTTTGGACCTATTTCTTTTGCCTTCAAAAAAATAAAAATATATTATGCTGACATTGATTTCCAAAGGTGTTAACAGCAGACTCCTTTATGTGAAAGTTTCAATAATCACAGAAGTGCTATGGGTTGGTGTTTGAGGTTAGGCACGGGTAAATAATTTGGCAGAAATGAATGTGTGTTCGCAGACAAGAGGCTACAGTCAGACCCTCTGACACGTCTGTCTTTCCACAGATGGGGCTTTCCCTCTTACAGGTGGCAACTCCACAAGCTACCTGGGGACATGCCAAAAAGGAACACATTTTAAGGCTCTTTGCTAAGAATCAATCTGCCGTGTGCTGTGAGGGATACTCTGACAGGCCTTTAGTTCTTCACTCTCCCTGTGGTCAGAGTCCTTACCCCCGTGTGCCTGGACTGTTTCATACCTTCATAAATGGGGCTCTGATGGTTTCATCAATTACAACAAATGACAGTTTTAAATTCTTAGCCCTGCTGACAAGTTCTTCATTTATTATTATTAACTACTTCTTGCAGCAGTCTGATATTCTCTTTTCATTCTTTCCTATAGTGGCACAGCACGCTGACATTTTAAGTCTCTACTTAATCCCCCTTCTTTCCCATATACATAAAAACACTTTATCATTTTCAAATGACTAATACTTCAATACTCCTGTTCAGCTACCTGCTGTGGAAAAGAAGAAAGGGAAAGGCTGTGTAATGGTGTTTCAGAGATGATAGCTCTATAGATGACTGTATTTATTTATTAATAAAATACATTTTAAAATGTTGCACCATTGCAATGGAGATATAAATTCATAAATATATAGTTCTAAGAGAAAACTGCTTTCTTTATCTTTCAAAAATTCTTTTGATAGTTTAAGGCCATTAAAGAAAGAAGAGACTTATAAGGAAGGGAAAATTCAACTAGCAGTTACTGAAATGCACTTAGGTTTTCTTAGACAAACCTGAGAGAGTCAAGATAAAAGACTTCATACATAGATGCTGACACGTTGACAGCAGTCTAAGGAATCTAGGTGGGCAAGTGTCTCTGCCTTTGTTTCCCCAGCTCTAAAGCTGAAACGTACCTTCCCTTATAACACAGATACTACACTGGTTATTTTGGCACAAAGAAGACCCATCAAATAAGAGAATGGCTACACGGAGTGACAGCCAGACACAAACGTGCCTAGATGTGATGCCAGGCTGTGGTCTGTAGTCCATATAATTAGTGGGGTTGGCATGCACCTCTGGAGATCACTTAGTCCAGTCTCCTCACTCCAACCAAAGTCAGGATGGCCAAGTTCATGTCCAACTGGGTTTTAAAGTGTCTTAGAGGGTAAGGGTTCTGCAACCCTTTAGAATAAGATCCCCTTCTTAGTCTCCTCTCTTGAGGTTAAACAGCCTCAGCTCTCAACCTCTCCTCATATTAAAGATACTCCAGACCCTTATTCATCTTCATGTTTTTTTTCATTAGACTCATTCCTGACAAGTCCATAGATCTTGTACTGGTGAGCCCAACATTGGACAAACCACTTCAGATGTTTCTCAACAGTACCAAGCAAAAGGGAAGGATCACCTTTAGCTATCTCTGGCAACACCCCTAACAGAGCAGACCAGGGGGCTGTAGGACTTCTCAGTTGCAATGGCATATCACTGACTTGTGTTCAGCCTGTCCACTGGCACCCCAGGTCCCTTCTGATCCATAAAAAGATCAGCAGTCATGCTGAATACTCCTTATCGTTTTCTTTTTCTTTGTTTGGTTTGAAATGGTTTCCAGGATTAGTAGCTCTATTGCTTTGAAAAGACTGAGCAAAGACTGTCCATCCTGCAGTTCCCTGGATCTCACTTCTTCCTGAAGACAAGAGTGCCATTTAAACTCTTACTGTCCTCAAGAACCTATTTTAGTAACCATGACCTTTCAAAGACTATCAAGAGTGGCACGTGGGAGCATCAACCAGCTTTCATGTGTACATCCCACTGAGTTCATGGTCTTGTGTATGGCCAGTTGTTCAAATGTTCCTTAAGCTGACCTTCCTGCACTGATGTTAAGGCTCCCTTGATCCAAACATTCCTGCCTCAAGGGCATCAGGTTCTCAAAGGCTGTTCTTACTGGTAAAGACTGAGTCAAGGAAGGCACTGTGTACCTCTTAAACTTTTCTGTGTTGTCTGTCACCAGATTTCCTGTGGAATCAGGTTTAGCTGCAGGCCCAGTTTTTCCTTATTCTTTCATTTAATGCCAGTGTACCCATAGATAACTTTCTCATTGGCCTTTATGTTCCTTTCCTGATTGAACTCCAGGTGGGCTTTGCCTTCCTTCATCCCATTCCTGTATGTTCAGACTGTGTCACTATATTCCTTCTGGGTCACCTGGAAAGATGAAGTCCAGCAGAGCATCTCACATCAGAGATCGATCATCTGTTTTAAGAAGCTGGCACCAGCCTTCTGAAAATATTATGCCATGCTTTGTTGTCCCTCTAGCAAATACCTGTGTAGCTGAAGGTGTGAAAATGAGGCTTCTTTCAGTCTACTGCTTCCTGATCAGCTGGTCTACAGCAGACATCCAAAACAACATCAGGCGATTCTGTGATTCTGTTTACTTGGTAATTCAAACCCACAAGCTCTCATCTGGTTCAGAACCCTTCCCAAGGCAAACATCCTTGGCCCAGCTGTTCTCTTTCATAAAAGGCCACTCCCTCTTCTTGCTCTTGTATCCTCTCCTTCCTAGACAGCAATTCAGGTTTACAGTAGTTAGGCACTGATTAATGCAGCAGTTATTGCCAAAAGAAATTGTCTTACGATACCAAGAGAGCAGTTTGTTCAGACCAATCAGAAAATCAAATGGAGATGATGTTTTAAAATAAGTAGGCAACTGTCAAAGACAGTTTATTTCACCTCCATGGACACAGCCTTATTAATATGTATACAGCCTTATATAATCAATTTTATTTGCCTCCAACATTTTTCCAGCTCAATAGGAAGCCTTAAAAAAACATAATTATGTTATCACTTCAAATTTTATTTGCTGCTTCTAAATAACGTTGTATCTGAGCCAATCCTTTCATACAACTTTTTTTTATCACGATTTGTAATCTAGCAATGGTCATATTATAAAATTAACAGTGGTCACTTCAGTTTTCAGAATCTGTAATCATCTTTCTATATAAATTATGAAAGCAGGGGATAGAAGAAGGAAAATCTTGCATTTTGAAAACTTGCATAAAATCGCTAGGTTTTAGTGTTTGTGGTTTTGTTTTCAATTAAGTATGCCATTCCCTTTTCATCTCTTAATTCTGTCAAAGTTAAGTAGAAATATTCACTGCTATTTGCTACAGCCATCTACCTGAAGAAGTTAGGTTTTATTTAATGCAGCTGCTGGTCTTCTGAGTATGCTGTTACTCAGAGATCTCTTCCCACCTGAATTTTCATGCAAGTCTATAACCTCTCATTTAACTTGCATAAGGGCAGACCCAGGTCTCTGACTCAGCTGACCCTGGCTGCCTTCCCTATTCAAATCACATCTACTGCAAGTTTCTTCCCAGTTCCCCAGTTTTGTTAACTTTCAGCTCTACAGAAGGACTCCTGCAGTAAGAATGAAAAGCCTGAAACTCATCACGATAAACCAATACTGGTATGAATTCATATGAGACCGATGCCAGACAAAGCACTACTCTTCCCATAATTAGCCAGTTGGAGAGTCTCAGTATGTTTCCTACCGTTAAAACAGAACAGGACTGATTTTTCATTTGTCTGGTTCAAATGAGCTCATAAAAATCATGGATGACTGCTGATTTAACTGGCTCCAAGTCAAAGATTAGCAGAATCGTAAAGCTAATAAAAGTGTAATCTGTGATGTAGTCTCTTTGAAAGGTTAATTCATACCATTATAACTGGAATCTTGGGCAGGCACTAACAAGAAACTCGATTACATTTATGAGCTACATTTATTCTTTTTTTTTTTTTGCTATTGTTTTATTAGAAATGCAGTAATGGTTATAGACTACAATAAATCAGAAACTTAATCAATAGCTTTACTATGAAAAACAAAATATCACAAACTCTATTGATACGAGATTTTAAATCTCAGTAAATAAAAATGGTATTAAATCCATAATGCTGTACTTTTGCACAGAATACACACATAATAAATTTATATGCTTTAATAAAATATGTAACAAGTACTGATGCATTATTACCCTAAACAACTACTTCCAGATAGCCAAAGTCTATACTCCACAAATAAAGCCATAAAAGTGTTGACAACCAATGGATTACTGATTTTTCAGGATACACATGCAGCACTTAATAACAGAAGTGGGAGAAGGAAATGCAGCAGTAAGTCAGCCATTATGTAGCCAAATCTAGACATTCTCTTAGTTGTTAAATTTACTCCACTGAAGTCAGGAGCAAAACTGACAGTGACACCAGCAATAACTGCACAGTCATTTCACAGTGCAGTGACGGAGCACTGGAACAGGCTAATTAATTGCTATAGTGTTACAAAAAGTTGATTCCAACTAATTTTAAACCTGCTAGAGCTTATCTCCCCATGTGTTCAACTAGGTTCCTTGTTCCTCATGCAATCAGGTTGTAAAGGACATCAAGAGAAAGAAGCATAAAGCAGGATTTGTGGTTATGTGTAAAACTTTGGAGCCAACTAGTCGAGCTTCAAGCACCTCCACCACCTCTGTGCTCTATCCCCAGCCACAAACTATGGTGCACTGCAAGAAAACAGAACACTCACAGTCTTCACTGCAGAGATGACAGAGATCACTGACAGGCATGAAACTCTAGGTATGCCATGGCTGGTGCAGACAGTAGATAAACACACACTCGAAAGAAGGAGTTGCAGACCCTTATGTACAACCACTTGGCTTCTTGGGCTGTACAACAACTCCGTAACACTTGACCAGATGCTTAAGAGTATATTGATTAATCATTTATGTAACAACCCTTTCTAAAAAAATCTATCCCTAACTGAAATCAGATCCTATAAATCTTTCTGCTTCAAGATGAAGACGATTCCTGACACCTTAAATTAAAACTGGAGTGCTTCAGGACGAGCTAACACAATATAACAGTGAATATACCAAAATCACAGATACCCCAAATCTCACAAAGTCTGAGCTTGTTAAATTCATCAGAAGTTTTATTTTAGGCATGACATCAAGCTGAAATGAAATTCTTCAAGACCCATGAACTCTGAACCTGTGGGGCAACCTCTAACCACTACTGTAAGCAAACACCATCATAAGGAATGATTTCATGAGTAATGACTTTATATATGTTAGTCTTCAGCACCCATTTAGCATAATTTGCACAACAAATAACAAATTCCAAAACACCAATTCACAGCAATACTTCTCTCATGGATTTCCTGCAAATACGTCCTCATATGGAAGATTTTCATGTAGTATCTCAGGTAGCTCTATTTTCTTCACAGCTGAGTACAAATACTAAGTCGTGCAAAATTAGACAGTACATGGCTAGCCTTCAGGAAAATGATCTGAAAACTACTTGTATTATATCCAATATTTCCCTGAAGTGTCTTGTAAAATACACCACTGAAGCGTAGTCCAACCATGCAAATATATTAGAGAAAAAATATCTGGTCCTACAAATCTGGGGTGTGGGAATGGACTGAGGAGAAGCAGCAGGATTCCCTCATGAGTAGTCACAAAACTTGAGGTGCACCAAGCTAAGTGGGTTAGAACACAGAAGCATACAGCATTGTTTCTCCATAAAAGTACCTTTCGTTTTATTTGCTGTCACATACTGTTGCAGCCATGATAGCTTTACTTCTTTTTGTGCCGGTAACCAGATTATTCCTTTGTGATTTGAAGGGAGAAGATACCAGTTCTTGGGGAAGGTTCAGGATAAGCCAGTATCTTAGGGTGGTAAAGTAAGTCTTGTGCTTACAAGACTTTGTCAGGCTGATTCTTAAAACCAGTTCTGGAATTTATAAAGAACTGAAAATATCAACATTCTTTAAAGTCTGTACTGTTTACACTACCTATGACTTTACCCCTGTAGAACTGCTAGAACAAAACTCCCTTCTGTTGTCTAGAGTGGTTGGTTGGCTGGCTGATGGCCAGAAGTGAATTCCTGTGCCAGCCTGGTGAAATTGGGCACGATGATTAAATAGACCTATGAAAACTCTCCTGATGCCAAAGCATCTAAATAAAAGTAGGGATATTCCTACAGATTAAAGAAAATGTGTGGTCACGGAAGCAGATCAGAAGAGATGGTGTAACTGTGTCATGGAGAGTCAATCATACGATAATGTGCTGCATCTGCAATGATTGCCACATTTTCTTTCATCAGAGTAAATGAAGAGCTCAACCAAGCTGTGTGCTTGGAAGAGAAAGCATTAAAAACCTTCAGATCTCTGAACTGTGTGAAAAAAATGCAACAGAAACCTCACCACATCTATCACAATCTGTAACCAATACGACGATCTAAGTGTACTTCTGAAAATAGGGAAGGTTTCAGCAATAAGTTTCATTGACAACAACCATATTACATCTGCCCTTGTCAATATGCCCATATTGATTCCTATGTTAAGCCTAATTAAAGTTGTCCAGTCATTACAAGAAATACCATGATTTGTAGAGGACTGAGTGTGTAACACATGGAACTTGAATAAAAGAACTCTGGTTTTATAATGTATTTCTTTACAGTTAATATAGAAGCAATATTAATTATTATTTTTTGTGTCAGTAATCTACCAAACCTGCATTTTTTTAACTTAAAAATTTGCAAAGTGTCTCTCTACTTAAAAAGTAAAGCAAATCTAATTTCCCCAAACACTGAGTAATTAAAAAGTCACTATTCTTTCTCTTATCTACCTGCACAGGTACATCTGAAGCCATCATAAAAAATGCTGGTGTCTTTCAGGACTCAGCAAACCAGATCCAGCAGTGTGTTCACAGCAGTTTCTCCTCCTCCTACCAAATACAATCTTTAGTCACCCATAAAGGCAAAGCATTTTCGGTACTGTGAATCACTTCCTTGAAAACTGCATCAAATTAATTGGTGCAGAACCTGAGACAATATTCAAGCTGTCAAATGGATTATCTGCGGTGGGAAAATTTAAGAATAAAGACCAGGGATATAAAATTCGGTTCATACGACTGCATGTTACAGTGCAATCCTTTTTTCATTTATGTTTTACAAAGAAATGTAGTAATGCAGTTAATCCCTCTTGGGTAGGCCCTTAATGTTAATTTTTCAATGTCCTCAAGAAGATAATCAAATAGCAATCTGCTTTCTTCCAGAGTGCTCATCTCAGCTATGAGCTTTCTGTTATAAAAGGTTTTATACTTTCTTGTCTAATTATGGAAGACCCGGAAGGAATATCTGTTCAGAAAATTAAATTTTGTGGGCAGGTGGGGTTCGAACTACTTTTTAGGGTCCCTTCCAACCAAAGCCATTCTTTGATTCTCCGACACTAGAGCTGCCTAGCAATTCAGCAAAGCTAAACCAATATTCAACAGAACTTCATTCAACGAGATTAAGCCAATGGTACAGAATGGAACAAAGAAGTATGTTGTAGACAGACAAAGAAAGCAAGCAAAATAAGGATTAGGAAACATAAAGAGACATAAATATATAGAGAAAGAGAAATGGATACATTTGCTGAGTGAATAAGAAATGAAGCAATGAGTCTCGTGAAAACAGGACTGAAGCATAGGGATTATTCAGAAACTTCATCCCATGCCAAGAGAAGTGCCTCCGGTTTCTCACAGCATCTGTCACCGTCAGTTCACAGAGTCGTCTAACTAGCACAGCTAATGACAGGGAGTTTATACAACACCAGCACACAACATGTCCCTTAGGGTGTTTTGTACTCAGTGCATCCCAGGATGGCTGCCTTAGTACTTAGTACTGCTGGCAGTGCGCAGATGGAGGAACAAGGCACTGGAATAGCGAGTGCAGGACCACAACAAACACCTATGGCATGGTTGTCCAAACTTCTGGCTTGTCTGGGCTGCTCTTGGTGAAGGGGAATTATATATTGGGTCACATATACATAGGCTGCTTCAAAAGTAATTCATAGAGGAATTCAGTGACACAACTTTGCTTCACCTGCACCTCCATGTCATACACCATTCTACCAGACTGCCAATCTGCTGCCATCTGTCACACAGCAACAACATGTAATGGGATACTGGTGGGAAGGTTCAACCTCTACTGCTGTACCAGCAACACCCTCCTCTGGTGTTGTGGGCCAACATCATAAAATAGGAGGCATGATTTTTGTAGTAGTCCCTGTTAAATACATACTATATATAAAAAGATTATTTTTTTTTTAATTAAAAAATATAAACAAGACAGCAACAAAACCACAAAACTAATAGGATACGTGACCCTGTTTTTCTGACACTAATTTCTCAAACTAGTTCTGAAACTGGACGCATAGTGAGATCTCATACTGATTCACTCTGCATTTCATCCTTCAAAACAACTATTCACAAATATATGTATTGCCAAAGTCAATGGTGCAAGTTAAGGCATGACTGTGAAGAGTGGGGATATCTCTATCTGCCAAGAAGGGTATATAAAAGTCTGGTGAAGAGATGTGATTAGATTTTGTTATTGCAAGTCTTCACAATCAAATTGAAAATGTACAAGTAGTGTACTTCCATGGACTGAAAATGGAGTCACAAACAAAAAAATATTTCTCTTCAGCAATCTCAAAATCATTTCTCAAATTCCCTTATCACAATGGAAAGCATGGCAGCATATTCTTCACTGTTCACAGGAATGGGTATAGCCAGTGCATAAAAATACATACAGCTACATGCCATCACTGGAGCTGGCACTGCACTGTGCCCCATGATCTGGTTTCAGCCCAGATGAGGTTAATGACACACTGATGTTCTGTTGGTGCTGGGGGCTGCTCAGAGAAGGGACTCTCTGCCACAATGGCACAGGGCAGGGGGTGACCACATTGCGAGCTGGGCTGGGCTGTGTGTGGCCTGTGGGCTGCAGGCTGGACATGCCTGAGTCCTGAAGTTTTTGTCACCCACTGGAAAATCTTTCCTGCCTGCCTCAGCAGGAATCAAAATCATTAAGTCTTACATAGTGAATACTGAAAGCCATTAAAGAATACAGCCACTGACCACTGCAACTGTTGGAATTTAATTCAGCCCACAGTGCCACTTTGGTTGATGTTTATGCTAAAATTTGCATGGATTTTTTGGTATTTTCTAGGAGAACTAGACACAACCTTGCCAAAATTAAAACCCATATATTAAGCATCCAAAACTTAGAGATGCTAATCACTGTAATAGTCAGGAACTAAATTTTTTAACAAAACACAAATAGAAAGTCACCCCTGATGTATTCTATATCTCTTACAAATGTTGCTTTGAGGACCACGGCACACAGAAAAAGACCCTTCACACTGCACAGGTAAATTACGGCAGAATCTTTCACATTCCGTGAACACTCTGCTCAGAATTACAGATCACCAGCTAGAACTCCCAAATGGAGAATCTTTTGAGGTTTCAGAACATCTAAACAAAGAATTAGAATTAAAAAATACAGCATGAATGTCATGACTGTTCTAATGATTTTTCTAGTGATTTTTCCATGGCTTCCAAACTCCTGCTGTTCAAGAGGCACCTGTCTCACTTTCATAAATGACTCCAATATTGAAGAAATTCTGATGCTAGTGTTCAGCGATTGGCTTGACTACATGAGATATTGGAGGGAAAATACAAAAAGGCAGGGAAAGTGATGAATATATTTATTATTTTTTTTCAACTTAACTTTGAATTAGTATCTGAAGATAACTCAGTATGTCCAGAAAAAAGAACAAAAACAAAAACCTCAAAACAGAAAAAGTAAAGAAAAAATTACCTCACTGACTATGGAAACAGAAATCCCGTGAGACTGTAACACAGCTACAGTTTGTTCAGAATAGATATAAGAGAAAAATTTTGTATTCTGCAGCATTTTTTATTTTCTTTCTGAGAAGGAAATAAAGATTTTTCTTACAAAATCTTCCATTCCATGCAATGTCCACACTGACAATTGAGTTGTCAAGAAGAAATAGTTTCTGCTCTCCCTGCAAAAGCTTTCCTGAGAATAATGGAATTAGTATGAAAAGGTAGAATCATCAGATTAGAAATTGAAAGATGTCCAGTGTTTTGAGTTTTGATGGCTTTAATTATTTGAACCTCCCCTAACCTACCTTGTCAATGTCAGGATTACAGTAATCCACAAAAAAGCACAACATGACACATACATCAGTCATATCAAAGTCACTTGTCATTCAGTAACTCCTTGAGCAGTTTAAGACAATTTAATTAAACCTGGAGCCAGAAAATTCCTCTGTTCTACTGTGAAAATACCTCAGATGTACATTTTAAAAGGAAATGTACTTGAAAATTAACCCTCATATAACTCTCACCCTAGAACAACTCAAGCCCTCAAGCCAGAATAAAAAGGAAGAGGAAAGTGGAAATAGAAATTGCCATATAACCAGAAATTCCTGAATAGTTTTCTTCTTTTATTGTCTAGATAGCCACCATAATCATAATTACTGTTGACTCACAAGAGATGAGAATATTTTATTATAAAACAACAATCTGCTTGCTTATTGCTTCTTTAAGGAACACCATTCACACAATGGCTTGAAAGTCTTTTTGACACTACAGCTGTGAGGATGCTATTTACCTAAATATTTAATCATAACCTTCCAGCATCTACCAATAAATACAATCATCATACCACATCACACTTCCTGTTACTTAACATAAGCATCAAATATGCTGGAAAAGTAGGCGTAATCACCTTAATAACACCAAATTCAGTCAGAATGTATGCAGCCTTCCTCTACCCATTTTGTCCCAGAGTACTAGCACTTAGGTGAGAAGACAAAAAAGAGAAAGACCAGAGAGCATGGTAGACACTGCTAGATCAAGACCTCATGGAAGCTCACTAATCCTCCTGAAGACCACTTCAAAGATAAGCTTTGGCCATGAAAAAGTCCTCAAATGATCCTGTGCACTATTTGCTCTTGCTGGGATAGATTTGGAGCCTACAGACAGCCAAGAGCTCTCCACCTTTTTCTGCATAATTTGGGTCCATCACTGAAGCTACCTGATAGGGCATTCTGCTCTTAGCACTTCTGTTTATTCAGCAGTATGCAGCATCAGACCCCAAGAAGCAGATCCTCAATGGCCCACACACTGCTCAGAGCAGGGACACATCTGTTGAGGGAGGAATAAAACTACTTCAACCTTGCAGCAACATGCAATATGTGAACAATACTGAAGAGAACCCTGAACAGATGTAAGAAGATTGGCTGGTTGGAGCAGATTTCAGGAAAGGGAAACCTTTCAGCTTTGCTTCCCTTATTATCCTAGTCCATATGTGCTCTGCCAGGAGAAACAGCAGGATGAGGACTCTCAAGAATCTGATGAGAAAGTGGAAGAGGTATCTAAGGAGGAAGAAGAATCTGAAGGGGAAGAGCCTGCATCAAAAAAGAGAACACAGAAGAGACCTCCTCCAAATTCATGGAGCAGGGCCTCTCCAATGAAGCAAAGATATTTCAAGCTCAAGCCTAAAAAAAATCCCTGCAGCCAGCTGGGGAAAAGCAAAGTCTTCACCCAAGGTAAAAATCTCTGCTAAGAAAGCCAAACCAGTAGCCCCAGCCATCAAGAAACCAGCAGCCAGCAGTAGGAAGGAAGTAAAACCCTCTGCCAAGGGCCATGAGGAAATCTCTCTGGGCAAAAAAGTAAGTTTTTCTACTGTGAGGGAATCCCATGATCAAAATCACAATCTTATTCCATAAAGTCAACATTCATTTGTATTTTAGTTCTGATGCTTAAACACTTGTTTTGTTTTGTTTGTTTCCTGAATGATGGGGAAAAAGCTGAAGACTAAATCAAACCAACCTAAGCATTTATTAGACCTCAGAGCTGTGCCTTGTGCTTACCGCTCTCCTGAAACAATTGTATTTAGTTTCTGCAATAATTTTAGGTCTTTTTTAGGACCTGTAAAACTGTATTTTTCACAGTGTTCCTCTTGGGTTTGGAGGGAGGGTGGCTTTTAAAAATTCTTCAAAGAAGTTATTGGCATCTTTAAACTGCAAGAATGTGACTGGGGAAATACAATCCCTAAGGAGGTACAATGGCAGGAGGGTCCTCCTTAGTTCCCCTCCGTGACGAGGTCCTTCTTGTCTTTCAGCTGGACAGGAGCTTCCTGAAGGCTCTCTTCACTCTTGCTGGCTAAAAACAATGCTCCAAGGTGGGACAGGACTCTCTTGCACTTCCTAATCAACTGTTTACATGCTTAACACCATTGAATACAAAAACTCATTACAGACTTCTGGTAACAAATGCCAGACTGCAATGATACCTCGTATGATACAATAAAGGACCATCTGGAAAGCTGCCTGCATTGTTTGGGAGAAGCACTCAGATCTGATAAGTGGCTAAAGATTACTTTAATGAATCCATATTTAGTGTTTAAATCTACGCTTAATGTGACATTGTGTTTCTAATTAGGGACTAAAAATGTTCATTAATCTTTCCCATCCTCACAGATCAGACATAACATGCTATCTCTATGTTATTAAAAAGTTCTTATTTTACTTTAAAAAAAAAATGGAATTAGAAGACTCAGACACAGCATGGAAGTTCTTATAATGAGCTATTTATCTTCAGGTCAGGTTTTATAATAACTAACTGCTACAAGTTAGCTGAAGAAAAAGACATGGAAAAAAAAAGGAAATCGGAATAAATGTCAAAATTGTGTCTTATTTGTACAGACTGAAGCATAACTGTATTTAAAATGCCCAATCTGCTTGCAGCACCATCACTTATTTAAAGGGATGCTGCTTATTGGGTCCTTGCCAAATACCTACTGGCAGAGTTAACTGACATAACAACCAAGCTCAGCATAAATAACACACACTTAAGAGTAAGTATCTCAAAATTCTTAATCAAAGCACTACATTCTATGGAACACAGTAAAGAAGGCAGTATATCCTAGGGAACATCTTAGGAAATAATAATATGTCATGATCGCCTCCTTTCTCACTCATGATCACCAAACATGTTAACTACCAGACTGTTTTCACATGGAAAAATGTCATCTGGAAAGTAGAAAACGTTTTTTGCTGTCTGTGCACCTTTAGCAATGGCAGCTTATCAACCCTACTCTTAGTCTTAAGACACAGAACGTGACAGCATGAAAAGCAAAGTGCTTTCAGTGCCTTGAGATTTACAAGGCTCTTCAGATTGAATGGCTACTATCAATCATCTCTGCATTCCCAACAGGAAATTAAATTTCCTGTTTTTTAATGCTACAATGACTGACAGTGTAGTTCCAACAACGCTCCATTAAAAATCTCTACTGTGGACAAAAAATAAATAAATAAATAAATACAGAGAAGATGTGTTTTTGCACAATGTAGAAGAGAGAACATCATTTTTGGACACTAGTTCTCTGATTCTGTCTGATTTGTCATTTAAAATTGTATTTTAATGAGGAAGGCAAAAGGACAAGGAAAGTATACAAATGATTTATTCTTGTGTTCGTGTCAGTTTTGTCTACAGGGGGAACAATTTACAGCTCTGCCACACACTGACAACCAGACTCATCATTCATACATTTAGAGGACTAAAAACCTTCAGCGCAGCTTGCTTCATGCAATACATTTGAGAATTTCTATTGAGAAATTCTATTCCTGGTGATGTTCACTACGGTTCTTCTGAGCTTACTGTAGTTTGTTATTTGCTTTTACCCTTCCTTTCTCTAGGTGATGGGATAAAGTAGTGACTTGTTTCTCTCTTGTTTCTGTTCAGTACCCTCTCCTCCTGGCCCCTGGCAGCATGGCTAGCATAACCAGCAATAAGGCAAATATACCCACTATGTAAGCAAGCTGTTAATGTTACTATTGCCCTCTTCTCTCTACTCTTGGGCCCCAGTATGTAGGGATTCCCCTTACCATCAAGACAACAAGAACCAACTGCTGAGCCACTAAGAGGATGCGGGGACCACAAAAGATGACTAAGCCCATCAGTATAAGCAATAGTCAGGTGCTGGGTTTACAGGAGATGGTGAAATCCACTCTGGAACTGGAAATTATAATAATAAATGCAGCACCACCCGTAAAATTAAGCAGCTACAAGCCCTAAGTGGGATTTACTACAGGAATTATGCTGGGCAGGAAAACTTGTGACCCCACAGTGGCCAGGGATACCTCCACCATCAGAGCTGAATTCTGAATCCAAGTAATGACTGTATCACATGCTGATTGCTTAGATTTTGACTTGATAAGCAGTGAGTTTGACCAGGTGTAACTGAAAAGCCCGTGCAACCAACCTGATTGTTAATGTCTTTTTATTTCATGAAACAAGAAAACTCTCCTTAGAATTCTAAGTCCAGTCCCCATTCTGCCAAGGCTCCCTTGTCTGGGAAGTCGTGCTGAGCTATAGCAGTGGTTTTGTTACTCTTATCATCCATCTTCACCTTCCAACCTGACAGCTTCCTCCTGACCACTGCCCCTTCAGGTCAAAAACAAAACTGCCGACTTTAGATAAAATCCCCATGGATGTTCAGATGGCTGCTGGAGCTACGCTGGCAGCACATAAAGTAGAGAATGCATATAAGGAAACTTCATCTCCTGGCTGGGGGAGATCCTATCAGGAGAAGACATCAAATGTGTAAAGGTTAGGTAGGTCCTGGATGTCACTATGTGCTTTCCAAAGCCTTGAGAAAATATCTGTTCTTAATAACAGTGATTTACAGGCCCATTACACCTGCTGCTGCAGCACACTGGACCCTTTTTAAGATTTCAGTGGGAATGAGTTAAGTCTTCCTATATATCCAGCATTACAGTCAGTCTTCTGACTGTTTTTAGTGTTTCTCTTATTAATAAGCATAAGTCATCACACAACTTGGGCCAAAGAGTTGCATTCAAGCTGCATTAGAGAGGTGGAACTATGGGTAGGCAGTCACAGGCTATTATATCAAAATTAAGATAAGTTTTTACCCTCCCTGCAGACTTAGAACTACACGCTCACTGTGGAAACCCTTGTAGCCTCTTAAGCACCAGCTGAATGTTTATTGGTTTCAATATTGATTTTGGTCTGTCTGGCAGTGTTGAGATAAGCAAAAGAAACACCACAAAAAGAGACAATTATATAGAGTAATGGGCCAGTTTAAAAAAAGTTGCACCTAAGAAACATGTGGAAACACCCATTCCCGTAACTGTGCTTCTTATCAGTTCACAGACCTTTGTGTTAGCCAGCTCCTTCAAACTTGAAGGATGGCTGTTCCTCACCTACATTTTATGTTGCACCTGAGCTGAAAAGAGAGATAATGTTGTTCTATTAGACTAACAGATCTGACATTTCTCTAAAAAAGTCCTAGTTCTTACGCTGCCTCAAAATAGATACAGGTCTGAAGAAAACAGAAAATTCAACTAGTCACTTGCTGACTTACACCTGCAGCTATTTAGTGTTCTCTACCAAACACTCTAGGACTGGCCAGCAAACTGATTCTTTGTCAACTGAGTGCCACACTCACCTCAACAAAGATGAAGCAGGGGATGATGGAGTAACTTCTCTGGGTGTTGTTTCCTAAAGCCATTTCTCATCACACTTCTTGAGGAGGCACCGTTCAAAACTTTATAATCCTGAAGAAGAAAGGACAAATATATTTCAGTATATTCCACTGTTTTGCTAACTTCACATTTAACATACTAAGGTTCATAACGTCTTCTGAATGTGGGAGGCAGACAAAAAAGGGCACAAAGGTCTAACTTGTGATTGCTCAAAATAACCTGATAAGGCATTCCTTTTGTGGCACAAAAATACTGAAAAGATAGGTAAAAAATTGCATCATTTATAGAGCAAAGAGCAATAAGGGTTACAACTTCTGTCCTTAATGACAATCCACTCCCAAGCAAATTCATCGTCCTCAGAACATATTGTAAAACTACATTTTCATCCTACTACCCTGCCTATAATGTCTTCTGAATCAAGCGCAGGTGGTAATTGACTAGAGAACTTATACTTTAAAAACCACACTTATGTTACAGCACAGTGTAAAAATAAACAAATGTTTATTTCCATGACACATGACCAACTCTAGAAGACATCATGGCTTATCCATACAAAAAAAAAAAAACCACACAAAAACAACCCAAGCATATGTAACAGGAATGCATGGGTCAGTGCTGCAGATTGCTTCTGTCCTGCTATAAATTAGGATATTAACTCAGAACACCTTCCCTGTGCAGCATCACTAAACGCAACTGGCTGTTTTAATTAACATACCCATGTGACACAGTGTGCCAAGATATTTAATCTCTTTGCAGCACAAGATTAGAAAAGAAGAGAAAAGAAGACAAAGACAGAGAATTTTTACTGAGAGACTGTGATTTTCAGCAGGAATACACCAAGAAGCACAGTCTGTTTCAGACAGTTTAAGAGACTGGGACTGGTAGTGACCTAAGCTTGCAGACAAACACGTCTGAAGAAGTAGTGTGTAGATCAAGACCTGCCAGCTGCATGCTTGCAGGGAGCATGAGGGTTCAAATCCTCTGCAATAAATCTAAACATGAGTGCATCAAGAGTGAGCACAGATTTCACAGAGTTGTGTTACATTCATGTTTTTCTCAAACACCAGCAGGCTGTGGGCAGTGACTAACAACCATCTTGTTGGTGAAGAGCATGCCTCACCTCTCTCCTCTTAAAGAATCTGTGGAACACCTTGAGGTACCCCTCCCCCATGAACCTCACCTATGTATTTAGGTGGGCACAACCTCATTTCCAACACACCAAAATCATGCACTGATAATGAGAATCTTGTAGGCCAGGGATAAGAAGGAGGTGAAAGCTGGTGCATTTTCCAGAAGCTTTGCACAAGCAACTTGGTCCAGCACCTTGACATCACTGGTATGAAGGTGAGGATTCAGGCCCTGGCACATGGAGCTCGTGAGGCTCACAAGGGGTGTCAGTGCTTTCCCACCAGCCCTCAGCAGGTGCACTGGAGGAAAACTCTATTAGCAGAACACAGAGTTCAGCAGAGGTTATGGACTGAGGAGCCAGGCCAGCTGATATCACCATCCAACTAGTATTGCCACTTAAGGACCACTTAGTATATTTTTCATCTCAGCTCTCCTTAATTTATTTGACCCAGAGCTGTAAAATATATAATACACACGAAGATTTTGGTAATGTGGTTCTAGGATCAGCTGTCGTCTCTCAGAGAGTTGTGCCATTAGTTTTGTGGGGGGTTTTTTGTGGATTTTGCTATTCCAACACCATTTGGGTTATATAAAATTCTCCAATCATTAATTTTTAGTGATACCTGTCATACCGTTGGCTCTTTTGCAGCTCCCTCTCTCTTTAATTCATCAAATACATGGGGCCTGGTAGAACAGTGAGTTGGAGCTGCTTACTATACCCTTTTTGAACCCTGAGGATACACTGTCATCACCTTTTCTGCAAATCCTAATTTTCATCTGGCTTAGTGTAAAGATGATAATACCTTAGCACCTTCATAAATGCCTTCCCAGATTCACCAGTATTTTTCATAACACTGTCCTGTAGCTTACACCTATACCTTCAGTTCCAGTGCCGTGCCCCTTACAAAAGCAGAGGGCTACAAGCAGCCCAGGAATTTAAGAAATGCTCTCAACAAATGCATGAAGCAACCGCACAGGCCAGCAAAGATGCTGAGGTTTCTTAGCAGTCATACAGAAGTGTCTAATTAAATGCTAGGGGACTCCTTATGTCATAAATACATATCACTGTGCCTGTTCTTTCATGCTCATTGTGAAACACTGGTCTAAAAAACCAGCACTTCTTATACGAAAGCATTTCATATGTCAGCTTCTCTCCTGTGTGATGACACATTCGTGTCAGGTGTAAGTAGTCTAAACCACACAGTTGCCTGATCAGGCCAGTTGGCTCCCACACTGGGAAAACTCTCAGTTAGCCTTTGCTTGTCATAGCAGGACTTTGCATCAGCTCAGGCTCCAGAAGGATGGAGGGGAAGAACAGTGTGATCTTAGCAGGAGTGCACAACCCTTTGTCTCTCTCCAGCTGGCAATGAGTCCTCTAGGGACACAGACACTGCAAGACACAGATTACAGCAATCCCTAATGTCTTCAATCTGCACAGCAGTCACAGATAATGTATTTTTGCCTCCAAAAGGGGAGAATCACAGTGAGATGTAAAACAAGTGTTTAGTGACAGTCCCATCTTAAAAACTGTTCCTCTTTGCAATTTTCAAAGCACAATGTGTCTGACCAAAGCAGCAAGAAAACACAGCTACAGTATCAGCATATGGCATTGCCTGATCATTTTCACTCTTATTTTTATCAGTTTGACTCAACTGTTAAGGAACTTGAGCTACCAAATCTAAAGAAAGCTTTTTAGTTCCCACTAGCTGTGACCTTTTAGTGTCTAATATGTGAGCACCGCAATGAGAGGAAAACTGGTCAAACTTATTCCAGTTAATTAGGGACCCTAGTAGAGTGAATATTAACAATTTAGAGCTCTGGTATTACGAGGTGCTTCCACTCCTTGAACAACGTATATAATACTGCATTTGTGAATTAATTAGCATGAGTTAGTTCTAATTTTTTCAGTTTAGCCTACGTACATTTTCAGAAAGCTCCTGTATGAGGTTATGGTCTGACATCTCCTGGGAGAACAAGCAGAGACATGGAATATACATCAGTGATTTGAAAATTAACTAAAAAGGACAGCAAAGAAAGAACAACTCACGCTGAAGAGATTTTATAGCCTCTGGGATCCATCCAGAGGAAGAAAAAAGAATGAATGTCAGAGAGCAGAGGAAAGGAAAACGAGAGGCCTCTTGTTACAGGTTACTAAAAGCCCCATTCAGGTATGCCGTAAAGCTTTTAATTTAAGCATGTGGCACACAGCTAAAAGGACATTTCTAGGATAAACTATAGCATTTTCTGAGTCTTTCAAGCAGATATATCTCCTGCAGCAGGCACAGTACAGCTCATCATTGTTCCAAGGTATCAGTGCTGAACTGCTAGCCCATTCCTCAGAAGACAGTGGTCACCCTTAGTGTTACAGTGTGTAATGATTATCTGGGTACCTGTGGAAAATACCAGAATCCAAAATCCAGAAAAGCTGAGCAGGTATGGTTAATCACAGTTTACAATATGTGTCTCATTTAATCAGCGCACATTTCTTTAAACTAGGAAGGCATCCACTGCTCTACTTTTCATCTGGTCCCAAAATGTGATCAAGCACACACACAAAAAAAAAAAAGGATCCTGTCCATCTTACCCTAGATAGTTCAGTGATCTTTTCATCTGCAGCTAACACTCTGTTTCAAACAAAATCTAATTGTTAAATTAGGGGGAGCACAACATAACAAAATTAACGACACTTAAAATGCAATCATTTTCTGGTTCGTAATTTAGTTTAACCTTGCATTAATAACTAGCAACCCTGTGCTGGTAAATGGATTCAAATTACAAACATCTTCATTCTCGTTAAAATAAGAATTCTGTTTACAAGTTAAAAAAAAAGGACTAAACCTCCTGCACCAGTCCAACAAGGATCAGTCTGTGCAACTGAAACGTGAAGCCGTGTATGCCAAACATTCATTCAGTTCGGAAAACAAACTCAAACTAATGCCATGGCTCAAGATGATTATCCAAGCATTTGCAGAGAACTGAGTTATTATAACCACTATGTATTACACTCCCTCTTACAAATTTCTTTCTTAAGCAGGATCCCTATTTCCTGTGGGGAGACAGAGCCAGAAAGCAATGAAGCAATTTGCTAGACATCACACAATGATTCAGTGCCCAGGCTGAAAGAAGCTAGATTAATTTCAGTCTCCTTTCAAGAGCTCCATCCACTTGATGGTGGAATCTCTACGCTTCAAATGTACTTGGTAATTCCTGCACAAACCTTTGCAGTTCTGCTGCCAAGGATTCCCGTGGCTTGCTGCTGAGACCAAAGAGAGTTTTGCTGCTCAGAACATCAAAGAACACACACTGTTAAGTCTGCACAAGTAGTGATCAAACACACCCCAACATGAGGCAGCCTCATGTCCCTCCTTCACAGCTTCAGTCTAGCCTTGTCCAAGGCACGACATCATCGTAGTACAAGTGTGAAAATGCATGTAATTTCCAACAGATTGCATTGTGATAACAGAGGGTTAAAATGTCTTTCCACTTGAACCTAATGACTCCATACAAAAGAGCCTGAGGAATTTAAGTAAGATTTTCCTAGAAAAAAAGAGTCATGGCTATTTAGTGTTTTCCTGGGTAAAGTACAGACATTTCTAGTGTTTTTTAAAATAATCAGAGTGATAGCATGAATTATCCCCAAATGCCTACTGTGTGAGAAGTCCACATGACACTGTAGTACATCCACCACAATTTAGAGACAAGGATGTGGTGTGAGACCATGTCAAAAGCCTTGCCCAAATCCAGATA
Source organism: Callipepla californica brunnescens (assembly GCA_023055505.1). NCBI lineage: Eukaryota > Metazoa > Chordata > Aves > Galliformes > Odontophoridae > Callipepla > Callipepla californica. Next base: position 1,060,697 of record JALIRH010000025.1, on the reverse strand, counting down.
GACCAGCTGTACTTCCTTTGTCTACTGAAACCATTGCTCCACCATAGAAGGCCCACCAGGCTGGTTAGGAACAATCTGTTGTTGGTGAAGCAGCCTTGGAACACCTGCTCTTCCCTCATGTACCTTGACATTCCTGGAAGACATTCCAGGAGGAGTTGTTCCACGACCCTCCCAGGCACAGAAGTGAGTCTCCATGGCCCATAGTTCCCTGGATCTTCCTTTCTCCCTTTCTTAAAAATGGGAGTCATGTTTCCCTTTTTCCAATCATCACAGACTTTGCCTGACATCCACTAGTCCACCCATGTGTACGGTATGTGTACCACTATGTATCCTAGGTATAGGATATAACTCTGTCAGGAGCCTGACAATTTGAGAAATACAGACATGGGTGAGAGGCACTGAAGAGATCACAAACTACATAAATCTCACTACTTTGGGATAATTTAATGAGGATAGGTTAAAATTAGTGATACAGTGGGGAAGGGTTGATGGCCAGACTGGAAGATCTTACTGGTCTTTCCAGCCTTAAAGATTCAATTATAAATAACCACAAGTGAAATTCAAATAGAATACAGATAAATATTTCACTTCAAGTTCTTCAGAAGTGTGTAAATTATACACAGGGAAAGGAATGAAGAGGATCAAGATGAGAACGAGACTCACAGGGATTATGTAGGTCTCAGAAACATGGAAAGCCAGAAATTCCCTGTCAGACTGTATGTCATGTTAACATACTTATAAGTCTGTTTTCTAAGTAGGACATGGGGCAATGGGTGCCAGCTGGAACATAGAAGGTTCCACATAAATAAGAGGAAAAATTTCTTCACAGTAAGGGTAGCTCAGCACTGGAATGGGCTGCCCAGGGAGGCTGTGGCAAGATATCAGCGTACTAAGTTTTAATGCAGGAGGAAGCCATTAATATTGGTGGCAGGAGCTTATTCCTCTGTGGTCTAGGATCCTTTGCGATTCATTTTAATACATTTTTAACATACCTTATACACTGCTTGTTCCACACTTGTCTGCAATTCCACATTATGTTCAGATTAAATATGGTATTCTCTAAATATTCTTTCTTTGCTGACTTTGCAGTCCTTCAGAGACCATTAACTGGCCAATGCTAATTCGGCTGCTTATAGATCTGACTGTTACTACTTTGTGCCCTTTCATTTAATATTTCTTTTAATATTTCATTTAATATTTCTTTTCCCCTGGGACCCCAGACAGTTAAGTCTGTGAGGAATGAAGACTTGTTAGTCCTATCTCTTACACAGAGAAACACAGAAAAATTAACATAAAAATAAGCACTACATTGTGATCACACAGACGTAAGCTTAGACAAAACTGATTCAGTAACAGCTAATGCTCTGTTAGACAACTGCTGTTTGAACAAAAAAGACCAGAACAAAGCTCCAGGCAGGCCTAGAGAAACCATGACAGTAGCAGATCTGAATAAGTCTAGTCTTTGAGCATTTAGTACAGAACTTGTGTTGTTACTGGAAAATGAAATACAGCCTTTGTCCAGCCTCTGACTTCAGTTCTTGGTAGCGTCCAAAATATGAACCTTCACCTACAAATCCAGCAAGACTACTGAAAACCCTCCTACAGCTTTAAGCTCTTGACTGTGACCAAGTAAAGGTCCTTTTGGAGGCCCTTGCTCCTCCCAATGTTATTTTGTCTCACAAAACCTGCACAGGTCTCAGAGGAACCCACATGGCCATTGTTTGACCAGCTAAGCATTTGATTTTTTCAGACAATGCAGTCTGCACGATGAACAAAACTGTTATCATTAAAATGGCAACTACAGAGTACAAAGCCAAACTTTGAAATTCCTGTAGCTGAGACTGTAATGTCACTTCTTACAGCGAGGTTCGATTAGAATGACATTCCTTAACAGAGTTTTCATTAGATATAAACCTTTTATGATATGCTTGTGATGTGCTGTGGGTAGATAAATGCACATAAATTAGTACACGCTCAAATACAACTGGAATGTACAAATTGCACTGTAGAGGATGACTGGAAATCAATGGAACAGATCTGCGATTGCATTTGGTCAAATTACAGTTTGCCATCTAAACATGCCAGTTGACAACTGTACATGAACATGTTGCTTTGTCTTCTCTGCTCTGTGCTCTCTGCTGGCATCCCTTTGAAGAGACCATCAAGAACAGAGTCTTCTCCAGCAGCCCTTCATTGCTGATGCACAGCTCACACCTCTAAAACACTACAGCTCTCATCTACTGAAACTACTTGATCAGTTCTTCAAAAACAAAAAGCTCCAGCACACTGGAACACCACATCCTGAGTGTTTTGCATTGCAGAGGAAACTAGCTTTTACCATCTGTTATTTTTTTGTCCATTTGAGGGCCATACATTTATGCGCTACTCTTTTAAAATACCCTCAGTACAATATTAGAAAGGGGTGCACACACTCCAATCACAGCCTTGAAAAGCTATATCATTATGTAATCCATTACAGACTCAGGTTATTACAGACTCAGGCAAAGAACATAAATGGCATACTTGTACCATTTTCACTTGCTCTGCTTGATTCTCTTGTTTCAGTTGAGTTGATTCCCTTATGAAAAGCTATTCTTTGTACGCCTGTTCTTCCAAAATCTTCTGGAAGGTGCTACAAGAGCAGTAGAGCCGTAGGCTTGTATTTCTTGCTTCTCTACGTGCAGGGCTCATTTTTAGATGGAGATGCCTGCATTCACACTGAGCTTTGCCCTCATCCTCTCAGCAGAAGGCACATTACTGCAAAATCTTGTCCAGGGAACAGTTCAGGACCAAGTGGCCCCACTTTCAGGCTGCCTCTTCTGGTCAGTGCCACTGGCCCCTGCAGCAGGACTGCTGCACCTCAGAGATCAGAGTGCCCTGGCTTCTTATTCTTGTATGAGCATCTCTCTCTGCTTGTTGTCACATCTTGATCGCTCATTCTGTTTCACAATTTGCTTCCTCAGAATAGCTATCCTAATTGCAGATATCACTGTCTGTGCCTGGTAGTGGCCACTTCCACTATACTTATTTACAAATTACTCGGATGTGCTACTATAGATTATACAGAAAAGCAAATCAAAAAAGGATGAGGTAAGGACGAAATAAACTTTATTATTATTGTTGTTGTTGTTCTTTTGTTGTTTATTGTTATTATTATTATAAAGTTCTATTTGTTAAAGGAAGGAAGTATTTTCTACCACTAATCCCAGTGGACTGTCCTGTGCAGCCCTTGGGGTCCCTGCACCCTGCTTTGGAAACCACTGATTTAGAACATCACAGACAAAGCTTGACAATCTTTTCTGACCCAAATACGCTTTCATTGGCGTAATTTGCACTGCAGTAACGCTTTTCAGCTTTTGATATTCCTTTCAAAGCTAACACAAATCAACATGGCTTCTCAGAATGATGACCTGTTGCTGCAGGGGATACATCTAACCCAGCTTTTGCAGCTACCCACTGAGAACCTGCAGTGCAGAGCTTGCACAGGATTTTCTCATTCAGAAATGTTAAGGCAAACAGTTCCTGTTATTTAAGAAGTCATTGAGAGCACTTGTTTTTGATTTAAAGACCTACTTTTGTGAACAAGCCTGCTTAGACTTCTGGAGTCAGAGTGGCAGTTTCCTAACAACTCAGTATGTCTCCGATTGCACATCTTCCTTTAACATCCTTTAAAGGGTGCTCCAAAATTCACTTTAAAGATTATCAGTACCTCATTGACAGGAGTGCTGTTGGTCTCATGATGATTCTGGCAGAGGGTGGAGTGGAATAGCTCAAATCACAGGTCTCCTTTCCTGTTTCCATCACAACTCTTTCAGGAACGTGTTCTAGAAACCATTGAGATTACAGATTACTTGTCCCAACAGTCCCTTTAAACCTTTTCATACCAGCTGCTCAGTCAGAGGGGGTACAACAGGAGCTCTATGGCAGGCCTGTTACTATTCCTTAACAAGCTGAAATCATTATTTCTAGAAGCCCAGGCTGCTTAAACCCACATCCACTTCACCGCATAAGTGTGGCAAAAAACCATCCAAGCCCTACAGCTCAGACACATGAGAGCTTGAGGCAAGTTTCTTACCCAGTTGGCCTCATCATTAAGAGAAGACAAAGGCAGATCAGTTCTTTGCCCTCCACTGCCTGTGACAGGTATATCCATAGGGAGATGACTCCTCTCTTCCTGCAATCAGATGCATTAATGACTTCTGCAGTGAGCACAGCTGCCACGAAAACAGCCAAGACTGAGTTTTAGAAAGCAATACTGATCTAATGGTTCAGTGGTGGGGATCGAGCTTCCAGAAAGAACAGAGTTCATCAGAGCAAAGTTTATGTCTCACTATCAGTACAAATTCGTATTTCCACATGCCAGTTTTTGGATCAAAGGTACCACAGCTGTGTGCCTCAATGCATCGTTCAGGTATTAAGCATATCTATAACCAAAAATTACTCAAAAGATCACTGGTTAACTCTACATTTGCAAGCTGTGTGCTGAATCAGGTATTGTCTGCCCTCTTACAGCTGCCAAAAAGATAAAAGCCAGATTGTGCATTCAGTGAATTCAGCAGAATCACAGTCACAGGGCCACCACCTTACCCAGATGGATCCACCACTGCTTGCCAACTCACAGCACACCAATCTGGTATTAACGAGCATGCAACCATGCTCTCAGTGCTGACGGATACAAATTGGGTCTCTCCTTAGATGCAGTAGTTAAAACTCAATTTTATCTGCACTTCCTGACAAAACTGGAATGTCTCCAGTTTCCTGGCACAAAGGAAATAAATCAGTCGGAAATTGTCAGAGAGATGGATGATAGGAGGGAAGATGAGATCCATCATAATGAGTTAGGTCTCAAGGAGCAGAGCTCACAATACTGATTGGCATAAGAAAGTCCCAAGAAATGCAACCACGGTTGAAACAGGAGGTGTTTTCTCATAAGAGAATGACATTGTCAGCTGAACATCGTGGGCTTCTTCAAACAGAGAGACACATGTGATACTGCTTTTCAATGTACAGTGCAAAAGGAGCACTATGACCACCATAAACCACCTGCAGATTCACAGTCCGAATCTATTACTTGACATTGCTTTTGCAAATAATCCTCCCCTATCATTCTGTACACATGCAGAACTTAGACAAGTCCAGAAAAAACTTGAGATGTTGAAAGAAGGAGTTTCACAACTTTTGCATTGGTATCACGGCACTCTGACCACTGTCAGTGGTTGACAGTGACTTCAGCAGGGTGAGAGTTCGTATTTGTTCCTTATCAAGACATTGCTGTCTCAACTGTTAAATCAGTATGCTTTTTATCATATAATCATATCACCAGGCAAAGTTTTAAAAGAGAAAGGAAAAGCAACTTGATTTATATTTCTCTCTCTTCAGGAATTTTTTTTCAAAGTCCCTATTCTGCGCAGTCTAAAAAGAAATAGACAAGGGAAAACATTTGCTTATATATAACTGCTTTAGATGATAACCTAAGAGCACTTATACAATTTCAGCTCGGCATTCTCATGTAAACATATCATTAAAAATCAGCAGAATTACTGGCAGCAAGCTGGGCTCCTTCAAACAAAGCCTCAGCTTCTAAGATTGCAGTTGCAACATCAAAGGAATGCACAGTTTCACTCTTAGTCCATGTTCTAAATTAGCCTTCGTGGTGGCATCATCTGTATGGTCACAGCAATGGAACCTTATTTTACTGATACACACGTGCCAGATTATTATAGTGTATGTGAAAACACAGCCCTCTGTACTTCCATACTAGTATTTCTACCAGCACAGAATTTGGTTGCCAAGGGTAAGTCTGCATAAGGATTATCAGAGTGAACCATCACCAATTTGGATTTCCCTGAGTACCTTGTGCTGCCTGAAATAATAATAATAAAAAATAATAAATAATAAAATAATAATAGATTGCAGGCAGCCAAGGCAATTCACTAAAATAATTTACTACCACTAACTCAAATCTTAAGGGTACCCAGGGCAGCACAGGAAACAACTGCATAGTTTTATAGAAGACAGAAGACTTTCCTACTAAACCACAAGCAAACTCCAGGTGAACATACAGACTAATGGGCTTAACAAAGTTACTTCGAGTGTCTGGATGGGTTTGACTCTTCTGAAATTGATTTAATCTCTGCAGGCATCAAGAAGAGCACGTAGATACCTGTCAGCAGAGAACATTTTCTAAAAAAGCTGGAGTTTTGCAGTAGACCTTTTAAGACTTGTAGGATGGAAGTACGAATGGAAATTAAGTTGGGTGTAGAAGAAGGCAAACAGGGAAAGCACTAGGAATAAAATCAAGAGAACAAGTGTTAAAAAGGGGCATTAGCTGCCACAGAGCACTTTAAGAGTAGTTTCATTCAAATAGAAAAGATAAGCTTCTGAGAAAGTGAGCAACATAAAATGGAAATATCTAATACCCAAAAAAGGAACACAAGAACTTTGCCCAACTCACGAAGGTGAAAGAAAATACTGAGGTGAAAAATCAACCTTGCACTCACTATTGAAGACTATAGAGGAAAGAAAAGCAGGTCCAAACCCCACCCACTGCTGCCAGACAAGCAGAGCCCCAGAAATGTAATGGGACTCAGCAGCCAGCAACACAACTGGGCTCTGTGCCTACCCAACACAGACCCACACTGCTCTGTGCATTCAGTGACATGACACAAACTGGGTTCAGTCAATATATCAGTGTAAAGAAGGGGCTCTGCCATTAAAGCAGAAACCTACACAGGGCTAATGAAAATTGTTTATTCTTAGAGATATTGGAGGTGACAGGAATGCGAACAAATGACCAACTGCTGGGCACAAAAACAATGTGTGGAAAAAGCTTTACTAGAATTACAAGGGGTCAAAGATGGAACACACCACATGGTATATTAAGATGCAATGTAAAATCGTGGACCAAAAAAGAAAGGGTGTTTGCCCATATTCTGGATAAGCATGGAAACAATTCCAAGGAAACTCAAGACAGAAGAGTAAAACAGTCACACCATCAACACTGGTGTTCTTCCACCTGAGATGCTGATGGTAATTCTCTATTCTTCTTGACGAAGACTGATTCTATTGACCAATGGACTTTAGGGCGAGCACTGAATGGTCCAGGGTAACTTGGAGAAAGGAACAGGTCCTGGGATGCTTACACGCAACTGCTGCACTTGTGTTATGAAAGGGAATTACTAAGGAAAAGGAAAAAAAAAAAAAAAGAAAGCCCACAGGTAATTTGGACAACTGTTATAATTTCAGCCAAAGTATGTAGGTCACCACAAAAACAATGCTTTTGACTTACATTTCTATGCTTTCTAATGCATTTCCCACATCAAATTCTGTACTCAGTTATTGATGTTTGTTTGCAAATCATGAAGTTGAATAGTTGACCAGAAATCAAATTATTTGAGAATAAAAAGGTTTTCACTGAAATCTAGACCTTAAATGAAGTGCGAGAGAAAGACAGATGATTCATAGATTCATAGATACATTAGGTTGGAAAGGACCTACAAGATCATCTAGTCCAACCATCCTCACACCACCATCCCTACCCACCAAGCTACTAAATCAAATCCCTAATGATGTAACCACTCAACACTGGGAGCAAGGATTTTAAGACAAGCGTGAGGAATAATTGTGCAAACCTAACCTTAATGTCAATACAAGATACTCCACACACAGCACGTGGCTGGAAGATGTCAGGAATCTCCTATGTTCTCCTGGATGTGAGGAGATCTCTTCCCTGATTTCAGTGGATGTGGCACAGGAAGGTTTTTTTCATTTTTCAGGAACAGTAGTACAATCAGAAATGTTTCCGCTGGAGCTCACCAGCTTTGATCAGACACATACACAGGTTAAGTGCTGGCGCATACAGAGATGAATGGCTCTGTTTAACACCCCCTGTTCACAAATTATGGTGTTATTTGTTTTTTGTTTTTGCTTTGACATTGCAACAGATAGCTCAGGGTCTGAGCTGGGGAGAAGAGGCTGCCTCGCTGATTTAGAACTACGAGATATGATTATTTTGTTTATCTCCATACTAACTGAATGCTGTCAAACATTTGCCAAAACAGAGTCCCCTAACAAAGCCCGCTGCCCTCCAGATAAGGTGCTCATCAGAAAGGTCTCACTACTGTGTGTGGGAGTGCAGAACATCAGTTCAAACTATCAGCGTGATGAAAGACGGAAGATAAGTTCCATTATCTGAACAGTCTTATAAAATGACTCTTCGTTCACACACTGACCCAAAAACCTAAGGCACAAAGGGAAATATTATTTTGTTGCAATAAGCAGAATTTTTACAGAACTGGTGGTTTTTTCATTTTCAGCTTAGATAAGCTTAATACAGTTCAGAAATTGTGTTTTCTGAGCCAAAAGAAACACTGAAATGAGTTTGTTACTGCCTTAACCAGAACTGGCCTACACTAAAGAGATTTCTCAAACTGAAAGCACTGACCTCCAATTAACGAGCTGAAAGGACATTGTTTAGTTAACTGTGTATTATATCAGGAGGAATAAATTGTGACAGAAGCTAACTGGTTGTCAGCTGCAAACTTTCACCAGCTACATTTTTTTTCTGCATTTTTTTTTTTTTGGTCTTTTTAGGTGTGAGCACAGAATATACGTGCGCTGTGGGTGGTGGAATGTCCTCCCAGGGACCGTAATTAAACCTCAACTAAAATTAGACCAGGTAAAACTGCAGGGAACTACAAAGTGCCAAGAAAGCTAGCCAGAATTTAACTCTGCAGAAGCATCCTTCTAAAAACAAAGAGCTATTTGGGCTTTAAAAACCCTTTTCAGTATCCTGAGTTGAGGGAGAGTTTGCTGTGCAAGTGCTATTAGAGAAAGCAGAGGAAAGAGTCAGAAGGCACTGAAACTGCTGGAAGTGTTTACCAAACACAGCAATCCCTCTAATTTTCCGCTTGAAATTTTTATAACTTTACTGTGGATGTGAGTCCTTTTTATAATTAGCAAAGTAATATGGAACAGGCTCAAACTTTTCAAGTAACAGGGAAAACAAGCAAAACTTTCCTCACTCCTCCCATTTTCACACTTTCCTCAGAGTTTAGGCATGCTGTCTGTGGACAAACAGATTGACAAACAGAAAATTGAGTGTTTTCTCAGTACATCAAACACAGCTTTTTTCTTTCTTTTTTTCACATTTCTCTTAATTTCTTTTGCTTTAAATACTGATGACTTCATGTGTCCTAAATAGTATGAACAAGCTCAGGAAACGTTGAGTTGGGTCAGTGAATGTGCCTTCTGTCTATATGTCGCACAAATATTTTATCATTTCTATTCACTACACTTCTAAGAAGCAGAGGAAGGGCTGTTTGAACAACTAACACACAACACCAAAAACAACCAAAAGAAACACACAGAAGCCTGAGGATAACTTTCTAAAATGGAAAGGTCAGTTGTTCTGCAAAGGTAAGTGTGACTAACGGAGGTGTTCTGGCTGGTATTTGTAAGACATTGCCTCAAAGACCAGTGAAAAGCACTGACTGTTCAGCTGCTGTGCATCACAGCAAGCACAGAAAACAACTCACCTCTCCCCACGCATATTATATTCCCCCATGCTGTTCCCTAAAGAGTGAAATGGAGGCTTTATACCTCTGGGACCAAGTTTTAATTCTGTGTTTGTTCTACTCCTGTTAGAATTATCCTCTGAGAATTTCATGTGTAAATGCCAGTGCGCTTTCACAAAAACAAACACATCCAACAGAGAGAGAAAAAAAAACCTTCCACGTCCCCCAAATCCTTCTTTTCATGAATAGTCTTTGCTGTGATATGCCTTATATTTATTCCTGCTAATGTGAACTGCATCTCATTTGGAGGTGTGTATTTTGTCTTCTCCTTGCCTCCCTTCTTCTGTCCCTCTTTCCTTCAGGCTGAACACAAGGCACTGGTCTGGGATACACCACATCACGACTTGCTTGCACAGGAAGAAACAATAAAACCCCAGCTCCCTGAGCCCATCCACACTCTTTCACAATGACATCATCTCAGGCGATTCTTCTCCCTCTCTGGCAGCAATGGCTACTAAGCATGGTAGTCAGAACCCAAATCACAACTTCTCAAGCATTATGCCTTCCCTCCCCAATGTCCTAGCTACTCTGTTGTAAGCCAGGAATCTCCTATGTTACTCCAAATACCTTTTTACTGGAAAATACAAACCTAAATAAAGCATTTATCTGTGGAAACCATCATATTCTTAAAATCTTTCCACAATTCAATGTTGCATCTGCTACAGCTGGGGAAGAATGAAAGACTTTCCACAATGAAGTAGACTGAAAGGTTGGAGTCCTCACAGTTACTGGCTTGCATAGCATCTCATTTGGTCTAATGCTGGCGCAACATCATTCTTTGTCAAATTACCAATGACAAATTACCAATGATGAAGACAGTTTAAGCAGCAATAATGTGTGAAACTCAGACCAATTTAGGCTGACACAAAAGTATTTGATGTTGCTCAGTCCCAAGAGTAACTGAAATTGGAAATGAGAATATTAAGGTGTGTTTCACAACAGATCTCAGTAAATCAGTGCAGAGGCTCAGTTGTTTAATGAACTATTAATGTCAGATACTACTGAATAATGAAGATGAGGTTAAAAAAATTCAGAGCCTACAATTTGCGTGTAAGAACTGCTGCATACAGACAAGTTCCTATTTTCTTATCTGGGTAATTTAAATGGCCCCTTACTTCTGTTCTTCATGTCCACTCACACAACCTTTGAGGAGTCCTTATTGCAAAAAACAAAACAAAAAATACAACAGTGAAACCTTTTGTAAGTCTTTATCATCACAAAAACAGCAATACAAGGTTCTGTTGGAGTGCTCTTCTTTCCAAACGTTGTTCCATTTGCCTGTCATTGCAATGGGCAGATTCTTTTCATTAACATGCACTCATTTTTTTAGCTTTATGCTCTCAGTACTAATGATTTCTATACTTAGTGTATTCAGACAGAGCAAAAATATTTGTCTGAAGAAGGCAAAAAAGCAGAAACTGCATCACAGAAACTTCATCAGCCTCTACCTGTTTTAAATATCCAGGCAAACTCACACACTCTTATAAAGTGCAAATCTTGCTCTCCATTTGTATTTTCACTTTTACCCATCACATTGTTCATTGAAGCCAAAACCACAACTTAATCTTTCTGCATGATATGTAGATATATCATTGGTAGTCTCTGTTCCATAGATGTCACACCAGTCTGCATTACACCACAACAAACTGAGCCAGTTGGCACCTGCAGATGTTCTGGGTTTACACCAAAGCACTGAAGGAACAGGATATGATGTTTCATGAGCAACAGCACCTGTAATGCCAGAAATGCTACAAATAGATCACGTACTGCCAGGATACAGCAGGCCTTTTTACACTCTGCAGTGTATTAATGAAGGCAGTGAGGACTTCTCTATGAGAAAGAGCTGCCATCCCAAGTTTTGTAGCATTCTGTGGGATTCTAGTAACACAAAGTATATTCAGATGCTGCTAACAAGTTTGGACTGCGCAAAATCCTGATTGCTGCAGTGCTCATTTGTGATACTCATGAAGATGGTGAGAACAACAGCTGATTTCAGACTTCAGATGGTCTTCAAACAACAGAAGACTTCCAGATATGGGAGATACAGATCTTTGAAATAAGATCAGCCTCCTCATGAAAGATAGAAAACATATTTAGATCTTTCTATGGAGGTTTTCAGCATAAAATCCAGCATGGGGGTTAACAGATGTTCAATAAAATCAGTTCTTAGCTCTATGTTTAAAGCATTTAGCCTGCAATAAAACTGGAAAAGAAAATATACTCCTTGGACGTCAGCATTAAGACTTCATATTCAGCCTTTTTTTACATATTTTTTGGCATTCAGTTTAGTAGGTGAAAACCAAAAATAATCTGTAAAATTTTGTTCTTAAAGTTGAAAAAATCCCCTGAAGCAAAGACCTAAAGGAGAAATAATGTACCCCCTCAGGAGAGCCAAACTGAAAAACAGCTCTGCCTCACTGCAGGATTAGAAACTTGCAAGGGACATCTTGAAGAAGAAGCCACTTTTTAATCATAAAGCAAACAGAAACTTGGTAGAATGGATAGAGTATTTCAGATTAACAGTTTCTCACCTGATTTCACAAGCTTGTAGGATTTTTAGCAAAATCAACCAAATCACAACAATAACACAGTTCCCATATCCCTAAACTTCACATCCCTGAACCTGAATCAGAACCACTAGGTGGGAACAGAGGGAGCAAACTCCCCATGCTGTAAGGGCAAAGCAAGTCCCAGGCCACCTCATGAGACTGCGTATGTACAAGTCCATGGGGCAGGACAACATGCTTCCCAGGGTCCTAAGGGAACTCACTGTTGCGGTTGCCAAGCTGCTCTCCATCATATCTGGAAAGTTGTGGCTGTCAGGCACAGCGGTGACTGGAAAAAGAGGAAGGAGCACACAGTGAACCACAGGCTGATGAGCCTCACTTCTGTGCCTGAGAAGATCATGGAACAGATCTTCCTGGAAGACATTTTATGGCACATGAGGGATGAGCAGGTGATCTGAAACAGCCAAGGCCTTGATTTCACCAAGGGAAGGTCTGGTGGCCTGCTATGATGGAGTGATAACACTGGTGGACAAAGAGAAGGCAACTGATGGCATCTGCCAGGACTTGTGCAAAGCCTTTGACGTGGTCCCCCACAACATCCTTATTTCTAAATTGGAGAGACATGGATTTGAAGGGTGGACTATTCAGTAGATAAGGAAGTGGTTGGAAAGTTGCAGCCAGAGGGTTGTGGTCAATGGCTCTATGCACAGGTTGAGGCCAGGTATGAGATGAGTCCCGCAGGGGTTTGTCTTTAAACCAACTGGTTCCAACATCTTCATCAGTGACACAGATGATGGGATCAAGTGCACCCTCAGCAAATTTGCTGATGATACCAAGCTGAGTGGTGTGGCTGATACAGCAGAAGGAAGTGATGCTATCCAGACGGACATTGATAAACTCGAAAGGTGGGCCTCTGTGAACCTAATAAGGTTCAACAAAGCAAAGTGCAAGGTTTTGCACTTGGGTCAAGGTAATTTCAGATATGTGTACAGACTGCGAGAAGAATTCCTTGAGAGTAGCCCTACTGAGAAGGACTTTGGGGTCCTGACTGATGAAAAACCTGACATGAGCCAGCAGTGTGTGTTTGCAGCCTGGAAGGCCACTGGTATCCTGGGTTCCATCAGAAGAGATGAGAGATTGTGCCTCTCTATTCTGCCCTTGTGAGGCCCAGCTGGAGTACTGCATTCAAGTCAGGGGCCTCCAACAGAGAAAGGAAGTGAAGTTTTTAGAGAGGTTCAGGAGGAGGACCCCAAGATGATCCAGGGTCTGAGCACCTCTCCTGGGAAGATAGGCTGAAGAAACTGGGCTTGTTCAGCCTGGAAAGGAGAAGGCTCAGGGTAGACCTCATTTCAGCATTCAAGTATTTAAAGGGAGTTTATAAACATGAGGGAAATCAACTTTTTATATGGGTAAATAGTGATAGAACAAGGAGGAGTGGTTTTAAACTACAGGAAAGGAGTCAGTAAGATGTCAGTAAGAAGAGTGAGGTTGTGGATTCCCCATTCCTGGAGGTATTTAAGGCAATATATATGGTGCCCTGGGCAACCTGATCTAGTATTTGGTCTAGTGACAGGGACCCTGCCTGAGACAGGGGAGTTGAAACTTGATGATCCTTGAGGTCCTTTCCAACCCAAGTCATTCTGTGATTCTATGATTCTTTCTTTTTGAATGAACATCTTACAGTGTTCCACTTCTCATTTTATTTAAAAAAAAAAAAAAAAGGACAACAGAAGGCCAACGGGAAGTGAAAAAACATGGTAATGGTCACATGAAGGAGCTATGAGCTGCATGGAGAGCAGAAGCCTTGCATGCCGCATCTGAGCTCACCACCCCGCATACTATACTATTAACTACCATGACAATCAGATAAGAAAACATATGGGAAGCCTATTTCTAGATACGCTCATCTTTTTTGGTTCTGGTGACACAGCTGAAAGTGTAGTACACACTCTTGTAAACGGAGATATGAATACTTCAGAACTGCAAAATGCTTTATCAGCTGTGTTATATTACTACATTCTCCAAAGGTCTTGCTAGAAGAAGATTATATGGCAAAAAAAAAAGGAGGAGGGGGAGAAACTGGGTTATTTTCTTTAGGTTCTAATTTGGAATCACAGAATCATTATGGTTGGAAAAGACTGCAAGGATCATCTATAAATCCCCTCACCACCATGCCAACTAACCATGCTCATCAGAAACTTAGTAAGTTTGAGAAATTGCACAGTAGTTATGAGCTGACACAGCTGTGGGGCAGCTGAACACATCTGGTAACATCTAGACAAAAAAAAAAAAAAAAAAAAGCATAAATGTGGGAGTCTGAAAGGACAGGAATGAAAAAAAAAAAAGGAGACCCTTTATTTTTAAGAGTGAGCACACATCCCAGGAGCAAGACTGGGAAACACAAGCTTCTATCATGTTTAGGAGGTTGCACCTACTGCATCAACAACTTCCACATCAGGAAGATAGCAAGACATCTAAATAAAGCTGTCTATACCATTTCTCCTGTAACTAAAGAATTTCCTTTCAGGAGCCCACCTTGGAAACAGACAGGTATTCTAAAGAAACAAAAGAAAAGATACAGACAGCAGCAATGGTGCTTCACATGAAAGAAAAAAGCAAACTTCTGAGCACAGGACAATCCCAATCAGAGTCTCCTGAAGGTTATTCAAGTCCCAAAGCTAGCTTGTTCTCTCCAGTTCAGACGGATCTCAGGGCCAGACTCAGACACCAGCTGCTCTTGTCCTCTCTGTGGCACACAAGTGGTCCCTGACAGACCGTCCTGGTGCCTGCATATGGTGTCTGCAAACATGTTTTTTCAAGCAAACATGCTGAGGCTAGCCGTGCGAGTAGGTTTTCATCTGCTCATATGCCTACTGGCCAGCCTTGGGCTTTCACAGCCTTTGGCAACTGGAAGACTGCAGTGCTTCTCTCTCACCAGCTTGCTCTGGTATAAAATTCTAGTTAAATTTCACTTTCTGATAAACAGTGGAAAATATACAATAAATACAGTAAGTGGGAAACAACAACAAAAACCTGAAAATAGATAAAACAGAATCTAAAATCTGTTTTTACTTCAGGTGAAGTGATGAATCTTTCTAACAAACAAAGATTCCTCTAAGAATGAATGTGCTAACATTCTACCTCATGCATTCTTATCACTGACTTGCTGCTGACAGTTGTAATTAAGCAGATATCAGTAAATAATCAACGATTTGTCCGGATTTAATTCAGCCATAAAGATTTATGATTTTTTGCTTTTACTGACTCCCATCTTAAGTTACCATCTGTAAGTTTCAACTATCAACTTCACAAGTGGTTGGTTGGCAACCAAATGACAAAGAATATCACAGTGCTTTGAAATAACTATCTTCACTTACTGCCACATTGCTACTGCCCATCCATCCTTCTGCTTTTATGCCTGCTGGGCTTGCAGGTGCACCGTCCCAAGGTTGTAAACAACCAAATTCACCATAACAAGTTTATGAAAGACAAGTCCGTGGGCCAGTACTTCCTTGTGGGAAGGGTACGCCAGTTTGTCAGCGAAGCAAGGCCAGCCTGTTAGAGAACAGGATATCATACTTGCTGGTATCAGCCTTCCACTGGCTGTCCTGGCAATGGCTTTGTGCTGCAAGCGTTTGAAACATACCCCAGAATGTCAGAAAGTGGTTTCTGTCGGTCCTTTACACCTCCTCTTTAAGCCACTTCATTTAGAAAAGTCATTTCTAAGTGGAATTTCAGAATAACAGATGTCTTCTTTCCTATCGGTTAAGCCACTGCATGTAGAACACAAACAAAGGCCTTTTCAGGTCTGAAACAGATCCTGACATTTTGAAAAGGATGCCATTGATTGTACAGGTCACTACACAACAGATATTTCCTGAGCCTGCTGAACTCAGCTGGAAAAATCTCCATCACAATGGTTGTGTATTCAGCAACACAATGTCATGGCATTAAGATATTCCGTAAGTAGAAAACACACGTAACCTCATGAGACTATACTTGATTTTGCTTTCAGCCACACTCAATGAGAACCTTAATGCACTTTTCCAGAAAGGAACTGCTTCTGGCAATGTGGAGCTTCCGAGAAATGGTTCATTGTCACCGTGAAAGAAACTCGGAATAGTTTGCAAATGTCATAGTTAAGAATTAAAAAATAAATGTATAATCTACTTAAATATTCTACACCTAGAACTCATGCTTTCCATCTTCATTACAAGGCTCAAGCCTCAGGTATGAAATAACATTTGCTTAGAAATAAATATAACCCCTTAGCACATCCAGGTTACCACTGTGGTTTTATGATTTCTGCTGCAGGACAATCAGAACATCAGAACATCAGAACATCACGTAAGAACAATGGGAGTTAAGGAGTTAATGTTCTGGTGGCGAATGGAAGAGGGGTGGACACCAGCTCTGGTGTGACAAAGCATGTGTGCTTCCCCTGCAGTTTTACAAACCTAAGATTTCACATCTTGGGTACTCTTGCCTCTCTGTTTGATTTTCTTGTATTTAGTAAAATTACCTCAGATTTGAGGTAATTTCCACAGTTATGCAGAAGTGAACTCCTGTATGTATACACCAAGTAACTTTTGCTAATGTTCCTTTAATAATTTTCTCACTTCTAGACAAGTTTAGCATGGAAGATACTTTCAAAATTACAAGGTGTGCTGAAAGTAAAAAAGGCTTGAAAATATTATCTGAGTTAGCATTTTGCTTTATATAACAGTAATTCCAAAAAGGATCTCTCAGCCTGAGATATGAGTCTCATTCGTATTCATTTTTGAATTATCCATGGAAGTTTCTACACAGCATGGTAACTGCATACAACTTTTGTGTTCCATTTCCTGCCTTTGCTCTAAGATTCTTCATGTGAAACCGTGATCCCCGTTTCTTCTCAACAACACAGCAGAAAAAGAGGGCTAGGATTCTCTAATATGCATGCCTGAGATCAAACAATACCTGCCAAAAGGACGAAATGCATCCTGGTGGACCAGTACAGTTGTATTTTTATACTGGCTGGGAAAGAAAAACAAACCTTTTGCAAAACAGAAAGACACAGTTATCCTAAAACAGTCCATTTTTCAGGTCCAGAAGTTCAGGGTCATGTCTTTATTCACAGAGATATTTTTGACCTTTGCATCTCTACAAGTGATTGAGTAGAATAAATCACAATAAAAGCGTAACTGATGCTGATCTACGAATGGTGCAGAATTAATAGAACAGGATTCTTATCAGCTCTACTGGAAGCTGTTTGTTTCCATAAGCAGACAGACAGCATGCGTGAGCTTTCCTGAGACGAGCAATGTCACCTCCCCGAATGAGAAAAACACAAACCAGTGGAATTTGCTAAACATCACACTCTTCAGATTTGCATTTCCCCTTACAATACAAACAAGAGGCAACGTATGTAGAAAATCAGTTGCACTTCACAAAGGAAAATGAGTAATCTATCAGCTCTACACGTTTGACGTTTGATGGAGAACCTCTTCAGTGTATTTACCACTCCCTCTTGTGATTCTCAAGGCCTGTGATTTCACTTATTTGGCATCCGTGCAAGCACTTGAGCATTTTCTCTAGCACACAGAATTAAAAACCCACACCACTAATGAACGTAACCAAGTATCTCCTCGTTTATATCTGTTTTTGCTGCTTTCCAGCAGCAGCAGCCTCTGCTAGATGCTGCCTGCCTCAAATCCTCCTGTCTATGCAGAACATCCGCTGCAGCTAAAGCAAGATGCACACAAAAGACTTTCAGCTCTGCAGGGAGAGGTCAATACTCTGAGAATCAACACTATACACTCTTCCTGCAAGGCCTATTCATTCCATCTACCTGGGACTGGGACTCTGGAGAAGCTATGGATGGCCCATTCCTAGAGGTGTTCAAGACCAGGTTGGATGGGGTTCTGAGCAACCTGATCTGGTGGGTGGCAACCCTGCCCACAGCAGGGAGGCTGGAACTAAATAATCTTCAAGGCCCCTTTCAACCTAAGCCACTCTGTAATTCTATGGAAACAGCACCTGACGATACACTGACAGATGACTTCATGCATGTCACTTAGTCTGTGAGCTTCCCAACTTGTTATTTTCTATAATTCATTGTTTAAAGGAACTTGTGCAAGGAACTCCGTGAGCTAGATACTACACTGCTGTCCCCAAAATCAAAAGGAAAAGCACATGAGGTCAGCTAGGCTACAGCAGCTCAACTTGCATTAAGATAAGCAAAGCTTAGCAAAGCAGTTTTTAGAGTTCTGGCATACAAAATCACACCAAACTTGTTTTTTTTTCTTGACTACAGACTTCTTATTGGATGCTAAGACGTATTTTTTTCCCCAAGTCATCTTATTTAAAATGTCAACAGCATTACTGCACAACAAGGCTTCTTGTGACCTGGGGTTACACTGCTGAAAAAAAAAGAAAAAAAAGAAAGAAAAAAACAAGGAGAGAAAGCAAGTCCTTTGCAATCCTGCTTATGTGATTGCTTCTTCTATCTTGTCTGACACACTGGAGACAACTGCCACAGTTAAAAGGCTAAGTTGTGACAGCGTGAACAGAGGCTCTTGCTCAACTGAGACAAAATTATGCCACACGGAGGAAAACCAGGGATGCAGCACACATTCTCTTCTGCACGAGGCTCTAGGTTGCAGACAGGTTTTCCTTTTTATTTAAATACACAGATTGCCTTCTTTCTACTTGGAACAGAAGACCCTCAAAACCACCTTAATGGGAAGAGAAAGGGAAGAGGGAAGGGAAGGGGAAGGGAAGGGGAAGGGGAAGGGGAAGGGGAAGGGGAAGGGAAGGGAAGGGAAGGGAAGGGAAGGGAAGGGAAGGGAAGGGAAGGGAAGGGAAGGGAAGGGAAAAGATTATGACATCCTGAATAAAAATGGACCTTCACAGGAAATCTTCATGGAACCACTAATTAAGATATTTAAATCACTCTGAATTCAATTTCTCATAGATCTAATCCAATGTATTAACAAAACTCAGATTCTTCATGCCTTCTTGAAGTTACTGTTTTGTAATTTGCTGTATTCTCCAGCAAATGAAGGACAAAAATCTGCACAGAGGGTGCGATAATAAGGACACAGCCTATTTAGAAGAACAGTTATTTTGCAACCAATGAGTTCACATTAAATGTGACCAACAGTTGCTGATAATTGTTAAAGGTCAGCAACCTTCTGCATTGTAGAAAGACAATCCTGTAATTAATGAAGAATGAAAAATTCCATTCTACTTAAAAACAAGAACAAACTACAGTGCCCCTAAGCTATTCTATTAGCTGAGCGAAACTGCTGGATTTTAATCGATGTGTTCTAGTCTGTCCTGTTTGAGATCACGGCCTTATTAAGCCACCTGTTAGTTCACTGGTGTGAGACTTTTTTTGTTGTTGTTTTCTCCACAGACCTACTGCTAATAATAGACTTTTTTGTTTTGTTTTGTTTCCCATTGTGGCATTTCAAATGAAGTCTGCAATAAAGCCCATCATCTAAAAGTGGTTTTGCAGCCCTGTATTCCAACAGCGACACACATTAAATTTCATTTGGCATGTGGGAAAATAAAACGAAAAGGATGAGTTTTGAAACATAAACAGGGATCAATGGGTAGGACTCCACTCCGTCGTACTGAATAATGACATCCTGGCGTGCTGCCCAAAGCATAAACATCATGAAGAGCCTGCTTGTACAGTGTGCTGCTTTGTCAGACAAAAGCTGGGAAACTCTGATAAGCCATCAGCTTACAGATTTGCTTGCTATTGCACTAATGTGGGTTCCTGGAAACCATGAAACCAAAGCACTGTGGTTCATTAGCAAAGTCCATAAATCCAAGGGCTTTAAATTACGTATTATGCATTGTACAGGAGTTCACACCACGCTGACTGCATTCCCCACATCGTCCACCTTGCAGTGGGTTGGTTCCCCTTCAGTGCTGTTCCTCAGCCTGGATCAAGGGACTGAGGAAAGCTCTCTCTAGCATCTGCACCATCATGAAACAGAGCACTGTTCATACCCTGGTGCTGCTGTGAGTCTGGACCATATGTTTTGCTTAAAAAAATTTACACTTCGGAGACCTCTGTCTTCTGCTGCTGTTTTGCTCTGTCGTTACAAGCTGCTTTATTCTGGTTTACAGGAAGCACTTCCAACATTCTACCTTAATTATTAATAAAAAATGAAAAAGCACTGAACACCAAATGCACAAACTATGAAAGGAACGTGTTCATGTCCTGGTTGTGAGAGCAGCATTGTCAGTCCTGCAGCAGATGTCATTGCAGGCTGCATTTCATTGCCTTGAAGACTTACCAAAGAGGAAATGGAATCTGTCATTTGCAAAATGCAAAACTTTTTCTACGGTATTTTACCAAACTGTAATTCCCATGGAGGTACTGCTTACGGGCTCCACTGTACAATCCTCAGACTAAACACGAAATGTTTATAAACCACCCACTGACACTGCATGATAATACGTTTCCATCCAAATCTGTGAGATAAGATACTATGTCTGAAAAGAAAGGTCACTTACTTCTTTTTTTCCTTAAATTGAAGTGAAAGGCCAAAGACCAAATGAGCCATACACAACTTATAAAATCCTCTTTTTTCTCCTTTTTTTTCCATCATAACAGCCACAGCTCAGAATAACTGCACTTAAATATATACACATGAGAAGCACCTCCAAGCTGAAAGCCCTTCCTCCTCCAGTGCAGGGGCAGGAGTGAAACACGTGCATGGCATTGCCTCAGGCAGTGACTGAGGTATTGCACTGATGCACAGCTGAGGCTAAGAGCCAACAGGGAGCAAGCAGAAGGACCAGGGGCTTGCACTACCTTCCCTGTGGAAAAGGTTCACCATAGAGGAGTGCACTTTGAGATGTTCTTTCCCACTGCACCACCCCAGCCACAGGTGGCACTTGTGCCAACCTACCTGTAAGGGACACTGCAGGGAGCCATGGGGCAGATGGGGCTGAGTCAAGGAGAGATGGAAAACCTTAAAATGGGATTTCCTATGGCAGAAGAGAGGATAAATCTCATCTCTGCGGATGATTCATCTCTTACAAGACCTTGGAGGCATTTCCTGTTTCAGACTTGTCCCAAGACACAGCAGGTAGATGTGGTTTGTGGCCAAGTTGTTGTCCTTCCAAAGCAAAGGTGAAAAACTGTTTTTCATTTTAGCACCATAAACCTATGCTGCCTCTTTTGATCATGAACAGACTCTTCCTTTGGAAAGACCAGAGAAGATATTACAGCTTTACGCTTGCCTTCTCTACCATGCTGTGGCTGAAGCCACAAATATCTTGTTTTGTAGAGAGAGATGACCTTAGTAGTTTATCTCGTTTTTTCCAAAGACTTGTTTTGCAAGCTGATGTCCCACCTGGGCTCTGTATTATGCATTGGCGACATGGATACAGTGTGCAAGTGGGAAAAAAAAAAAACAACAAGCAGTGACAAATCACTAGAAATTTGAGTATTTAACTGTAATGATGGTTGACTCTGTTTCCTGGTATCATTTAGAAATCATGCCAGTTTTACAGCACATCTTAGCACACTTTCATAGAAATTCTCAACTTTATGATAATCTTTTTGAAAGAACTGAAATATGAACACAAAGAGACCTTTCAAGGTGTTCTGCTGGTCTCTGAATATAAAATTTAAAGAAGTATTTTTACATCCCACTCTGGTTTCACCTTCTTTGACAGACAGATGCAAAAGCTTCTCTGCATGGAGCCAAGCCTCCTCCTAACTGCAGAAGGGCAAGGATTGGTGCCTTGGCATTTGAAGGCTAAAAGTCTGAAGATGAAGAGTGACCCATTTAAATCATGTTACACTTTCGGTTTGAGAAAGCATTACTCCAATCTGACAGTAGGGCTTCTGTTTTGAAATTCAAAATTGCTTTATCTTTTGCACAGCAAGGGTGATGAGATGAAAGAGATTAGAAACCTCAGCTGTGACTGAGACCAGAATCAGTTCCTATTTTCTAGCACCTTAAGAAGAGAGCATCATGCCATTGCTATTTCTTTACAGCATGCCTGCAATTTACAGCAGTGCACGCTCTTCCAGTTGTCTCTCAGTGAAAACATTTCTACTATTGTGTTTAAAAAGCATTTGCTGAGAGGCGTTTAGCAGTCCCCTCTGAACTTTCTGGACTGAAACATGATATTGTTGTCACCAGCCATCAGGAAACCTTGTGCCTCTTGAAATTCACGCTTTGATAGAGGCTGTCAGCAGATCTGTGTGTATGTGTACAAGCTGAAGCACAAGACGTTTCATAGGGTTACACATCAACAACGCAGCATATGGCAGCAGGATTGTAGCTGGCTGTACAGGCACCTCTAGCTGGGATTCCATAGCACTTCCACCTGCAAGATCTGAGGGATGTCCTGCAATCGACATTGTGAAAGGACACAGTGCACACAGCCAGAGGGTAAATGGGAGAGACCGCACAGCCTGCATTTAGACATGCATCAATGCCTAGATCGAGATCTATTTAAAGGCCTCCTATGGGCACAGAGTAACACTATCATTAGTGTCTGTCTGTTGCTCTCTAGTGCAGATAAGAGGTTGCCTTCTAACCAAGACCTAGCCTCAATGACAGCTCCAGGTGGGCAAGAATCGATTTATCTGAGCAAATGTGTCTTTAGAAAGTCGCCGCTCACCTTGCATCTAACCCTGAGTTATAAAAATACAAAATCCATAATGAGAAGTCTCTTGATTTCAGGGTATTTTTCCTATTAGCAGAGTTCTTAAAAGAACACGTAGAAGAAGGATCCTTTCTCTGAAATAGGTATGTTAAAGAAAAAAAATTAAAATCAGTAGCAACAATACGTGCTATGAATCAGACACAGAAGTGCTGCTTCCCAGATGGCAGTAGGGCACTGAAGGAGCCCATCCAGGCAGGATGCAATTGGTCTGCAAGTCCACCCTGCTCTTGAAAGTGGTTGTAGGACAAAGAGAATCTGGGAACTGCTGAATGTGATTGCAAACAGAAGAGAATAATGATTATCTGGGCACCTGTGGAAAATACCAGAATCCAAAATCCAGAAAAGCTGAATCCCCAGAGCAAGTATGCTTGATCACAGTTTACAACATATGTCTCACTTCTTTAGACGAGGAAGGCAACCACTACTCTACTTTCCCAAAATGTGACCAAGATAAAAAAAATTAAAAAAGGATTGGATATCCTGTCCTTCTTAATCTAGATAGTTCAGTGATCTTTTTAGCTGCAGCTAACAGTCTGTTTCAGACAAAATCTAATTGTTAAATCAGGTGGAACACCACATAACAAAATTAACCTTGCATTAAAAATTAGCAGCCCTGTGCTGGTAAATGGATTCAAATTACAAACATCTTCATTCTCATTAAAATAAGATTTCTGCTTACATGTTAAAAAAAGAAAAAAAGGACTAAACCTTCTGCACCATCAAGGATCAGTTTATGCAACTGAAACGTGAAGCCATGTATGCCAAACCTTCATTCAGTTCGGAAAACAAGCTCCAACTGATGTCATCACTCAAGATGATTATCCAAGCCTTTGCAGAGAACTGAGTTACTGTAACCACTATTTATTACACTCCCTCTTACAAATTTATTTCTTAAGCAGGATCCCTATTTCCTGTGGGGAAACAGAGCCAGAAAGCAATGAAGCAATTTGCTAGACATCACACAATGATTCAGTGCCCAGGCTGAAAGAAGCTAGATTAATCTCAGTCTCCTTTCAAGAGCTCCATCCACTTGATGGTGGAATCTCTACGCTTCGGATGTACTTGGTAATTCCTGCACAAACCTTTGCAGTTCTGCTGCCAAGGATTCCCGTGGCTTGCTGCTGAGACCAAAGAGAGTTTTGCTGCTCAGAACATCAAAGAACACACACTGTTAAGTCTGCACAAGTAGTGAAAAAAGAGTCATGGCTATTTAGTGTTTTCCTGGGTAAAGGACAGACATTTCTAGTTTTTTTTTAAATAATGAGAGCAATAGCATGATTAATCCCCAAATACCTACTGTGTGACAAGTTCACAGGACACTGTAGTACATCCAAAAAAAATTAGAGGTGAGGATGTGGTGTGCAACCATGTCAAAAGCCTTGCCCAAATCCAGAT
Source organism: Callipepla californica brunnescens (assembly GCA_023055505.1). Taxonomy (NCBI): domain Eukaryota; kingdom Metazoa; phylum Chordata; class Aves; order Galliformes; family Odontophoridae; genus Callipepla; species Callipepla californica. The sequence goes on along the minus strand of JALIRH010000025.1, from coordinate 1,036,534 downwards.
AGATCAGTTGTGCTTCCTTTGTCTACTGAAAGCATTGTTCCACCATAGAAGGCCACCAGGCTGGCTGGGCACAATCTGCTGTTGGTGAAGCAGTGGTAGCCTCCTCAGAACATCTGCTATTCCCTCATGTACCTTGACATGTCTTCCAGGAGGAGTTGTTCCATGACTTTCTCAGGCACAGAAGTGAGGCTCACTGGCCCATAGTTCCTTGGATCTTTCTTTCTCCCTTTCTTAAAAATGGAAGTCATGTTTCCCTTTTTCCAGTTACCACGGACTTTGCCTGAGAGTCATGATTATTCAAGAAAGATGGAGAGCAGCTTGGCAATCACATCGTGCAGCTCCCTCAGACACCTGAGAAGCATGCTGTCCAGCCCCATAGACTTATACACATTCAGCCTTTTGAGGTGAACTCGGACTTGCTCCACTTCTATTGTGGGGGCAATTTTGCACCCCTGAGTCCAGTTTAGAAGTTCGGGGATACTAGAAACATGGGAAGCCTGACTGACAATGAAGACTGCAGCGAAGAACTCATTAGGTATCTCAGATTTCTTCATGCGTGAAGAAGACAGCTTTCCTTTTCCATTTATCAGACAGGGTTCTCTCCTCTGCCTGTCTCTTCTGCCTAAAGTATGTAAGGAAACCCTTCTTGATGGTCTTCACATCCCTTGCCAGTTTAATGCCATCTGTGCCTTGTCTTTCCTGATCACATCCCTGCCCATCCAGACAGCATCTCTGTGTTCTTCACGGGCAACACATCCCTTCTTTTACTGCTTATGCTTTTCCTTTTGTTCCCTCAGTTTGACCAGCAGGTTCTTGCTTGTCCACGCTGCTTTATTGCCTCGTCTGCCTGACATTTTATACTGGGGGATGAAGAGCTCTCAGAAAGGCATCCTTAAAATGATGCCAACTCTGTTCTGTTCCTTTCTTCCTAAGGACAGTTTCCTAGGGGATGGCATCCAGCAAGTCCTTAAATGGCTGAAGTTCATTTTCCCCAAGTTCAGGGGCCTGACTGCACTCTTTACCAGGCCCACATTCCACAAGACCACAAATTCGACCAGGGCATGGTCCCTGCAGCCCAGCATGCCTCCAACCTTAACCACTTTCTTTAATGATCTCTTCTAGATACATGAGCACCAGGTCCAGCAATGCTTCACCTCTGCTGGATCTGTCCAATTCCAGAGAGTTATCATCAGCAGAGTCCTGGAGTCTCCGTGATTGCTTGCAGCTTGCCAACTTGTTTTCCCAAAATATACCTGAGAGGTTGAAACCCCCAGTGAGGATGAGAGCCTGCAAGCACGATGCCTCCTGCAGCTGAAGCAAGAAGGCTTCACTGAAAGGTTCCCCTTCCCCTCAGCCAGCACAACAGGCATGAACCAGGCCCTTCCTCTCTGGCCTCATGAGATCCTGCTCTTTTCTCTCCTACAGCTCTTTGCCAATGGCTTTCTGGAACAGAGAAACCTAAGGGGGGGGAATTTTTGGGTTCCCCCTTGATGCCATCTAGTGCATAGTCCAGCTGGAAGACCAGAAGGTGAAAACCTGAGTGGAACGGGAAGTTTGGTGCCGGCAGAGGCCCACATCAGCTCCACCTGGGCCCAAAGAAAAGTGACTGCGGCCCTTCCAACCAGCTCCAGGACAATGTCCTGCCAGAGCAGACAAGCTTTGTGTGCCAGGAAACTCTGCAGAACATCAGGCAGCAGAGCCCACATCCTGTGCCCTGCCTGGAGAAGTGGGGCTGGCCACAGAGTCCCTGAGCCCATCACTGTATGAGCGCTGCTCTGCTCTTTCCAGCACTGCTTTGTTGGTGAAGCTGCACAGAGACAAGTTGTGTGTGCAGCTTCCATCTGCTTTGTGCTACGGACATCCCTCCTGGTCCTCTGCCCCTTTTCAGCCTTCCATCTTCCTGCCCAGGTCCCTCCTGGGGCAGCAGAGGCAGCTCCATCTCAGAACACCATCTGCATCTACCTGGAGCCCATGGGGGACAGCATGTCCTGCCACACCATGGTGTGCCCAGTGTGCAAACAGACCTAGTTACACTGGGGCTATGTCAGGGTAGGAGCTCTCCCCTCATCCTGTGGACAAGGCCGGTGCTCAGCAGCACCTGGCCCTGCTCACGCTTATGTTGCTTGTGCTTCTTCCTGCAGAAACAGGCCATGCATGCTGCCATCCTCTTTCTGCCCTGTCTGCAGCAAAAAAGTGCAGTTCTGTTCCCAAATGACATCACTGGACTAGGGTGGCAGGGTGGTGTTGCCACATACTATGCCCCAGGAGGGATGGAAACCTGCTCCCCCTGGAGCTGCAGGTTCATCCTGCTGACCTTGCTATCTCTCCTTGCAGTCGCCAGCAGCAGCTCAGAGCTTGACAGCCCCTGCACTTCCAGCCAGGAGGTATCAGTGCCATCCCATCTATTCAGGATCTGAAATCATCACCGCCGGCCCTGCCAGCCAGGCAGCATCCAGGTGAGGTGCTCAGAGCAGCACCCACACTTTGGCCAGACCAGCGTCATCAAGGTCCTCAAGGGCTTCCCTGCACACGGGAGAGAATCAAGGCAGCAGCAGTAGGCCCACACTTGAAGCCAGTCCCCAGTGGGGCATCACACTTCAAGTTCCATCAGCCAGCCCCAAGGAGGCCTTGGGAGCTGGTACAGGCAGCAGGGACCAACCTGGGCATGAACCTGCTCCCTGGACCAGTGTCCTGGAAAGAGTGTCCAAAGGCTGTAGATAAAATTCGGCCCAGATGTGAATGACATGCTGCTGCAATCCAGCCTATATAAAACGAATTTCAGCAGCACAGCTCTGGAATGCAGACTATTGAATAGCTGGATCTGAAAACAAGACAGCTCAGCAGACCTATTGTTGTAGTGGATGTTTGGAAGAGTAAAACAGACAACAATTCACCTCTTGCCAGTAGCTCATACAAACACGACACTCTGAGTGCACCACACCACTCCTTTACTCACTACAAGAGATGGCTGAACGTGGAGCAGCAGCTTGTAGAAAGTCACTGTACACTTCTGACAAGCATGCTTCTACATGATGCTCCACAAAGGCCATGTTCAGATGAAAGATTTTATTGTTATCTACATACTTACAAGTTATTGCCATGCTACATTTCTCTGTCTTGCTCAGACAACACAGAAACTTAAAATAATTACCGAAATGAACAACCTCTTCCAAGAAATAAGATAGCAAAGGACTGATTAAATCAAACAGTTATTCCTTGGAGACTGATGAGAAGCTGGATAGTAAGTAATTTCCTCCATGCCATCAGCATTCCTTGCAAACCCCTCCCAACATAATAGTATCACATCTGCTTTCTTCTTCACAAAACTGGTATGGCCAAACTCAGCTCTTGGACCCTCACAGCTCTGTTCTCCACTGGTGAAAACGGCAGAGCTTCAATGAACCTGACTGAGGTTTGAGACTTCTTAACTAACTGAAAGCTTTTGAGACCACACCAGGAAACAAAAGCAGCTACATGTCCTTTCATCGCGGATGCAGTAAACTACTGGATTTTCTATTTGCTATCTTGTAAAGCAATGCCAGTGTCATGAAACCTGAAAAAAAGGAGGAAATATTTGTTTTAAAATTAACCAAGCGTAACAGATTACCCAGCAAGGATCTAACAGAGTTCAAGGAGAGAAGAATTTTAAGTCAGATGATGGTCTCTTAATATCCACTTGTGTAACCACTGTCAGACAAGGATGTTGGCCAGAAATGGCCTGCAGACAACCTGCAAGTGCCACTGCACACTGCTGCTGATTGCTTAAATCGTGACAGTGTGTAACAACACTCACCATTCAAGGCCAGGTTGTAGTGAGCTCTGAGCACCTTGTCTGTCGATAGGTGTTCCTGCTCACTGCAGGGGAGTTGGATTTAATGGCTTTTAAGGGCTCCTTCCAACTCAGACGATTCTATCATTCTATGTTAATCTTTCTCTGAGCACATAGGAATTTATAGAAAGTCTAACTCAAAAGATAGACTCCTGAAAACCTGTATTTTCATCTCTAAGCTTCTGTCTGGCTGCAATAGTATTTCCTGTGGAATTTTTTAGGGGCAGTGAGAAGGGTGAAGAAGTACTGGCCACTCATCACAGAGAGACAGCTGTGCAACACCAGAACAGTCATCACTGTTGCCACTTCCCCTGCTTTGGCTTCAGAAAAGCCGAAGGCACCCAGGCTTAGCTTTGTCTGACTACTACAGAGGTCACCCCAGTGTGACTGGTGAAATAAGAATGTTTTGCAGTGTAAGTGGCTGCTCTGGAGATAAGCTTTGCTAACACTCAAAATGATGCAAAATGCAAATAAATCTGTATGGTAAAAAAAGCATAGAAAAGATAGCTTTACTGCCTTCTCAGAGGTATCAAAGACAGAGGGAGGTAGGTAAGGGCAATAAGAGGGCTGAAGGTGAGGTTGCAACAAAGACGAAACAAATCTCACGGTACAGACAAGTGAAATCCATTAGAGAATGCAAAGGTCTGTGTTCTGCTCTTCTTTACAAGACTTCAAATAGATTACACAGATGCAAGTGTCAGCAGAGCATGGCCCTCTGCGACCAACGGGGCTTGCATGCAGCTGTGGTTGCCGAAGGTAGGTCTTGATTGGCAGCAGAAAGCATCTCTGATAGAGCTAACCCTCGTGGGGCCACCAGTGAAAGGTCAAAGAGCAGGCATTCAGACTAAAAGAAGAGGCATCCTCACAAGGAATAGCAGAGATGCTGAAAAAGTTGAGTGTCAAGATATTCTCCTACCTTTTATACAAAGGCCACAGGCCCTGAAAAAGGTAAGCAATTTAACTGCCGCTGGTTAATATTTCTATCTGAAGTATTTGTTCACATGAAGAGCAGAATGACAGTCACGTCCTCTGACATAACAGCCTCATGCTAAAAAAGGAAATACGTTACTTATAAAAACACTCTTGTGTTAGGGGAAGTCTATCAGAGAACACTGTATAACATAGTGTATCTCTGAATTTCATGTAATGACAATTATTTTCTGAGCTTTCAAAATCTTACCCTTCTTCCTTTTCATTGAGCACAATAAGGAGCTGCATTTCAGTTTAATGTAGTGGGTTTTAAAGTGGATTAAAAGGACACTCGAGTTGGCTATTTATTTATTTTTTTCATATTGACCATGGGAATTGTCCTTTCCTCAAAACCCATTTTTCAAAACCATTTTAAAAAGGAGTATATCTTCTTTTAAATGAAAAGAGACAGTGATTGACCTTGAAAATCTTTTTTTTTCCCTACATTTCTAAAAAGAAAACATCTATAATTGGCACATCTCATTAAAAGCTACACTATCATAGTAATAAGTGTTTAGCGAAGTGAGACTAACATTTTAATTAAGTCCTTTTCATTTCTGGGCTAATTTTCATTATATTATGGGATCATTTTAGGGTTACAGAAGCCTGTCCTATGCTCAAAGTCATGCTAAAAACACCGTTCTCAGTTACATTCCCACCGCTTTTGCTTACAGCATTATAATTCATATATTTATTTAATCCAATCTCTCCTTATGTCTGTGTCTAGTTAAAACAGATCATATGCAGTAGCTCATCTCAAGGCCCTGGCTCTTTAAAACTCAGAGACTACATTAGGGCTGACCTTCGCATGTACCCTTTTCAGGATGGTGCTTATTAGACAGAGAGTTATTGGAAACTGTAGTAACTTGGACACCTGATCTGTACCCAGTCAGCAGCAGATAAGCTGTGACTGCAACCACAGACACTGGAGCTGGTACAAAGGAGCCAGAGCAGTCACAAATCATATTCAACATCCTTCCTGACAGTGGCAGCCTCCAGGTGCTCAGCAGGTGGTAGCAGACTGCAAGGTAATCAACTTACCCACGGCTTCTTTCTAGTCCCTGGACATTCGTGACCTAAATGCATCAGAACATCCATCCTTTCCACTTCTGTCAAGTTATTTTATGCCTCACCCATTTCTTTTCTGGCCAAATCACCAAGATGTGAAACTTCCTGAAGTAGTCTGTCAGTGTTAGAAGTTCCTCGATGACAGAATAAACATCTGAGCAAGCTGCAGGTCTTTCTGGTGTCAGAGAAGCTAATTTGATTTGATTGTCTTCTAGTTAGGAAGGGATATAAAGCTAGCAAAATAAGAGGGGAAGGTGATAGAAAAAAAGAAACTGATGAGCTTACACTGAGGGCTAAGTCTAAACAGCTCAACACAAGTTTGACAGAAAAATAAATACCTAAATATCATCAATGTTTATTTCCTCCAGAGAAGGAGTGAAGTACAGTCGTCCTTCGTTGAGGACTGTGGCAAAAAGGTAACCTGCTCTTAATTCTCACAGAAAAAAAACAAAAACAACCAACAACAAAACAGTAGTTGGTCTTGGGGTGCATATTCAAACAGTGTGCCTTTGTTGATCTTTTGTGAAATCCAGTAGACAGATTTAAGAGTCGAGAATGAAGAATGCAGAGCTGATGGAAGCGTGTCCAGACGAGGGCCATGAAGATGACCCAATGAAGATGTCCCTATGAAGAAAGGCTGAGGGAGGTGGGCTGGTTCAGCTTGTAGAAGGTTTGTCATTAAGTTCAAGAGAAAGATCTTTCAAATTCTGTGAAAAAGGCTAAAACAGGAGGGAGAAAGGTAGTATGGGGAATCTCTTGCAGCACAACACCTCCAAAACAAAAAAGAGTTGGCATCAAAAAGTCTGCATTTTTTCTTCAAACATGGACATCCAAAGATTTCAGCTTGCAATTTATTTTTGTCTTTTATTTCACATTGGGGCTGTAAGAATGACAAAGATCAAAGCTACAACTTGGCTAGCAGGATAAAGATTTCTAAAAGAAATGAAAAAATTAACACAGCAATTAGAAAGAGACTGAATACCTGCATTACTCAGTGCTTAACTTAAGCAAACCAGATGTGAAAGAAAAACTCAAGTACTACTCTGATTGGTTTAGTTTCGCACAGTGCTGTACAATGCATAAAGCTAGGCTGCCTGCTTAGAGTTATTATTCACTCTCACGTGACACAGGCTATCCTCTTCTATAAACCTATATAACTCCACTGACTGCAAAAAAATTTAGCAGTCACTGAAGGATATCATAAACTTTCCCTTCATGTAAGGTGGAAGGAAAGGGGGAAAGAATGTATACTTCTCTGGAAGATACCTGTCTAGTCTGGACTCCTTTTCAGAGGATGCTCCCAAGACAAGATATGCATTATCCTGTCACAGTGGGGGTGATGGAGCACTGGCACAGGCTGCACAGAGAGGTGGTGGAGTCTCCTCTGGAGACATTCAAGACCCGCCTGGACACCTGCCTGTGCAACCTGATCTAGGGAGCTGCTCTGGCAGTGGGGTTGGACTAAATGATCTCTAGAGGTCCCTTCCAACCCCTACAATTCCATGTTTATGTGAAAGACAAATAAAATAAACTCCTTTCCTATTTGCTCGCAGGTCAAACTAGATGTGTGTTCCAAGAGCAAAAGGAGCACTAAGAGGGCTTTTCAGTATAGGACTGTATGTATATCTGAAGGTCTGCGTTAATGCATGTGTGCTCAAGTAGGACCAAAGGTGGAGACTCCACCTTCTCATCAGCCTGGAAGATAGCAAGAAAACAGGAATGCAACAGAAACAAAGACTCATTCCCACAACACATTTTAACAACTGCTGATGCTTACAGAATCACTACCACTTATACCATTTAATACAGATTTTTCTTCACCTCTCTTGCTATGTCACATCACCTGTCTTCTGCCATCCCACTAAAAGTCCAGCTTTATCTACAGTAACCCACATTTGTCATACACAGGCACTTTGTGCATATATCATGTGAAGTTTTGCATGACTTTCAACAGCTATACCTTCCCAGCACCCCAGCATTTGTTTCCAAGCTGTCAGCTGCTTAACTGTTCACCGGTTCAAAGCAAACGGATAAACAATGCATGATGCATTTCTGCTACATTAAGGCTGAGGGAGAGAGGAGTTCTGAAAAGCAGTTTCTAATTCCCATCTGTCAATCACCTGAACTGAAATATTTCAATTACCTCTTGCACTCCACAATTCATCAGCAAAACCTTCCAGCAGGATTGTTTGATGGTTAAGATCATTTTTAAAAGTACCAATCTTGAATCACTGATGGTTTGATTGAAACTTGAGTCTCTCACTGAGACTGTTCAGATTTAAAACTAACTCAGGATTGCAGTTCCTACCCGGAATGCTCTAACCAATTCTTGAATGTAATCCCAGTTTACTTTCCTGATACATTTACTGATGAAACCTCAGTTTCCTCCTGCCATCATCATCATTACACAGAGGCCAAATCATAACTGTAAAACACAAAAATAAATGAAGTAAATTAAGGAAGGCCAACTGGTTATTCAAGCAAGGCTGGGAAGCACCACATTCCTCAGGATGCCAAGATGAGAAACAACATGAAAAGGACCTGACCAGCCAGTCAGGCTGCTGAAGGCTCCGCCATTGAATACATAGATGTAAACAAACCCAAACATCTGCATGACTCAGAAAGTCACAAGAAGCAAGTCACACTAAGCAGAAGAAGCTTGCAGGTAGGCTTGCAGGTAAGGCATGGCCCATTGTAAAGCAAGGATACATAAAACGTTTTTGAGGAAGATGAAGGACACCACTGCTGTTCAGTGCCAATCGTGTTGACACCTCCTCCACCAAGGCAGAGACTGCAAAATGTGCTTTTCTGTCCTGTGATTTTATATGAGCTTTGTTTGAAACTCACATTGTGCTCTCTCTGCTCTAATTAACATACCATTTTCTGCCTGACTCACCTCTCCTTCACAAAACAGTGTAGATTTTATTCTTATCTTTCTGTTTCCCATGTTGAATACTTTAAGGTAGAGATAAATCATCCTCTTTCCTTCGGCTGTTATCTGCAGTATTGACTGGCTTCTGCTGCAGATCATAGGTCTAAATGAAATGTTACAAGCATTAATGCTTACTACTTTGCTTAGAATTTTTCTGTTGGCTGTCTACATCTACTACCTATGTCACAGTAAGTAGCAAATCTAATCTCCATGAACTCCACGGTGAAATTTAGCATGAGACCTGTGAAACAGGATTTGAAGCTGAACAGTGGTCTTGCTGGTCCTCTGAATCAGGGCAGTCTTCTTGGGATCAGGAACTACTGTTGTCTTAAAAGGAATTTAGGAGCCAGACAAGTAAATATCAAAAGAATAATGAAAGGTGTCTCTACTAAACAAATCCCTTTGTTGTTTTTTGTTGTTACTGTCATTGTTCTTTGTTTTTGCTTGTTTTACTACTTTCAAAGCCTTTCTGTCTTTGGAACATATGTCGCTCCCATTTACAAGTGTATTTACCTGCCCAGTAAGGAATAACACAGCTAAACACTGACTTTTTTGATGCCTCTGGTGCAAGAGTTTAAATCTGGAAAGCCACTTCACTGAGTTATTCAGCTAAGAAGTCCATGAATAACTTAGGATCAGATAAAGTCTTCTTTAAGGAATGCGAGATACATCCATCAGACCAAGTCGCTGACAGGAGCAGAAACAGTCTCAACTGTATAAATGAATCCAAGGAAGAAATACCTCTGAAGATAAATGAAGCCTTGTCATTATACAGGAAAGACAACATTAATAATACAGGGATGTGTTATGAAGATGTTAGTTTCCCAAGAAGAAATAACTGAGGAAGACAGAGTTATCTGTTAGCAAAGGTAAGTTCTGATAAGCAAGTGAAGACTTACAGAAAAGCAGGCTTTCCTAAAACACTAGTCAAGTCGGTATTTCTAGTATTAAAAAATGGCTTCTTAAGATACATAAGAATTGAAAATTTAGTCAGAAATTCCCTTCCTGATGATGCTAAACTGCACTTGACAGTGGAAAACTTCTGTCTTGGAGAGCACTGACACGGCAGATAAACATTATCACATGCTGCTACAAGTGGAGCAACAAGCAACTCCCTCACCTAGCACAATCACTTCCAAGAAAGTGTCTCACACATAATTCAACGTTAGGTAGTAATGGTCTCTGCCCTGATGGTATCCTGGACATAGATGAGTAATACAAATTTCAATTCAAATTTGATGAAGTAATGTCGTACTCCAGATGTTCTCCTGATTTCAGAGCACCAGGAAACATACTAACACCCACCCCTAAGTTAACTTTATCTAGCCTGAGATAGAATACAGTGTTTTTCAAGTATTAAGACTATCTACGATAATCTCTCTCAAATAACATCAGTTGTTTGATGATAATCATGATTCTTTTTCTGTGTAAATGTAATATTTATAGGGCTGCTTGTCTGAAAGTCATTGAAGGATGAGCTCCTTCTTGAAATGGATTACCTGATATTCCATAAGCTTTGTTTTCCCTTTGAACACCCTAGTGGTGTTGAACCAAAGACATGAGCATTAGGTTGGATTAAAGACTGCAGACTAATTGCAGATCATTATATACTGAAAAATACAGACTGTCATGACAGTAAATGCAGTCCATCAGTATTGAAAAAGTGTCAGCAAGTTAACATTTATCATTTTCTTGACCTATATCTTCATATTTAGAGATCAAAGCCAACAGAAGAACAAATAAGGTCAATGATATTCATCCATTTTTTTGCAATTTCATGTGGAACCTCCTTTTGTTGCTCTTGTTTAGCTAGACATTAATATTTCGTTACATAAATTGCTTATTCGTGACTCTCGTGGTAGCAGGAAGCAAGGTCTGATTTTACGCCTGGGGAGCAATACTGTTACAGGCTCAGGAAAAATAAAAAAGCTTCTCAGTCTTTTAGTGGAATTGCTGTTACAATGAGGTGGGAAAAAATTGGTCTTGGTTCCCCTTTCCCCTGTCACTCCTGGAGAAAAACAAGTAATATTCAATAAATGCAGTCCATCCCATTTGCACAACTGGTACTCCACTGAACACCAGGTGCCTGCCTTCCCTTCACTTAAGAGAGGTGTAAAGCCTGAAGCAAAGAACAGTGAAGCTGAAAATCAGTTCAGTGAATGGGCCAGACAATATAGTTTCAGTCAATAATTCCAGCATTTGGTTTCAAAGCGGAACTCCTTCTTGTTTGTTTGTTTATATATTTTACAGAAAAGGACTACATGCTGTGAAGAGATGACACAAACAAAATGTTTCATTCTGTCTGAAATTACACCACATTTTTTTCATGTCAGCAAGAAAAAACAGCTTGTGCTTTTGGTCAACTCAAAACAATTTCCTCCTGCTCCCTTATTTTACCTCTTATGTCCAGCATAGGACCACAAACTCAAGAAAATCTCTCAAAGAACCCGCTTAATGGACATAAATACATATGCATACCCAGGGAGGTGATGCAGTTACTGTCCCTGCAGGTGTTCCAAGAAATATTTAGATATTGTACTGGTGGACATGGTTTAGTGGGAAATACTGGTGATATGTGGATGGTTGGACTGAATGATCTTAGAGGTCTTTTCCAACCTTGGCGATTCTGTGATTCTACATAAGAAGAACTGGGAGGAGCAGAGGACATTCACTGCATTCTTCATCTCTTTTTGTTAATTAAAGCACCATTTCTTTTTTCTTACTCTATATACCAAATCCAAATGTAGTATAATCTGAGCAAACTGAAGACAATAACATACTTCACTGAAGACATTCTTCACTGAAAGAATGGATGAACCCTCACACCTTCCTTTGAAAATAAACATGTAAATAGTAAAAAACAAAAACAAACAAAACAGAATACTGCAACTCAAGATGGTTGTCTATTTTATGTTGCAATTTTAAAGAAAAACAAAGCAAAGTCTCCAAAAACCGGCTGTCTATCATTAGTTATTTTCTGTGAATAGTACTTCTTACTGTTTGGGGTCAAAATATTTCAATTCTGAGTAATTTTTGGCAGAATTCTCTACGTTCCTGAATTTTATTTTGCTATGGAAACTGCCCGCATAAGAGAAGTGAAGTTATAAACCAGCCAGTTCTAGTCAAAATTTCCTCCATTCTCATACAAATCATAGAAGGGAATGATTGACACATAGTCTTTGAACAGCTTCTCTTGAAATATCTTTTCTTGTAGCACAGACACTAATGTTCTTGCTGAACACCTGTGAATTTGTTATATTCTGCAACCACCTTGCATAATGTCTTAGCTGATGCACGTCACGTACAGACCAATTCCAACACCCTTTAAGTAGTCTAAACCGTGGGCCAGGTGCCATTTTGCACCTGGGGACAGGACAGATTACTGTGGCCTCTGTGCTGTCATTACAGCTTCTGCATAACGTTCAAGTTGAAGATAACCAAATTTCTCATTGCCTTTCCTTTCAGTTGCCTCTGTCTTTATCTAACATATCTGAAAATCCCCAGCTTGTTTCTCAGATACATGGGTCCACGACTTCAAGTACAGGGTACACAGTAGAGCAGAAGCAGAGATACTGTACTGGTCAACCTCACACAGTGGCCTCTCTCCATGATGCAGTGGTGCCTGAAGTGATTACATACCTGTATCTTTCCTCTTGTTCTGGCAGTCTCACTGTAGCCATGTGTCTGCAGTGCACAGCCCATGACCTACCTCGGGTTGTTCCCAAAGCACTGCAAAATGTGTCCTTTGTCTGTTCCTCTGGAACCACAGAGCCAGGACAGCCCTCTGTGTGCACAGTGGATCTGTACTTGGAGTAGAGTGACCCACACTGGAAGCAAGCAGTATAGTCTCAATAAAAGCCTGAGGACGTTGGGTATATCTTGAGTGGTATTTAATTTCAGTGTTTTTTTGTGTTTTTTTTTTTTTGCTGGAAGACATTACCAGATCCTAATAGTTTTCAATTGTGCTATTTATTTCCAAATAACAGCCTGTGTTCTCAAGATAACTAATTTGCCTTGCCTAAGTGATGCAAGGATGTGAAACCTCTTACGATTTTTGGCTTACATTTGCACAAGGGAGACACAAAATTCCCCTGACTCACCCTAGTGTTAGAAACATACCACTAGAGACTGGTGCCTTCTGACTGACCTCGTTCTGCTGTTAAAAAGCATACCAACCATTACTGTTCACAAGCTGAACTACTTCCTATGAGCAGCATAGAACCCCAAGTACCCCAGCTGCGAAGATGATCCACAATCAATCAGTTTTTCATAAATGATAGAATCATTCGGGTTGGAAGGGAGCCTTAAAGGCCATCCAGTCCAACTCCCCTGCAATTAACAGGATGCCTACAGCTCGATCAGGCACTCAGAGCCCAGTCTACCCTGGCCTTGAGTTTCTCCAGCGATGGGGCATCCACCAGCTCTCTGGGCAACCTGTGCCAGAGCATCATCACATTTTCTATAAAAGAACTTTTTCCTTATATCTGACTTAAATCTTACCTTTTTTTGTCTAAAACCATTTCCCCATGTCCTATCACAACAGACCCTGCTAAAGAGTCTAACCCTTTACTTATGATAACCCCCCTTTAAATATTGAAAGGTCGCTCTCAGGTGACCTCACAGTCTTCTCTTCTGCAGACTGAACAGCCCCAGCTCACTCAGGTTGTCCTCACAGGAGAGGTATTTCTTCCCTTGGGTTATTTTTCAGGCTCTCTTCTTGATGCACTCCAACAGGTCCATGTCTGTCTCTTGTACTGAGTACCCTACACCTGGATGCAGTACTCACACCCAGTTCTTTAAAAATTGTTCCACTTTCAGCTTGGTAGGTTACAGCCAACAGTTCTGCAACCTACTAAAAAGTTTGAGCTTCCTAACATATCTCTAAATCACACTAAAAAGGTGTGTATACACTCTTCTTCAGCCTATGTGTATTTTCCCTCTGTTGACCACACTTTGGTTGTATGACCCTTCCCCACCTCTCTATGAGGGGCACTAAGAGCAACCAGCAAGCACGATCCTTACAAAGAACCATGTGGGGGCATTTTGCATTCTGTGAAGGCAGTCATCCCGCAGCCCTGCTCTTTGTAGGCTGTCCTCTCTTGCTTGTCCTAGGTCCGCCTGCTGGAGCTGGCGTGGTGTTTCATGAGCACAGCCCAGGCCAGTCTGACAGATGGGAAAGATTTTTAGCATGCAAGAAAATGAATATACAACAGGACTGCTGTGTGAGAGGGCAAGATTCCTGTGTGAGACTGTGCAAACAGAGCTTCTGACTTCATTTACCCAAATACGGTATGCTATCAGAACAGCATTATTCTCACAGGAGTGCTTCATTGGTATTACAAGCAAGCCTCCAGCACAAAGGAGTGTGATTTAGGTGCGACAGGGAAAAAAAGACATGGTTTTTATGATGACTCTTCATTCTTCCAGCACCTTTCCTTTCTTCCTTAAATGATTCTCATAGGATTCTGCAAAAATCCCAGCTGTGTTTTATGAAATATATTTTTCAAGTTCCTGGCTGAGTGTTTCAGTCAATTTAAAAACAGGCAGCTAATACAAGCTGACTTGCTTTTCAGTTCACGAGTTGTGAACCCTCCCATGCACAATGAATGGAAGAAACAGAAAAATAAGTTACTGTATAAAAAGTACAGGTAATTACTCAGCAAATACAGTAAATTATTGTGTGTGTGGAAATTACACGTACTTCTTTTTTCCAGTGAGTATTTACAAGTGTGGGTGACAGAAGCATGCAGCAGAATATAAATGTGATACAACTGCCTCTTGCAGTATGTGTGTTTCCATCAAAGTTGGATTTTTCCCTCCTCTTCTTCTCTTGATTGATTTGAACTGATGGGCTGTGAAGCAGGATTCTGAGCTCGCTGGTGCCTCAACAAAGCAGAAAAGAGGCATGAGAAACATCTATGAAAATGCATGTTGAAATCTCACCCTCCCATTTGAGTTACTAAAAAGTGCGACTATGTGGAAGGGAGTGAGACCCTCAGCTTCTCTGAAAACCCACTGGCACCAACAGACTCCAAGCAGACACTGAGGTTAGCTCAGATGAAACTGCAGGGGACATTAAGCATGAGATCCAGACACGTTTGCTGAGATTTGTACAAAATCTGTCCTCAGAGGAGATTAGAAATGAGGTTCAGTTTTGTAACTGCACAGAAATTAACTTTAAAATCAGTGCTACATCCTGCAATTGTAATGACGAACTTAGCAGTCACAGTTTCATGGATATTTGCCATTGTTACCCCATAAATTCTGTCATCAGTAACAACAGCCATGAAAATCATATGCTGTTCCTCCATACAGTACTTTCTTGAGCAAAGAATCAGCCCTTCAACTTACAGCCCTTCACAGTGCAACAAAGAGAAAAGGAAAATCAAAGGAAGGGTACACTGTAAAGGCTATTTAAACTAGGTTAAAGGAATGGAGGATATGTGATAATATAAACCATGCTATCTTATCATGGATAAAAGTGACACAGTTTAAAAAAGGAAAAGGAGAAACCTTACTCCAAATACAAAGGATGTCCAAGTCCATGGGTGATTTAAAATTATGATCTTGCAGAAACAGCTCTGCTGGCTGGCAACAAATGGCATGCCTTTAGATTTTTCCTGGTCCTTAGATCCCCAGAGGACATTATTAAATCAATTATTAGCACGTCTGTGCGTGAGGACCTGCCTTGAAGCTAATTCTAGTTTGGGTTAAGACATGAGAATAATGTATAGAATCATAGAACAGCCTGGGTTGAAAAGGACCTCAAAGATCATCTAGTTTCAACTCCCCTGGCATGTGCAGGGTCACCAACTTCTAGAGCAAGCTGCCCAGAGCTACATCCAGCCGTGCCTTGAATGCCTCCAGGGATGGGACATCCACGACCTCTCCACACAACCTGTTCCAGTGCATCACCACCACGCAGCATGGAGCTCTGAGAAAAATGGATCAAAACACTTATACATGTTAGCCCATTCTGCTCCCCTTCTGCTGCCTGTGGCCACCCTGTCCAACTAATTACATCCTTGATCACTCTTGTATGATTTTCAGTACTATCATAAGAATGGCAGCTGCTCATCACAAACCAGACACTCCAAAAGGATGTCTGCACCTCATACTAGGAAAACTCCACACATTCCAAACAAGGCATGGAAAACTTCTGCTGTAAGAGAGCTTACACCGCATTTCAAGAGATACTATGATCCTCGGGGAAAAAAAAAGTAGAAACACAACAGAGACTACCCTACAAATAAAGTTGCCCTTCATCCCCAACCAAAATGGAACTGCCCACATGACTGTTCCAGGTAATCAAGGGAAAGGCAAGCTGCGAGGCCTAAATCTACACCCTGCGTCTGGGATGTAATTCAGCCTAAGAGGGACAAGAAAAAGGAGAGATTGAGGCAGTGAATGACTGCAAGGAGGCCTCAGTGCTAACAGCAAGAAGGGCTGTTCAGTGTGATTTTGATGATGCATAGGGAGGCTGCAGTCTACCAACCAAATACAAATATATGTTGAGGAATAAGAGAGGAATGAGTGAACGTTGACTTCGTATCTAACAGCGAAGCAAATGATTACTCAAAGTAGCTACTGACTGAATCAGTAGAAAACCAGGTTTTCAAATCTAGTTTATGTCGTCCAGTAGGCACTGATGGTAATGTAACTTTAACAAAAACGTTATGTCTTCAGAACCGGAGCACACAAAGAAGAAAGAAGTGCCACTCAGACTACTCTCTCAGCTACTGCCAAGTGTTTCTGAAAAGCACTACTGAAGAGCAAATTTCATCTTGGATGCATAAGAAATAGCAAACAGTGCCAAAGTAGGTAAGAGTGAAGAATCTGTGAGCAGGTTGCAATTTCAGTTTCACACTATAGTGGCAGTAAGCATGCTCGTCTTTAGATTTATTGTAATGCCCCATCCAAGTATCGTAGAATCACAGAGTAGTAGAGTCAGAGTCATACAATGCCATACAACGGCTTGGATTGGAATGCACCTGAAGGATCATCAAGTTTCAAGCTCCCTGACACAGGCAGGGTTGCTAATCACTACACCAAGTACTATATTGACTGTCCAGGGCTCCATCCAACCTGTCCTTGAGGATCAGGCTATCCACAGCCTCTCTAGGCAGCCTCTGCCAGCACCTCACCACTCTCTCAGTGAAAAACTTCCCCCTGACATCTAATCTAAACCTCCTCTCCTTTAGTTTAAAGCCATTCTCCCTTGTCCTGTCACTATCTAAATATCTACCTATTAAAAACACCAAAAGCTTTGGCAGTTTCTCAGAGAATTAGGTTTGCAGATGTGATGTTTGCACACCGCCTACCTGTGATGAGCTTGAATAAAAATTAAGAAATATTAATCCACTCAGCAGCCAAAGAAAGCATGACCCATGAATAGCACAGGGCAACATCTTCAGAACTCAGTATGACGGCAAGCCAGGGTATCAGAAAACACTGATTTTCCTCCATAATTTTAAACTTAAAGCACAGGCCGTCACAGGTTCCCAGTTAAACCCAGAACAGACACTGTGCAGCACATTCTGGAGTACTAAGCTCTGTGAGGCCAACCGAGATAACAGAGCAAAGCTGAATCTGATTAATTCACATGGGATTTTCACCCAGAAAAGAATGGGCTAAAAAACAAGCAAAGGCTTCCAGAAAATAACTTTTATCATGGCCTGTACTGACAGAGCAAGGGGCAATGTTCCTGAACTGAAAGAGGGTAAATGTACATTAGGTATTAAGAAGTGGTTTTTCACAATGAAAGTGGTGAGGCACAGGAACAGGTGGCCCAGATAAGCTGTGGATGCCTCATCCTTACAAGGGTTCAAAGTCAGGCTGCACAGGGCTTTGTGCAAATTGATCTTGTAAAAGAAGTCCCTGGTTGGGGTGTTTGGATTAGAGGAACTTTAAAAGGCTATCCCCAACCCAAACCATTCTATGAATCTATGATTTAAGCTTCAGTAAATAGGAATGTTTTTACTTCCTAAGAAACAACCTCTCTGTTTTCAGTAACCCAGAGTTAGATTGCACAGTCAAACTGTATGACAAGAGGTGTAGAACCATCTTGTAGGCATAAACCAAGACAGAAGAGAGAGGCTACCATCAAGAACCACTGAATTTGACTTTGCTTGACCTTCATTTTCAAGAACCAATTAAGGAGAAAAATAATCCTGAAAACAAAACTTAGGAAATAGGAAGAAAATAACTATTTTTTTTCTTTCCCATGGAAAGAGTGACACAAACCTTATTCTCCACAGAACTTTAAATGTGCTTTACATTTTCTAATGCTTTTTTAAAACTCAGTCATACTTGGAATTTTGGTGAGATAACTGCAGCTGTGTGGCCAACATTCCATCAGGAACTTCAAGTCCCAAATAGAATAGTCATCAGCTTTCAGAAAGTTATCCTTTTGGCACTTAATTCCAGCCAACAGAAGCTGTAGGTAACTGACAATTCCACAATAACACCCCACTCAAAACAGTATTCACAATAGATACTGCAGAACTGGACAAAGCTACTTCTTTTGCACTGCTGTTTTCTGCAGAACACCATGAAGTCTGGGGCTGTGGAAACTACAGACCCACCTAGAGGATTTGTAACCGAGCAGAAGCCACATGCCTACGGAATCAAGGATACAGCCCTCCATCAGTTCTTTCTCTCCCCTTTAAGTCTCACCAACGAGAAAGAAAAAGCACGGTCCGTGGTGTTCATTAACCTATTTCAACACACATGGTGACAATTTCAGCTGTTTCACTGAGGTATGTCAGACAACTTAGAAACAAGTCCACATCCAGCAAGAAGTAGTACTAAATATTATTCTGGATTTAAAAACAAAACAAAACAAAACCGTGGGCTGAGCATGTTTTTTTGTCCTTCACAACTTGCTTTCCACCCAGGGTGGGAATAGGCTGCCACTGAAATATAGCAGGAGATTTGAAGAGGAGAGAAGGAAAAATAAGTAAACAAGGGGAGGTAGTAAAGACTAGTTGTCATGGTTCCCAGTCATTGACAGACACTCAAAAGATGTAATATTTTACTTCTTCTCTCCTTTGTCAAATCTGCAAACCATGTTCTCCTCCCGTGCAAATACATTCCCATTTACCTGAGAACAAATGCAGAAAGGATACAGAAGACTTCTAGACACTCTTTTTAAAAAAAAAAATTAAGAAAAGCAAAAAAGAAAAATTAAAAAAATCACACATTAAAGAAATGGAATGACTTTAAAAAAAGAGGGGACCTCCACAGGAAGAGCCCTTAGATTAAAGCGAATCTTTGCATTGAGAAGCTGAAGCAGACACACAGAGCAGCCTCTGACCCACTCTGGACTAACTCCTCTGGGGACCTCTTTCCCCTTCCGAGAACAACTGCACATTTTACGAAACCTGAAGTGTGGAAAAAAGCGAACGAACACAGAAAACCAAACAAAAACGACCTTTTTTTCCATGCCCAGCAGAGAGCCATGAGCCGCTCCTTCTGCTCAGGCTACCCACCTCATTTCCAGCACGGACAATGCACTCTGAAGTCCCTCTCCTGCCCCAGGTGCTCACCACAGCCCTTATGTGCAGGACCAGTGCTGTTACCCTGACCCATGCATCCCTTAAGAACACACCGAGAGGGACGGAGAAAACTGAATAACCTCAGGCATCAGCTAGCAAACTGCATCTCTCTACCTGCAAGCTTAAAGTAACAGCTGACCACAGTGCCAGCATCTTTTCCTTTACAGACCACTCAGGTTTTCTAATACGTGCAAAAAAAAAGTCTCTGGTTCACGCTTCCCAAAACATCGAGCACCGGCAGCGACGTTGCACATGGAGTGACACTCTTACGCCTCTATTCTGCAGTCTTTTTTTTTTTTCCCGCATGTAACGTATCCATAATGCACTACTGCAGCAAGCAGTTTCATTCCAAACTACCGAACAAACAACTCCTGCGAGAGAACGTGAGAGGAGAGCATGGCGGGGGGAATAGAGTAGCAGAAAGATGGTGTCCGCCTTCCCTTACGCCGGTCTCCCCGTGGGCTGATGGCAGCCGGCACCGCTCCATCCCTACACTCGCACGCAGGATAACCAACACGCGTTGACTACAGCCGTAGTAAAACCGTGCCGGTGGGCTGCCAGGGCAGCCAGGTGCACAGCCCCGCGTGGGGTGAGGAGGAGAGGATGGGGGGTCCCCTCGTGGGGAGGGCTCGCCCGTATCCCCGCGGCAGGGGCGGAGGATAAACTCCCCGACCTCCTCTTGGAAAGGTATCCCTCGATAAATGCCATCGCGTCGCTCCGGTGCCGCTTTCTCCGAGCATCACGCCGCTCACCCGAAGTGCGCTGCACCTCCTCCTCCATTCGCCATGTGGAGAGCAGCGAGCCGGCCACACACACACGGCTTCCCCAGCTCGCCCAGGCACCGCGGTACCCGATGTCTTCAGTGCCTTCCAGGATCATTACAGGTGCAGAACACAAAAAACCGCATCCGCCCGCACACGAACCCCTTTCGGAGCGGAGAACCGCGCGGCGGAGCATCCTCAACCCCCCCCCCCCCCACCTCCCGCCGCTTCAGTGCCCCCGCGGGACGCGCCGGTCTCGCCCCGATCCCGAGCCCCACTCGTGGGACGCAGCCCCGGCCCCTCGCGGCTCCCCGGCCCCTCTCACCCCGCGCTGCGGCCCCGCTACGGGCGGCGGTCTCCATGCGGGCGGGCGGGCAGCGCCCGCAAGCCGGGCATCATGGTCCGCCCTCCCTCCTCCTCTGCGCCGGTGGAGAGAGGCGGGGGAGGGTGGAGGGGGGGTGGGGGGACGGGGTTGTCTTGCCTTATTTATTTATTTATTTTTCCCTATTTTATTATTTTTTCTTCCTTCACTCTTTTTTATTTTTATTTTTATTTTTTTTTTTAGCGATGACAAGAGGATAATTGCAGCAGCTCCTTCCCCATCGCCCGCTTCTCCGCCAGCCGGAGCCGCGTTCCAGCCCCCCGGCCCCGGCTGCGGAACGGAGGGAGGGGGGAAAAGGGGCCGGAGACGGGGACGGGGAGAGGCGGGCGGAGGGGAGGGAGCGAGGAGCTGCCCCGGCTCCCCGCGGCCAGCCGTGCCCCCGGACGGCCCCTTTGTGCCGGGGTTTCCCCGGTCCCACGCCCCGCCGACGTGGTGATGGGGGGTGGGGGGTCGGTTAATCGCCCCCAGCCCCGGGGGACACTTTGCTGCCGCCGTCCCCTTTCTGCCGTTCCTCCCCCAGCGCCGGTAGCAGAAGTCCGACGGCGTCCGCATCCAGCAGGGTGGGCTGCCCCTCCCGAGAATGGGAGCGGGGAAGGAAAAGAATGAGCAGAGAAGCGAAGCAAAGACGCAGAGGGATGGGATCGGGGTGAGCTGCGGCAGTGCGGCTGTTCTTCCTAAGCTCCCGGGGGGTGGAATGAGAGAGAGGGATGCTCCGGGTGAGGTGGCCCTACGCCTGAAGCAGGGCAAGCTGATGGCAGGAGGGGAATCCAGGCACTGCGTCAGAGGCTGTTTCCCCCCCAGCAGACGCTGCTACCGACTAGATCCACTTCACATCCTCACACTGACGAGTGTGTGCTGCCCTGTGCGACCGAGCAGCTCCCGTTGTGCTGGAGCTGCTGGGCCGGGCTGAACTTGTGGCACCCGACGTAACCTTTTCTCGACAACCTATTGCTTGTGAGCCTCAGTGAGCGCTGTGTTAAACTCCAGTTTGACTCCCAGACACGGAGGTGTTATTCTCAGTGAGAATGTTACCAGCTACTCGCGTGTGAGCCGAATTTCTGATCGTCAGGGCAAAGACAAGGTGACCCAGAAGTTATCCTACTGAAAATGAGTGCAGAGTCCTGGCTTCCCCGAGCTGTGTGAAGTCCTGCCAATGGGGTTGAACAGCAGAATGGAAAAAAATACATATACTCCCATCTACAAGCTTAAGTAAATCAAGGTAATAGAAGGTGCATCTCTGGAGCAGTGAGGTTAAATAGTTGCTAGGGTAGCTGCAAAAGTGCTTCCCAACACTTCTTTCTCTCCTAATTTTGCAGTCAGAGAGCACAGTGTCATAGGACAGTGACTTCCCAAGACCTCTAGAAACCCCAGGCTGTGCCTGAGCTGCTGGAGGGACATGAGCAGTGTGTAGAGTGAAGGTACTCATCCAGGTCTGAGAGGTGTCTGCTGCAATGCAGAGGAAAGCATATCTGTGTATCTTCAGGCTTTTTCCCTTGCAGGACGTCAGAAGCACATACACAGACTGCTGAGTAAGGCTCAGGGTGAGAGGTATCCCTGCGTGCTGGAGCAGTGTGACAGCATGGGATGTGTTCATCTGATCATCCCCAAACACTGCTCCACCAAAGTTCAGTTAACCTGAAGAATGACTGCTTGAGAAGTAACAGTGAAAATCTCCAATCTGCAGCTGCAGTTTCAACTTCTCTTTCACATCTCTCCATAAGAGCAGTGGCATCTATGGTGCTTGGCTGTATGTGGCAGGACTTGGAGGGAAACCTGAATGCCAACACCTCTTTCTGCTGTTTTCCCACTGTGCACCATCAGCAGGCCTGATGGCAGCAGCACGGGATTTGTCTTCCCTCCTGCTCTTTGGTCCTGTGTGTTTCTGACCTTCTTCTCCTTTTAGGAGAGATCAGCAGGGCATGAAGCTTTCTTCCCAGTGTGGCTTGTGTAGAGCTACAGCAGCAGCAACAATGGCTATTTTTAGCCTAAAGTAGGCCAGGCAATTCCAGAAGACATATTAATAGCAGGAACATTTGAGAACAAAACAAGCAAACGTAGGAGAAAACAGAAATGTAAACAATAATGATCTTTTACCAGAAGCACTCTGGTAAAAAACAAAAGTGTAGAAAACTGAATTCTGTGTCTCAGGGGACATGACTCCACTTCATAAAGACGTACACCATCTTTCAGTAGTACCTATTGCATTTAGAACAGTCAGAATACCTTGTTCTAGCTTTGTACATCTGTAGTGGTCTTGTTCAGCCTGGAAAAGAGAAGGCTCCGGAGAGACCTCATTGTGGCCTTCCAGTACTTCCAGGAGGGAGATCAACTTCTTACAGTCTGATAATGACTGGATAGGGGGAATGGCTTTAAATGAAAAGAGGGGAGATTTAGGTTAGGTGTTAGGAAGAAATTATTTACTTAGAGAGTGGTGAGGCCCTGGTACCAGGCTTCCTGGAGAAGCTGTGGGTGTTCCATTCCCGGAGGTGTTTGGGGCCAGTTGGACCCTGGACAGCCTGGTCTGCTGGCTGGCAGCCCTGCCCATGACAGGGTGTTGGGGCTGAATGGGTTTTGAGGTTCCTCACAACCCATTCTGTATGGAGATGCCCAATTCAGCAGTACTAAGTAAGCATGCTTATCCCAGACAAAGCACACCTAGCCTGGACCCAGTTCAAACTACCATGCAGATGCAAAATATGCTGCTCTCAAAAGTACACAGGAAAAAAAAAAGAGATATTGCGGAAGAAAGATTCATTTTTTTACTGCTAAAAGCAACAAATTTTAGCTTTAGATCAATTATAATTTAGTGGGGGCATGGATATCTGGCAGCTCCTTCTTCTAGTATTGGATTTGGAGGAATTGATTGCAATAATTCAGCAGTCTGTAAATCTTCACAGAAAAATGAGTATAACGACATTGACCACGGCCAACTCAGGTTATTCCCTTAGCTGTTTTATACTGTTATTAGCTCCTGGCAGTATTTTCTTCTCTTTCCAGAAGAAGTCCTGATAAGATACCTCACACTTTGACTCATCACACTTTGATTCTCTGGAGGCATTCAAGGCAAGGCAGGATGTGGCTCTGGGCAGCTTGGTCTAGTTGTTGGTGACTCTGCCCACAGCAGGGGGTTTGAACTAGGTGATCTTTGAGGTCCTGTCCAACCCAAGCCATTCTATGATTTGGTGATTCTATGATCTTTACACAAGTAATTCCACCAAAGCCTATGCAGAACATACTCAAAGTTGTATGCATGTTATTATATGTAATCTGTGTTACCATAAGCCTTCATGAGTTTGTGTAGGTTGGAAGTAGTTTATTTGGTTTATCGCTGAGGGATGGTAGAAAGTGGCTTGGCAGTCACCTCCACCAGCTCCATCAGCACCCTTGGTTGGATCCCATTTAGCCCCGTGGGTTTGTGACAGATGGTGTAGCAGGTCTGTGACTGTTTCCACCTGGACCGTAAGGGGTTCACTCTGCTCTCCACCCCAGACTTCCTGGTCTGACAATTAAAGGCAGATGTAAAAATGGTATTGAGAACTTCAGCCTTTTCCTTAACCTCAGCATCATGTTTCCTGCTGCATCCAGCAAAGGATGGACATTTTCCTTCGCCCTCCTCCTGCTGTTAATACATTTGTAAAAACACTTTTTGTTGTCCTTTGCCAGTGTAGCCAAGTTGAACTCATGCTGGGCTTTCGCCTTTCTGATTTTCTCCCTGCATCTCCTAGCAGCTTCCTTGTGCTCTCCCTGAGTTTCCTGTCCCTTCTTCCTCAAGAAACAGACCCCTCTTTAGAAAGGATTCAAGTTAAGTTCATACAAGTTAAAGCTCACACAGAGGGAATAAACATATTTTTAAAGACTTACATCATCCAGGTATGAAAATCTTGTAGCTGCCAATGACACAGAAGTCTTCACTGTGGAGGAAGATTCACAAGGAAGGCAAGAAGCAGTCTGGAAAGACGACTGTGAATGCAGAGAGCAACCAGCCCTGCAACACTGCCATCAAAATTATTCACTCTCCAAGGAGTGGCAAACCAGCTCTCTGCTTTGCAACAGCAGATTGATGCTTTCTAACAAAAACACCTCTATCCACACAAATACACACACATACGATGGCTGATAGGGAGTGATACGAATTTGTGAAAATCACCTCATAGCACTACATATGTTGTGATAGCAAATTGCATTTACATAATGAAGTGTACTAGCAGTCAAGCTAGCACACTTGCTGTGTGGGTGTAAGCAGGTAGCACGCCTCAGCCGTGGCTCAGAAATCTGTTCCTTTAGCACATGGGGTAGTTTTATGTACCACACATTTTGTTTGTTTGTGTGTGTTTGTTTTTCTGTTTTTGTTTTCTTTAATTTCCTGGCATCTCGCTACTAGAAAGAGTGCAGATTCACTCTCCATATTGTTAATGGCAAATTCCTAATTGCTGTAGTGGAAGAGATGAGCAAAGCAGAATTTGCACCTGAGGAGGAGGTGCTGTGCATTTCTTCCTAGTATGTGCCTAAAATCAGCACTCCAGACAAACAGTTCAAGTATCTGAGACCAAGCTCTCTCGAGTTGTCTGCTGGTTTGTATTTGAAAAACAGATACAGCAATGGGAAGAAGTTATCCAGATGCTCGTGTGAGATTTAAACAGGTACAATTTTATCTCATTAATTCCCCTTTCCCATAATTTTATGAACCTTCCCAAACACTGACCTTCTGTGTCAGCTTCTTCACAAGGGTCCTTATCTTTAGCAAGGTCTGCTGTGACAGGACAAGGGGAAATGGTTTCAGGCTAAAAGAGGGGATATCGAGGTTGGATGCAGGGAAAATGTGTTCAACAGTATGAGCAGTGAGGTACTAGCACAGGTTGCCCAGAGAGGTGGTGGATGCCCTGTCCCTGGAGACACTCAGTGTCAGGCTGGACCAGGCTCTGAGTACCTGATGTCCCTGTAGGTGTCCCTGTTCACTGCAGGGAAGTTGGACTAGATGGTCCTTGCAATTTAAGCCATTCTGTGATGAACTAGGGTGCTCACAAGCTCAGGCATTTGCTGTACACCTCAGAAGGCATCTGCACCCTCTTCATCCATAAGCATGAGACAGGGAAGGACTGAACTATCAGAGAAGGAAGAAGGAGCGATCCACAAATACTAATGTTCTGTTTCAGGGCTAAGAGCTATTTCAGGTACTTCTACTCAAGTATTCTAAGAATAAACTCTACTTCTCCTCATAGGATTTGAAAGACTCAATACAATTTACAGAGAGTTTTAGAAATTGATAGCACTTCCTTTTCCAGAAAAGTAGGAAAATGCCAGCAGTCCTATTCCTCAAACTGTTACTTGGACAAAAATAAAACTTAACAAACCGTGAAATTTGCCTATACAACGTCAGTGACTGTTTCATAACATCTGGAAAATCTCAGCAATTAATCACTCAGGATCTGAGTTAAAAGTTTTAAGTGTGGCAAAGTTTTAGTTTTGTTTAAATACCATCTGAACTTCAAGCTTTCTGAACTTGTCCATAGAACTAAAACTACAATGTTTTTAATTTCTGAATTGGGATAGCTTCTGCTAGATTTAATGCCCAGAACAGCTGGCTTGGCAGGAGGAAAGCCTCAGAGGCTCTCCCTATTCTGAGGTATGAGTACTTAGGGAGGTTCAAATGAGCAAAAATGTAATGTCTGTACTTGCAAGAGAAGAGGCACTAGCAAAATTAGCAAATTTGTTCTTTCAAAACCACCATATCAAATCTGTAGAGACCACATCTACAGCCTTGCTCACAAGTGAGTCAGTGTAGCATGCAGCATTTTGCTGTCCAGTTTACTGCTTGAATTTCAGAAGTAGGGGCATCTCCATTAAAGTTTCAGGATCTGGTGAATTTCTTCTGCAATGTTTGGATAAGAAGCAGTCTCAAAGCATCAACACGCCTCAACTCTCTAAAAAATGGATCTCCTCCTAATGTTCTGTGAATTCACATTTTTCTGACTTGCAGAAATAGGAATAGGGAGAGAAATAGGAACAGGAATAGGAATAGGAATGGGAATGGGAACGGGAATGGGAATGGGAATAGGAATAGGAATAAGATTTTTTCCCCTACAAAGATGTACCAATTTGGCTAAATTTGTAACACTGATTTTTATATATTTTTGGTATCAATTCACAGTAGTTTAGCTTATCTGCCTTATCATGCTGAGTTAGATTTGTTTTACTACTTTCTAACCAAACTATGCGAGGTTTTCCTTGGTATAAGTTTGTAAGTTTTCATTTTCCTGTAGGTTTTATCAATATTGTACAAACATGTCAAGCTGCACTTTCTCTTCCTGTAATCATACAATGTTTACACTCAACAGGATCCTGTTTTATTACTCAAAGCTGGACACTCCCTTTCCGTCACTTCGTTTCTTTTTAAAACTCGGTTTTAAATGTGCACCAAGTTTTTGGATGTTGAACATCTGTTTGTGTCAAACAGCAGGAAGTAGCTGACTGCTTTCAAAGGATCGATGAAATTTTGAAATGAAGGGACTTAGTCTTGTGTCTCACACCTTCATTGTTTGTGTTTTGGTGGTTTTGCTTGACTGAATTTGTTCTGTCATTGCACCTTGAGTTACAGTCCACTCATGTCTAGTCTTTCTGCTTGTGAAATTCATGAATGCATCCCAAGACCTTCTCAATCTTGGGAGGAGGAACAAACAACAGCTTTCCTACATACACTTCTGTGGTCTCCTAAGGCTGACCTAGGAGCGTGTTCACACATTCGAAGTTGTTTGAATTTGTGCTACAAGATCTGCACTAAAATTCATTGGGAGGGCTGCAGGCAAAAAATGACTGGAGCCCTGTCTGGGCTCTGACTTGAGGCTAACTACACTGAGCAGGACACTGAAAAATATTGGACATGACATGGGAAAATTGCTGGACATCACAAATAATAGCAGGAGACACTGATGAAAGTTATAGCAAGTGCTGGGCAGAATGGCTGTATCTTGCATGTGGCCAAGGGCAAGTTGGACTAGACACGGCCAAATTCCAGAGAGAACTGGGAGAGAACTGGGGCCTTCAAATAACTACAGTCTGAAAATACATCATACCCAGGTAACTGTGTCAGGAATATCAACCCAGGTGAAGATTGGCTAGGTAACTAACAGAAATAACAAGTTTGATGTTTGTGGGTAAAAATGAAGTAGTCGGGGGTAGTTTATTTTGGAAGAAACTGAAGTGGACAAAAAAGGGTGCCAGGTTAGTAAAAAGCAGAGGTGGGAATTGGGAAAAGATGTAGCAAGGCATGTAGGCCATGTGAGTGAGGGTGTATGGAGGGGCAGCCCAGAATTTGATGACTGCAGCTGGAACAGGACTATGAACAAAACACATAGATTCACCTTTACTGCACCAGCAGGGTCAACTCTCAGCTTCAGGAGAACTGTGTGGGACCAGGACAAAGTGATTTTCCTGAGGATGGATGGAACAAAATGGGCATCCTTGTAAAGTCATGTTGGTTATTATTACAGTTCTAGCAGCACTGGTGGCTGTGCACCATCTCTTATCAAAGGTCCCACCTGTCTACCTTTGCTCTCAGAAGCTGTCTGGGGGATTGGCCAAGAGATGCACACCAAGTCTACTGCACCACCCATGCCATGGTTCTAGATGTCTTTAGCGCTGGGTGTCTCATAGTGCTGTATCTCAGTGTCAGACATTTCCAGCACCAGTGAAGCAGAATTTCAAGAGCAGGGACAACATTTGCAAAGTGTGACTCGCCAACATTATGGTCATAACGTGTTGTGAGATATGTCAGCCAGTATCTCTTGCTATTCCATTTTTCTCCAGCGCACTATTGCTTTTAAAACCTTCTTCACAGGAAGATCACCTGCTGTCAGTTCAAGCAGTGGACAACAGAGGGCATGATCTCACCCTGCCCTCCTTTCCAAACAGAAGATTCGTGCTCTGTGCCCATTTTCCTTTTCATGGGTATGTGGCAGATCTCAAAGACAAGTGCAGTGCCTCCCAGCAACTACCATATCAAATGCCAAGGTGAATTTGTTTCCGTGTGCTCAGCCTAACAACAAGATTAGCATGCAATATTGCAGCGCCTGAAGATTAAAACCAATTTAGAGTTTATGGGACAGCTCTATAGAAAGGAGGTTATTAAGAAGGGGTGTAATTATTGAGTTTAATTACACTGTCATCTGGCATTTTTGTTAAAGTCAAACTACATCTGCGTGCAGCAGCTGAGAATCAGGCTCAGAAGCTGTAATGACCATTTTGGTGGATCAGAAAGCTAGGACCTGAAGTAATCTGGCAGTTGAATAATGCTTACATCAAAGAGGTTGCGTGGCTCTATTGATGTCACACGCACGAATACAGTCAGGGTCACTGCTTCATTTTACAAGGCTCGGTATTAACCTGCTCATACTTCTGGTGAAGCAGATTTCCCATCGTGCAAGAAACCCCAGAAAGGCTGTGTGCCTGACAATTGGGAATGCAGCCTGAACAATAACTTCTTTTAAAGGCACTGCTTGAGAATAACCTCATTCTGTCAACGAGGACTCATCATGACACAAGAGCAGAAAAGCCAGCTTTGGTGCTTCCTTCCTGTTTCATGAAGTTATTTATGACTGATGATTGAACTGCACTCTGTTTTGTTGTTGTTTTGTTTTCTGTTTTATTTTATTTTATTTTTCATTAAAAACATGCCAAGAAAGGAAAGGAGCAGAAGTTCCTATATGCCATTACTGCTACCTGCAGCTGTGATACCTAGATTTAGGAAGGTGTTATTCCAGCCTTGCACTGTATCACTGCAATTTAGTCACACAGCCCCCCCAGCTCAACATCCAGTCTTGATCAGACAAGGATCCAAGCTCACAGGTATTTCCTGGGTGGTCCAAGCAATACACTGATTCCTCACGCCTCAGGGATCACACAGGGCTGCCCTTAATTGTAAAACTGTGTAAGAGATCTAATGTAAATCTATAGGTGCTCCTTCCTCTTTCCTTAAAATAACAATGTGCCTCTTTGGAAGGGAAAAAGTAAAACACAGAGTATGATTTTTACTTTTCAGAATTATTTTTTTTCTGTAGAAATGAAAGGCAAGAGAAGGCACTGTCCGACAAGACAGATGCTTGCATTTTTAATCATATACCATAAAGAAGGACGGTTAATGACTTTGACTCTGAACTGATTCAGCAATCTTTTATTACACAAGGTATATGCATTTGACTCTGCCTTGTTGGGAGGAAGTGGACCGGTCCGGCTCATCGCCATGCCAGGGATTCATGTTGCAACAAACAAGATTACAATTATGAATGAAATCTTTTTTAAGAAGTGTTCATGTGCTCACACTATTTGTCAAGAGGTGATGAGGAATTGCCAGAGGAATCCAAGCCTAGGCAAACTAAGAAATACCACTGCAGCTGTGGAGTGGTTTGGAGAGCAGCCAGCCACCACCTACAGCCCCTCAGAGGTGGCTAATGCAGTTGAGCTATCAAGAAGAGGGTAAATTATAAAGGCTCGGCAGATAGTTCAGCTGTTAACCAATCAAAAAAATATATATCTATTTCATAACAAACCTCGGGTAGTGAAGGAAGGAAGACTTTTCTCCTTTGAGAACAGTTTCATGCTGTTGTAGTTTAGCCTAGCAGGCAACTCAGCACCACACAGCTGTTTGCTCAGGACCCTCAGAGTGGGGCCGGGGAGAGAATCGTAACACTGGTGGGTTGGGATAAAGACAATTTAATAAGACAGAAAAAGAAGGGAAAGCAGTAATTATAATAAACGAACAAATGTAAAAACAAATAAGTAAAAACAAATGATGCACAATGCAGCTGATCACCACCCTCCAGCTGATGTCCAGCCAGTCCTTGAAGAGTGGTTGCTCTTGAAGGGGCAGATGCACAGTTTGTCCAGAGGAAATGTTTCCCTCCAATGCAGGCAGATGTACAATGGCTGATCCAAAATTAATGCCTTCTAGTTCATTATTTTGGCCCATGATGCCAGAGGCAGATAGCAGTATGGCAGTAGAGGTTGGACCTTGCCACCAGTGCCCCTTTGCATTTTGTTGCTGTGTGACAAATGGAAGCAGAGGGGCAGTCTGACAAAATGATGTCTGACATGGGAATGTAGATGATGCAAAAGCGTGTCATTGGATTCCACCATGCAGAAAAAATTGCACCCGTGGACATTCATTAACACCTGTGAATGTTTTTTAAAAACATTTAATTTGATGTCTCTAAAAAAAAAACATTTAGGAAGAGGATTTATTCTTGATGATCTATTTCTGTTACATGACCTAGAGGGGAAGGGACCTTGGAAGAAGTTATTAAGCTGTTTTGGTGAAGTGACTCTGGGATTCAAGTAACACATTATGCAAACAAGGATCTGACTGTTAAAGAAAAATCAAATGTTAAGTAGAGTTCATAACAAAGCTCATGTATTCATTCTTACGAGTTATGGATAGAGAAATAAATTTGTGTAGGCAATTAAGGTTTATGACAGACGTATGCTCTGAAGGCCCTAGCAGAGGACTGCCTTCCACCTCATCTTGTTCTTCCTTCTCAACAGGGATTCGACCTAAATGGGTCATGAATTGACTACCTTTGATGTGAATGGTAAACACTTCATCTCCTACTCCACAAAGTCTGTTAGTTAATATTTATAGGAACTTAGGAATATTAAGTTATTTGAGAAGGAGAATATATATTCCTACAAATATAGGGGAGGAGGGGAAGAAATTGTCAAAGTTTACAAAGACATCAGATCACAAAGTGCCTTGTGAAGACATTAGCTGCTGAGGAGCTAGTTATATAAGAGAAACTCAGTCGTTTTAATGAACGCATTTCATGAAAGTTTAATACTGTCTTATGTTGTGCATCTTAAATCCCAGGCTCCTGCAGCAAGGTGATTACATATGAATTTCCACTTTCATTTTTTCAACCAGCATTGTTGTTAAAAGCATTAACCATAACAAATCATGTTAAAGGGAGAGTGGAGAATTTTCACATGTATTACTTCAAAACTTTTCATCTGTTCAAGTTTCTTGATTTTGGAGAGTTTAGCTGCACCTTTGAAAATGCTGACACTGGGCTTCTGTTGTAGCATTGACTGTGACATGATAAATAATAAATCTTATTAGAGCTCTGGGATTTTTCCTCTATGAAAAGGTGGTGAAAGAAGCATGCAGGGAGTGGAGTTATTGCAGTGTCTTAGCTTGGCTAATGAAGCAAACTGGAAAGCTTTAAGGTCCATTTACTTTGGCTACAAAGCAGAGACCAAGCACCAAGGATTTCATTTTCAACAAAGGAGGAAAGCTCTAAATCTTCTATCCTTCATTTCACTCTCAGTCTTTTACTCCACAACTCTATGTATATCCCCACATTCTTTACATTTCAGATCCAGTGTGCACTGGGGTTTTGGGTACTACTTTTCTTATATCTATTCTCATTATATGTACACAGGGTTTGTTTTCTTCTGTTCTCTGCTGTTCCAAGAAGAGATGTTATTCAGCCTAATACTGTGCCTGTCATATCTTACTGCTTAATGCTACATCATACCCTAGTTGTAGCATCTTGGAAGATTTTTATATTCTTTCCACTGCCAAATTATTATTTTCCATTTCCATCACTTTTGGTCTCAGCTCTTCTGTGTTGTGCTGAATGAGATGGGGAAGAGTTCTATAATTAAACATTAATGTGACAGCATATACATTCGTCATTTGATGAAGTGTGCCATAGCACACAATCTATTCTTAGCAGTAGCTGCTGGGTACAAGTCTTGTATAACCAGTACTACAAACTGCTTTGATAGATATTAGTGAACAGTGAAGCAATAGTAAAAGAAGATATAAGTAATCCAATGGATATGCTTTATTTGATTCTCTCATTTTCCCTCGGTTTCGTGTACATTCATGTAAATATATTGTGGCTCTTATCCCAGTGTGCCTATAACCTATCTACTCTAAAGACAACAGGGTTCATAAATTGAAAGCCAAAAGGCAAGCTGAAGACATATTAAAGAAAAGAGGGAGGCTGAACCTCAGTTTCTTCACATCTTGGGGTACCCTTAATATCCCAAACGGCATACAAGATTGGAAAGGTGAAGAATGAGATTAATGTCTTTTCTTTGCAAGACAGGCTTTCATACCACAAAGATGAGTTTGATCTACAAGGATGCTTCAGGTAGCTCATGTATGGGAACCTTCTGCTCACCTAATCCTCTTGTGAATCCAACTCTCACTCCGATAGAGCATCTCATCTCTGAAACTGGAAGATTCTCAGGTATTGTAGCCATAATGAATTACAGAATCTCCATTACTAACAAGCCCTTATATTTTGGAATGAGCTTAGAAAACATCTGAGAGTAGCCTATCATGTCTAAAAAGTTTTGAAGAGCTTTATATCATATGAATTACTTCATGTGTCCACAGGAGACTGAAACAAGACATGTGAGAACTTGCAAAAAAAGTCTATGAGAGGTTGGCATAATTATTAATTTCTGTGCATCACAGAACGACTTGGGTTGGAAGAGACATTTAAGATCACCTAGTTTCAATCCCCTGCTATAGGCAGGGACAGCTCCCTCTAGACCAGGTTGCTCCCAGCCCCGTTGAGTGTTCTCAGTGTCCCTAAGGGCTTCCAGGGAGGGGGCATCCACAGCATCACTGGGCAACCACTCTCACACTAAATAATTTCTTCCTAATATCTAGTCTAAACCTACCCTCTTTAAAACCATCTTTCCTTGTCCTGTTGCGACATGTCCTCATACAAGGCTCCTCTCCAGCTTTCCTGAAGTCCCCCTTCAGGTACTGGTAGGCTGCTGTTATGTTCTTTCAGAGTCTTCTCTTGTCCAGGCTGAAAAGCCCCACCTCTCTCAGCCCGTCCTCATAGGGAGGTGCTCCAGCCCTCTGATCATGAAGACTCATGTCCTTTCTCCAACCCTCACTCCAACAGCTTGATGTCCTTCTTGTGTTGGAGCCTCAGAATTGTGTACAGTACTCCAGGTGGGATCTCATGAGAGCAAAGTAGAGCGGCAGAATCACCTCCCTTAACCTGCTGGTCATGCCTCTCATGATGGCAACCCAGGATACAGTTGGCCTTCTGGGCTGCAAGCACACATTACCAGCTCATGCTGAATCTTTCATCAACTGACACTCCCAAATCTTTCTCCCCTGTGCTGCTTTCAAGCCATTCTGTGCTCGGCCTGTATCTGTGCTTGGGATTGCCTCAACCAAAGTGCAGGATCTTGCACTTGATCTCACTGAACTTTAAGAGATTGGCCTGGGCCCACTTCTCAAACCTGTTCAGGTCCTTCTGGATGGCATTCCTTCCCTGTAGCACGTCAAGTGCACCACCAAGCTTGGTATCATCTGCAAACTTGCTGAGGGTGCACTCAATCCCACTGTCCATGCCACATATAAGGATGTTAACAACACTGATTCTGGCGTTAATCCCTGAAGAATGGCACTTACCACTGGTCTTCACTGAGTCATTGGGCTCTCTGAAGAATCCTTATTTCCTGGAGATATACAGTCTGTTACAGTTTCTGAATGAGAATTCCTAGAATCATAGAATCACCGAGGTTGGAAAAGACCTCCAAGATCATCTAGTCCAACCATCCACTTACCAGCAGTATTTCCCCACTAAACTATATCCCTTAGTACAACATCTATGGATTTCTTGAATACCTTCAAGACTGGTGACTCAACCAGCTCCCTGGGCAGCCCATTCCAGCACCTGACCACTCTTTCAGAGTAGAAATGTGTGCAGTTTTCAAACACTGGCAATCTTCAGACTTTGCTCAAGCTGCACAGCCCTGTTATCAGTTACTAATGAATGCCCAGGCATGCAGACAAGTATGTAGTGCAAGTTGGGTGGTTCTCCTAATACTTGACAGCCTTCAGTTAGATCAGTGTGTGAAATAATGCTGTGCTGGCCTAAGGAAGAAAGAAATCTTTACCTTTAGCTCTGTGATGCATGTAATAGTGAAAGTTTGCAGAAAGACATTTCTTTCCCTCATCTATAAAAATGCCCTCCAGACATCAAAACAGCTTTGCAACCTGTAAATTGCAAGAATACTTTTTGTTGTTGTTGTTGTTAGCTGTAAAAAAACAAATAGAAATAAGAATGAAAACCTATTTATACATTATTTTCTTAGAAAACTGCAACCTTTCCAGCCAAAAACAAGAATTTCTTCCAATTCTCAGTATGAAACATTTGAAATATTCTCTGTGTTTTCCTTACTTAATGTTTTGAGAACAGAATGTGTTTTGGCATGAAGTTGTTTGTGCCCTACAGGATAAGCATCTCTATATGTTAGTTAATAAGTAAGCACTTCCTGGCATGTTTTGATATTTAGAACTTTCTTCTAAGCCGGTGGTTTTGCTTTCAAAACATGTATGTGAACTTTGAGGCAGAATTCCTCCCATGCTACCATTTTCCTTCTGTAAGAAACAGTTTGGTTCTGACTTCTACCAGCATTGGGTTATTGACTTCACTCTCATGAGCAGCACTGGCTACGAAATTAAGAGGTGATTTCATTTCTACTGAAAAAAAAAAAAAAAAAAATGGTTCCCACTATCTTCCGTGGAGCAAATCCAGATCTATAATCCATTGGCCAGCTCAGATTAACAGTCTCTTAAACATAGTTCAGGTGACAACAAAATCACAGGTATGCTGGTGTGGATATTCTGCATCCCATAGTAGGAAAATGTGCATTTGAGCACCTGGAGGGTCCTATGGGAGGGAGAACAGCTCCTAGTAAGGCCACGCTTTGAGTTCATGAAGATACCTAGTCCTCCTTTCAATATTATGTCCTGGGTCTGAATAACTTGGTTTCTTTCATCCTGTCCATATTCCTAAAGATATGAATAAATATTTATGCTTACGTTCAAAGAAGAGATTTAAAGAGGGAGAGATAAATTCTAGAAAAAAATATGCAGGGGATATATGTTCTTTCTTTAATTTTTTTTTCCCTACAAATTTTAACTTCTTCCATTACTTGTTTAGAGGTGGATTTAGAGCACTCCTGCTCAGCTTCTCAGGCTCAAAGAAACAAGTTGGTGAGGGCAGAGAGGACGAGAATCCATCACTTACTGTTCAAAAGACATTGAGTCTTAGATGAAATGCAGCTACAAAAAAGGCATAATATTTTTGGCAACATATTTTACCTCACATAGCTGTTTGGGACTATACAGGTGAAAGCATGTTCTTCTGTAACTAAATCCCATCATCTTTTTCAACAGCACCTTTTAAAATCCTTACACAGACCTCTGTAGAAATCATTCTGTCTGAAAATGTCTTTTACTGATGCAACAACAGCTACAGATCACCGATCTTGCCCTGACAACTTTTGGAAAAACTTAAAGCCTTGTTCAAATGGAGAGTGACATCAAATTCTG
Source organism: Callipepla californica brunnescens (assembly GCA_023055505.1). Classification (NCBI taxonomy): domain Eukaryota; kingdom Metazoa; phylum Chordata; class Aves; order Galliformes; family Odontophoridae; genus Callipepla; species Callipepla californica. Next base: position 1,000,673 of record JALIRH010000025.1, on the reverse strand, counting down.
AATTCAAAAACCCATATTGTTACTGACTCTCAGCTATCAGTTACTTGAATGAACAGGGCAGCACAGCTTCTCCGAGATCAACAGGAAAGACAAAATTTGTTTTTTCTTGTGGATACTTTTTCTAGCTAACGCAAAAAAATCTATACATTATGTGAACTCTATGTGAAGGTATCAAAGGAAAAAGAATGGTTTGTGTTCAGAAGTGATGGGAAATGTTTATGGCACCATAAAGCAAAATTTACAGAGTTGGAAGGCTTTATGCTGTAATAAGGATATAGAGAAGCTATGAAATAAATGAAGGAACTTGGGGATGGAACATTTCCTGGCTGGCTATCTATCTATTAAGGACCAGATCTGAGATGTGAACAGTTATTTTCTTCGCAGGGAGCATCAGACAAAAGTAACTGACAACACAAGGTGTTTAAAAGGTTTCTCCAGCTGAGCCCAGATTCTTCCCTTTAAACATTCAGCATCATTTCTTTAAGGAAGTGTAATCACTACACCAAATCCCTTTCATCAGCACACTCAGTGGAAACCTGCCTTCTCAACCACCACTCACCCTGCAGGAGATGTCACGTTGGCCAACATCTTTGTTTTTCAAAACACCTTCCCTGAAAGATCCTCCTAACAACTCACTCTTGTGCCCAGCTCCCAGGAGGGGAGAATGAGTATTTGGCTGAAACCTCTGATCTCCAAGGAGGCATAAAAAAAAACAAAACAAAAGGAATCACAAGTACATCTGATCTGTAAGGATAATGTCTTGTGTTTGAAAAGCAGACTAGAAAAAATGTAGATGTTATTTTCATGTAATATTTTCCATTATTTTCCAATTACAGATAGAAGATCATTTTTTTCATATGTATCATTACCCCTACAGCAGAACTGTGTTTCTGTTGTCAGATGGATTTTTCTTATTTGCTGAATAGACATTTTCTTATACGTTTGCCCTTTTCTGCCTTCATAATTAATTTGTTGCCACAGGCCAGATTGAGTGGAGACAGGTTTGAATATTTTGCATTTGGCTTTAACCCAGCAAGCTACCTAAAAATATGCACACAATGAAATTTTTGATCAGTCTCTTTGAATTAGAGCTTACATGGCTATACTGGAACAAAAATTTCATGTCCTTATTGATACTAAGAGTATGGTTCCTCCAGTCAGTGTTGATTATGCTGCTTGAGGAACAAGGTGAATATATTTATATGGATATTTCTATCATCCTATACAGATTAAAGCCAAGATTTTCAGAACTGAGCGGAGATTTTGGCTGCAGAACATGAAACAGTTTAAGAAGCCTGATTTCTTTTTCTTTAAATAATAAATCACCAGCCTCTGGAAAGCAGTGTCCTTTGAAATTAACAGACTGACATAATGAATTGCTATTAAAAACAGGTGATCTGACCATGCTAACAATACTAGACCCAACGTCTCAGGCAGTTTGTACCAACTTTATTTGCTTTGTTGTGCAGTTCACATTATAAAGTACAGTTTTATTGACTCTGTAGAAATTGTCAATCAGCAAATTAAATAATTCTGCAATTTCATACTGGATAAACAGCTCTCACAAGTACATTTATAAATTACTTTTATATCCAATTATTTTTCTGCAGACAAACAGGAAAATGCTACAGTAATTCAGCTGCTGCAGAGCAGCATAGAAGGGTGGTTTCTAGGACAGAAAATACTGAGAGCAAGGCAAGGGAATGTGCGTTCAGAACTCATTGTCTTGCTCTGATATGTAATAATTGTAAGAGAAAGTTTAAGTGTAACTTCAAGAGCAGCAAGGGTCTCAAATTTAATGTAGCAGTGAGGGTACCACTGAGCCAAGATGGGTCACTAAAACTGCATTTTAAACCTAGCACAAATATTTTCAGTACGTTTTCAGTACAGTATTCATTACGGCAACGCAGAAGTTAACCAGTCCTTGCTTCACTGATATGTGAACATACCTCGGCCATAAAACAAAGGGTAAATTATGCTGTGATTTAAACAGCTGCAGACAGGGACTAAAGTTATTGGTTGTTTATGGGTCAGTCTTGGAGCTGACTCCACTGGAAGGTGTCTGCCAGGGGCACAGAGTGACCATTTCCCTGCAGGCTGGGCTTGGAAACAACTCACAAGGGACAAGGAGTAATTGGGATGGAGAAAGCAAGTACCTTCCTTCCCCTGCCTGTGGAGGAAAACGTCTTCCTCAGACCACCCTGACAGGCCAGGCAGTGTGCCTGTGAATCAGTGTTTGCAGGGCTTTTCAAGGCCTCTTTCAGACCTTAACAGGTCAGGATTGCTCAGGGATCTGCCAGTCCTTATCACACAGCCATAGCACAGCACTGGTATTAATACAATACAAAGATTTTGTGCTGCTAAGCTTATTATACTTATCTACTGCCAATAATCACAGTTAATCATGTCATATTTATATAGTTGATGTATGCTGCCAAATTTAAACAAACGAAGCTGACATAATTATATCTGTTATTGCCATGTGTCAACTATCCTACTTGCAGGCTACAGACTATATAAGCTATTAAGGATCACTGCATACATACTTCATACAGTCACTGTTCTATTCCTGGCTGGGTAGCACAAGTACACATTTTTTCCCCCTTCAACACCAAGTTTGCATTGTTGTTGACCTCTTACTATCATCATGTTATCAGCACTGCAAAAGATAGCAGCTACGTGACTTCAGTAATATATTTTCCATTCCCATCTAGAGGGAAGGAGACAGAACGCATGCCTTCCTGGGCTGGAGTTGTGTAATAGTCTCCAACTGAAAGAGGAAAGTGACAAGTCATGAGCGTGTTTCAACACAAGGAGTACTGGAGGGTGAACTTTGGTTTGGGGAGGGGCCTCTCTGTTTACTAGTTTCTGAGCTGGTCATAGCAATGAGTTTTAACTACCTAAGCAACTGGATATATTAGAAATTTCACATACAACTGTTGACACTTTCTTCATCACAAAATAGAAGGAGCTGCACTGATTTACAGCAGCTAAAATTTTGCCCTAGGCATGCAGTCCTACTGGTAACTTTCTATTGATCGTGTTTCAGAGAAAAGCCCGGCAATCAAAGACAAATCACTACCAAGTTTGAACCAGTATTTTGGTAGTTTTTTCAAGCTGTCACTGTAAGGCTTTTTGTTGTTGTTGATACAGCTATAGCTGGGTTACATTTTATATGCTTTCTTTGCTTTCATACTAAAACACAGTCAAATTTTCATCACTCTTCCTTATTCTCTTCTTGCTTTATACACACAGAATGAGGCTAAAATATTTTCCATTGGTGTATTTTTCCATTTCTCTCTGATCAGTCTGTGATTGCACTTTTTAAACTTTTTATCAGAATGCAGAAATCATAATTGAAAAAGAAATCATTAATCTTACATCTACTCAGTTTCTGATTCTGTTCATCTGTGTGTCATCTGTTCATATAACAGTGTGGAAGCATATCCACGGAAGCAGTATGCCACCACTCCAGTGCATGTCCAGAGGTAAGCTAGTGGGTACTGCTTTAACTGTGAAGACCCTGTTTTGGATGAGTTTATATTTTTGTTGAATCCAGTGAATGGTGAATCCTTAATTTAAAAATTCAGGTAATAGCAAAATGCCTGACTGTATGGCAGATGTTATCTGAAGTAATACTGCGTATGTTTTCAGTGAGGGAATAACCATCTTGTTAAAACTTTGATTACAGTATGTCATCTTTATCCACATTGTGTGTTCATTTCTCTCTCTCTTTACCTGCCATTTTCTGTCTGATACCCAGATTATCAAATATTTTGAAAACAAAATGTCCGCACCATCTGTCTTTATCAGCTTTCAGTGCAGTGAAGCACTATTTGAGTTGGGAATACTGCATATGTCTAGTCAAATTCTTGACCTTGAAACCAGATGGTAAAAGGGCATTATCAATTAAGAAAGGGATGACATGTACATTTTCAACTAATAAAGCTACAGTTCTAGCTTCCCTCAAGAGAACTTAACGCAGGAAAGAGGGGTAGTTGGAATCTATAACAGATGCGAATTTTCCAGAGAATGCCTAGAATGCGTTATAAGATTTCAATCAGAAAAAAGCACTGCTGGTATATGTGCTTTATCAGTAAATATTATGCCAAATCTGAACTTTAACCAAAGAGGGACAATGAAGGTATTAAATTGAGTGACTTCTGAACACAAACTGCTCCGTACCTTCACAACCTGTTTCCTAACCACAGAATGGTCAGCAATGGCCATGCTATGTATGCACACATTCCTTGCCTTTTGTAGGAAGTGATGAAGACCACTACACCAATACCTAGCAACTGACAACGTCCACTCCAATGGTTGTGCTGTGTATCTTAGAGAAGGAAGCTTTTTATGTTCATGTGACTTTCTACCTTGTTGCACATTAGCAAACCAATGCTTAAGGATCATATAGTTCTAACTCCTCTGCTGTGGGCTGGGTTGCCACCCCCCAGAACAGGATGCCCAGGGCCCCATCTAGCCTGGCCTTGAACACTTCAAAGGATGGGGCATCCACAGCTTCTCTGGGCTGCCTATGCCAGTGCCTCACCACAATGTAAGTACAGAATTTCCTCCTAATATCTAATCTAAATCTCCCTTATTTTAGTTTAAAGACATTCTTCCTTGTCCTATACTGGAAGGACACAATGGGGTGTCCCTGGAGCCTTTTTTTGTCCTGCCTTCCTCTCCCACCTAGGGGTTCAGCAACTTAAGAGATATGGGAAGCCTGTCTGCTAAGGACAAAGAACTTATGTATCTCAGCCTTCTCCATGACTTGTCAGTTCTCTTTTGTCATTTATCAGAAGGGGTACAGCATCCCTGTATTCTTCCCAGGCCATGCATCTCTGCTTCCGCTGTCTGTGCATTATTTTCTCTCTGAGTTTGACCAGCAGGTCCTTGTTCAGTTATTCCAGTTTCCTGCCTTCTTTGCTTGATTTATTACACTAGGGAAAGGAGAGTTCTTGTGATCTCAAAAAGGTGTCCTTGAAGAAGTGCCTGCGCTGCTCTGTTCCTTAGTCCTCAGGGATACCTTCCCTCAATGGACAGTACTTTAAACAGCTGCAAGTTTGCTTTTCTGAAGTTCGTATCCTGGCTTTGCTCTTAGCCAGGCCTTTTGATTGAGATCACAAACTCAATCAGCATGTGGATACTACAGCCCATATAATGCCCCCAGTCTTAGCCTCTTTAATGACCTCTCTTGCCAGTTCGTCTAATGCCTGGACCATGTATCTTCAACACCCCAGGAGTATCTGGGATTGCTTGCAGGCTGTCACATCGTTTTCCTAGAGATTCCTAGGTGGCTGAAATCCACCATCAGGTAGCCTGTAGGCACAGTGCTTCTTGTAGCTGAAGAAAGAAGTCCTCATCAACAGGCTCTACTTGATCAGGTGGCCTATAGTAGATCCCAGCTACCAGGTGTCCTTTCTTGGTGCAGTCCCAAATTTTTGTCTCTAAGCTCCCAACCTGTTCTTGTTTTTTTTCTCAGAGGAAACTTTTCACAGTCTATCAGTTTCTCAACATAGGGAGCAGCTCCTCCTCACCTTGTTCCCTGCTTGTCTTTTCTAAAAAGCTTGTAATCCTCCAGTTGTGTGATTCCTGCACATTTCCACTATGGTAATAAGGATATAGTTTTCTAATTGCACCATGACTTCCAGCTCCTTCTGTTTTTTGCCAAGCTGGATGCACTGATGAAGATGTACTTCAGCTATGCTATCATCCATGTTACCTTCTAGGAGGAGCCCTCTCACATCTCCTTAGGACAAAGCTGAGTGTTCCCTGGCTCTTTTCTGTTACTCAGAAGTCTGTCCTCTTTCTCTGTCAAATATAGTTTGAAGAAGTGCTAACAGATGCTCCTAGCTTGATGCCTAGGATACTCAGAAGTACACTACCTGCACTCCCAATCCCTTCATCGTCTTCCTGAGATAGTGAAGTGTTGGTCTGTTTGGCAGTGAAGGATCTGATATTGCTCTAGTGGAGAGATTGATAAAGCTTCTGCACAAACTTGCTGCTGCCAATCCTACTTACTACTGCCACAACCCATCTGGAGCCTTGTCACTAAAATTTGTGTTTTTGTTGGAATATGAGTCATGCAATAGGAAATGGCTAAGATGCGTAAATGAATATTCATGCTTCAGTAACTGCAATCTAAACTCTGACTTTCATTTATTTTCCAGAGCAGACAAATAGTTGGTTGAACTGTTGGTTTTCCACTTCTGAGAGTCCCAAACCCCCTTGAAATTTACTTATGCTATGGGCAGTGCTATTTCTGACTTTTAGCCAGTTGTGATGTTCCTGACAACAGCACAGAAATGTAGGAAAAAATTGTCCGAGGCACATAACCAGTTATTTTGCACATGTGCTAGAGCTTTAGGGGCTTTCAAGGTAGTCTGGAAGAAATACAGAGTAGATACTGTGGTTCTCTGTAAAGCCACTATGCTCTTGTGTCTCAAGGACCAGATCATCTGTATCAGGAAAGGCAGAACAACATCAGACCTGTTGAAATAGAAAAGTGTGCTCCATCAGCTGACAAAATCACTGCTTCTCTCAGGAACCTCTTGTTTCCAAAACAGTGCCAGCAGTGTGGGAACGAGAGTAAAACTTCAGAGCAGTCAGTTCTTGTTATTCTTGCTTGGCAAGACTGATAAATGCTATGTCAGTAGGGCATGACTTGCTGCTCCATTCCGGGAGAGCATTGCTTCAGATAAGTCAGCTTTTCTTTTATGAGGATATTTTGGCTGGATGAGAGCTAGAATGTATAGATTTAATATGGGTTTTGTTACAAGCACACTCACACAGAAATGTCACATCTCTCAAAGAGCAGTGGACTGAAGAACAGTTCCCTGGGAACCTCAGAGGAACTTGAGAAACCAAGGTGAAGCAGGAATGCAGCTTGTGCTGGCCCCACACAGTGGAAATGTGCTCCGTCAGGTGAAGCAGGACTGGCAACCTTGTAAAAGATTGGTTGATATTGTTGATATTATTCTTTAATTGTACATTGTAATGTATATTCTGTGTGACACACTGTATAGTGAATGGAGCTTCACTGTAACGAACCCTTCACAAACTGAATGGTCTTTGTAACAAAGATTTTATTGCTTTATGAAAAAAAAAAAACAAACAAACCCTGAGGTACTGCCATATTTTATTTTTGAGATTGTGATCACACTTTCCTAGCAAAGCATAAGGCTAATTATTAAAGAAAAAAATAATAAAACATTTTTTTCCAGTAGGATGTTTATGTATACATGGAGAAAGTTGATGGAGATGTACTAAAAGCTGCTAGGAAGTATCATGGGTTTTGCTACAAAGGGAAACCTGAAAACTGGCTGGTAAGACCACACATACTTGCTCCAAAACACATAAATAGAAAAATAGAGTAGAAATGAGTGACTCAAAATAATCAAATGCTTTTCTTCCTTATTAAATACATTTGCCTTATTATTTTTACAGTAAAAACAAAATAAAAGAGAATCTCCAAAATCTTTGCTGTTGAGATCCCAGAAAAAAAATTGTAATATTTCCAAGAGAAGTTCCTTTGCAATTAATGTTATTAAACATATGCTTTCAAGGATTCATCCATATATTACCTGCAAATTTTCTACGCATTTTATTTCCTGAACACTAATGGAGTCTTTAAAGCAGAAAGAAGCAATTAAAAATCATCCTATGGTCTACTTAGGCACATCCAAACTACTCTCATTCTTGAATTTTAAACTCTGTAGTAGCAACAGTATAAAAAGCAAGCTGCAAAAAGAAATAAGCTCCAGACCAGAGGCATCTATGTCCTCAGATCTCACACTGTTGGATTCAGTTCTATAGCCATTAACAGCGCATCGAGTTATCCCATTAGGTTGAAGTGCAGAAACACAACCTGTTACACTTCTGTTGTGTTCTTCCTTATGCCTAGAAGGATGATCTGTAAGCTGCAGAAATACCAGCATGTATAAGCTTTAACAAATAATAGCAAATAAAGAGTTTTGTGAAGATTTTGGAAAGACTTAATGACAATTTCTCTTCTAAATAAGAATCAGGCTTCTGCTTCCATGTCACCAGGGTGTCTGAATGGTGTCTTTTCCATGTTGATCTATGGTCATCATTGAAGCATTCCAAGATCTCAGTACCAAGACTGATGTTTTTGAACAGTGTTGATCAAAATCATTGTCAAGAGTTCTCTTTTTTGTTATTTTGAAAAAGTCACAAACAAGTTGAAGTACAGCTATTGTTTCCTGCCAAGATGAAGGCACAAAAACTTGGCATCAACTGTTAGAGGCAGGAAAAATGCCTTCCATTAGTTCTAATGTGAAAAGAAGATTGCTAAAGCTTCCTGGACCGTTTTCCTGCCCAGTTTCTATTACTATTAATAGAATAAATTGTATTTTAATGTCTTATTTGGCACCAAAAAATCTTAACAAATAATTACATTATCCTTAGGAGGCATATCTGAACATATTTACATCATAGTGTGACAGCACGTCTGATTAATTGCTATTGTTCTGTGTTGTTTGCCTCTTTTGAAGCACAGGTCATACAAGTCACGTAAGCTTTACATCCTCAGTTTTTCTGAAGCACTGCTGTTCAAGGATATTGAAAACTGCAAAGTACAATTGAACCTTCTCTAAGTTATTATTCAAAATAATGCATTCATTATATACGATAGCAATAACAAATGATACAGCCCATCTTCTGTTGCACTTGTTCTTGGAAAAATCAAAGCATTTCTACAGTTGAAGACAGCTTGTGCTTTATTTTAGCATTGAAGCAGCACCTCAGGGTTCCAAACAGAACCCACTGCCTGTTTGTTCTGATCTGTGTTGCTGTACGTAGGATTGGAAAGAATTTTTCCAGTTTGTGAAGTTTCATGGGAGCACACCTGTCTTTCCTATTCTGCATCAAGTTCTAATTGAGTTATTTAAAATGCTCTCTTTTTCTTTTATTTTGTGTTGAACATAAACTTACAGAAATTGATTCTTTTAATTCATTTCTCTGCTATGTAAAGACAAGGTCAGTACATATAAATTGTTTTCCATAAAGGCACTCTACCACAATAGTCATGTCATATATCTGCTTTCTTTGGATATGTGTAAAAGAGAGAATCCTGTAAATATCACATCTTAATGGATTTCTGTAGCCCCTAAATGCTAACTGATGGTCCTTGACATCACGTCTGCAGTTCCCCCACAGAGTTTTAATACAATATCTCCATCAGCACAGGAACTCAGGTTTAAGTGAACAAGACCCTACCCTAGCTGGCTGCATCCAACACTGCTACAAAAAGCAGAAACTCACCATTCTCCTACTAGAGAATGGACTCCTATATTAGTCTACAGTTTTGAGCTATGTGTCATACTTTGGGATTTACAAATACCACCTGTGGCTTTAGGACATATGTGATAGTGACTGGAACCTTCCATGAATACTGGAAAAGGCTCATGAGAAGAAATTGTTTCTACAGCAGCAGTGCTTGTGTGTGGCAGTGTTGAATGCACCCATCCTGTGCTGTGGGAAGGCAGCTAGAAGTGAAAATGGGAGATCTTGAGAGCTGCAGAGACACCTTTCATGTGCTGTGGTGGCAATACAGTTGCATGCACTGGGACCTACAAAAATCACTGCTCTGTATTGCTGGTTGACAGTTTTCAAACTAAACTTTTGTTTTTTAAAACAGGGAAGTACAATTTGTCAAAAAACTGAACTTCACAAGAAGAAATGTCTTTGATGTATCTCTCATTTCCTCAATAGCAGAAAGAGGTTTTACAGTTCCTAATTTGTTTTGGTTTTGTGTTTCTGTTGAAAAAAGCTTTATGTTTCAGACAGTAAATGAATTTGTACCCCCCAAAAATTATTTTTATTCAAACTGATTCTTGTAATCCTTTTTTTGGTAGCCAGTTAGAAACAACAATGCTAACAAAACCTAAGCCAATCAAAATATAATCAAAACCAAAATAAACAAACAAAAACAACACCAAACCAAGTCAAACTAAATAATAATAAAATAACATAATCACGGAATCACAGAATTGTAGAGGTTGGAAGAGACCTCTAGAGATCATCAAGTCCAACCCCCTTGCCAAAGCAGCTCCCTAGCCCAGGTTGCACAGGTAGGTGTCCAGGTGGGTCTTGAATGCCTCCAGAGAAGGAGACTCCACCACCTCTCTGTGCAGCTCCAGAGCTCCATCACTGCACTGTGAAGAAGTCCCCATGCACATTTGTGTGAACTTCCTATGCTTCAGTTTGTGGCCATTTCCCCTCGTCCTGTCACCACACCCTGCTGAGAAGAGCTTGGCCTCTTCCCTTTGCCTCCCGATCATTAGATATTTATAGACATGGATCAGATCCCCTCTGAGTCTTCTTTTCTCAGGGCTGAGCAGACCCAGGTCTCACAGCCTTTCCTCATAAGAGAGGTGTTCCATGCCCTTTATCATCTTTGTGGCCCTCCGCTGGACTCTTTCCGGCAGATCCCTGTCTTTTTTGTACCAGAGCCTAGAACTGGATGCAGTACTCCAGATGAGGCCTCACCAGGACAGAGTAGAGAGGAAGGATCACCTCCCTTGTCCTGCTGGCCACACTCTTTTTAATGCACCCCAGAATGCCATTGGCTTTCTTGGCCACGAGGGCACACTGCTGGCTCACGGTCAACCTGTCGTCCACCAGGAAACACAGGACCCTCTCTGCAGAGCTCCTTTCCAGCAGCTCATCCCCCAACCTGTACTAGTGCAGGCGGTTATTCCTCCTTAGGTGCAAGGCTCTACACTTGCTCTTGTTAAACCTCATCTGGTTTTGTTCTGCCCAACTCTCCAGCCTGCTCAGGTCTCAATGAATGGCAGCACAGCCTGCTGGCCTGTCAGTCATTCCTCCCAGCTTTGTATCATCAGCAGACTTGGTGAGGGTGGGCTCTATCTCCTCATCAAGGTCAGTGATGAAGATGTTGAACAGGAATGGACCCAGCACCGATCCCTGAGGAACATTACTAAGTACCTGTCTCCCACTGGACCCTGAGCTACTGATCACAACCCTCTGAGCTCTGCCAGTCAGCCAGTTCTCAGCCCACCTCAACATCCACTCATCTATTCCACACCTCTTCAACTTTGTTTTAAGGATGCTGTGGGAGACAGTGTCAAATGCCTTGCTGAAATCAATCATCCACTGCTCTTCCCCAACCCACCCAGTCAGCAATGATATTGTAGAGGGCCACCAGGTTGGTCAAGCACAACCTCTCCCTGGTGAACCCATGCTGACTACTCCTGATAACTGTCTTTTCTTCCGGTTGCCTGGAGACAGTATCTAGGACAAACTGTTCCATCACCTTTCCAGGGACGGAGGTGAGACTGACTGGCCTGCAGTTCCCCAGATCCTCCTTCTTGTCCTTTCTGAAGACTGGAGTGACGTTGGCTGTCCTCCAGTCTTCAGGCACCTCTCCCATTCTCCAGGACCTCTCAGAGATGATAGAGAGCTGTTCAGCAGTCATCTCTACTAACTCCCTCAGCACACATGGATGCACCCCTTTGGGGCCCATGGATTTATGTACATTGATGTCACATAGACACTCTCGGACCACCTCCTCCCTCACCAAAGGGGAGCTTTCCATTCCCAACACCCTCTCACTTACCCCCACATTCCAGGAGTCCTGAGGGAGAGTTCCCACAGTGAAGACAGAAGCAAAGAAGGCATTCAGCATCTCCACCTTCTCTGCATCCCCCATTCCCAGAACACTTGCCTCAGTTAGTAGGGGACCCACATTTTCCCTAGTCTTCCTTTTACTCTGGACATACTTAAAAAAAGCCTTTCTCATTATTCTTTATCTCCTTTGCCAAATCCAATTCCAGGTTGGCTCTGGCCTTCCTCGTTGCATCCCTGGAGGCCCTGACAACATTCCTATATTCTTCCCATGTGGTCAGGCCCTTTTTCTACATTTCATGGACCTTTCTCTTCCCTTTGAGTTTACGAATGAATTCCTTACTCATTCACACAGGTCTCCTGCCACTCTTGCCCGATTTCTTACTCACAGGGACACACCGATCCTGAGCTTGGAAGAAGAGCTGTTTAAATGCTTACCAGCTCTCACAGGCTCCCTTGCCTTCTAACATCCTAGCCCATAGGATAGCTCCAAGAATTAGGCCAAGGAATGAATTTTAAATCTGATTTAGAAAGAAGAGCATTTCAGATTCTTTGGTACGTTAAGTGGACTGAACATCACATGTCCAGTTCTAATTTTTGTCCCCGTTCTTCCCACCTTGTCTTCCTGTTGTCATTTTTTCATCTCATGCCTTCATCTTACAGTAACCATAAGTAACCAGGGGTAATACTTCTCTAGATTTCCAGTCCAGCAGAACTCCAGGAAGAGTATTCATCAGCTTCTGTGCACTCTTAGTTTTGTCAGGTAGCCTGACGCTGGGGACACCTAGGCTTGCATATTTCCTCAACCACTGAGCAAATCGTTCATCCTCTGTGGACAGGATAGCAGTGACAGGGCCACATGGATATCAGTCACACTGCAGTATAGCAGTTAAACTTTCCCATAAATCTGGGACACCTTGTCTGTCCATCTCTCGGGGGTGACAGATGAGGAGGAACATGGCTTGCTGCTTCATTCTTCGATGTCAGTTGCAGTACTTCAATTTAATTTCACTGAACAGGAGAAGTCACAAAATGCAGCTAAGGGTATGTATCAGAGGGGATTAGAAAACTTACCACACTGAAATGAAATGAAGAAATGCCTTCTTGGAATTACAACTCCCATGCTTCAGCTGAAGAATACTCATATGTAAACAGACTTGAAAACAGAAATGTAGTGACCTCTGAAATTTGTTAGTACTCAAGAGTCATCCCCTAACCACACAGCACATTGCAGCAAGAAGTAGTTTGCCTCCTTCCCACAATAGTCTTTAAGTTTTTAATTTAAGTGTCAGTAGAAGGTTTTAGAGTTGCCCTGAGGGAGTATGCCATGTAGTTGAAGCTCAGGAGGAGCAGGTAGAAATAATGTGCAGATCTCCAGCTATAACATCGAATCTGATTTAATTCTCTTAATCAGAATGGACTCTTTCAATGCCAAGCTTTTAAAAACTCAGCATACTATAGCCATCAAGTTAATAATGATAAAATGAGATTCAGAGAAATCTGCCTTTGTTTTGGGCACTGCTTCATTTATAATGACAAATGAATGGTAGCTGCAATTCCAGGTAAGGGAAGTCTACACATTCTTCTCTTTTATCTCATTAAACTACATATACATACTGGTGAATGTTAAAACACATACTTTCCTACGCGTGCTTCCGGAAAACATCAATTCAGCAAACTGCAGCATAAGCATTCTTCCTACTTCTCCTGATAATTGGTTTAATGGATACTAAGAGCTGGAGAAGCAGTGTAGCACGTACAATTTATTGCTTTAGCTAATTACAGGGAGTGTACACCTTCAGCGTGTTACAGAGAAATAAACGTATACAAGAACAACCACCTACAAAGTATCTCTAAATCTGCCTTCTAATGAAAGCTCAAAATGAAATTTCCTTAAGTACTTCCAATCAAAGTCTTTGGAAAAGCAATCCAATCTTAATATAATCAGTACACTCGCAGAACAGCCCTTTGTGGCCGATTTAAAGGTATTTGGCTAGATGTCAGCACTTATTTTTAAGCACTCTCAACACTTCGAGCCGCAAATTCTGAGATCTTATAAACAAGATGGAAGCTTAATATTGTAATTGCTTTCTGTTGGAGAGGAATTCACCAACTGCTTAACAACAACAACAAAAATCAGCATCAGTGATGTCAGTCACACTGTTCTCATCTCTATTGTTCCCTGCTTGTGCACAGCACTGTTTCGTTAGGTTACCAAGCCTGCCTTCATCCATGGAAAATGGTGAAACCTCAGGGATCAGCAAATACTCATGCCATCCTGCTGCATTCTTTGACCACAGCCCGATATTCTTTAATTAGCTTTTAAATTAAACACTCACTTCCCCAATATTAACAGTTCTACAGCACGCAGAGTTACTCAAATTAATTAGTCAAATTAGCAACACACAAAATCAGCACACTAAGATTTTGAATCCATTTGTGGGCCTGATCCGCAGTGGAATTAACTTAATTTCCTCCTTAGTATTTACTTCAGCGTATCTCAATCCATCCCTGCGTTTGGTTTAGGATCATTTTTCTCCCTGTGCTCTGGCACCACTCCACTTGTCCGACAGCTGTTGGGTGCCTAAAAGGACAGGACTGTTTTGGAGAATTCACGTGTAGCGAGCCATAAGATGTGTTCTGGTGTCTGCGTGAAGGTTGTGTGCCCACTGCAGGTGTCTGCTCTCAGATGAAGCCTGCTGGCCACCATCTGCTGGGCTCAGCAGGAGTCCTGAGGCTTTCCTCAGTGCCTGCATCTGGGCCTTGACTGTGCTATGTTCTTAATATTGCCCAGATTTCTTTGCACGGTGGCTGCAAGAGATCATAAAGGGAGGAAACCCTAACTAGCGGATTGTTGGTGTCAGAGAGTACTTTGAATCCTTTTCATGCCACATTCTGCTCACCCCACCCAGGTGACCGCCGTGCAGGGTCTCTTCTGCCAAGCAGACGATGTTCTTTCTGCCAAGGGCTGTGTGTGAAACCTGCTGGACACTGTCCAGATCCATCAGGCTGCCGAGATAAGTGCTGCCAGTTTCACAATGCCCTCAACGTGGGAGAGAAAGAACAGGATTACTTTTCAAGAGACAGCGCATTTAACGTGGCCACTGTTTGAGCCCTTCTGAATGCGGTTCAGTCGGCTGGAGTGTCAGAGAGGCTTGGAAAGGAACAAATCTTAATCCTCATGGCTCAACAACCACCCAGGGCAAAAAAAAAAAAAAAAAAAAAAGGAGACATATGCTCATATTTTCCAATTAACAGTCTCAGTATGGTTAAACGCAGCAAGCAGTGCCTTCCAATATCTGGATTTCTACCCAAATGTATTGCTGTATCATTGTGTAGCTGAAAAGTTCTTCTGGCAGTAGCTTTGCTTTGCCACAGGTAAAGCATGCTTCAAGAGACTGCAGTGTAAGGCTGCAAATCTGAAAGGAAAATGCCAGTCAGGGTAGAAGTATTACAAACACGGGCAGGAAAAGTAAACCACAGGCTGGGAGGGAAGAAGAGGATCAATGCATTTACTCTAAACTAATGAATTTCATCCACCATCTGCTTTCTCCCTCCTTCCAAACTATTCATCTGTGTGCCCTTTTTTATTTCTCTTCTCACTTTCTCTTCCATCTGTCTTCTTAGATTAAGTCAGTTTATTATGAAGATACTTGTTATCATCAATAAAGAAGTGCTACGGCATCTATGAATCCCCCCCAGAAAGATGAAGCAGAAAGTAAAGAATGGGGACTGTATGTGAATCACACAACAAAAATGAACCCTGCCAGAAATTTCTTACAGCACTGAAGAGCAGTCCTAGCGAAATAATGGCTAGGATTAAGATGATGAGGGGCAGGTGTTGGGTGGAACAAATTTAATGGGACATTTCCCAGATCTGTCAGATCAGTCCTCTTTCCCCTTAGCAATACCATGCAGTGACTGATCTATACAAACAGCTTATTAACTTCAAAGGGAGTGTTTCACTTCTTTATGTATTTGGACAACAATATGTGGCCTAGAATTCCCAAGAAATTAGTGGAAAACTGGTTACCAAGCTGTACTTCACCAACCATGGAGCCATCACTTTTTGCCAGGTGTTTATTCTAAACTGTAGACTAGAATTTGCCTTAAAAGACAACCTTTGCAAGTTGCTTAGCTCTAATGGTCTGCTCTTGTAAAGCTGTAGCAAATATAAAGTATATTCATGCAGAATCCATTTCAGACAGGCAGGATGCTAGTCAGCTTTTTAAATAGTTTATGGCCTGTTGCACAGTGAAACAAGAACTGGGCAAACTGGGGATAAGCCTAGGTTTCTAGCCTGAGACTGCAGGAAGGAAAAAAAAAAGATGTCATGAATAATTATAATGCCTGACTGGAACCATAGAAATCATGAGAATGGAAGAAAAGATGCTACACAACTGTTTTATTATCATTCCCCTGGTATCTGCAATTTCTTTAACCTCAGCTGACGTAAATTACTGTCTTCTATTGTCTTTGATAGAACCTTGTTCTGTTCTGAATTGACCCTTGGTCAGTTTATAGCAAGGAAGAAAAGAGCTGTGTTGCTCAGGAAAAAGGAAAGAGCATGGAAAGGGGCTGCTTGAAGTTGCTTGGAGATGATTATGTTTGTCTTTGTCCAGAGGCTGCTTGCAGCACAAAACAGCTCTCTGCTTTTATCTAGAAGCAGGCTTCAGAACAAGTGATGGGGTAACTACTCTCTAGCAAAGAGGATATTCTGGCAGAATTCATGCTGTAAAAGTCAAGCATTTTCAAGCTCACTGGCATTTCCTCACATATAACAAATGTCACTATTTTGGAGATGTTACTGGTTTATAGAATGAAAAAAACCAGACATGAAGGAGCACGGAAATTCAGTGCTAGCAACAGGTTTAACAGCTATCTCTCAAAGAAGGTAATTAATGATACATTTTTCTTGATGGTTCAAGAGGCTCTAAATGCTTGACCAGCAAACACAGGGAGTGATGCTGCAGACAAAGAGCCTTCCTTGTATCAGAAATCCCACTGGAGTAAATGGGAAAATGGATGCATGTAATGCTACCCCATGGCTGCTTGAGAGATCAGGGCTCACCATCTGCACAGCGCAGCCTTAAAACCCTATTGATCTGCTGCGTCCTTGTCACCTTTCTGTGCCCTTGCCTGCAAAGGGGAGCACAGCCATTTTAACACCCCAGTGCACTCTCATTGAAAATCTATGACTATCACCACAGGTCACCACGTTGATAAAGCAGGGATCTCGCTATGTGCCATGAATCTCACTGGTGGCACTTGTCAGCTCAAGTGCCTTTGTTGCTGACAGATGGAGCACAGGTGGGCACTGCTGAGCCCCGTGTCCTGCAGGAAGGATGGCAAACACAATGGCTTTGCTAGAGGCAGCAGGCATGCCTCATGTGTTACAGGACCAGGACAATATTTCTGTGGTGTACTTGTATAAACTCAGACCTTTGGCAAGCCTAACATAAGAGCAATGTTGTGACTCATATTTCTTCCCCCAGAGTGCTGCGTATTTCACACACACACACACACTCACACACACACACACAAAATCATGTATGTGCAATCAGCTTTTTCTGACTGGAACAGGTTGTCCAGAAAGGCCATGGACTCCCCTTCTATGAAGACTTTCAAGACCTACCTGGATGCCTACCTGTGTGACCTATTGTAGAGTACCTGCTGGACTAGATGTTCCCTTGACATTTCTTCCAACTCTTGCAGTTCTGTCATTCTGTGATTCTGTAATGGGCCCGTGCATATTTCCAATCACAAAAGGTCTCACTGAGGCACTGTATCAGGAAAATAGCTCAGAGCCTCAGGACATATTCCACCCTACCCATCACACCACAGTGAGTGGAAGTCCACTGGAGTTAGAGTCACCTTTTAAACACCTCCACTGACACGTGGATTGAAAAGAATCAGCTCGTCACAGCAATTTCTACTCGCTGTGAAGTCATTCTGAAAAACAGCCAAATCATTCGTACACTGCTCGTTGTTGTTGTTTTCCACAAATCCACCTCCAAGTGGCTGCCAAAAACCCTCAAACCAGCAGAGAATGGTACACTGCTTTTTTTTTTTTTTTTACTGAGATGCTGCTACCAAGTGCCTAAAGATTGCATTTGGCAGCACTTGTCTGTAAACCCTTTAAGCTGAATGATCCAAGGGGCAACAAATGCCTCCTGTTTTCCTTTGGTTTTGTATCTTTCTCTGCTCTGGACAAGCTGACCAGCACTCTGTGGAGCATGGCAGCTGTCATACTCTCCTCTCAGATGAGAATCTTGTGCACGAGGACCTCTGGGTTTTCCCAAAGGTGTGATTTGTCAAAGCTCAGTGAACTTCAACAGTCACTTTATTTACATGTGAACATACAAAACTGCCTCGAAGAGCTTCATGTCTCCTGCTGTAATTACCGTTGCCCTCACTAATCAAGCAGTACTGGCCCATTCCCCAGAGCACGTCACTGTACAGCTTTGCATGAATTGCTTTGGTTGCTGGTGTTTCCATAGAGCCATTTGGCTTATTAAGGCAGCAGTAGCTTTCTGTTGCAGATCACATCAGGTGCAGCAGTCCTGTGCTTACCCTCCGTAACTCAGTGCCTGGATGCTGCCAACAGACACAATTCATTTGGGCATCGATGCTTTGCACTGCTGCAGGACTGCAAAGGGACCCAGCTGCCTCCTCTGCATCATGTGGCATGAGCTACAACTCCTGGGGAGCTAAGCAGCTCCCTTTTAGATTTAACTGTGTGTAGATCACAGAGATGTCTTTGAATTTCAGCTGCTGTGTTCATTTTTAAGAAACTGAATCTTTGATATTCAGCATAAAAGATCAGAATGCATCAGTTTAAACCTTGCAGTGAATTAGGTTATTCCTTGGAATGAGAGATGAGGCATAGCAGTAATGATTTATGGTGAACGAGAATGGCTGCTCCCTTTATCTTAAAGGAAAAAGTTTTGGAAAAATCACTGCAATCAGTATCCAAAGAAGCCTTACATTTTCAGGCATTCTTTTCCACACTTATTTATTCTAAACAACATTAACAAAACAAAACAAAAATCTCCCATTTTTTTGCTTCAGTATATATATATAAAAAAAGGAACAATTTGTGTCTCAGGTGAGAAAGCCGAATTTCAAGAAGTGTAATTTTAAAAAGGACAGATCATCTGACTGTAAACTCGAGGACAGGGTTTTATAAATCTCACATGCATCAATGTTTGAAGCCTATGGGTTGCCATGGTTACCATGACATTGCGAGTCTTATTTATAGCCCTGCACTATATATATTGCTTTCCAGAAGAAATGAAAGGGATGTCTGGCTGTGAAGGAATCTGGGAACTGCACATTAAAAAAGAATTGCAGAGGGAAAAAAAAAATCTAATTAAGGAGGGATTGCTGAGGTTAGACACTGGCTTTTACAGCACGGAGCTGTGACAGCATCCTCTGATCAGAGCAGCCAGGAGGAATGCGAGCAGCCACATGTCATCTTCACCCCCAGCCTGGCCCAGGAGAATCAGGGGCAGGATTTCCCAGCACTGATCCACGTTCCTGAGGGATGCAAGGGGGCACACAGGTAGCAGTGCCCTGAGCTCCATGGCTGGCAGGGACAGTGTGGGAGAAGGGTTTGGGGACAACAGTGGCAGCCTCAGATGTGAGTGCCCTCCAGCATTGCTTCCCCAGGGACAGGAGGCTGCAGACTTCTGCACCGATGCGGGACACATTCCCTGGCATAGACTAAGAACAGAGTGTTTGGCTTTCCTTCCTCTCTGAAGGACACATTTAACATGCATGTGTGTATTCATACACACATATAGATGTTATATGTGTGCTAGTGCATATATATTTTTATAAGGTATAAATAATATAATTTTAATTATTATGCATATTAAAAAAGCAAGTCAGTGGCAACATTTACGCAAAGATTGTTTTGAAAACTAAGATCTGTAGAAAAGAGAAAGACAAAAAAAGGCAGAGAAAGAGGACAATAGGAAAGAAGGAGAGGCAAAGAAAGAAAGAAAGAAAGAAAGAAAGAGAGAGAGAGAGAAAAAGGAAGGACAGAAGAGAAAAGGAAGGACAAAAAGGAGGAGGTTAGGCAGGCAGACACTGGGGAGGAAGGGAGGAAGGGGGGGAGGAGGAAAGAAGAGGGAGATAGAGGGGGGTAGAGGGGCAGTGGAAGGGATGAATTTTTAATAAAACGCTTCCCCAGTTTTTAATCCAATTCCATTTCTCGGAGCTAGGTCACTGCCCAAGGCAGCTGCTACCCCAAGGTCAGTTTCAGCTACCCAAGGCAAGGCAGAGGTGAATCAATAATTTAGACAGAAATGGAAAAGATGAAAGCATCAAAAATAAGAAGCAAAAATGTTAACAACTGGAATGCAAAACCAGAGAATTAAAAAAAAAAAATGTATTAAAATATATCTGATATTAAGGTCTTTAACTGTGCCTCCTAACAATTTTTTCAGGACTGATAGGTGTGATTGCAAGCAGAGTTACTGAGGAAGGGAAGATCTATTCAGAAATCTCTTTGGGAAGGAGCTGGAAATGAGGGCAGATCACTGTGCAGAAAGAGCATACACTGCAGTATCCATACACTGCTTTAATGGTGAGTGTTTTGCTGATTAAAAACCTGTGGGAATGATTGAAAACAGATGTCCACAGAAAAAAATTGTCCAAGGTTTGATGGAAACAAGAAATGCAAGGTACCCCGTGACTCTGATAATGACAGTAAAGTGTCCCTTTCACTAATTATATGCACTTCAACTGGCACGTATCTAGAATATTATTATGAATTATTTTCAAAATTATAACTGCCTTGGAATTGTAAAGATGAAATCGAAAGCTCTCAGACTGTTTTGACATGAGAAAGCAAACAAGGAAGCTAAAAGATCTGCTACTTAGTGAGGCAGTCACAGCTATAGAAGCACAGGTGTATTCTAAAATAATTTGCCCCTTGATTTTCAGTCCCCTCTTCCTCTTTGATGATGCCTACAGTGTGAAATTTAACTTAGTCCTTTACTGGGAGTACTGTCAGTTTTAGTTAGGGAGTAGGGGGAAAAAAATGGCAAAAGAAAATGAAGAAGAGTCAACACAAGAAGAATTAGGCCCCAACCCCCTCCCTCATTCTAGGGAGATTTTCTTTTTTCCCCAAAAGCAAAATGTTTTCCCTCTTAAGTCATTTAAGGCAGAAATTGAATGTTCCAATAAACACTGTGGATGTACTGTAATCTTGCTTCAGTATTAATTACAATGTTATGGCTGTGCCTCCATTGAGATTTTGCCCCTCAGCAGTTAGTTATGCAAGTGCTGTTCAGAAGCAATCATCATAATATCAATATACTTTTGCTGTTGCCTGCAAATTGCTAGATGACCTAATGCCACTGAGAGCTTTTGTGCTATTATTTTTCTTCATATTGATTAAATGTAAATTATTGAGAAAAGTAATTGAGGAAATTCCAGCACAGCCTAGTGCTGTACCTAGAGGCTGTCTGTCACTGAATTTGGTACTTCTGACCTCATAATTTGATATAATGTTTATTATCCAGGATGCAGCTCCAGGTGTCTATTATTTAGGATATTATTTGTTTAAATGCCCACCCGGGCACACTACAGAGTGAGTGTGAGTGTCTATTTACCAAATGGAGAACAGATAAATCTTCAGGCTACAGAAATTAAAATAACACTTGCATTCAGTTGTACTTCGGGAAGAGTGGAGAGGAAAATCATTAGAGCTTTCAAACACATGGCTTTACAAGATATATATATATATATAAATTTTAGAATGAAACCATATAGGAAATAATACTCCAGTATAATCCTAAGGAATCATAATTCTTGCAAGGACCATTCTAAAATATACTGACTTTTGGTAGTGAATGGTTCTTTGCTTTACATTTGCATCTCCACAGGACAGGTTATACAAGAAGGTGGATGTTTTATGGAGTCCTTGTGGAGGCATGGTGCCACTTAAGGAGCTTGGTCAGCAGAAGTCTGACTCCAGCACTGTAAATGTGGATCATGCCGTTCTGGGACACAGGAATTCTTTCTTTGACTGCAGTATAACCTTCTGATCTTGCAACCTGTCCACAAGGTCATGCATATTAAAAAATCAAGTGCCAATAGAAGATCTGTGAGATGCTATATCATCTCTACGGGCAAGAATCCATTGATCACTGTGGCTGAAGTAATGTTTCCATTCTGCGTTAGTCATTCTGTAGCAGAAGTTAAACAGAAGAGAATGTGCAAGTGTAATTGTACCAACTAAATTTGTAGGTGTGAGACAGAAAAAGCAATTACCCTCTGCTATTTGTGTCTGTGAAATTTGTGAATGCCTTCTTCTAAAGATGTTAACTTCTGCCTTCCAGGGTTGCTAATATAGCCATGCTCATACTGTGTGCCATCAGCACAGTACAGTTTGGAAGGCTTTTAATAATGTTTCAAAAGGCATCACTTTGGCTGATACAAGAAATGTCTAATGCCCCTGTGTAGATTGGTCAGGGTGCACAATGGGATGCAGTCAGGGTCAGTAGAAGACTATGGTGCATGCTGCACACAGCAAAGCCATAGCCTGTGGGTGTCAGGCACTTGCTGCTCCAGAGCTCAGACTTGAAATCAGACGTTGGAATAAGACAGAGAAGGAGTTGTCTACAGAGGTAAAAAATTATATTATGAAAGATCTAGGAAAGGATCTCCTTCTATAAAATCTAGAGTTTTTAATTATGGCCTGAAATGAAAACTCTTGAGGTATTTTGGCCTGACAGTGAAAGGGTATTAAAAAAATCTGTGGGATTTCAACCTTCAAGAACAAACAGCAGGGTCTACATTATTAAACGTCTACCTAAGATCTCAGTGGTACTCAAAGAAACATTATCAGACTGCTCTGGTATCTTTCTGATTTCAGTCAGGGATATGAAGAGTCAGCCTTTCAGATTCCAAAGTTCAAATGCAAAAAATGATGTGGAGAATATGCTTAAGTTTTGTAAGAAATAACATAGGTAATTATAAAACACATTTCTTTTTCTGCTTCCTTGCTTTGGAGTCAGTAGAACGTTTCTGTGTTGCTATATTCTTCTCAGAACCACATGCCAAAAATGTCATTTTGTTTTTTCCCGTATCTTCCAGTCTTTGTCTGTTCAGCATCCTCTCAGCTTTCCCTGACCACTCTCCAGGACCACTTGGTTCTCAAGACAGAGAGAATTCAGAATAAGTCAAACAGAAAGCCAGTCTTGGTGCTTTCCAGCCAAACACATTCAACAGTGCAATACATGATGTAAGAGCATGCATCTGTCTTGGATGACTCCAAGAATTAAAAACAGATAGGCAAACACCATTTTGAATGCTATCAATGCAGTGAGGTAGGAAAAAAAGTGTATATTAACTACAAGTCTAAAACAAATGTTAAGCTACTCAAGTACCGTTGTAATAGACAATTTTATCTGAAGCATACGTGCATGTAAATGTCATACCTGATGTAGATAACACAAGAACAGCACCAGAAAATGTCAAAGAGGCCAAAAGAAAACGAAGCATGTTTCCCATCTCCTCAAAGCTGTGAAGAAATATATATTTAAACAGAAATCTTTGCAATTAGCAGCTCTAGTGCACAGTGGCTCTTCTTGTAAGATGTGTTTTTCCTATTTTAAGTGTTCCTAAGTGCTATTTTATTCTTGCAGAGCTGCTGGCATTCTCTGTCTTGCCATCATCCTTTTTAGAAGTGCAAACTCTTTACTGTTATAATAGTTTCAGTAGCATTTGGACTTTTAACATATTTGCAAGCTTTCTTTGTCAGAATAAATGATCAAAATTATTCAGTGTCACTTACACAGCGTTTCTGTTGCTTTTGCTTTTTTTTTTTTTAATTGCCAGCCAATTTCCCTTACAGTCTGCTTAGCAAGCATTCTTTTTGACCATTAGAAGCTGATACTAGGCATCCAAGGAGACTTCAGCCTTTTATCTCCTATGCAACACCCAGAGACTGATCTAACCCTTGGTGTAAATTAAAGCAGCCTCAGGGCATGTAAATTTGTGTTGCTGTCAAGGGATCCCTGAGGGCCTGCCAAAGATCCCAGACCCCTTTTTTGCTCCGACTTTGCATGTGACCAGCACAAAGATCCTTCTGCGACCTCTGCCTAAATCCTTCAAAATGTCCTTCCCACAGCATAGGAGAGGCTATGTATATCCACCTCTTCAAGTCTACAGGAATATCCAGTCTAAATGAAGAGCCTCCCAGTTTCATGGCTGGATACAAACGTTTTGACAAACATGTTCTAACTGATGGCAAAGCCGAAACCAGAAAAAAAAAGAAGGCAGCATGGAACAGAAAGTTCCAACTTAAAGATATCCAACCTAAACCTCCCCTGGCGCAACTTGTGGCCATTTTCACAATGCTACAGGTTTGGGGGAGGGTGGCTGGAAGGCTGTGTGGAAGAAATGGACTTGGGGTGTTGGTCAGCACTTGGCTGAACGTGAGCCAGCAGTGTACCCAGGTGGCCAGGAAGGCATCCTGGCTCGTATCAGGAATAATGTTGCCAGCAGGAGCAGAGTAGTGATCATCCATCTGTACTCAGCACTGGTGAGGCTGCACCATGAGTGCTGTATTCATTTTTGGGTGCTTCACTACAAGAAAGACATTGAGGCCCAGGAGAAGGCTCTTCCAGAGAAGGGCATCAAATCTGGTGGTGGGTCTGGAGCACAAGACTTATGAGGAGTGGCTGAGGAAACTGGGGTTGTTTAGTCTGGAGGAGAGGAAGCTTGGGGATGACGTTATTGTTCTTTACAACTACCTGAAGGGAGGTTGTGGTAAGGTGGAATTTTAACTCTTCTTCCATGTAACTAGCAATAGGGCTAGAGGGAATGCCCTCAAGTTGCACCCGGTGAGATTCAGGTTGGACATTAGGAAAATCTTCTCGTCAGAAAGAGTGGTCAGGCACTGGAATGGGCTTCCCAGGGAGGTGGTGGAGTCACCATCCCTGAAGGGGTTCAAGAAACATTTAGATGTACTGAGAAACGTGGTTTAGTGGGAAATAGTGGTGATAGGTAGACAGCTGGACTGGATGGCCTTGGAGGTTTTTTCCAACCTTGGTGATTCTTTGATTCTACGATTCTATATCCACCGATGACATCATGGGCCAGCATAATTAAATGACTTTCAGAGCAGTTCTCATTTTTAGAACCGAGTTTTCAGGAAAAGTATTTTGCTGTTTTCTCTAATCAGTGACACAGGGCAGCTTTACCTTAATCTTCCCATCTTAATTGCTATTGATCATTTTTAAATACAAAATCACATGTATATGGGCAAAGTGATTTGCTGCAAATTGGCTTTCCTGGTGACATGAATCCCAGGGAGCTGCCTTTGAGACATTCATAGATATCACTTTGTTCTTTTCTTTCACAGAAATTTCTGCTTCTCACCCCTTATGTATAAAGTCAAGCATGAGCTTTACTGCACAAATACCTGACTATTGAAAACTACAGTGATTCCATGAAACCTTGACTCAGTGAATAACTCAGAGCAAGAAGAGAAAATTTTGCAGAGACAGAGACTTTTGAGACAGATAGCGGAGGAAAATCCTTTCTCCACAGGATAAGATTAAGAAAAGCTGGTAAAATATTAATAACTTGTTAGGCAATAAAGTGATGAAAAGAGTTAATTAGTAATAAAAGCTATTGCTTTCTATCTGTCTAAGCACAGGTTGTGTCTTCTGTGTCCTATGAGCGTAATTGGAAATGGCATGATTTTTAACCTTCAGTCTCCTGAGACACCACTGAAAGTGAGGCTGTGTGGTGCTTTACCCTTGACAAAGAAAACAAATATTGTAGGAAGAGAGCACTGGGCTACAACTATACCCTCCCCAAAGGTCACTGTAGAGTGAGGTCAATTTATTTAGCAGATTTGTTTGAATTCTCAAGAGGGTACAGGATAAAGGGGGAGCACAGTCCTCAGCTTTGCTTCCAAAGCTTTCTCAGCACAGCTGTTGTGAGCAGAGACAGCGGGCAAAAAGTCTCCCCGATGATGCAGCTAACCATCAGGTAAGGAAAAGAAAAGAAAAGAAAAGAAAAGAAAGAAAAGAAAAGAAAAGAAAAGAAAAGAAAAGAAAAGAAAAGAAAAGAAAAGAAAAGAAAAGAAAAGAAAAGAAAAGAAAAGAAAAGAAAAGAAAAGAAAAGAAAAGAAAAGAAAAGAAAAGAAAAGAAAAGAAAAGAGAAAAGAAAGAAAAGAGAAAAGAAAAGAAAAGAAAAGAAAAGAAAAGAAAAGAAAAGAAAAGAAAAGAAAAGAAAAGAAAAGAAAAGAAAAGAAAAGAAAAGAAAAGAAAAGAAAAGAAAAAAAAGAAGAAAAGAAAAAGGGGAGGGGAGGGGGAGGGGGAGGGGAGGGGAGGGGAGGGGAGGGGAGGGGAGGAGAAGGTGCTTTCCTGAGTGCTATGCTTAATTATTATGTAGCTTAATTCTTTTATGAGTATCAGTGACTTAGATGACCATAGTAAGTGTTGCAACAAATCTGTTATATAGAGAAAACAAATGCACTTTTTCAACACCTCTGTGTCTTTGTGATGTATAGCATACTGAACCAGAATTACCTTCTCTTTCTGCAGTGCACCCCTCAGTTTTAGAAAAATGCATCACACCAGCAAATCAGATTCTGATTTATTAAACTGCAGTAGAAAATGAAGAAAGGGGGAAGAGAGTGATTCCCTGGAAAGCAGGAATATATGGGAGAGTTATTTCCTTAGGAGATGTAGGCTAAAATTAATTTATGCTACTAGGAAAGCAGGGAAAATGATTGTAGTCTCAAGGCTAAAAAAGTTAAAAACATTGCCTGAGACAAGCCATGGAAAGCCTTGTGCTTAGTAGTCTCTAGAATGATGTTAATAATCAAATGTTTTCATGTGTGAAGACTGAATCTTCCTCATACCCAGTAGATTTTAGTTCAGTGTCTGAACAAAGGTGTGCTTTCATTGGCTTCTGCCAGGAAAAAATGCTATTTGGACATGTGCTGAAATATGGCACACATGAAAAGGGGCACACATGAATCCTAGCTTAATACAGAGCTCCCAGCTTAAACTTCCAACTTACTTCCCTATTTCCTGATTTATGTATTTGCCAGCCCTACAGTTGGGTCTTACCAGTTTTTCGTGCACAGGAGTTTCCATGGTAACCTTGTGAGTAAAGGTAAAACTGTGGTGGAAGGCAGCAATGAAACAACAAACCACCAATGAGCAGAAAAACTGCTTTGGGCCAGGTTGTGAAATGCTCTGGGAGGACAGTATAGGCAGGGTCTGAGGCATCAGTGGCTTTTTGAACTGGACTTCCCTGGTCAAGCTTTCTGAATGAACTACTTTGAAAATGCTCTGGGCATGGTAGAATTTATTAGTAGAAAACAGCCCGGACTGATGAAATAAAACAAAACAAAAAAAAAAAAGCAAAATTGAATGACCCTGACACAGCAACAAGAGGGATTGCTAAGAGGAAGGATGACTAGCGAAGAGAGTTTCTGCCTCATTCCAAGATATGTTTCTTTTTGCACTTTGGGTGCAAAAGGGTTTATACAGAGCAAAACAGATCCCAATAGAGGGGATTCTGGTTTCACAGGGATGTCATGCTTATCCTTGACTTCATTTATTGCTTGTACACAACCAGTAAAACATAATATAATCAAATATGTCACCAGCTGAAAAGGGACTGTGACCAAACCCATTCTGATGCTTATTCTTTTGTGAAAGTCAGAGTATTTTCTGGTAACAAAGAAAAGATTTTTAATCTCCTTCTGATTCTCTGAGGTCATTCAGCAGTAGTGTTTCATCATTTCTTTTTAAAGATTTTTATCTGAAGGTTTACTAATTCTCTTGCATGATCTGCTTAAGCTCGCAAATCTGGAGCAACCTCGAGAAAAACATTACTTAAAGATGACTGTGGAGCTCAGTGGAACACATGGAGGGGCATGTAGCTCAGATTTATGATAAATCCTAATTCTTAGGGTTCTGCCTCCTGAAGGTGAAGCTGGCCAGGATGTCCCTGTGGGTCTGGAGAGGCATGGGGCTACCTACAGGCCCCTGGATATTCACCAGCACCACCTCTTCTCTTCTGATCCTCTTTGCTGTGGGGGAGAACAGCAGATGTGCTGCTAGGTAAAACAAACAAACAAACAAAAAAAAACCACATCACCAAAGCATGAAAGAATCACTCTGTCCTGATTAATTGAAACAATAGGATATCTTCAGTTGCACAAAATGTCTAATCAGTTCTGAAGAGGGATGAAAAGCTCTGAAGAGGCTAATAACTTCACAGTGTGCAACACCAGGCCTGCATCCTTCTGAAAGAAGGATGTCTGGGAGCTTTCAAGTTTTGCAAGATTCAGGAAAATAGTACAACTAAATGAGAAGAAGGCAATGAGAAAGACTTGCTGTTGTCAGTTGGGAAAAGGCTGGAGCTGAAGCCCTGATAGTACAGTGTATATGTATACATATGTGTGTGTGTGGTGCAGAAAGTAGTGGCTGTAATGTGTCATTTAGCTGCTGGTTCTGTTAGCTGTTCACTGGTTCTGTTCTGTTGACTTAATGATTTGCTCTGTATATGGTATTACTTCCCAAATAACCAACACAGTGAAGGACCACTAATGCACTAAGCTGCCTATCTGGAAGGAACCCCAGACTTCAGACTCCATCTACCAGTGATTAGCCATCAGGAAAGAAATGGTTTTGCATTAAATGCTGGAATTGCAATTATTATTATTATTATTTTTTTACAGTAAGGACTGGAATAGACAGGCTGCACTTTACTTCTCTGATGTGTGGCATGTTCTTCCTACTACTGTCCTGATTAATGTCCCACTGATCTGTGCCTTTGTTTCTGTTGTCAGTGGTACACTTATTGTGCAGAGGGATGGTCTTATACATGTGACAGACTTCCAGGAGTGAGCCTAACTGGCCATTGCCTTGGTAGCTTGGTTTTATTTTGTGGGTGCATAAAGCAGTTGAACAAGGCAATCATTCTGTCTGCGTAACATGCAGCAGTGCTGGTGCAAAGTTGCCAGCATCACAACAATGGGGAACTCTTCCTGCAGACCTGGCCAAGTCTTCCTGAACCCCTAAAAACTTCTATTTCCAGGTTTGTGTCTTGTGGCTACCTAGTCGCCCTCACCAGCTTTCTGTCCTCTCAGACTCACCTGCTGTTCCCAAAACTAGAGAAACAAAGTGGCTGGATAAAGGTCTGCCTTCTCCTAATGTTCATTAGTCTGCTCTGATGTGTCCCAGCACTTAACCTCAGCAGTGGGAAATGCTAAGCAGTTTGTTACTGTTGGTATGAAAACTGCTTTATGGGAAGTTTTCTTCTCTTGGCACTTTCTCGTGTGCAGTAAAAAACTGTAAATAAATGTGTAGTTATGAGTTTGCTCAAAAGCTGCCTGGAGCTTAAAACTGCTCATGGTAACAACAAATTGTTTACCTGTTTCTTAATCAGTATTCTTCTAATCTTAGCAGCTAATTAAGAGACTGCAGACTGTACATGCATCAATTGCTTTTTCAGTGCTTGAATTAGCATGGCATGCAGAAAACAGCTGAAGAACAAGTTAATTGTTTGGCTGGACAGAACGTGCACATCTGTCTCTGCCAGTTTTTGTCATTGTCTCTCTTCTTGGAATGATACCCCAGCCAGAAAGGAAAACCCTCCTTCTGAACCACAGTTCTGACTGCTGTGCATGCTCAGTCCCCTTGCACCTGCAGTAGGTACTTAGATTCTTTGCCATGTTTACTTCACATGAAGGCTGACTAGGTCTTCAAGGTAACAAGGGTAAGGAGCTTAATTTGCCCTATCCAAAAGAGCAGGGATTTAATGAGAGTTGCATCCCAGATGGAGATCTTTTACTGGAGGTTTTGTACAGTGCTTACTGCTGTGCCAACAGAACAATGCTGGGATGTGTCTCCAGGAGCTTGCAGTCAACGATAGATAGGTACAGACAGAGCACTATAAACAACCAAATAGTTCAATAAACAGTAAAGTTAATAGTGCTTGGTTTCCTGAGGCTTTCTCCTAAAGTTGGTGCATGTAGATTTGTACTCAAGAAGAAAAGATTGGTGAAAGTTTGTTTGCCATTATCATGTATATAAAGTCCCCCTACCATCAGGACCTTGACTGTGTTCTTCCTGGGGTCACATAGTGTTAGGATGGCTGTGTGTTACTCACTCCTCTTTAGTTTCTAGAAGTGGCTGATCCCCTTTAGGCTCTGCTCTCAACCTGAAAATGCCTATTGGTGAAAAAGTTGGCTGGCAACCATCCACAAAGCTGATTTCTGTTGGAAAGCAGGCTGGGCTGGGTAGAGTGGAAAAACATGAAGTGAACAAAGGTGTATTTGAAGTATTAGCTGTAACTGGGTTCTGTAGTTTCTGTTAATTCTGTTTCTTCCTTCTGGTCTCCAGGGTCTTTTGTATTTTCAACAAGGAGTGGTGAATGAAGTAAGTAAACAAATTAGCCTGTGTTGATCTCTTTGTTGCTCTTGTGTAGAAGGGTGTAAGCTATAACAAACATTTATTTTTATCCTGATGGGACATTTCCTGAAAGTAGAATATTGTCTGACTGTTGTTCAATTAGAGGATATTGAAGTGAGTAGGTTTACTGGATTACTTAGAGGATTAATTTTGAAGAGGATGTGTTCTTAAGGAAGAAATATCACGGTATCTTTACACAATGGATGGCACAGATCTATGCGTAAAGGCAGTGACTGGTCAGCCAGAGCCAAAATATCAGAATCCTCGTATAAATGATATCAGGTGGAAAAGTAAAAAATGGAAGAATGAAATGAAAAGGTCCATGAGCAACTTGGAATTTAGCTGGAAATCACTCTGATGTATTTGCCAACTATAGTTTTGAGGAGATATATTTTTTACATAATCCCATGCCGAATAGAATGTGTTGGAAACTTCTCCATCTTCAAGGGTGAGCAGCAGAATACATTCTGCAGCAAGAGCCATATGGACAGCAGTCTATTTTCACCATGAAGGTTAAAACTGGGCTAACTTTTACAAAGCCAAAGAAGTCCATTCACACCCAGTCATGTGAGAAGGATGGGTAGAGAGGAAGCCAGCTGTCTTGCTATCCCAAAAGATTAGCCTGAGAAAACAACACGGAGGCAATAAAAGGACAACCTTTAATAAAAAGTCATGGTAAACAACATGTTACATTCTATGAAGACACTGATACTTACAGACTGATGCACATGAAAAGCCCAGTTCAGAAATCTTTTGTTTTGCCTCTGGTTAAAGCTGGCTGTTACTGACAAAAAGAGCAGTGCTGAACAGAGCACTCTGGTTTCTAGAAATTTAATGATGGCAAATCTTAGACACATTCGTGATTTATATTAGAAGAGGGAATGAAAAATAAGGTTTTTCGAGACTACAGCTTGTGTATGCCTGTTGGGAGCGTACTAAATAAAGCCAGCGTAAAAAAAGACCTAAACAAATATTAATTCCAACCTTCCCCCTTGCTACTTGCAGAGAAAATATGGCACAGATGCTGTCAGCCTGCAAATGTCAAGCCAAAATTTGTGTCTATGTGCTACTCAGACAAAGCTGTGAGAAATGTGTTTATTACCCTTCCTTTTTATTATTAAATTAATGTTATAACTGCATTAGCACCTGTTTTGTTTTGTTTTTTTCTTGACCTTACAGACCTTTTACCATACAAACAAATTATTTTAGTATAAAAATTAGCTGTTTAACAGAACACAGCCTGCTGCACTGCAAAATAAATTACTAGATAATTAAAACAGTCTCTAATCAGATTTTTTGGAGCACATTGTTCACACAGGTGGCAGTGGCTGGCATATGAATGAGGTGTGAAGTACTCCATACTGCCGTGTTACTATAATGATAGAATAAGCACTTTTTTCTTCTTTTCTGATGAATCTAGGTAAGAGCAGGAGGAAATGCTTAAGTGCACATACAAGGCTTAGGAATGTATGGGAGAAAGTTTCTTGATCACATTCTCTACAGCATCTTCATCTGTCTTTCCACATATCCCACTCTAGTATGCTGGACCTAGCACCTGAAATCTGGGTAGCTACTGGAAAGTGAGGTATCTATCAATAATTATAGTAGCATAGAATCACAGATTGGCTTGGGTTGGAGAGGACCTTAAAAATCAACTACTTCTAGTCACCTGCCATGGATCAGAGTCAGCTACCACTAGATCAGGTTTCCCAAAGCCCCATTCAGCCTGGCCTTGAACACATCCAGGGATGGGGCATCCATAGCTTCTCTGTGAAACCTGTTTAGTGTCTCATGAACCTCATAGGAAATAACTTTTTTCAAATATCCAATCTCAGTCTACCTTCTTTCAATTTAAAACTATTACCCATTTTACTGTCACTGCTCTGAAAAAGAGACTCAATCCATCCTTCAGGTGGGCTCTCTTTAAGTACTTGCAGCCTACTATGAGGTCTCCCCAGAGCCTTCACTTCTCTAGATTGAAAAAGTGACAATTTGTGTCCATTCCTGTGGGTCACAAGTGGCCAGAGGAGGATATTGCTCATCCTGGGAACAGTTCTGAGAGTTGTTATTACTACAGAGGCATCTTGCATTTTGTGCTTGCAACTTCCAGAAATAGATGGTGAGATGTTAACAGTTCTTGAACTCATACCATTACAGTTTCAACAGTAAATCTGTGAGAGATCTGTCTTGAAAGGGAAGATATTGCTGGGGTTGTTCACTGCTTTCAACATGACTTCTTGAAAAACCTTTAGAATTATTATATTCTCACATATACATCACCAAATGTGTTTTGAGATTCATACTCATTTTAAATCTGATTGTTGCCTAATCATCACCCATAACCCCAAACTATCTTTAGAGTCTCGTCAACTTTTGTGCATTATTAATGGCTCTCAAAGTTATCCTGGGTCTGGGAATTATCTTCTAGTTGGATAAAACTTAGGCAAAATAAAACAGACTTTACAGCTCTCCATTTCATTCATAATTGCAAAACAAGTACTTTTTTAATGGAGCACATAATACACTGCTACATCACTGCACATTGTCATCTAGTACCCAGTAGAACTCCAACCAGTGGTGTGTGAAGAACATTAACACACAAGACCAGAAATCCCATATCTGAATGCGTGTGATCGCAGTATTATAGTTCTTGTGGAATGCTCACATGCTCTCATGGATATGCTCAGGTCTGCACATTTCTTATCTCCATAAAACAACGTTTGGGATAGAGGCTTGAGGAACGTCTGCCAAAACCACAAGGCAACGTAATTCTATGCTAGCTACTTCAACCTAGGGAGGAGCCCTTGTAAAAGTCATGCGTACAATTGGTAAAAAGGGGGTAAGTGATAGTTAGGAAAATGTTAGATGAGGGGAATGAAAAAGATGTAGAGAAATCTGAGGTCTTTAAAAAAATAGTGCAACTTATCA
The DNA here is from genome assembly GCA_023055505.1 of Callipepla californica brunnescens. Taxonomy (NCBI): domain Eukaryota; kingdom Metazoa; phylum Chordata; class Aves; order Galliformes; family Odontophoridae; genus Callipepla; species Callipepla californica. The sequence continues at coordinate 967,674 of JALIRH010000025.1, read as the reverse complement.
CTAAATGCTCTATTCCAAAACTTCCTACACAAAAGTAAAAAGTAACAGTGTACTTGGCCTTACTGCCCAGGTCCTTCATTTTCACTAAGTTTAAACTGGCTTAACTCAAGTGCTTTCAGCAGGGTTGTATCATTTTGTGTTTCTGGAGAATGTAGCCTACTGTGTTTGCTCACAATGCCCTGTTTTTTTTCTTTTTTTTCTTTTTGTTTTGTTTACTTGGTACTTAATGTCTTCTGATTTTCAATCTTCCAAGAAAAAGTGAGAGTATCAGTTGCCTGAAGTAATATTTCAAATTGTGCAGGCATTATTTTTAGGAGGAAAGAAGGGCTTCAGGAGAAAGTGGAGAAAGAAAAGGAAAATTCTTAGTTTTCAAGAGAAGTTGCTGTTTTAAGATGCTAAGAGGGAGTTAGAGGCCAGTGTCTCCTGATCATATGAAGGAAGAAAATAGTTCTTCCAGGCTAGCAAGGAATAATGAGCACTTTTCTAAAGGTAGCAAACTGGAAAGCATTGTGTTTTCAGTCTTACTTCACTGGTCTGTAGAGTCATCCAAATGCTCTCCAATCTTCCCCACTGTTGCATGCTGAAACAGATAAAATTAATGAAGATAGCACGCAGGCTTTGGTTCATCACTGGTGAAAATGCAGAGCTGATGCTGGTGGCTATGACAAAAACCAGCACTGAGTAGCTGAGAATTTGCTCTATCAGATGGTGTCATTGTGCTGTTTCTATCTGTAGTAGTTTCCATGGGAATAAATAGGAGTCATTATTTTCAGAGCAACATATGTATGTATTTGATTGAAGGCCATCTGGTCTCAGAGGAGGACATGGAAAAATATGGCTCATCCCAGGAGAACAGCTGGGAAGAGTACTGAAGTTACACAGCTTTTACATATTTCATACAGTTTTATCACAATAGTTTTCGATCATTTTTTTTAATTTTATATTTCTAGAGTAACATGTTTAATTAACATGGAAATATCCTTTGCTGTTGTTGTTGTTTGTTTGTTTGTTTGTTTGTTTTTTCCCTATTTCCTTAAAGCTGTGCAAACTGGTCCTAGTTTAGGAAACCTGGGCTGAGGAACAGCTCCAATGGAGATTGTTCTGAAGCATTGGGCCTGGCCAAGGGATCTTGGAAGTGAGGAGTGCTGTTGTGGCAGCCTGAAATAATGGTTAAGAGCGTGGTTATGTTAGGGGGTCTTAGAGAAACATCCTGAGCTGTGGCTTGTCAACAGCTCCTGGTGTATGCCATCCTCTGTGGCATGGTTGTACTCTCAAGGTTCCTGATAATCATTTCACAATTGGAAAGGCATGGACAAACAGTATCCTTTTTAATATTTATTTTTAACTCTTTCAGAGTTTATGCGGTAGGAACAAGTAACACCACACAGTTAAGTGTTCTTTCAAATGGTGTTTCATCCTAAGGGTAACCATATTTTTGGCCTGTGCCCACCATGCCAAAACGTCCTGAAACTGATTCTGGACCTCCTACACCAAGGGGAATAGCAATGCTTGCAGTTTCTCTTGAAACAAGCATTGTACTGTACATATCCTCCTTTCTTTAAGCAGCATGTGGCTGGCAGTTGGTAGCTGTCAGGTAACCTGTTCCTCATTGCAACCTGTGCTTTAGTGTGATGCTCACATCAGTGCAGTATGATGCCAGCCATAAGAGCAGCACGTAACAGTACCTCACCGCAGGAAGAAGTATTTGTGAATCGGTGATCAAGACTCCAGTTGCATGCAAAACTGAAAGACAAATGAAACTGGGGGGAAGTACGTGGGCTATGGGACAATGTTTGCTGCTTCTGCCTCTAGTGGGGATGTGGGGCCAGGAAACCACATCTGGTGTGAGACAAGGATCCTTCTGACACCAGCCTTTTGTGTGTGCTCTGCCCACCTCTTCACGATGTGATATCTGGAATTTCAGGGCTCTGTCAGTGCAGGGAGGCAGTGGCCTTGTGCAGTCTCTTAGGCTTGGTGGTACAATCTCAGAGCAACAGCCCCAGGGAGCAGTCAGCTCTGCCAAAGGCATTGTTCTGTCTTTCCAAAGGCACTTCTCAGCCTGATGTTTTCTTCTTTCTATCTTTATTTTTCCTTTTTTTTTTTTTCCCTCCATCAGATGATTAAGTGATTTAGACTGAAGTAATAGGAGCAATCATTGGCAGGAGCCAGAAAGGGAATTGCTATGCAAAACAAACAAACTTTCAGCATGAGTCCATTTCTGATATACTCCGAAGCACATTTATTAATGTAATTCTCCAGTGAATCTAAATGTTTAAATATACCTGTGAAGGAGAAAAGTCACTGGCTCATGCAAAATTGCTCTGAACTATATCATTAATTTTGATACACTAAAAATGCAGCAGGCTTACAATGAGTTATAACGTTGAGCTTTTTATGGGTAATTTAATGCAAATGAGAAACTTTTTTTCTTTCATGTGTGCAGATTTTGTCTAGAGTGATGACTTTCAGCTCAGTGAACATAAATTTCTTGTATTTTAGAAAGATTTTGCTAACACTGTGTGAGGTCCCAGAAGGGTTTTATACAGTGAAAAGATACACATTTCAGAATAAATATCTAATCTCCTTGACTGTTATTAAAATGCAAGTTTACAGGGCCTGGGCAGATTGTGTTTATATTTTCAAAACTGTTAAGATTTGAAAGTTTGGAGTTTGGGATTTCTCCTTGACCTTTCATATTTATCTCTGTTCCATCATTCACACTGTGGGACACCTCTCATATTATGATAAAATATTAATTTATTTCCCACAAGCTGCTTTGTGCCCTTCACACAGTACTGATCAAAGTGTACAAAGATCCACTGTATATGAGACTTCACAGTAACCACTTGTCCTCTCAATTAGTTATGCAGCTGCAAGAATTTTGAGTTCACCCTCTTTCCAGTCAGCTATATGTATGCCACGACACCAGAATGTAAAAAATATGTGGATGTATTATGTTACAGTTGGGATCTAAGCATGGGTTAGAATAGTCTAAAACCACCTAGCTTCCTTCTTGTAACAGCATAACTGTGAAATAGCAAACCCAGGAGAGAAGCTTGTTGTGTAGGTGGAATCTCTGCTGCTGTTTTCCCATTGAATCCATGTTGCCATAGGCATCTGCATTAGAGATTTTACAGGTAGGTAAGATACATTTTACAGATGACAAACGCAGACTTTGTCAGTAACTTCTGGAAGTGCAGCTCAGGGCTTTTAGGCTGTGATACATTTGGCATTTATCAAGGATCAGTGCCAGCTAGCCCCACGCTGCAGGTGCTACCCCAGCTCCCTCATGCAAATTTACTGGTGTTTTCTCATTAGTTTGATAAAATCTCACCTTTGTTTTTAAAGCTGTTGGGATGCCCAGCTCTCTTTTCTCACCATTTGACCTCTTAGCACCTTAAATCCAGTCGACCAGTTTAGAACATTCTGTCTTAGGCTGCCATCTCTCAGGGCTTCAAAGATCACAGCCTGTGGTGGGGATTGCACCACAGCAAGGGAAACAGTGGAGATATCTCTTTCTCCTCTCCTGGGAAGATGTCTGAGACTGAGATCTGCTCAAGTGTCTCCCCCACCAATGCTAAGAGTGTGTTCAGTGCTCACTCCAGCTTCTACAGTCACTTGCTCTGAAATGGGGATAGATGAAGCAGACCCCTCCACCCCATGAAGTCTGTGCTGTTTCTCAGAAACCTGAGAGGACTCAATTATAAAAGGCTGGTGAGAACAGAGGCTGTGTTATGAGAACTTTGCCAAAGCTAGGAGATGTTAGGTGACTGCTGCTGAGAAAATAATTCCATATTTGTTCTCAGCTCTTATGCTGTTTGTACCACTTCAGAGGAGGCAGGAAACCTTCACGCTGCTTATTCTGCGGTGGGTGTAAATAGCCATGCAAACTACAGCAGTGCAGAGCTTCATTCACAAAGCCCAGGTTTACTGTAAAGACCCATATTAAACTAAAACGGGCTGACTAAATTGGAACTCATTCAGTGTGGGCTGGGAAAAGTGAAAGCATATTTTATGTCATTGAAGAATGAAATATTTCCTTGTGAAAATACTGTTTACATGGAAAGATGGTGATAATTAGGGCAATAAGTGAATCACTACCAATAATAATCTTACAGCGCTGTGGAACGTGGCAGCATCTCATTACCGGGCAATAATGCTTCTGTTAAATGTCAGCAGTATAAAACATTAGCAAGAATTAAAAAAACTGATTAATGGAAAACAACTTTTGTTTCCAGGCAATATACCTGATCTCCAGGGTGAGAAAATCTCCTGGGAGATAATAACAAGAAGATATGTACTACGGGTGTATTAAAAAAGGGCAACGAACCATGATGGAGGGAAAATTGCATTTCCATCTGAAGTTATTAATTGAAGAAACCCTTTCAAAGTGAACACATTTTAAGCAAACATACACTACAGCCCCTAGAAATAAAAGCTAAGCTTACATTTTTTTCATCTTTTTAGGTAATATGTTTCTGGTGGAGCCTGAAGAAATTATCATCCACCAAATTAACACAGCTGCTCTCCACCATAGAAATAGGTGTTTTTCTCCAAAATTCTGTGCTTCGAGGCAATATTTGTGTTCTTCTATCTAGAAAGAACAAGAAGAGCTTTTCTTGAAATCTCACTGCTGATCTCAGCCGTACACCAAGCTTCTGCTGGTGCTGGAAAGTGAATAAGGGTGCCCTGTAGATGTGCTTTTGGAACTTATGGGCACTGAGCATAAAAATCTGTTCTGGACTCGTTTTGGACTGATGAAGAAGCCCTAAGAAAATCCAGAACAAGTCATTGTTTTCAGCTCAGCCTCTTGGGGAAAATAATCTGTTGAGACTCCTTCCTCACTCTCTTGATACCCTCCATATCGAAGCTTTCTTGCAACACAGTGATATACCAGGTGAAACACAAGAATATCTCTAGGCAATCCTCAATCCTCAAGGTGATTTTTCTCAAGGTGAAGATTTGAAATTATGTGACTGAGTAACAGCTTTTGGATACTGAGCTCTTACACTGACCCACAATGTGATGTGGATAAAACTGATCCTGATCTTGCATGGTAACCACACAGCCCATGGAAAATGTTCCTTAGCAGCTACTAAATGTCATTTTCTCTACTGCAAGCTCACACAGATATGAATGGTTTGTTTGCTGCAACCAGAAAAAACTTGTTTCATTGAAAGACATGAGTGCTGCTGCTTTTCAGTTTCAGTTGCATACACTAAAGCATTTGTAATGCCAGTACAAATATTTGACTGCAGATTTTTCTAGTGGCCTGCCCATCTCATTTTTAACAGCAGAAGAGTCAGTAGATGGAGCAAAGTCTTATGGCACTCAGCATTTTGTTGGACTATCTTAAGCTGGCTGGACTTCTTGAAGAATGTAAGCCGACACTTCAATATCTACCTGCATCATGGAGAGACTGAAACTTCTAAAATCAGGAGCAATTGATTTTGATAAGTATGCTGGTAATATTTCAAGTACATGTATTACTTCCTTCTTTGATACATCATAAGAAAGTGAAGAATTTCACTGCAAAACCCAAGAATGGTCATGTCAACTATTTGCAAGAGGTAAAGAGGCTCAGAAAAGTTGTGGATGGATAAATTTTTCCAAAGAAAGTGTGAATTTCATGCGGTGAACTACTAATTCCAGAACAGAGTGAGTGGCTGGTTGTTAGCAGCCTGCCCCAAAACTGTTCTGTCAGAGAATGTGTCTCTTTGACTCAGGAGAATGAAGGTGGAGATAATCATGACAGCAAACACTTCTAAGTCACACAGCGAATCAAACCGTGATCTTAAAGCCACTCTAAAGGAGCAGAATGTTTCTGACAAGGGAGCGTTCCTAACAAACAGAAACACCATCAATGGCAGCAAGTAACAAATGCTGATGATTCAGGCTTTGCTATGGTTCTGGCTGTCAATACAAAAAGGTGCTCAAAAAAGGTGAGGAGAAACTGCTTTTTTAGGAAAAATGGGTAGTGTGGCCTGCTTCACACTGTTTTGGAGGGTCAGAATACCAGGACAGCCAATTATGTGTTAGTCATAATTCTGCACATAGTTTTTGTCTCTTAATGTATGTAGACTTAACATATTACACACAGAAATGCATGTTTAGTGATATTAGCATCATGGCCTAGGAAAATAGATTTCTGATTTTGTGATGATAAGTAAGGAGTTTGGTTTTGGCTTACTGAGGTGTAGGAACAATGATATTGAAGCGTGAGAATAACAGGTGCAGGTGGTAGAATAGTTTAGCAGCGCTAAATTATTCAGCAATGTTGATTCTGTTCTAGCAGCTTGTTTGCTCAATGTACTTTGAAGTATTACCATTCACTCACAAAATCTGTCATCACAGCATTCACCTGAGAAGAGATCATTTTTATTTTATGTACCCATTAAAAATGATTTCAGGTGGACTGATTATTTCCATGTAATTGGACAGCAGAGGAGGAGGAACCGACACTCGATATGAGAAGTGTTTATATATTTTATTAAAGCGTCCCGATGTTTCACTGAATTCTGCAAAGTCAAAATTGCTGTGCTTAAAGCTGAATTTTGAATTAGAAAAAGCAATGATAGAATTATACTCAATTCTAGCTTGATGGATGCATGAATTCATTGATGATGACGGGTAGAATTGACAGACAAATCTAGTCTGGAGAGGAGCTCTGGAGGTCTTGCTCCAATCTCCCTCTCAGAACAAGGCCAACTGATTTAGGTTGCCTGAGGCTTTTAGGCAATTAGGGTCACACATCAGAAGTAATGAAAACTCCACAGCCTCTCTGGATCCCTGTTCTGGTGTGCATCCACTGTGTATCTCCTTTTCTTTAAATGGGACGGTTCTGGCTCTGCCTTCTCCATACCTTCTCATGAAGTAGCAGAAGAAGACAGCTTAAAGACATCTGAATAACTATCTCAATTATTATGCCTCCTGGTTTTTTTTTTTTTTTTGTCTAGATTTGCACGATGAACTGGAGTGATTTTGGTTCACTAACCTTGGATTTGTATCTTTGTTCTTGTCTAAAGGGGAAAAGATAGAAAATTTCAGAGAGTTTAAACTGAAGATTTTGATACTGTGAAACCAAACATAAAATATTAAAAGTCCTAATTTGTAGTGGCATTTTTTTCTACTTTCTACCAAGATCCGTTAGACAAAGTATGGAAAAACAGACACTGAAGTGTCTACTGAAAAGTCTACAGAATATGCTTTGCCAAATAGTATGGCTATTATTCAGCTTGGCAGGAAAAAAATCAACTATATTGTTAAAAGGGAGAATTTGATGGTTTAGGTTGTTCTAAACAATCTCTCATTTCAGTTAACAGCTGTATATAATCCTGGTTTACTCATGAGGGGTGCTCTTGTCTCATTAGCAACTCTTCTCTATCACTGCTGTTGCTTAGTGCTGCTTTTAGTCTGGAGAAAAGGAGGCTCAGAGGAGACTTCATTGCACTCTACCACTTCCTGAAGGGAGGCTGTGGTAAGGAGGGGGTCGGCCGCTTCTTCCAGATAACTAATGACAGGACGAGAGGGAATGGCCACAAGTTGCACCGGGGAAGATTTAGATTAGATTTGAGGGAAAAATTTTTCTCTGAAAGAGTGGTCCGGCACTGGAATGGCCTGCCTAGGGAGGTGGTTGAGGCACCGTCCCTAGCGCTGTTCAAGAAGTGTTTAGATGTGGTGCTAAGGGATTTGATTTAGTAGCTTAGTGGGTAGGGATGGTGGTAGGAGGATGGTTGGACTAGATGATCTTGTAGTTCCTTTTCAACCTAATGTATCTATGAATCTATGAGTCTATGAATTTTAGCTCTATTATCATTCATAGCAATTGATAACTGAACTAAAGTTGGAGGGATTCTACATCTCAGCTGTGACACAAAGCTGTGTCTTTCTCTGCAGCAAGGAGCCATATGAGTGGACAAGGGGATGGTTATGGTGATTGTTGAAAATGCTTCACTTCACAGCTTCCACTGGTAAACAGGAACGTCTTTTTAGAAAAAAAAATATGCTAGAAACAATTATAATAGCTGTGCAACATGACATTGGTGTTCTTTATTTTACTGTCTTGTGTGTGCTTTGCATGCTGTCTCTGAAGCGTCAGCATTAGTGGTCACATTAGGATTCAAATAATGCACAGAATAGTTGGAAGCTGTTTGGTCTCCTATGCTTGCAGCAGCACTCCACCTGAAGTAGAGCAGTATGAAAGAAGGAAAAGGTTTGTGAGAGAGACTGCAAAAATCGACTTGGGCACCAAGGAAATTACTGTGTAAGCAAAGCCAAGAAGTGCCAAATTTCTGAGAGTCAACATACTGAAATCCCCACTTCTTTTCATTCGGTCACTGTTTCTTTTTTTAAAGTTCTTTCTTACTTTAAGCAATCCAGTTCTTGTCTTCTTCATATTTTATACATTTTGAAAAAGCATTTTTGTAAACTCTGAAAAAGAAGTTCTAGTTGAGCTAAAGCACACCAACTCAGCAATTTTGCACGTCTTCTAAAGTACAGATTTTTTTCCACCCAAGAATGACTTTTTCTGATGAAAACAATTTGTCAAGAGTAAAGTGAATCCTCACCAAACAAGGATGAATTTGCTTTATTATTCTTAGGAAAGAGTAATGTTGTCATCAAGGTCCAATAATTCCCATTAGCACATGAATGACACAGCTTGAATGTGAAATATACAGGCTGTATTGTTTTAAAATTTCACGGCTCTGGGCAAACTTCTACGTTTGGGTTTGTATTCATTCCTCAGGATACATGCTGTGTATTGATTCCAGTTTACACCTCCCCGTGATGTGCTTTATCTGGTTATTAGATTTCTAAGATCCTGTCATAAACTTAACTTTTTTTTTCAATTTCATTTTTTTAATGGTGAAGAATATATCCTAATGTTTGGACTAGTAATTGTTCTTTAGACAGAATTTAAAATAAATATTCAGTCACAACAGAGTTGGAATAAAGCAGATTTGTTTAACCTGAGAAATTCAGTGAAATAAAATGAATTCTAAGAGAAATAAGTGTTGTATTTTATAAAACATTACTTTGTTTTGTTAGTAGCATTGATGAATAAACTGTCAAAACTTCTTCATGCATTACAATTTGATTCCTAGAATAAGTAATTCTCTTAAACAAGAAGATATTCAGGTATACCTCTGACATTTCAGAAAGCTGGAATCGATTTCTGGGCTTCAGTGATAATCTCAAAAACTCTTTTGTCTAGCTGATCCTCTAAGGTTATTAGCAGACAGGTTGAAAACTACACGTCTAAAAAACTTTTCTCTTGTGATGGGAGATGCTCCAGGACAATTATTTTATTATGTCAGAAGTGTCTTTGGTTCATGACTGTTTCTACAAAGGCTACTTCTGTTTTGAGATGCAGTTGTTCATCCCACTGCTGTCAGTCTTAGGGCCATCCTCTGGAACATAGAGACTCATGTATGAGGAGCAATCCCACAGTTGTTGCAGGCATGGTCTTGCAGGTCAGTGATGCTTCACTGTTACCAACCTGAGGCCAACACTGTGTATGTAACTGAAAGTTGGAGAGTTAGGCATGCTTTTGCCAGTTGTTAAGAACCTGTTCATTCTTGGAAGAAAGAAGGGGCCTTGCTTCTTTACACCGAGACATGCAGCTAATGGGATCACTCATTTAAATTCATAGAATCATAGAATCATGTAATGGCCTGGATTGGAAGATGATAGAATCATGGAATCAAAGAACGTAGACAATGTAGTTTCATTCCCCCTTTTGTGAGGCATGGCTGCCACCCACCAGAGATCAGGCTGCCCAGGGCCCCATCCAACCTGGCCTTGGGTGCCTCCAGGGATGGGGCACCCACATTTTCTCTGGGCAGCTATGCCATGGCCTCACTGCCCTCTGAGTAAAGAATTTCTTCCTAACTTCCCACCTAAATCTTTACTCTTTTGATTTAAGGCAATCTCACTTTGCACTATCACTATTTGCTTGTGTGAAAATGTGGTCTCCCTCCTGATTATAAGCTCCTTTCTTATGGAAGGTTGCAATAAGGACTCCCTGGAGCCTTCTATCTTCAGCTCCTCTCAGCCTTTCTTCATAGGAGAGGTGCTCCAGCCCTCTGATCATTTTCATGTCCCTCTCTGGACCCATTCCAATAGCTGTGCATCCTTCTCGTGCTGGGGACCCCAGGCTGGGACAAAGTACTCCACACAGGGTTTTACAAGGGAAGAGTGGAGAGGAACAATCCTTTCCCTCTCCCTGCTGCCACTCTTGAAGCAACCCAGGAGTCAGGACTGCAAAAGTGCAAAGCTGGCTCGTGCCAAGCTTCTTATTCACCAGGACCCCTCACACCTTTCTTGTCAGGGCTGCTCTCAAGGAATTTTTCATCCAGTCTACACACATACCTGGGACTGCCCTAGCCTAGTCGCAGGACCTTGCATGTTGCCTTGTTGAACCTCATTCAGTTCAAGTGGGCCACTTCTCGAGCCTGTCCAGGTCCCTGTGGTTGGCATCCCTTCCTTCTGTTGTATCAGCTGCACCACTCAGCTTGGTGTCATCCACAAACCTGCTGAAGATGCACTAAATTCTAATGTCTGTGTCATTGTTAAAGATGTTAAAAAATCCCAAGATGAATTCCCAGGGGACACCACTATCACTGCCCTCCTGCTGGTCATGGAGCCATAGTCTACAATCCTCTGGCTGCAACCACCATCCAACCAATTCTTTATACACCAAATACTCCAGCCTTCAAATCCACATCTTTCTAATTTAGATATAATTATCTCCAAATATAGGAAAAGCTATTCCTCCTTAACCTGTGAGAGGGAAAGATTGAAATTACTGTAAAATGATGGAATTGAAAGCAATAAATGGCATTCTTGTTTTTCCAGACTCTCTACGCTACAGCCTGTTCTCAAGATGGAAGTGCCTTTAAATTTCAAACTTTTCTGGACTTGGCACATCTAAACCAGAGAAACTGCATATTTCATGAATGTCATCTCTCTCCCCTCCTGCTGTTTCTGCATAAATCCATGAGGTCTGTTTTGGGATCTGTGAGTGGATGAATTGCAATGCAGGTTTAAATGACACGTTTATCTTCTGGCAAATCATAACAGACAAGCTTTAAAAAATATTTTCATGTCTTGGAATAACTAGAATGTCATTAATTAAATAATTAAAACTGGTGAGGCCTCACCTGAAGTACTGTGTTCAGTTCTGGGCTCCCCAGTACAAAAAAGGCAGGGATCTCGTTGGAAGAGTCCAGTGGAGTGCCACAAAGATGACAAAGGGTCTGGATCACCTCCTTTATGAGGAAAGGCTGAGAGACCTGGGGCTGTTCAGCCTTGAAAAAAGAAGACTCAGAGAGGATCTGATCCACATCCAGAAATATCTAAGGAGCGGGAGGCAAAGGGATGAGGCTGAATTCTTCTCAGCAGGGTGTGGTGATAGGACGAAGGGAAATGGCCACAAACTGAAGCATAAGAAGTTCACACAAATGTGCATGGGGACTTCTTCACAGTGCAGTGATGGAGCTCTGGAACTGCACAGAGAGGTGGTGGAGTCTCCTTCTCTGGAGGTCTTCAAGATCCATCTGAATGCCTACCTGTGCGACCTGGGCTGGGAGCTGCTTTAGCAGGGGGTTGGACTTGATGATCTCTAGAGGTCCCTTCCAACCCCTACAATTCTGTAGTTCTGTGAAAATCAGTTATCTACAGCCCTGTTGGAATAATAGACTTTATTTCCTTTTTATTTCATACCTTAAAATGTATTTATTTATTTATTTATTTGTTTGTTGAAAGAGAGAGGTTTGGGCAGCACTGCATTTGGCATTATCCCATTAGTTATAAACAAAGTGCTCAGCACAGTGGTAGCCATCAAAATCTCTGCCTGGGCGAAGATTCATCCCACTTCCATAGGCACTGGGGTGACGTCCTCTAGTACCAGCTTAGTTTTGTCATTCAAAACAGAGGAATTCCTCCTGTCATTGCTGACTTGGCTAAACGAGACCTGCCTCCAAATGCTGCCAGAAAGAAAACAGTGATTTTTCTTTAAAGCAAACCATCACTGGTGTAGATTTGTCATGCGAGATACAGAAGGGGTGTCCTTCAGGAAACAGAGCTACCAGTCACTTTCCATTGAGTACCAAATCACTCACAAGTTTCAGAGATTTCAGGCCATGTTTTATCTGCCTTGCAGCATTTGTGTTCCTGTGCAAACACTGCTTCCAAGGCCAAACACCTCGAAGAGGAGAATCGCCATTTGAAATAGTGGCTGCTTGTTGTAGCAGGACCCTAACTCATGCTACACAGACCCAGGGCTGCCACCAGCTTTGGTGTGCTCTTCGAGTGGGTTAGCCAAATAAACGGGTACAAAGGCAGACAAAACACAGGGGAGAGGCAAGCCAAACAGATAGAAAACATCTAAAAGACTCCGAGCAGGATTGTTCCAGAAGAATGAGCTCAAAGCGTATAAAAAGAGAGTGAGATGGGAAGAATCTGTAAAGATCCATAGCTCCCTACTTACATTAAACCCACAGAAATCTCCTTTTAGTCACAGCGAAAAAGCAAAGAATAAAGTGAATACTATGCACACACTGTGAAGTACTTGCTTTTTATCTCTTTCAAACCATCCAAACAGGATCAACAGAATGAAATGGAAATCTTTTTGATCTGGAAGTATTTTCAGCGTATTGTATAGATGCACTTCAACAATGCAGGGTATTGTGGCATAGTTCATTTACTAGCCCTGGCTTAAATTCAGCAGCAGCATAAATAATCATTTGTTTCTTCAGTCAGGTTTTGCCAGTTTTCTAATCTGTGGCACATACAGAACCTGTCCTTGCTGCTGCCAAGCCCCAGGCAAGCTTTATGACATGCTCTCAACAGCTTGCTGGGGCATATTTCTCATGAATTCTTCAGTTTCATTGTTTATCCATTTTGGTTTGTTTATTTATTTAGCTTAAAAACGCATTAGGAATCTACACCGAGTGGAGATGAGATTAGTTGTGTGAGAGCCGAGTTGTGAATGAAGTGCAGCCACTGCGCACAAACAAATGAAAACAGCGAGGGTAGCTGTGAGCAGTCCCCTCACAAAGAGAAATGTACCAGGAGAACATATTATTTGTTTGCTGCCACAAAGGATGTGGAGGATGTATTGATGTTTTTCAGCATGTAAAGGAGCAGGCGCAGACAGCTTCTGTTTTTACACATCAAACTGCTAAATTTATCACATCGCTAACAGGGTGTTTTTTAGCTAAGATTTCTACAGTGTATTAGTTAGAAATTATGATACACTAACCACGCACTCTGTTGATGTCAAAAAGAAGTGAGAGATGCTCTGTGTGGCTTGGGGCAGGAGGCATTAATTCTGCACTGAGATGATTAAGTATAAAATGTTTCTCATTGAAAATATTACAGGGGGTATATGGACAAAATTAACTTTTTATTTATAAAGGAAAGTCGTGAGTTAGATGCTAGTCTTCAGCAGAAAGGTGCAGTGCATTTTCAGTCCCTTTAATGTGACCATCAGAGGAACCCATGCATTTTCTAGGAATTAAGTGTACATACGTAGGTATGTTTTTAAATATGTATACCAGTTTATGCAAGTTTATTGTACAAGTGCGAAAACTTCTTATTTTAGATACAACTTTTGGGCAAAGCATAGGTTCTAAGATTTCAGTGCTTTCCTTTGGCTAGTAGACAGTTTTCTGAATGGAATGGGGCTTTACAGAGCTGTCAGGAGAAATGGGCCTGGGCAGAACCAGGTGGGCAGAAAAATACCAGTTCTTCAGATAATCACTTATGATGTTCCTTCTCTTAACTTTTGAGACTCTGAGATGTTCTGATATGACTGTGCCCAAGCCCTGCTACTTCATATTCTTATTTGATATCCACTCTTGATTCTAAGAAAGCATAAATCCCTGCTCTGTGATTAAGAACTGAATTGCATCCTAGATCTGATGCTGTAGTGGAAATCCAAATGGTCATAGCATGTAGTGCGGTGTAATACTGATATTTGAAGGTGTTTATGGATTTCTGCTGCAATATTGTATTAGATGCTCCAGCTAAGAACTGCATTTATCCTTCAAAGTTACACAACAATGCTTACATCACTAATTATCAGTGCAGTCTCTCAGATGCGAAGTTTCATGTTTTTCTCTATAAAAATATAGTACAGAGATTTTTCACCTAGTGCCTAATAACATTATTCTGGGATACGTTCTGCTGTTAAAGGTGGAAAACAGATTCCCAGTTATTTATGTAACAACACCCATCTATTGTGGGATAGCTGGGGTCTACAACATAAGCTGCAAATAAACTTAGCAATATGGTCACAAATCAGTGCTTGCTGACCAGAAACTGGGGAGGCAGCACTCTTAATGCCCAACAGATGTTTTGTTTGAGATGCATTTGCTTGAACTCACTCAATTCCAAAGTAGGGTGAGATGGGTCAGGAAATGCACTTCAGGGTAATTAGGACACTTTCTAAGCAATTAAAGTGACTGTGCCCATGACCTTCAGCCTTTCACATCACCATCCATGATGCACAAAATTTCATGGTTTGTTGTGTTTCATTGCTTAAAGAATATAAGCCATGCTGCATTGTAAAGCTTTTGTTCTATTCTGTGTTGCAAAACTGCACCCTCTTAAAGCTAAACAACAGTGAAGAAGCTCCAAGGGAGAAATTCCCCATGGTAGCTCTTTTCTGTAAGCAAGAGCAAAGCTGTCCAGCTTTTTGCCCACCCAAATCTCTCCTGGGAGTCTTCAAGGAGAGCTTCTGATATGGCAAATGGTAAGAGTAGCAGTTAGTTATATGTGTGACTGATTGGTCTCACCTCCCCTTTGTTTTTTAAGTTAGAAAGGTAGTTGAAATACTGGAATAATTTCATAAAATAGTTACATATCTTTCATATCTTTCCCAGAGTTATTTGTCTTGCTTTTCTTTTTTTTTTTCTTTTTTTTTTTTCTCCAAACTCTGCTTTTTCAGTCATCATCTGTCCTTCTGCCCTGTTGGCAGAGGAGGGTTGACATATAAAAAATATCAGGTCCCAAGTCATTGGAAGGTAATAGATTTTGAGAATAATAAATAAAGTGGCAGCCAGAGAGGTGAAAGAGAAAACAAAACCTGAAAAATTAGAAGCAAGGGTTCCCACTTATCTCTCAGAAGCACCTGTACACCTGAGTGCCTTAATAAGTAGCCCAAGGAAAATCACTAGAGCACAGAATTAATTAAAGGTTTTCTAAGGTGGCTCACTGGATGCTATTTCCTGGGACATGGCTGATGTCAGGACAGTGTGTGGTTGGGAGCTTGAATTTCCTGGATGTTGTGGGCTGTTTTAATAACAAATCCAAAATGCAACACCTTGCAGACAGCTGTGCAGAAGATTGCATTCACCCCATCCAGTCCCAGTACAATCTCCATATCCTATTCCATGTAGTTTGCATCATGCTCTGGTCCTACATCAATCAATGGATCCTCATCAACCACCACACACTTTCCCACCCTTCGATATATATGCAGATGTTTTTCTCTTACTGCATGAACTCCTCTCCCCGTACATCCATCTGTAAAAGTTCATTCACTTAATTTAGTTTATGGCTTGGTCTCCATCTCTTATTGTGATCACTCAGGACTGATGACATAGCATGTACTGATGAGCTATGGGGTTTCAAAGATAGTTCATCTTGGGCTTCCACTGTACTTGCTTGTTAATTGTTTTAACTTGTTTATTTTTTCTACAATATTTTCGGTGTATATAAAGTTAAAATTTCCCACATACAGACTTGATATGAATTTAGTTTCTGACTGAAGTACATTACAACTTCACAGCTACGTTTGTGGATAGTACACGCAAATCTTTACCTTTAATTAGATTATATTAGAAGTAGATAATGGTTTTACAGTCTGCTTCTCATCATCTTATTAAGCATAACAACATATGGACTAGAAACAAGATAGTTTTGTAGAATCCTGTGTAGGATTATATGACAATTCAAAGCAGTCTTGTGAATCTGTCTTTAGAGAAACACCTTTAGGAAGCTTGTGCTGATTCCTTGCTCTGCCCTGAAATGTTCATATTTTCATCTGCTTCTGAAATGGGGCTGTGCCACTCATGCTACACAGCTGTGAAGAAAAGCTACATGGAGTCCAATTGTTCTCACTTCTCTTAATGGGGATGAAGAGGGTGGGGAAGTGTTGTTGAAAGCTATTGTACCCATGATTGCATTAGATAACACTGACTTTTTTCAGCATTTGAAGAAAATCATTTTGTTTCTGAATTTCAACAAAGATCTGAAGCAGAATATTAGCTTAGTTCCCACGTTTCAGCTCCTTTGGAAGCTGCTATAAACAATTCGGGGAACACAGAGTAACGAGGAAGAAAATAGAAACAAGCCAATCAACTTCACTAGCATCTTTCTTGAAAGGAAACTGTCAGCGTTGATAAACAAAACGCTTGATCATTATTACCAGGCCAGGCTAGTCCTACAGTGTTGATATACTGTTAACATTTGTGATCTCTGTTCTATTTATTTATTAGGAGATATATTTTTATTACAATAGAACATCTTTTGAGGGTGTGATAAGCTCAGGGCTTTGTCTAAGTACTTCAGGCTTGCAGGAGAACATATGTTTTTAATACACTCCTTAACATGGAGAAAAATCTGAATCACAGCAAACCAAGATGCCAACATTTAGGTTTTGTAGCTGCTCTTGCAAATAAATATAAGTTAATGATTTCTCTAGGAAGCAGCTCCTTCTTGAGCCTGGGGCACTAAGCATTTGCTTAGCTTTGTAAAAGTGAATGTGCTGGGTTCAGTAAGTCCATGCAGAACAAAAAGTAAGTAGCCAAACATAAAAGCTTCTGTCACTTCTCTTATGTGTCAGTTTTGGAATACTCCTTACTACATTCTGTTTAACGCATTCTTTCACAGTTTAAAAAATATCTGATGAACATTAACACTCCCACACCACATCCTTATCTCTAAATTTAAAGAGTGGACTATTTGGTGGATAAAGAATTGCTTGGATGGTCACAGCCAGATGGATATGGTCAACAGCTCAATGTCTATGGGGAGGCCAGTCATTTGCGGTGTCCCCAGGATCTGTCTTGGGACCAGTACTCTTTGTCATGTTTATCAGTGACACAGCAAATTTGTGGATGACACGAAGCTGAGTGACTTTTTACACAGTCTGATAGGGATAGAACAAAGATAAATGGTTTTAAACTAAAAGATGAGAAACTTAGGTTAGTTATTAGGAGGAAATTCCTTAATCAGGGGGCTGTGAGGACCTGTCATAGCTGCCCTGAGAAGCTGTGAGTGCCCCAACCCTGGAGGCATTCAAAACCAGGTTGGATGGGACTCTATTTTAACCTGATCTGGTGGTTGGCAGCCCTGTAAATGGCAGGGGGTTGGGACTAGATGACCTTTAATTTCCCTTTCAACCCAAGACATTCTATAATACTATGATTCATATTTACATTGTTTACCTTCTATTTGTTAATTACAATTCCCTATCATTCACTTCTAAGCATAACACAGTAATAGACAAAATGTAAATCCTTCAGTTCAGTAATTTATAAAGACAGTCTTTAATTACTACTCAGATAAAATATTTGTCTTCCTGTATACATATATGTAAAACATGAGAAAGTTCCTTGGTCCCTTTATTCCTTATAATTGTCCCATGTTCTCTTGCACAGGAAAAACATTGACAGTTGACAGTTTCCTCACCATGAAAGTTTTGCATGGAAAATACATTTTTTAATTCAAAGAGCAAATTATTTGCTAGCACAGTTCTTCTGATTCATCACTGAATCAGTGTTGCCAGGGGCAAATGCTAAACTTACTGAGATTTTTGAAAGATCTTCTGTCTCGATCACAAGTTTCTCTTCAGCCAGATCATTACTTAAGCATATTACTGAGTCGTTTTACTCGCTGGAAGGAAGTTATAAATAAGAAATGAAATGTTGGCAAGATGCCATTTTTACAAGTAGAGCATGGGCATACTACAACTAGAGCTAATTCTTCAGTGTCCAAACCAAGCATTGATGCAGGCCAGTCAGCTCATACATGCACGTGATGTTGTGAGCAAAACCCTATCTCTCTTCCCCTCAAATCGGGACAAGGTTGTCACTGACTTAAAAAGTTGGAAATTGTTATGTATTTTTCTGCATGGGAATTGCTAGGACACAGCTTGAACTAGCAGTTGAGCACCAGGTGAGAAGGTGTAGCTAACCCAGAGAGCTCAGGTGCAAGCAATGCACCTGAGTGGCCAGAAGGGGTGGGCGCAGGATATACTCCTCACCTTCATTTAAGGATTAGCAGCCAATGGAACAGTATCTTTGAACTGAGACTGCACTTTTCTTGAGATGTCACTGGTTATTAGAAAGAGTGAGGAGCTTCTTCTTCATCATCTTCTCTTGCTTCATGCAATTGTGTCCCAGTGTCACCATCCTTTGCTCCACACATTCCTTGCCACTTTGTGTATAAATTCAGTTTCGTAAGCTTAGATGTCAACTTGGGCATCCAATTAGCATTTAAGATGTAGTGTGAGAAGAAAGATAGGATCAGGCTCATGAAAATAGTGTTTATCAAAGCCAAGTTTGCAAGTGACTATATTTGTAGGAGTAGAGTTTCTACAGATTCAGAGTAGGTTACAAAGGAGATCACAGTAGATGGGAACTAAAAGACAGCTGGAGGTGAGTTTGTTGCCATGAGCTGCACTGCTGCTGAAATATGTCTAGACTCTGACCAAAGTTAGATGGGTATGAGAAATGGGGTGGATGAAATTGATGGCTTTTTCTAAAACTGCTGTGAGTGGGCCTTGAGTGTAAAAACTGCGTACTGTGAGGTCCTTGAACTGAAATTCACTGAATACCTGGACAGATCATTTTTCTACTGACTGACGACCCTTTTCTGCAAACGGGGATGCACATAAATATGAGAGGAATGTGGCCTTAACAAGGCTGCTACACATACAAGTCTTGCAGCAAATCACAGCTGTAATTCCCTTTACTGTTACTGTGGTTAAGGCAATATGGTTTGCTGAGAATACATTATTGTGCATACAAAACATATAATGTATTGATCTTGTATTTTGGCTGGGACAACTAGCGTTCCCATTTGCCTTTTGGATGTGGGTTTAGATGTTCCCCCTCTCTCGCTGCTGCAAACTTCTCTGAGCTAGAGTTATTTTTATGTGCTGTGCTGTCCATGATCTGCGGTTCTACACTCCAGCCTTTTAAGCATCTGCTAACCTATTAATAACATCCAGGAAAGTTGGGAGAAAGTGATTTCTCTGGCTTATAAACTAAAAACACTACTGTGAAACTACTTCTCCTTGACAAAGAGGAAGATGTTTACATTTTTATCCTTTTCAAGTCAGTATTTAAGCAAAGGGCCTTTTCCTCGCCATGTCATTTTATTAAAGCTGGCCTACTTATGTCAAGAGCTGTTCAAGATCCTCAGCCAGGTTTTGCTCCCTGACTGTGTTTCTAAACCTCATGCAAAATAAAAAGTTGCTCACTAATATAGGGGATTATTTTTCCACCTGGAGTCAAGAGTTTGCTGAATATATGGATGATAGTTCCTAGCTGTTTTTGAATGACAAGGAAGGTTCTTTATAGAGGTTATTCATACAGCACTGGTGTAAGATGTGTGTGATCTTATCCACAAGATAAAAAGAATTGTGTGCCATTCTATTATTATTGTCCAGACATACTTTTTTTTTTTTTTTTTTTTGTAAAATATATATTAGGCATATTTCTCAAGTAAATGTTAGCATAGAAACATACATCTAGGAAACGAAAGTGTCCCCTGTTGTTTTGTCCATAGAACAAATAAGAGAGCAGTATAACTAAGTGTAAAAATAATGCATAAATTAAAGCTTTCTTTTTTAAAAAACTATAAAATGTTTATGTTGCAGGCAAAAATTAGCAGACAAAATGGAATTCTGAGGAAGATAATAGAAATATAGACAAAAATATTCAGATTTTTTTCTTCTTTTGGTAGAAGTGGGTATGTTCTTTCAGGATCCTTGAAAAAAATGTCAGCAGAAGTGTCATTATGTGTAAAACTGACTGTATTGTTCTACCTCCACTCATTATAGATCATTCCTTCTTCTCTGAAACCTTGACTTTTCAAAATGCACTTTGACCAACTGATACTTGAACTGTAGCAATACACATTAGAATTATCTAGTTTCTGGCAAGAAGCTTAAAGCTACTCTGGTTTTAATGCATGAAAGTACTCATCAGTAAACCATCCTGGAGTTGTTTTTCTATTCTGTCTTTTAAGATCCATCATGTTCACATGCATGCTATTAACCTCCCTGGGTCCCTCCCTTTCAGGTTTCTCAAATGTTTTCCCTTCTGTTTTCTTCTGTCTTTTAGTAATGAGATGCAATTTGGGACATAAATACATTAAAAGATCACTACACACCAAGTTAATTTAAAGAAGAGTGTTAGTCTCCAGATACCACTACACTTCTGTTTCAATGACGTTCTAATTAAGCACATAGGTTTTGTACCTACTTTATCCCAGCCTAAACCAGGACAACTGTGAAAGAAAGCAGCATAGGAAAGAGATCATTACAAATGACCGTTGCGTGGTCTCTGGGGGTGACAGGACTCCTGAACCTCCACAGCTCCAAGGAGTTTGGCCATTGGGCTCACGCTGTAAACTGTGCTAACTTCAACAAAAATCATACTCTCTTGGAAGTGCTGTTTGGTCATGCTGTCCCACTGCTGTCTTAGAAGGATTGCTTGAAAACTGCTTTATTTCAGGCTTTTTATTTATATTACACCCCGATCTGACAGGAAACACTGAGCCAGAGGTTTTTTGATCAAAATATCAGGAGTCCCATGAGCCTTTGCTAAATCCAAGGTAGGATTACAGCTAAGCACGACCTTCTTCAAGAGGATAAAGCAGGAACAAGTACTTTCCAGAGTCTGAAAGTGCAACTGACCTACACAACAAAGCATTTGCCCTTTAGTGTTTCACCTGTGTGAGATATACAGTGCCTAAATTGCATCCACCATTAAAGCATTAGTGATAGCAAGCTGGGGAAATTAATAAATAAATAAGTAATAACGATAATGTAAGAACATACATTTAATTTGTTTACTCCTTTGCCCCTAATAGGAACAGGGCCAATTACTGACCTACTCCAGGTTCTAGTTCTCACACGAGATAACAAAAGAGAAAAAATGTAATAGCTAAGCAAAAACAGAAGGCATGTAAATAATTACGTTGGATACTTGGTACAACATAATTCAGCAAAGACTGGATAAACTTTCTCAGATCCTCTAGCCCTGCTCAAAACAATACTGCTGTGCAAACTTACAGGGTAGAAAGTGCCTAAAGGTTTGCATGTGGTTTTAAACACAAATAAAGGTATTCTTGGAGACAGGCATTGAAGACAGTGCAAGTTGTCAAGGTGTGTAGAGTCACTAGTTGAGTCAGTGTCTTCAATGATAAAAATAATTTATTTTAATTGGACAACACTAACATTGCCAGAAAGTGAAGTGCTACTGAACAGTCAGGTATAGCTGCTGTCACATCTTAAAACTGGCATAAATTTGTGAACAACCACATCTGCCAAAAGCTTCCTCTGAAACAATTTCTCATCTTGAAATAACTAAATGTTTCTGAATTGCTTTTACTTTCCCTGAGATATAAGCACCATGTCAGCTTGAACTACAGCTTATTCAAACCTAAAGATACAAAGCTTTCTTTGTTTTGCAGTGGTGGGGAGCCTGAGGTGGTCTCTGAGGTAGTAGAATCTATTAATTATATTGTTTTGACACTGCATGATGAAATGAAATATTACGCCTGTTTGTCTTCACTTCAAAGAACGGGTAATTCTACTCTTATTTGCACAAGTGTAATATGGGAATTAATAAATTTCAACAGAGATACATAAAGATAAGTCAAGAGAAGAGCTGGGATTACAGTTTTTTGGCAAAATTCAAGTGAGAATTAGATTGCAGAATTTAACCTATGGATTGGTGTAGATTGTAATAAAAATATTTTACCTACGCTGAAGGACAGATCTTTCTTATTCATGTGGTTCCTTTCAGGTTTTCTATTTGGAGCACCATATTCACAGGGAAGGCTTTTCTTCTCTCTTGATTTAAACTCATTGTTGACTGATACCACTTTTCCACCACCAAAGCAGGCTTGACATTGACCAAGTATTTAAATCCTCATCCAGCCTGCAGAAATGATGTTTAAACTTACTAACAATTCAGCTTTCTGAGATGAGTTATCACTGTGCATCTCCCAGTATGCTGTGAATGTTAGCTCTGAAATAGCTTACTCACTGCTCATTTCTTGCTAAGGTGACTTTGTTCTCTCTTAAATTTCAAACAGTGTTGGGAGATACACTGACCCCTCCTTTCAAACATGAAGTAATGCCATCCAGCAAGACTCTTGTCTGGCCATCAAGCAGGTATGACTGAGTTTTGGGTGTGACTATTTCATCTCTAGCAGCAGTGTCCACCCTAAGCGTAGATCTAGAAGACAGTACTGTGTCTCAGTAGCTGTCCTACCTGTCACAACTTTTCCCATTAAATGACTCTCATGATCTAGGCAGAAAATGACAGCTGGTCTAAATATTCTTAGAGAAATCTGTAATTTCCAGATTTCATGCAAGCAAATGTGTTTCTGAAGAAGTGCTGATTTTGTAATGTTCTGTGACAGGGAGCAGTTCCTTTCCACTGGAAATGCAGGGCTAATTGGTCTAATATTCGCTATGACCATTAACAGCTTTTCAATGTGCCAGGTACCCAACTGGGATTTCAGAAGATGTTTATCCTTTAAAGGTTGTCTTCTGACTTAAACACTTGCATACTGGAGCACAATGGCTCTTCTGCTAATATCTGCCTTTCTTGCTAGCCATGAATTCAGAATAGACACTAAAGCTTACTGCAGTCTGACAAATGTAATAAATTGCAAATATTTGGCTAATGGCTGGCCTAACTTATGACTACACTAGAGATACCCAGAGGCAGGAACCTGAAGTTTACCCACCCCTTTTTCCTTTGTTTCCAGCACACACTCTTGAAATTTGTTTCAGTGTTTATTTACATATTTTGTGAAGATGTAATCAGTGCACTGCAGATATGTGGTATGTTTGCAAGTATTCTCTATTCTAAAGAGGTTATGTTGCACCTGCACTGCAGCTTAATTCCACAGAGCTAGTGAGGTCCCATTCCCCAGTCCTTTGGGCTTTGCCCCACTGAAAGCAAACACAGATATAACAGAATTGTAGGGATTGGAAGGGATCTCTGAAGGTTCCCTGGTCTTTTCCTGCTAAATCAGGTTCCCTACAGCATGTTGCACAGAGAAACGTACAGGTGGCTCTTGAATATCTCCAGAGCAGAATCTTACTCCACAAACACTCTGGGCAGCCTGTCCCACTGCTTGGGCACCCTTACAGTGCAGCATTTCCTTCACCTGAAGCTTCCTATGTTCCACCTTGTGCCTATTGCTCCTTGTCTTGTTGCTGGATACCACCAAAAAGAGCCTGGTACCATCCTCCCCTTTAGGTATTTATAGACAGTGATGAGGTATACTCTCAGCCGTCTCTTCTCCAGGCTGAAGTGTCCCAGGTCTCATCAGACTTTTCTCATAAGAAAGATTCTCCAGGCCCCTCACCATCTCTGTGCCCCTCCACTGGACTCTGTCTAGAAGTTACCTGTATTTCTCGAACAGAGGAGCCCAGAAATGGACACAGTTCTGCAGATGTGGCTTCATCAGAGCAGAGCACAGGGGGAGGACTACCTCCCTTTCCTTCCCATGTAAAGCAATGTTTGTGCCAAGACAATCAGTAAGCTGTGAAACCCGAAGTGAATTTGAAGTGCTTAGAATTACACCCACACCTAGGAACTAGGATGCACTTCTGGATTGACAGCTTACATAGAGTCTCCAACTGCAAATGGTTTATTCTAATTACTTAGCATTGTTTCTAATGTTAGGTCACTGGAGGGTCTTTGCAAGACCTGACAGCTATTCTTCAGTATGTCAAATGTAAGTACACGTGGACAGCCATGTCCCAGCCTACAAAATTGAAATAAGAGGCTTCAGTCTTAAAATAGTTTCTACATTTATTGTTGAATCACTGAAGATTTCAGACTGGAAAGCCAGTCTGAAAAGCGCAAAGCAGGACAAAACATAGTTTGCATCAAGCATCTCCGAGTATGATACTCAGACCTGTTCATTTCTTTATTTTATTTTTTTTAACCTGAGTCGCATAGAAGAAATGATGTTTACTTTGGATAGGAGAAATTAATTTCTAGTTTCTGAGACAGGCACAAACATAAGTGTGAAATGTTTGAAGCTGAGGCAGGTCTTCCTTACTTGCAGTACTCCACGACATGTTACTGTACTTGTGCAGTGTGTCCTTACCTTCTGTGCCCTATAGGCACAAAGAGTGTAATGAGCACACTCCTTGCTGAT
Organism: Callipepla californica brunnescens; assembly: GCA_023055505.1. Classification (NCBI taxonomy): domain Eukaryota; kingdom Metazoa; phylum Chordata; class Aves; order Galliformes; family Odontophoridae; genus Callipepla; species Callipepla californica. The sequence goes on along the minus strand of JALIRH010000025.1, from coordinate 943,245 downwards.
GAGAAGCCAACAGTACAGCTGAATGATTTCCTTTTCAACTTGACTAATCTTGACTGTATTTTCCTCTTGCCAATAAATAAATAAATAAATAAATGCTTTTGTTGCTGAGGTGCTTTTCTGCCTTGCTCATTAGGCAACAGTGAAGTCTGGCTGACCTGACTGAGCTCTGCCAACACCACAGTTTGTTCTGGCACCCACACACAAGCTGCTCTGGCACTTGGCTGTTCGCAGTTCAACTCAATTTTATTTGTGGATGTGAACAGTTTTCTTTCAGTGGACACTTCATGCCCTTCCACTACAAGCAGTACTGTGGGTAATCAGGATTAATCTCCAGTATCAAAAGCATAGAAAAAGAGTGATTAAAGTATATTTCACTCTTTATCAATATATCTTCCTCAGTACCCCTGCATCATTTAGCAACTGAGATGTAGCATCTCTCTTCCTTCCCCACCCAATTGCTCTTATTCTTTTTGTAACATTCACTCGCATATGCTGTCAGTTATTTTTTTTAAGAGTGATGCTTTATAACTTCTATTTAAGAACAAATTAATAAAAATCTAAGACGACAGATATCACCATTCTTTAGAAGAGTATTTCCTTACTGTTTATCCCAAGAGAGTTATCTCCTGGGAGGAAACAGCTGTGAAGTCAGAAACCGTCCTGTTACAATCTCTCTTGAGCAGGCAAACTTTCTCCATGTGCCCGGTGCAGAGAGCCAGAGAATCTAATAAGCAACTGTAGATCTGCTAGAATTCAGCTTTGCAGTGCCTAATTCCATTTTTAATCATGTAGGGATTAAGTTGCTTCTTAACTGGTACTGAATCGCTCTGCTAAGTAATGAGGGAATGCCAAGCTGGGGCTCAGTGCAGCTGTCCCTCATACAAGGCTGGGAGCAAGATTTCCCCTGGGGCTGTGGGAAGAGGTTTTTTTTTTTTTTTCTCCCCAGTGCCTTCCTCTCCTTATTTTGCCCTCACAGCCTTCTCAAGTGTCTGCACTCTCATCTCAGCACAGATGCCTGCAGGCAGATTGATTCGGCTGTGGTTTGTGGTGCCTGGAAATTATTTGGACAAAAAAAGCTAACAAGAATAACACTTTATTGTTCGAAAGCAAACATGATTTATCCACCTGTCTAGATGCTTTGTTTTGTCGTAAATCAGTCTGTATTATCATCATCTGTCTGTGCTTAGCACCTCTGCTTCAAAATAGAAGTTGCAGCCTGTGTACTCTCTTATTAGTACAATGCTTAATTTGATTTACTAGAAGCAGACATACGAAGAGTGTTAAATCTAAATTCAATCTGACTAAAAGTTGATTTCCATGCCTGTGAAATTCTAACTATTTGATTTCGGAGCGTGGGGAATTGCCTTGCTGGCACTCAAAATGGAGCCATTCCTGACTTCAGCTTCACAAAGCTCTTGTGGAAGCACCCTCTCAGAGACTGAGAACAGAGAGCATAAGCTTGCACGATGGCCATGCACCTGCCTTTATCTCCACAGGGCTCCCTTGTGACCAGAGCTGTATGGCAGCATTAATAGCTGCTGTGTGCATGTGCACAACTACAAAGGGGTACATTCATTCCAGCAAGAAGCCAGACCTGGATTTGCTGGTGGATACATTCCCTGAGAGATGACATTAGTGCCTTTGGGCAAATGCTGATATTTGCACGTTTTTCAGTTACTCTGCAGAAGTCTTTGAAATTCTTATAAGTCTGTGGGAAAGCAGAGATCCTTATGCAGAATGAACTAAGATGTCAAAACTCAGCAGAGCAACACTCAGCTACAGAAGTCTTGCAGAGTAACAAGAAACTACATACATATTCTCACTTGGTGGGCAAAGAGGAAGATTTGCTTCATAGGTCGTCTCTCTAATACTGTCTTTCTTTGATGTATACCTGTGTTACTCCAGACTTCTGCATATCTTTCTGGCGCAATTAATCATGTCTTGGAAGATTCAAGAGGGATGTTGGTGAACATTAAGCTTGTAGCAGTAAAATAATCTGTTTTCCAAGAAATGCTGTGAAATACATCAAGAGGGAACATTTACCATTCATAAGATTTAGGAGCTAGGTCAACGCAAGCAGCAATTTAATTTAATTCCTGCACTGCAAGTCTTACATATAAAAAAACATGCTTCACTAGGCCCAAGATTAAATGTTTCACCATGTAAGTGAGATTTAGAGTTTGCCTGTGGTGAGATCAACACAAGGAGCTGCGGGGGCAGAGATGGGGACAGACCTATGGGTTGTTTGTCTTTTCTTCAGAAACATGCCTAGCAGTTGTACATCGTGACCCAGATGTTCAGGTGTGCATAGGTGAATCAGGCTGGATGAAATACTATAGTGTGGTCGCACTTTCCATCCCTATTTCCTCTTCTGATCCTGCCACACAGAGCAATTTACACCACTGCAAGCCATTTAATGAACTCCACGCTTAATGCAAAAATTGTCAGCATTTCCTACTAGCTCTTGGTATCAGCAGGAACTAGTGCCTGCTAAATGTTAAAATGGCAGACCCAAACACTGAGTTAATACTTCACGCTCTCCTTAATCACTTACTGTAACCCGAGGTACTTCCCTTCCTGTAACTGTCCTGATAATAAGATTTGTTTTTGAGAATCTGTGTAGCATTGGTGTGGACATTTCCTCCCACCTTCCAAGCCTTCATAGCAGACCTCTGCGAGACTGTTTAGTATTTGTAATGACATATTGAAGTAAAACTCGTTGTAAATTTAATTACACATGCACTCATTGAAGTGCCTATATATAGACACATATCTACCTATACACAACCACAGACAATATACGTACACATGTAAAACCAGGCTGTGGACTCCCTTTTATGAACACATATGCACTGATATTTATAGGTTGCTTGCTTTTCTTATTGCTTCTTCTCTGACAGTGAGATTCACAGACCTGAATTGTGCACTCACAAGAAGGATTTCACGTGGCTGGAAGTACAGTGGTGACAGGCTTGTTTTGGGAGACATTCATCTGTTCTCAGCCTGAAAATCTTTACAGTTTTCAATTAAGATTTGTTACTCCAAAGGCCTTAGAGAAAAACGTTGTTGTGACAGTTATTATTTTCTAAACAGTGACCTCTTTAATAGGGCTTCCACATTTTAATCTCAGCGGTGTTCTCACTGCCAAACAAGAAGAAGGAAAAATGAGAAAAATAATACTTGGGAACTGCAACGTGCATCGATTCCAGTAGTGTAAAGTGCTTGTGAAATAATTAAGGTTGCATCAGCTTGTAAGCTTGTGTTTGATTTCTGCCTCTCCCTTTTGTTTGGAATTCTTGATTAACTAAGAAATTGGTAGAATTTCTGAGTTTTGTTTTTTGTTTTTTCCTGAGGCTTTTTGCATAGAAAAGAAAGAAAAATGAACAGAGGAAGCCTACTGATAGTAAAGTAATAAAATATTTTGGAGTTGTGGTCTACTGATCACTCAAAAGCAGAATAATTTTCAGTTCAATTTCTATACTTCTGTTACCTTACGCTCTGCTGAAACAGGAGCAGAATACCATCTAGTTTGACTTGCCTTTGTGGACGGCATTTTGCAGATATTTTGTGTAAGCTTAGAGAGACCGAAGAAGTGCACCTTAATACTGCTTTCCTCTTTCAGGCTTTTTTTCCTTCACTCAGATGCACTAGGAGATGCACTTCATAGAACTAAAGCTGTCTCAAGGTATTCTGTAATGTCCACTTAAAGCTGACTGTAGTTTTTCAGCATCTTTGAGAGTTCTATGAATACTCTGAAATAATTTTGTTCTCCTTGTTTTCCTCCTATCTGAAATAAATCTGTAATATTTCACCCATGCGCTACGGAAAAACAAAAAGATCTGTGAAAGAAATAAGAATAATCTTTTTCAATGGAGGAGTTGGGTTCAAATAATATGTGATGGGGACTACACAGCTTCTTAAATAAATATTGTAAATGGTTAAGTCTCACTGGAAAACTATACATTTTTCTTGTTACAATTTCATTATGTTAAGGCCACTGATAAAAGATCTGCAGTGAAACACACTGGGATGAATTAGACCAATAACTGTTACTATTTCATTATGATGATTTAAGCCTTCTACAAATGTCATGGCATTAACATTTTATGCAGAGCCATGAAGAAATGGCTGCTGGAAGAATCAACAGCCTTTTTAGAAGTCAGCACTTTTTGCCTATCTTTATGAGACTACCGGTCACTCTGCAATATTAAATGACAACGTTGCTGTGAGAATTATATCCCTGCATGATGCTTGGCTTGGGCATCTGGCCATTACAGGAATGAAACTGCCAACAGATTCGATAGCAATCTCCATCACAGTGCTTGGGCATGGTTCAACAGTCCATTTACATTTGGCAGATATTCCTAATAGGTCTCCCTCAGGGCAAGTAACCTTTTAATAATATTTTCTCTTCGAATTTGTTAAAGAGATACCTGCTCTAATATGTTGTTTGTGCAATAATCTGCTCTGACTGATGATTCCTTCCTGTTTTCCACCATGCCCTTCTTCAGTTCCTCACATAACAGCCTCTGCCCATCCATATCTTGGATCAAGTCCTCTCAGAACACACCTGGATTTGTTGTGGTGCTCCATAAGCAGTTTACCTTGCCCACACTTTCTCTTGTACCCACTTGCACCACAAATTTTTAGCGGATCTTCATCATTTGCCTTTATTTCTGAGGAATGGTGGAAACAGCAAGAGTTGATTTACTCACACATAAGCCCAAAAAAGAATATGAAAGGCTACGAAGTTGTCTTTAACAGATTATTATGAACTTGCAAGTGAAATACACTCATACATGATGGACTACAGACATGAAATTAGGAAACTATTAAGTGTTCAGCTATAAGGGATTATGAACACAAAATTACTCTTGTTTTCTGTTATTTATCAGTCGCTTCTCTTGCACCTTCCTGTCACTGTTGTGCCATATGACTGCACGGTAAACCGGCTCATATCTCTTTGCATACTTCATTTGGAGAAGAAACCCTACAGCTGTAGGCAACTAAATTAGCAGAAAATTAATTTTCTTCTTCCTGTTATTATTACTATTGTTAACATTCTATCTCCAGCGCTAATGTCAAACTGCCACAGCTTTCTGAAGGAGCGTATACTGCAAGGCCAGAAAATTATCACAAGCAACAGGAAAACAAGTCTGGAGTTAGCTTTGCTTGGATAATTTAAACAGAGTTCTTTCCATTGAGCTCTCTGGAAAAGCAAGCAGTACTATGGTGGAGTGGAAAGAACAGACCATGGTCATGATTATTGCATCAACCAAAGGAAACTACAGAGTTTTAATCCTACTGCTTGGGTTAAAAAAGGAATTATTACAATGGAAAACTGTTAAAAAAACAAAGCTGACCAAATAAGTCTAATTATTGAAACACATATAATCAAAAGGACTGATCTCAATAGCAATTCCCAAATGTCTTAACTGGAGCTGTGAGCTTTGACCCTTGAGATGCACACCAAGAGGTGCTAACTGGAAAGGCTCCCACAGCCCACTTGGAAATAATGGATACCCTATCAAATGGGAAACAAGAACACCAACAAATGGTAACTCCTCCTAGCAGTGTTGGAAATCTAGAACTGAGAGCAAATGTTGATACAATTAATTTATTTTTGTCTGTGGTATTTATTTTTTCTGCACTTTTCTATTTTTTCTGTTTTCTATTTACTGGTGGTGAGTCCACTGCTGTGGACAAACATTTGCTGTGTCATACAATAATACTACTTTTTCTGTCTAGTTCAGGCGAATATTTACAGCTAGACAACTCTAAAAACCACCCTTCTTTCAAGTAAATTGACACTGGAAATTTAGGAAAGTACTCATAGGATAAGCATCCCTGCTGTGGCATCTTCCAACTCTTAATTGCTTTGGAATTAGAGTAAAAAATTTCACCTTACCTGACCACTTCTAGTTCAAGATTGCCAATACCAAGTTATTAAAGTTATTGGAATAGGTATTAAAAAATTTGACTTGAAAAACAAGATATTTTTATCTCTGTGTGCCTCCAGACCCTTAAGCTAGTACTGCTCTTAAATTGAGGAGTTTTACCTAGAGTCGTGAACACAAAAAACTTATAACTTCCCTGAGCAAAAGCTGAGAGTGTAACACATTGCCAGCTGAGTTGAGGGGAAAACAAAACAAAACAAAACATTAATTGGATGTAAGAATTTGATATACACAACTTTAATAGTGTCATACAGAGCACATAGAGATTTCTGCAAAGAATGCATTTAGTGGAGAGCTGTCTCTGTGTGAGAGCCTTGTAAGCCTCAAATGATAAATATTTTGTGTGTAAAACCGAGTCTTTTCCATTACAACTAATCTTAAACACCCTAAGGTACAAATAGAAATCTGCAAGAAAAAAGGTGAGTTTTTAGGACAACTTGTACAGCAATAGTTCTTGGGTTTTTGTTTTGTTTTTTTTTCTTTTTTTCTTCCTTCAGAAAATTTTTAGATTTAAATGAAAATGACTTGGAAGAGGGAAATTAAGAAATTCCACCACAGACCATGAAAAATACTGCTGAGCATTAACGTACTACTGATTGGTTATGAGCAGCCACCTCTATTTTCCCTATATTGCTTTCTAAAGTCTTTGCTGCATATCATTTCCCATGTGCTGTGCAGTCTGAATGTGTTGACCTCAGCCCTGGTAGCGTTTTCCTCCAAGGAAAGGCCAGTCAAGGTTACACATAAGAGACTTAGGCTACAGCTAGTTTAAAATTCTAAATCCAGCTTCTGAGCTATAAAAGTGCATTTGGGGCTGAGGGAAACCTTCCTGAGGTCTTCACTACACTAAAGTAGTACTGCATTATGGATACCTCTGTATGCATGAACGAACACTGTGATAGAATAAGATATGATTAAAATTATCCGTCAGTTTCAAAGGGAAGAAGTTGGACTTTGGTCTTTAAAAAGCATGCAGAAAGTTTCTCTGGAATACATTATTTTTTTTTAATAATTTATTATAAAAGCAGGAATACTTAGATCTAGTATTGCTGTGCTTCTTGAAGTAGATGCCAGCTTTATCAATACCCATTTCCAACTGAATAACAATTGAAATCACAGAGGGCCATTGAAAAGATTTTCAGTCAAAAAAACATTCATGCAGTCAACAGTTCCATCTTTTCAAATAACTGTTGTTTTTTTTCTTTTCTTTTTTTTTAATTATGGTGTAATGAGATATTTTTTATCATCTCTGAATGCAACTCAGTGACTTCCACCTTTGAGAACCATTGTATTTTCCTAGTCACCCTTCATGAGATTTTAAAAAGTAAAAAAAAAAAAAAAGTAACAGTTCTTTTATTGACTTTCTGAAGAACTTTTAATGAGATGAGATTAAATTTGTCCTATTTAGCTTCAGTGCACTAATTTGATTTGTGTTATTTCTGTGCACAGAGCTCTTCTCTGAGAGCTGCCTCTGCATAAGAGTTTGGTGAGCTTCAAATGCTAAATATTTTGTGCACAAGAAGACAGTTTCCAACTCTCATTCAGTTCAAGGCCTCCTGATCAGTAAAATCCTCTGCCTGTGAGTTGCAATATTCAGATGTGTTACCTGTGGGGGAAGAAGCAAGATTATTCAGTAGAGTGACTATTAAATCATCTAGACGGTAAGAGGATTATACATTCACACTAGCTTAGACTTAACTGAGTCTGTTAGCATTTACATGTACTGTTCCTAATTGAATTTTGTCAATAAAAATTAATACAAACTCGAGAGCCATTTGACTTCCACTTATCCAGAGAGTGCATGCTCTGCAACAACAAGTTTCTCAGAAAACAGGACAAAGAGGTAAAGAACTGTTTACAGCTTGCTGTGCTGGAAAGTCCTCATGGTCTGCAAGAGCCTGTAGCTGGACTGTGTGCATTTAATCCACTCACACTGCCCGCAGCTGTCAAAATTTCCTTGTGAAAAAGCATCATGCTTTTTGTTCAGCATACCATGTAGCATGGCATGTGCTAAGGAGCAATGTTTTCTGGGATATGAGAAGCCAACATGCGCTTCTTTGGTGTTTTCTATACCAGTTTCATGCTGGACTTTGCAAGAGTTGTAGAGAATTACCAGATGGGTTAAAAACAGAGTGACATATCTCTGTGCCTGGCCTCATCTACCACTAAAAGCAGAACTGAAGTGCCAGGGTTACTGTGCAACAGTGCGTGCTACACTTGTGCCCTGACTCCAGAGGCAGTCTCTTAACATATCCGTCCTCTACACCACTGTTCTATGTAATGGTGCTCCCATTTCTGAAGCTACAGGAATTGAGATACAAGATAAGGTACATCTTCCATTCCCTAAGGCAGAATCTTAAATGCAGGCTTGTGATTTTATTCAGATTACATTTGAATGTGAAAAAGAACAAGTGCAAACACCTTTGCTGTGGTGCAGTTCTCCTGTTAAAATTGCACAACTAAAACAAGTTTCGATGTAAAGTTTAAAAAAAAAACCAAACACCTCAAGTGTTAAGATTTTGAGTTTTGGCAGAAGTGATAATTAAGTATGATTATATGAGCTGATAATGAACATCACTAGCAAAAGGTGATAGGATAAAGCGTTGGCACCTGTAACACAGGGTACACGTATAAGCAGTGTCCACATAAAGAAGAATTTCAAGTACTACACTTCTTTGGTCAAAGAGTATTTCAAGCAATTCTGCCTAGAATGCACAGCAGAATAATTAACTCCCCATCAAACTGGTTTCTGACAGATCTTTTAGGCTCCGCTTCTGCTGGTAAACAACCAGTTGTCAGATTTAATAGGACTAGCCTATTCCATTTAAGTCTTTCAGATGAATAAATGCCCCTAGGCAAATGGTTTGCAGATTTCCCACTGCCTCCAGGTACAGCATGTGGCCTCCTGCCTTCCTCCCCCACCCCTTTCTTTTTTCCCTCTAATGTATGATACTATTATGGATGGAGACACTACCACTAACAAAACAGTGAAAGCTGAGGAACTGCCATCTCCTCAGCAAGAGGTGTAAGAAAATGTATTGACACTGGCAGAAATATTGAGAATGCTGTTTTCTTTTATTGTACAATCTGAAAAACATAAACTGTCATCAACGAGGAGACAGGTTAGACCTTGAATTCATAGCAAGTCTTTTTATGAGACAGCTTTAAAGCATGTGCAGCCTGTCCTGGCTTTATTTAAAACTTGCTGGTAGGTCCACTACCTCCTACTGAGTGGCTATGTCCTTGATAAGGTATGCATTATGCTGCTTTCCAAAATCTAGATTTATTGTTTCTATCTTACAGATTGAAGACTGTAAAATTTTATCTACCACTGCTTTCAAAAGTAGAAAACCATAGGGACCAAAGGAGGAGGAGGTGCTAGTGCAGACTGGGCATGTTGGTTCAGAGTGGTACAAACCTCAGAGTATTGTTTGAGCAGCACAGATGGAGATAGCACTGTAAATTCTAAAGATAACTGGAAAATTATCACTCCTTTTTGTACTGCCCAAGTGTGACCTTGAGTTTTCCGTTGATAGAAATGACAGAAAATTTATATGTGTGATTCTGTCTTCAGTTGCTGAGAGATCTCTTGTTAAGCAAAGCTTTCAGTCTCAAGACAGTGCTTTCTTAATGGAGGACTGGAAGAACAAATTGTGTTATGACAAAAAGAGATGCTTTTAATATCCCTGTGCTCAAAAGGGGCCAGGTGGTGCTTGCACCAGGCTCGTCTCTTCAGCTGTGTTCACAGACCTTCATTACTGGCATTTTTATTGCTTCCACTGGGCTTTACTGATGTCATGCACTGGCAGCAGAGGACATTAATGAACAGAAGAGTGGACCAAAGCCAGACCTATGTCCAAAATGTCCTACCTTTGAAAGGTATAGCTGGAAATTTGAGAGCTCAAGGAAGCTATGTCTTTTCAGCAGTGATGACACCAACTAGTTTGTCACCTCTGTTGGTACAGATCATTATGAATGCAGCATTATGAATGCAGCATGCAGGCTCTTGTTCATTGCTGGTGAAAACACACAGCTAGTGGTGGTGACTATACTGAAAAAGAGCGATTTGTAGCTGAGAATATGCTCTATAAAGGAGTGTTCTTGTGCTTCTTGTTGTAGTTTCCATTAAAATAAATAGGACCAGCCTACATATTTTTTAACCCTTTTCTAAGCTAAACTCTGACATGAGGAAAACAGTAAAGAAAGCCTGATTATTTTTAAGACAATGGTTGTTCTGCATTGTAGGTTTTTCTTTTAACTCTCTGATCTTCTGTTTCTGACAATTACAGATTCCACAGTATTTTATTTATCTGTCATAGGAACAAATGATGTATGATGGCAGAAGTTTGATAATATGGATTCAAAAACAGGAGAAATATGAAGGCAAGGTTTGATAAAAAGTCCACTGATAAATCAGCAATAAGCCTAATTTTCTTTGTTCTTTAAGACAAATTGATCTTCAGGGTTTGAAGTATTTAGCACTACCCTCTCTCTACCAGCACAATCTATAGTTTCTACTAAGTTATCAGTGCCACTGCAGTACCTGTTGGTTGTCCTCACTCCCACAACTCCCATCGTGCTCCGTGCCAGTCATACTCAGGGTTTGGAGCCAGTTCTTCACAGAGCAACCAGTCATCCACATACTCACAACAGAGGAAGGACAGGTAAACTGACATATCCTCATATTGACTCCAATTTGTGAATCTTTCAAGCTCTAGCCTAGTCATTCCATTTCTCTTTTTCTGAAGACAACATAAGGAAAAACCTGCTATTTGATTAACGCTTCTCTTGATATGATACACCCAAGTTATGACAAAGGCCTGTGTAACTTCAAGAAGAAAAGATGATGTTTTATATAGTCTTCTTTGCTGGAGCATGCTGTATGCACTGCATGAACTGCCAAGTCGCCCAGCAAAGGTCTCAGGGTTCAGAAGTCAAGCCCCTTTCTACACAATGCTCCCTGTACCATTCATCATCTCAGCTGCCATCCTCTCCATCTTCCCCTGGGTTATATAATCTGTGTTTACACAAAGGCCTGGAGGCCCAGAAAATTAAGTGAGAAATGCTGAAAGTGAAAGAAGTTGAAGCAAGCATATTAGAAAGTCACATTCAATTTCTGAAAGTGATCTCCCTTATGCTCTGCACAGCTAAGCTCTGCAAAAACCTTTTCCTGTTACCTATGAGCTCCTAAACCCATAATGTGGGCAGAACAAAGCCCGTCCTTCACCCATTGATGAATCTACTGTATCCCAAGCATTTCTGCTCTGCAGCTGTGTTGCCTTTTTGAGGATTGTGAGTTGCTACACTGTGTTTCCCACAGGGGAGAGTAGGCAGAAGTTGTCTTGTTGGGTTAGAATGATGTTGTAGGGGTTCCTCCAAGATCATCGTGCTACCGCGAAATAAACATATTTTGACTGAAGAAAAGTAGCTGTCGTAAAATACAGAGCTAGTTAATCTAAATTAGGCAGAGCCAGAGTGCAGGCCAAAAATCTAGGCATGTTTTTTTTCCCCTTTCAGACTTTTTTATGGATTGAAGCTATTGATTTCCCAGGGAATTCTGCTTTAGATCTGAAAAATATTTCTCATAAGCATACTTATTTCCCACATCTGTAGCTTCTTTTCCTTCCAATTGTAATGGAAGGCATTTTGCTGAACTTCCTAAATAAAGCAAATTTATAATCTCTTATAATAGATCAGTAATGTGTTACTTTGCAAACTTTCTTTGCAACAACTCTGGAAGCAGAGCAGCTGGTAGTAGTGCAGCCCCTGCTGTACTCTGCAAGATTTCTGTCAGTATCATTGCTGCCCTTGAGTTTACCAGTTAAACAGTTTTGACGTGTGCTTCATCCAAAAACAGCCACCAGTTTTACATTTTCCAGTCATTCCATACATTCCACCAGTCTTAAATGCTTAACAAATAATCCAGTACAAAGCTAATGAAATATTTTTGTTCCTACCCTGTTACTCTGTCTAGCAGGGGAGTTACCTGATTGTGCTTCTGGCTTCCTACAGTCATCATTATTTTTTGTTTTGATATGGTTAAGCATGAAGAAGTTATTTGGGTTTTATTGTACATCTCTTTAAAAACTGAAGGCATCCTGCAGAAGCCCTGTCAAGCTTAAGATCTCATTTATGACATTCAACATTAAAAGAAGAATATTTTGAATCAATTTTTCGAAGAGCTGCTGATGACTCTTCGCAACAATTTAAAATCCATCCTTTACATGAGAACAACTTTTTCTTACCTTTCAAGAAGAAAATAACTGAATGCAGAATGCAGTAATTTCTAACTTCTATCTCTTATTGAATCTCCCAGCACCGTGCTGAAAGAGGACTTATGATTGCTCTTTGGAAATGAAATGACTGCTTTGTTGTTTCTCCAGTAACATATATTCTTTCTGAAAGTTCGTGAAAATTGATGAATCCGAGTCAGTTTTAGATATTTTCTTGACTTTTGTTGGAATCATTGTGATTTTTCACCCGAGCTGATCCTTATTTCTTTCACTTTTTATTCTCTTGGTCTATTTCCTGCACCCCCTTCAGCAATTTACTAAACTGCTCTCCTGCATCACATTATGTCAGGTATTCTCTCCAGCTTGTCGACTTGCAGATTCAAACAGATGAAGCACAAAGGCACTAGATTATTATTCTCATCGGTGAACTGTGGAATGCCTGCAGTTTTCCTTTTAAGATCAAAGCCATGCTGTGTTAAATGCAAGTCATATCTGGCATATATTGCAATGGCATAGCATTAATGATTCTTTAGAGACTCTTAGGTAGCTATATCCCATTAAAATCAGAGAGAGAGAGGTTTGTAATTATTTACAGAGAATACAGGAGCTGGTTAGTAATTCATTACATTAAAACATTTAATTCTGAGATTCAAAGCACTGAACAACTCTGCAGTTGTATATGCGTTCTTTTTTTCCCACCTATTTTTGAAATTTTCATATGTTACCAGGCAGAATTATAACAGTGTGATGCAAATTAATGATTAACTCTTACAACAGCCTTTTAAAAATGACTACAAAAAGATGGGCAGAAACTGGATAGCCGTTTGTAAACCTATTTTGGCACATATCATCTGCCATACTGAAAGAATGGGCTTTTACTAGCATATGTATGCATGTCCTGCAGTTGTGCACTTGCTGTAGGAGCAATACATGTGTTGTTTGAGATGTGGTTGTCTAGACTCGCACCTGGGAAGATTAACCATTGCCTAATTGTTCTTTTCAGAAGCATTAATGTTTAAAAATGAATTAAAAATGTATAGCCAAGACAATCTTTTCATTACCACAAGAAAGAAAAATTCCAGCCCATTATCTTTTTCGTGCGTCCAGCCCAATAGCATTGTTAAAAATTAAAAGCATTAATGATCTGCACGTGAACTCGATGGACAGCTGCATTTGAAATTAAATTACAGCAGAGAAACAGCGTTTGATTAAAACGGAACTATTGCCTGACGCTTAGAAATATCTCAGAAGAAAACTGGGCTAAATGTGATGTATAGCTATTCATTTTCATGGCTATCTGTTCTCAGGGACAATCGTTACTCTCTGACAAGGAAGAATTTTTTGAAATTCAAAAATGGAATGGGTACTCAGCGTTTATAGAAATCTATGAAAGGTGAAAGCTGTGTCTCTGAAGACCACCTCTCATCTCTTCCTCTGTGTATTTGCAGGACTGATCTTTAAGCTTTAGAAAAAAAAGGGCAGACAAAAGGCATGTTCACTAGCTACATTCATTAAGGTTTACTCTAATCTAGTAATTCATGATATATATATAAGAAAAAGGCAAGTTTCTCACATTTGTACTCCTAGGTTTCTGGGCTCTCATACACCCTCCCAAGTCCTTACAGAGACATTTGCCCTTCTTCAATAGTTTTGCACAGTTTAATATTAGACACTGACCTTCAGGTTTTAAGCTCATGTATGCTCAATGTGTTTTAAGCTCATTGTGCTCATTCAATTTAATCCTCTCTCATGCAGAAATGTGGATAATCCTATGTTTATGGCTTTACATGGCAAGGTTGTGGTAATGGGGGCTGCAGGGGAGCTCTGTGCTCTATCAGGCACCCACTGCTGCAAGAGCTGAGCTGTGAGTGATGCTGGGTGAGCTCCAGGAGTGTGGAGCCTGAGCACCCTCATCTCACTGTAGAAGCTGATCCTGTGGTTGTGTGGGAGCTTTCCCCACAGACCTCTGAAGGCCCCTTCCAACCACATGGGTTCTGTGATCTTATCACCCTTAGAAAGGACTGACTATAAGATGGGCACTAGTAGAGTCCATGTCAATAAATTTACTGGGGGGGGAAAAAAAGGAAAGTATTGTTCATTTTTCTCATCTCTTATCTATCTGTGCCACTCAACAGTTTACGACCTGCTTAAGAGTAAAGTTTTCTGCTCATCCAACCTTGTTGAGATGGGTTAGCTAAAACTCTGGTTGTAAGAAATAAATCCCTGTCCATAAATGCATTTAACTGCTGTTATGAAGGACATTTGGAGAAGGCTGATCAACGCTTCAGTCTGTCTGAGCAGTGAATTCCTGCCCACATAACCATTTTGGTAAGAAGATCTCAAGGAAGCTTTGCATTTTTATTGTAAAAAACTTAAATCTGTCTATTTTGTACTTCGCTCGGTAGTACAGAGAGAATACTGTTCATGAGAATCTTTTGGAAAGAAAATGTTTCTTGAATCACTTGATCTCTAGCAGATAAACAGTGAGGGCTATTTATTGGGCATGCACTTTCCAAACTTTCTATTTACGAAACACGCACCTTCCAAGAAAATATGTAAGGCAATGACAAGAGTTTTTGTTTGTTATTTTCCTGAGTCCACACAGAACCCCAAGGGGTCAGACTGAGCTCCTACTCCTGTGACTCCTCTCACATCTGCTCTGATGAGCTGTCACTTCTGTTTACCTGATGGTGGGATTACACAGATTCCTTAATATTTATTTGGGCTCTAAAGCAGCTTTCTACTTCAGCTGCATGAGAGCTAAATGCTAAAATAAAAGTTTTACATTTGCAAGAAAGAAAAAAAAAGAAATGCAAGCAGTGGTATTTATTGTTTCCTATGCATTTCTTCATTCTCCTGCTTTTTTACTACTGCAAACTTTTCTGTGATTACTACTGGTTACAAATGGCTGTAATTCTGCCATCTAAGCCCATCACTGTTGGAGTGAGAAAGGACAATCCGAGTGGTCGCACTCTTTGGTCCTTATAGATTTGATGGGAGAGTGCAGGGTGAGTTGAGAGGTGCTCAGCTTTCAGTGGTGACTTCATTCTGCATTGGTTCTCTGCCAGTTGACACCTGACAAATGCTGAAGTGCAGGGCTACATGTGTCCTAAATTGTGCAAATAAGCACCTCCTGCATTAGCAAGCTGTTTATAACTTTATTGTTGTGACTGATACACACTTTTGCTTCTCCTGTGAGTTCAGGCTGTCTTTGCCACTGACTGTCCACCCTGAAAAATTCCCCTGAGCGCTGCTCTATTTTCTACCAACCTCCATTTCTTTTGAATGGAGTTTTGCCTGTAGCTTTGCCATATGTTCAGGTGGCTGCATTTCTTATCTAGGAACGCTCTTATTGCGTGTAAGTAGATGCAGATATCCCTGATGTATGTTTATGTGCTTGTTAGAATGCATCTTCTGGGACATCTCCCTTTTTGTAAGGAAAAAGGAAAAGAGGAAAACAGTGCTGTGTAAATAAACTCCTTGTCCAGGCAGTCATAAGAACAGCAGGAGGCAGACACTTTTTAAAAATAAAGTATTAAATCGAAATTGCTGGAAGTTCTTCCTATAATTTTTAGATTCTGTTCGGAGTTTGAAACTATTTCTTAATCAATTCAGGTGCAAGCCAACTTTTTTCAAAAGATTAGTTAGTTCCTCTTTTGTAGTTTAGAATATTTGGATTTTCTGAGGTTTTGGCAGAGAAATTTACGGTCTGACTCGCTCAGATACAGAAATTTCTAAGTAATTCTTCCCCATCTCTTTCAGAACCTCAATAGGTACCTTTCTGACAAGGAGGATACATTCAGTTGATGTTTAATGTCCCGAGCTTCTTTTTTTTTTCAAAATCTAGTCTCTTATTTCAGTGCTTACATCGAAATGCAAGTCTACTCTGAGAGGTGTTCTACACTTATGCAGAGGTAGAAGTACCATTTCATATACTGTCTCTTTCTCTGCATATAAATGATTTCATCACAGCATTACAGCTTTGCAGCATGGTTTTCTTTTCTCCTGACTAGTTAAATGGAATTGTCTTTTTTTTTTTTAATCCTCTGTGTAAAAAATCCCTCAAATCACAAACAGTAGGAAGTCAGACTGTGAAATATCTCCCTTTTGAAAGGGAATTGGTAAAATATATGTTTACTTCAAATACGAGACCTTTGTGATTACTTCCTTGCAGGCTCTATGTGAGGAAAGGTAGATAAGTAAATTACTTTAAACTGCCACGAAATGTAGCTAGTCAGATATCGTTTCTGAGTGGGTGTTGCCTGCTATCTGTTTTTCCTCTTTCTCTATCTCCACATAAGAACTCAGTGAAAAACACAGTGTTGGTTAAATGTACTATAGATCCACACCAAGATATCTGAGATTGGCAAAGCCAGCTTCAAGTGTTTGTAGCAGCCTATTTTGTCTCTATGCTGTTTTCTTCCTGTCTTAGTTTCAACTGGGACAGAATTGTTTTCTTCAGAGTGTCTGCTATGTGTGGTATGATGCTGTGTTTTGGTTCTAGGAGAAAAATGACATTGGTTGGTGTTTGTAGTTGCTGCTAAGCAGTGTTGTATAAAGCCAAGGCCATTCACTGCAAACCTGTGGCTGCTTTGGTGCAGTCTGTGGTTTAGAATTCCTTGTGGAGGTGCAGCTTCTGAAAAGGCACAGTCTAGGAGCCATGACTGTGAAGTAGCTCTGAAAACCTTGGATGATATTAGTACTTCTTGCAAATGAAATAATTGAGAAATTTACTGTTCTGCAAGTTCTGACGGTCTTTCTCAGGTTTGATTTATCCTTTTGGACTATCCCCACTTTGAAAAATCCATGCATAAGCCAGTGGAGAAGCAGGATCAGGGCTGCAACTAAAATGATGGACTTCTGTGAGGCTCTCTTTGAGAGCGCAGGGTACAATGACAGTCCACTTTCATTTTAGTTATGCTGTGTTAAACTAGGGAAATCAAGATGTTGGCTACACAGTCATTGCAAGTAGGTAAATCCGGTCTGCTGCAGAAAGTGTTTTCACTTGCTCTTCTGAAGCTCCTCTTTACAGTTTGGAGCTAACACAGACTTTCAGGATGTTGTTTATAGACTCCTAACAGGTAAGTAATCCTTTTTCAAACATGCTCCAAATAAGTAGGGAGGAAGAGCATGGAAAAGATTAGTTCCCTGATATGGCCAGTATGAACACTAGTGCACGAGAGATGTGAGAAAGAACATCTGGAGTCAATGCCTGCTGAGATTTATGCAATAATAAAATCACAGCAGAGGCTATTATCAAAGCAGAACCTCTAAATGTGAGGGTAGGCTGTGTTTGTTGAAGGGAATTTAACTGTGCTCTACAGCACTGAGTGGCTGAGGAAAAATTGTAATTGTATACATCAGAAGTGTTTACTAAAAACAGATAATATCACAGCTTAACAGTCAAGGTCATGACTGGAGACAGCAGTAAACATTGAAAGACCAGCAGGCTTCAGGAGATAATGTCTTTCCATGTTTCATACTGCTTGAATGCTGAAGTAAAGTGGGTCCCAGCAAACTGCTGCATAATTCAAAGTTGTGTGGTGTTCACCAGGGTAACTGCAGAGGGGTCAGATTAAATAGGTTAATGATCAGTCAGGTGGGTTTGATCAGGGAAAGATCTGCTTACCCAGAGGTCTGCCATAATTGAAGGAAATGAAAGCAGGAGAAGACCTCATTCCAGGAGATTTTCAGAGATATTACAATCCTTTCTGGAAAGATAGGCATATATTTTATGGTCTGCACAAGCCTTCCTAGAATCTAAGGGTCTTCAGAAAATATCAGGGTAATAAGATCTGAATCATATCCTTAAGATGTTTCTATCTGTCTAGGAAGCCAAATCACAAATACTGTCATCCCAGCCATACTTGATTCTTGTACTTTTCTGACGAGAGCCAGGGTCTCTTTTCTGCTTCCGTGACAAGTGAACTGCTTAAGCCATCCAGAGATCATGGATTGCCCTGTCCCTGGCTACATTTTTTTACTGGCAGCACCCAAGGAAAAGTAAAATTCCAGGTTAAAAAGAGGACAAGTGAAAAATCTCTTTCGTTTCAGGTTAGGTGAGATTTACGTTGAGATTTTGTGATCAGTACCAGGTTTACCCTGACATTATTGCACAAAGGACTTGCTTAGTCTGTGTCTTAATTGTCTAGATATAGTCTAAGTCCCTATTTTTGAGGTGTTCTGGAGATTTTTTTATAGGCCCTGGTTAGCAAGCTGGTGATTAGGGCAGGAATCTTGTGACAAAACTCGCATGGTTTCTGGTACGGAGCTATGTGTCTCTTCTGTCACCTGCAAAACCAAAGATTCATGAACTTAAATCACACTGTTGCCCTGCATGGAAACTTGAGTGCATTCTGTAGCTGAACGCTCCTTTCCACTTCTTTTCAGCACAGCCTTTACATTTTGTTCCACTGTTACCAAGATCACTTTTCAATCAGGTTGATGGCGATTCAAAAAGATGCACTTTTTGCTTTTGAAAAATAATATCAGCAAGATTCAAAGCAGTGAAGATTAACATATCTTGCTTCTTGCTGCCTTGATCTTTCTCACATTTTTCTAATAATGTTGTTTCAAATTTTCTGCTTTTTTTTTTTTTTCCCTAGAAATAACAGAACTGAAGAGAAGGAAAAGAAAGAGGAAAAGAAAGAGGAGAAGGAACAGAAAGAGGAGAAGGAAGAGAGGACAAAAAAAAAAAAAAAAAAAAGAAAAAAGCAGTAGTACTATATGAGAATGTAAAGCCTAAATATTGTTCAGACTTCTCACCCATGAACAGCAGAAAGAGAAAAATAAAAGCAGGAGCTGGGACTGAAACACCTTATTTTTAGGAAGTAAATGGAGAAATGTTAATACATACGAATTTCTGGTATTTCTTATGTTATTATTATTGCAGAATATGCTATAAAGCTCCTTCAGAATCACAGTATCACAGCTATTTTTGGTTCACCTCCAGCTGGTGCATTTACATGTTTGTTTGCAGTGTGTAGCTTCTAGTAGACAAAATGTCCAAACATTCTTCAGGAGCTTAAGCTTTCCTTCCTGACCTCCAGAGCATTGAGTGCAGGGAACACTATTATGCTTCTCGCTATGCATTGTTGTGCCACAGATTTCCGTTCTCTACTCAGTTTACTTTTACAGCATAAAAGTATGTAAACTTTCCCTTGTGTTTTTCTTAAGTTCTCTGTTGGGAGTAGAAACACTGCTGTGTTGTAAATACCTACTTGTAACACCTATCAATTACAGGTACTTGTGTACTCCACAGTGAAACTTGTGGGTTGTTTCTGGCAGTAAACCTGTCTGATCGAGTCTAGGAGAATAACCAGAGTGATTCTGACATACATCTTTTAGGTTGTTTAGTAAATAGCAAACTGTTAGTGAAAGCTGCCTCTTTCCTGAGACAAAATTCCTTTATTAATTTTATTATGGGAAAAGCATGGTGCGTACTTCTCATGAAACATAAAAAAACATTTGTTGTTTTTCACTGTGTAAATCAAATGTATTTATCAAAGTGTGCAGTGAAGGTCCGTTCACATCCTTCAAAATAATGATTATGAGTGTGTTGCTGGCAGTTTTATAGTGTCCTTAACAATTCTTGCTTTTGTCAGCTGGAAAAAAAAATTGTACAGGGTTGCTGTGCCTTGAAAAATCTAACTTCTGAGAGGAACAGGTAAATTGAGCCTTACTTCCCTTGGATTGTTTATTGTCTGTTCTCCAAATGTAGTGTGCTAAGGCACAGAGTCAGCAGAATACAGGAGGAAAAGTAATGAGCAGCTGTAGCCTGTGGAAACTCATCCCCATGCACATTATGCTTTCTCTTTGTCAGTGATCCATTATTCAAGCTTGTCACAAGCTGAAAGTTTCATTTTCAAAGATAAATCCACCCCCAAAGCAACACAAGCAAGGAAACAACCCAACAGGTTACTGCTGAGCCCTGATGAGCTCATTTCAGTCCTCACAACTCAAAAAATATCACTGGTCCCTCTATGGACAGAATGACTCGACCTGTGACCAAGGAGAAAGTGATCTGCACAACTTTTCTTTTAAATTTTCAGTTCTCTCTGCGTTGGAATTTACTGTTTCTGAGGGAGGTAAGAGGAGATTTTTCTCACCTCTGGAAAGGCAGGCTCATCTGCACAAAGAAGGGAGTGAGCTCGTTTTAGGGATGGTAAACCACCATGGGAGAAACAGCTAAAGAAGTCAGTGAAGGTGGAGGAAAACTGCTCAGAGTCAGCAGCATACCTGTGGTACACACAGCATGCCTAGAGGTCGGCTGTCAGGCTGGAGCACAAAGCTTTCCCTCTGCTCTGCAGGGAAGGAGTGAATGTTATTCTCACAGGAAAGCTGGTTGAAAGAGTTGGGTCCTGTGTATGATTTCACAGTATGCCACACAGTGCAGTACTGAGGGCACAGCTCCAGACCCTATTTTTCCAGGGAGTCTCTGGGCTAACCTGATGCTTGGTTAAAATGTTCTCATTGAACAACATGTGATCTGTTTTTTTCAGGATACTGATGAGTCTTTGGCCAGCACATTGTTTGGCATAAAGAACACAAGGTTTTGAGATTTGGATGTTTCCAGTCTGCAGACATCCTTGTTTTTTTCCTCTTCAACATCAGATAGCCAGCCTGATAAACTTACCATAATGGTTCCTATAAATTGATATCAATTCACTCTTCATTTATGATATAGCTTTCCTCAATTTATGTGAAAGACTCATGTTTGTTAATATTCATACACTGAATCCATGGAAGGGCAGAACACAGTGGTTTTCAGACAAATACTTCACCAAAGCATGCCATCTGCATACAGTGATCCACCCGGTTAGAACCCAACAGTATTGCTGTTAACACCATTTTGAGTATAAACAAAATAAGGACTGTTCTCATTGTTCTGCAGCACTTCAGGTACATTTTAAAATGAGCATCTCCCTGAGATTTCTCACAATTTCTGTTGCAGGTGAAAGAAAGCATGTTAATAAGGTAGGTGGAGAATGGGAAAATGAAAAGACACAGGACAGTGTAGTCAGTAAAACAGAGAAGTACAGTTATATCAAGGACAACATTGTTTCATCCCTGTGTTGTAGCTACAGATACTTACTTAGAAACAAACACAGAAAGCAGGAAATACCCAGGATTATGTAGATGGAAGTAACACTGAGAATGCCTGCTAAATAAGGAGAGCACAAAAGTGTGTTGGTAACTTCACACAAGCTGTACATAAATGCTTGTTGCACATGTAATCCTTTATTGGATTGAATGGTACTTTCAGCTCGTTGAAATGGCCAGGGCTAGTAGTAAATTTTGCTATATACTCCCACATTTGGGCTGGATATTATCATATTGAACTAATCTAATGTCTAGCTAAATCATCACCATCTTGACAGTGAATTTTTCCCCTATGTAATGGTTAAAAACAGGCAATAATTCTCCTCAAATTAAATTGCATTCTGTACTAAAAGCTCATTTAAAGAAAGCAAGTTGCAAAGTACATTATCAAACCACTAAAACTAATAAAAAGATAAAAATGTCTCAGAAAAATATGGCTAAATCCAATTTTTGTACCCAAATAAACTTGAAGCTTATGAAGTTTGAAGTAAGAATTTCCACTGAAAGATGATGTGAAAGCATTTAAATTTATTCTGTAATTAGATATGGCTGGAGCAGGTTGTTTTACTACTACTTTCACTGCAGAAATGATAACTCAAGATTTGAGCATGTTATGAGCACATGGAAAGCATGTGCTTACTCAGCCACATATGTCCCCTCTGTCTTTGGACATATTTTTAGGTCATTTCCATTGGCAATTCTGGCATAACTAATGCAAATTCTTAATCCTAGTGAGAGTTCTTCACAGAGACAAAGTTCTGGGGTTTTTAACTACAGCAGACTCACTCTGAATTGCTTATGAGCAATTAGTTTGTGCCAGGTAAGTTTATCTGCACCCTGTTCACACAATTACACTGCTTCCTCTTGTTTCTTGTACCAAACTTGTGTTCCATTGCACAAAAATGTCATCCTCTATACATCAGAGGAAGGACATTTTCTTTAATTTATTTTTAGTGATGTGCTTATTGTAACAGAGAAAACACAATGTTGATTTCAGAAGTGAAAGACTTGCAAGATCGTTGAGGAATCTTAAGTTTTTTACTTTGTGCGTAAGCAGTGAAATCATGACTGTTTGAGCCCATGATCTAATTTCACCTGGGTATATATAGGAAAAGGCATATGTTTCAATCAACATTCAATCAAAGGCACTGCCTTCTGTGGATAGTTGACATCTGCCTAGGCCCTGGGATTTTTATCTTTTTGTCATTACAGTTTTCATTTCTGTTATAGTTAAAAGCCTTTTTTTTTAAATAATGTTGGCTGATATACATGAACTTATTAAGACACTGCTGTAAGACTGAAGATGGTTAAAGATTCTGCCAACTAGAAGCAGTTCCTGGGGACACTGATGACTCTGGAACTGTTGTGTGGCTTACTAAATTCCTTCCTCTTACCCTGGCTTCACTGCATGAAGTGCATGGAATCAGAGAATGGCTGAGGTGTGAAGGGACCTGTGGGTCTGCATGGCCCAACCCTTGCTCCACAAGGGTCACACCAAGCAGGGTGCCTAGGACCACATCCAGGCAGATTCTGAAAAATGGAAAATTTTTTCCAGTATGTTTGTGTCTCTCTCGTAGTGAGAAGCCAGCAGTCAGACCTAGCTCCAGCTTCATTGCTGCTGAATAGAGGAAGGATCACCTTTCTTGGTCTGCTGACAGTCCTCTGCCTAATGTGTCCAAGAATTAGGATTAGCCTTTGACGTTTAAGGACCAAGTTGCACAGAATGGTTTAACTTCTTCAGTTGCTGTATGGTTTACTGTGCAGTTGCAGACACTATGAGAAATTTAGTAAAAGAGCTGGCTGGAAGAGCCATGTGCAGAGTAAATCCCTTGCTCCCATAGAATGCAAGTGTTGGATACCCTGGGGGTATCCTGGAGTACCCTGGTACCTGCGGGTACCCTGACTGTATGCAAAGCTGGGTCAGTACACTGGCTGGAGGGCGTGGGCAGGCTCCTAGAAAAAGACAATAAGCAACCACAAGCTCACAGTGAGACCTGTGAGATCTGGGGAAAATGGACCAACCTCTAAAAGAAGATCCAGTCAGCAAGATTTGAACTGGGGAATGCTTCGCTCAAGGTGGATGACCTAGTTGCTCACAGGACTTGGGACCTTCCATCACTGGATGCTAGTGAGTTTGTAGGGTCTGGTTGCTCACAATTGGTGGGAATGTCCTTTACTGTTCATATCTCAAAGGATGGCAGATGAGAGCACCCTCCTGTAACTGCAGATAGTGTTCTGTTTCGTTTCTTGAAATGCCAGAGTAGTATCTGAGCTTGAAATATGTTTTCTTAATGTGATTCTTGTGACTTGTAAGAGGTCTGTCACTTGTCAGTTCTTACCCTTCTAAAACTCACTGGAAGCCAAAAGAAGGTGTAGACGCAGATTCGGTAAGGAGAGGCTCTTTTTGAAGGTACCTTTGATAAAAGCCTAGCATGAGCTTAATCTGGCCACTGTGGTAAAAGACAACAAAAAATGTTTTTACAAACATTTAAACAGTAAAATGGGGGATAAGGAGAATCGCCATCCTTTATTGGATGCAGCAGTGAACATAACCACTGAGGATAAGGAAGGGTTAATGTTCTCAGTGCCTTCTTTACGCCTGTCTTTGTCAGATCAATTATCTCTGGGGTACTCAGCTTTCTGACCCAGAAGTCTGGGATGGGGAACAGACTAAACCACCCATGATTCAGCTGGAGATAGAGACTTTCTACTCCATCTGGGCTTTCAAAAGTCCATGAAGCCGGATGGGATGCTCACGAGTGTTCTGAGGGAGCTGGAGGCTCTCCACCACCCATCACAGGTCCTGGTCAACCAAAGATGCCCCAGAGAAGTCCTCTGAAGACTTGCTAATTACGACGCCCATCAGTAAGAGGGGTCATAAGGAGAACTTGGAGAACAGTCCTGTCAGACTGACCTTGATGCCTCAGGAGGTTATGGATCTGATCATCTTGTGTGCAATCAAATGGCATATGCAGGTCAACAGGGAGATAAGGCCTGATTAAGCATGGGTTCAATAAAGGCAGGTCCTGCCTGACCAACCTCATCTTCTTCTGTGACTGGGTGGTCCAATTGCTGGATGAGGGAAAGCTCTTGAAGTATTCTACCTAGACATCAGCAAAGCCTTTGACACTGAGAAGACACTGCCTTCCACAGTATTCTCCTGTGGAGGCTGGGGCAGAGTGGCTGAAAAGCTGTGCAGAGGAAATGGACTGGGGGATGTTGGTTGATGCTTGGCTGAATGTGAGCCAGCAGTGTGCCGAGATGTCCCATGGCATCCTGCTTTGTATCAGAAATAGTGTAGCCAGCAGGAGCAGGGAGGTGATTTTTCCCTTGTTCTCAGCTCTGGTGAGGCCATACCTTGAGTACTGCCTTTAGTTTTGGGCCTCTCACTACAAGAAAAACACTGAGGCCCTCAAGCACATCCAGAGAAGGTCAACAAAGCTGGTGAGGAGTCTGGGGCACAGGCTATATGACGAGAGGCTGAGGGAACTGGAATTGTTTATTCTGGAGAAGAGGAGGCTCAGGGGAGACTTCATCAGTCTCTACAACTCCCAGAAAGGAGGTTGTGACAAGGTGGAGGTTGGTCTACTCCCAGCTAACAGTGATAGAATGAGAGGTGATGACCTCAAGTTGCTCCAGAGGAGGTTCAGATTAGATATTCAGAAAAATTCCTTCTTAGAAAGAGCAGTCAGGGACTAAAATGGTCTGCCCAGGGATGTGGTGGAGTCACTGTCCTGTATGTATGTAAGGAAAGGGTATATGTAGTACTTAGAGACATGGTTTAATGGGAAATATTGGTAGGTGGTAAGCTGAACTGGATGATCTTAGAGGTCTTTTCCAGTCTTAATAATTCTATGATTCTGTGAAATTTTAATCAGGAGAACATACTGGTACATGGAAGACACAAGGCGTCTAAACTACCTTACCTTTTCTTTGGAGTGGCTTTCTCCTCTGGAAGAATATTTTATAAAGAAATAAACTGAAGGATAAGAAAATGCTGCTAAACTTTGCTTTGCATTAATGCTGTTTTTTCAGAGGTGAAAAATTTAGCAAGAAGATGTAATCAGATGAAATATGACAGGAAAAACTCCTAGTCTCTAAGTAATCATTTTCTTCACCGGGGAAAAAAATATATACATATCTATAACACAGAGACATTTAAAAAATGCATACATTTAAGCTAATTAAGTTGCATAAAAGGTTTTTAAAAATGATGTGTTTAGAAATTCTATGGGCTGTTTGCAAATAACATCAAGAAGGTTTTGGTTATCTGATATTTAATTATTCAAAACTGTTCAATGAGTTATTTATGTACAGGGTATATATGCAGATAATTCTCAGCCTTTAATATTCATATTGAGCTTGGATCGTTTTGACTGAATGCCTATTTTCTTCTGTCTTCTTGTATAAATCCCTGCACCACACAGCCTTTTGCTCACTCCTCAGTCCCAGCGTACTGGGGGAGATAATCAGGAGAAAAAAAAATAGAACTCATGGACAGAGATAAAAATACTTATTAAGACAAAAGGAAGGGGAAAACAGTAACAGTAATTATAATTGAACGTTTACTTTATCAAACGAATAATTTCTCACCAGGCACTAACTGATGCCCAGCCTGTCCCTGAGCAGCCAGTGTCTCCCCTAGTCAAGACCCCCAGTTCTGTAGTTCTACATGGTGTCATTTGGTACTGCATATGTACTGCTGAATCTATTAAAAAATGGATGTGGTTGTAGCAGGAGTACTCCTTCCCTGTGGAGGTTGTGAAACTCTCATCCTAAGGACAGTAGTCAACTTTGGGCAACCACCGACCTAGTTAATGATTCAGTTATGTGCTGCTTTCTGTTAAGTACATGCCAGGAAGCAGAAAGTTGTGTTTTTATGCAAACACAAAGACTGAAAACACCCTGGAGAGGCAGACCTCTTTCTGCCCCAAACCCCTGTCACATAATTTTAGATATTTGCACCATGCTTAAAGAGATATTAGTCTGGGTGAACTCTGCACTTTCTCTTCTAGCAACCCTTCATATGAAATAATTGCATTAGTAAATTGTACATGCAGTTTTCATTCTTCTATACTGTGGAAATGGTTCTACCATCATATGCATTACAAAAATGCTACTTATTACTCTGTATTACTGTAACTTCTGCATAGATGAATGCTTCTGGCCTAAGCCAAAAGCAGGTTCAGTGCCCGCTGTACTCACAATTTGCACTTTTACTTACATTGATGAACATCTGTGCAATCTGTGCCAGATTCCCCTTCATGACTTCTTCAGTGGCAGCTATTGTATCTATTCTGATTAACAGTAAGGCAAGGATTATTTCAAGGTCCTTCAGTGTAGAAGTTATTCACTCTGGGCACCTACTTCAAAATTTGCAATAGCTCTGTGAACAGGCAAGAAGGAGTTATTGCTATGCATGCTAATAATTCTAATTTTCAATTTTTATTTTTCTTCTAATACTGAGTATCTTTCTACATTTTCTGTCCTCTTAGTTAGCCTTTCTTTGTTTGGAAGGAATTTATTTGTAAATGCTTCCAAGCTTCTTTATCAATTTGCTTTTGTATCCATATTATCCCACTCATTGATCTTAATTTTTTCCTACTACCCAATATGTATTAACTTTGTTTCATGTCTGAATAAAAAAAAAAGTATTGCATGTATTGAGGGATACTGCATGAAATAAATGATGATGCTTAGCAGTTTGCTCAGCAGAAATGCTAGCATTAACTGACTGATTGTTTACGATGGGAACCACATTCTGTAATAGCTTGAGGAGGTACTGCCTGAAAAGAGATTGAAAATATTGTATTTTCATTCCACACAGAGAGTGTGGGAGAAGTGGAAGAAGGAGAGGAGGGAAACCCTTCCAATAAATGTAACCTTCAGTTGTTCTCTGTCCTTGTTTGCACTCTGATGCTCTTTAATCATGCTAACATTAGTGACATCCATCCCACTAGATGGTTTAAATTGCTCTCTGTTTTTTCTTGATCTTTTTAAATGCATTCCTTTTCCTCAGGGGGAATTCACCTTAAAATTGTTTCATCAAAACTCAGATTCTCTCCTGGTGTGATCGTTCCATTCTCAGCTGGTGGTGCTGAAATTGATCCTTCCAGGTAGCAGCCTTTGCATTAGAGCTGCCTTCTCAGTGAAGCTACTGCATTATCACAGCCTTGGTTTCACCAGTACCTGAAGTACCTGATGGGGGAGGCTGGAAGTTTTTCAGTTTTCCATAGTGCATTTGTGGGCTAATGTCCACTGCACAAAGGAAGCCATCCTCACTTCTCACCCAGTCCTGCCTTATCAATAACAGCCTTCTTCCCTCTGCTTTGAAAATCTAAAAGAACTAATGTTTTCATCAGGAGCAGAAAACAAACTTTGTGTGCTCAGGACCTGTGTGTGACCAGAGACCTACAGGATACGTAAAACATGCTTCCCCTCTCCTCCAATTTGCTGTGTTTTATTTGTTTGTTTGTTTTGTGGAAAATTGTTGATTGGTTAGCTATTATGGCTGTATAAATAAAAGAATGAAGATTGAAACGTGCTGGCATGAAGACAGTGGACCAATATTGTCTTTGTGAGTCTCTTTCTGCGAATTTTTGTTTGAATCCTCAAGTGTAGATGCAGTCTACAAATTCATTAACCAGCTATTAGATTAACATGCTGTTCACCTTTCCTGCGTGACTTAGAATGAGGTTTATGGGCCTTTGTCAGCTGAGCAGTGGTATATTTGGCTTAACGTGACATAGCACTTCCAAATGCTTGAAATATTTCCATGTTTCTTGACTTTCTGTGTGTTCTCTGCATGACAGCACAGAACAAATATGCCCAATTCCATGGGCTATCAAATTATCAAGCAATTAACTTGTTCCAAAGTGAATAGTGAGTTTCTCCTCACTGCCCTGCATTATTCCTTCCTCTATGACGTGGCAGTACCCTAATATCACCTGCTCTTTGTCCTGTAGCAATCCATGAGTTGCCTTCGCATTTCCACCACAGTGTACCACCTAGACTGCTGAGTTCTCAAGTTTATAACTGAACAGACTCCTTCCTCAACGTCACTCTCAATGAATTCCTTGTCTCTTGAGACGTCATTCCCACTTCTCCAGATCTTGCCTGACTCGTGACTGCTTGCTGTGTGTTGACATGTTCACCTCTTCTTCACTGCAGGTGGCTCTGACATGCTGTTGTTCATCTCTCAGAGAAATGGAAGGGCTTGCAATCATAAAGCACGAAGAGAACCTTAGATTTCATTAGGTGTAGGAAAGTGGCATGACTGGGACTTGATTTGCCTGTCCCATGCTGTGGATTCTGTGGCTTGTCACCTGAGTGTCAGCTCCCAGCAGCTGTTGTAAGGAAGCAGTTGCTTCATGTTAGCTTCCTTCTCTGTGATGTCTGCAGACTTCAAAGCCAAAGCATTCTTTGTCCCTTTCAATGGTGTAAACCAAACTTACTCTTTTTATTCCCATTTCTCAGTGAATCTACTGTCCTACTTGCCCTTTCCAAAACAAGAAACATGCTGCCTCTTTTCTCTTTAGTTTCTTTTCACCTATTTACTAATTCTTAACACTTAATCTAAGAAACATCCTTGCCATCATGAAGTAAAAGTTCATTACTACTATATGAGTAATTGCTACTTAACTATTTTTTTTTTAATTTTGTTTGTTTAAATAGCGTTTAAGAGAGGATTAGTTGAATTATAAAATCCTGATGGTTATTTGGAAGGCTTTGTTTGTGACCTATGAGATGTCGTCTAGATTATATGTTGTGAACTGTCAATTTTCCAAGTAAACTTAGATGGATGGAAAACTCACTGAGGACCTCATACCTGGTTATTTCTGAACTATACATTTGCTGCCCAGATAAACAGTTCTTGACTAGAAATTTGGCTATAGTTCACTGCTGCAACAGCAGATCTGGAATATCTTGTCCTGTAATATATCCTGATTAGCAGGAGGGAACAACATTTCGGACAGAGTGTTGATTGAATTTAGCACACATATACACAAAATAATTAAAAAAAGAATGAAATAAAGCAGCCTCCAACATATAAATTAAAAAGGTAAATAAACAGGAAGGAAGAAAGGAAGGGGGAAAGACAGCAGGAAGGAAGGAAGGAAGGAAGGAAGGAAGGAAGGAAGGAAGGAAGGAAGGAAGGAAGGAAGGAAGGAAGGAAGGAAGGAAGGAAGGAAGGAAGGAAGGAAGGAAGGAAGGGAGGAAGGGAGGAAGGGAGGAAGGGAGGAAGGGAGGAAGGGAGGAAGGGAGGAAGGGAGGAAGGGAGGAAGGGAGGGAGGGGGGGAGGGAGGGAGGGAGGGAGGGAGGGAGGGAGGGAGGGAGGGGGAGAGGGGGGGAGGGGGGGGAGGGAGGGAGGAGGGGAGGGGGGGGAGGGAGGGAGGGGGGGAGGATTGTAGGTCATTTCCAACCTTGTGATTCTATGAAAGAAAGGAAGAAAGTAAAGGAAAAGGAAAAGGAAAGAAGAAAGGAAAAGGGAAAAAAAATCCACAAAACCCCAAATCACAACCACTGGGTTACAAGTTAAGCAGATCTCTGGTAAGATATATGTGATTATGAAATTATTTTTTTTCCTGGAAAAAAAAAGAGGAGACTTTTATTTTTATTATGCAGACCTAGTCTCTCGTGTTGATGCTCCTAGCTGCTGAAACACAATGCTCCCACTTTTGAACTGCAGAGCAGTTCCCATTTATACAGACATTACATATTTCCATAGATCCACTTTGTTCTCAGTCATGTTCAAAGAATGTATTTCTCCTCACTCAAACTCCTCTTCCCAACCACATAATCATTTCTGCAGAACAGCTCTTAGCAGCCTGAGGTTGTCTTTCTGCAAGCATGCACACTCTAGTGCATGATATCACCACATCAGAGATCTCAAAATAAATTTTTCATTGTAAAACATGTTTGGACAGCTTAGTGGCTGATTGATATGTGTCAAAGAATAAAACTGCATTAAATTAGTCTTACCGTGTTTTACTTTGCAGAGTTCTTCAATTCCTGTTGATAATTGCTTTCTGCTGTAAGGATCTATTTTAGTACTGAACCAGTGGAGCTGCATGTTACCTTTGACAGTATTTCTATTAGCAGGCTTTTTGTATACTCTTGTTTCGCACTGCTTTATGCCATCTGAACTCTTTTAGTTGTCTAGTGCAAGTACAAGATCTGCATTGCTGAAGGGGGTCATTGGGGTGCCTTAAACTTTCTTAGTTGCCAGTATTGCACATTAAAGTGACATTAATTCATGGGTACAGTGGAGAAAGAAACATAAGGGGTTATCGTTTTCAAAGCCAAGCTGTTGAGGAGGACATATCACTTGGAGTCTTGGAGGCTGTTTTTTTGACAGATACTCCCACACTTTGTGGGCAGAACTGTTAGAGGGAGATTATTTTTTTTTAATATTAAAATTTAATTCCTTCCTTTCTTCTGAGTTTGTAAGTATAACTAGTATAACTATATATAACATGCCAGATCTGCTAACCTTGGAATTTGATGTTATATCTTCTCTTCCAGCAGAGTAGTAGCTCTATCTGTATCCCCAAATCTTTGCTAATGTGGAGGAATTGTTATCCTAGAGACTTCCACGCTTGGCACAGAATGAAGGTAAGAAACAAACAGTAAAACAGAGAGGGCAATTCCAGGGCAACAGGGAAACTGAAGCAGACATTCTTAAGACAAGGAAATATGGAGGTCTGACTCCTGCAAAACTGTATTACAGTTTAGGTGACCAAATTTCCTTCAATTGAAGCTTAGCAGCTGCCAAAGCCTTCTTAGCATTTCACTGTTGATCTCTCAGAAATGGTAACAATCAGCTGACATTAGTGAACATGTATTAATTGTCCAGTGTGGAAGGTGAAGCAACACCACCAACTGACTTTGCTTTGTGAGACCAAGAGTCATGTCTGAAAATATAACATAATTATGTCACAATTACACATGACACCTTGTAGACTATGACCTCAAATAAAAAAATGTAATCATAGCTGTTCTGAATTTCTCCACTCTTATCTCTTATTTGTCTTGAATTTCTTTTGTTTCTTTATTAAGTAGTAGAAAGAAAAGTATAGTGAGTACTTAACACTTCTGCTCAGGAAAGAATAAAAGCTACATAAATTAGTTTGTTTTAATTTGAGCCCTATCATCATCCGCCATGTCTGTCTGAAGAACACGAGCAGTGTCTCTCAAGTTTTTCTGCCAAAGAATATCAGCTCTCTTTGAGAAAGATCTGATTCATTATTTGAATTTGAGTGGAGAATCTGTTTCAACAGTTTCTCAACAGAGATCATAGATTCATGGAGTGGTTTAGGTTGGAAGGGAGCTTTGAGATCTAGTTCCAACTCCCTGCTATACACAGGGGCATCTAGAGCAGGTTGCTCACAGCCTCATACAGCCTGGCCTTGAATGCTTCCATGGAGGGGACATCCACAACCTCACTGGGCAACTGCTCCAGCATCTCACCACCCTCATGCTAAATGCTTAATATCTAGTCTAAATCTACTCTCTTTCAGTTTAAAGCCATTTCTCGTCATGCCCTTGTAAAAAGTCTCTTCCCAGCTTTCCTGTGGGCCCCCTTCAGGTACTGGAAGGCTGCTATAAGGTCTCCTTGGAGCCGTCTCTCTTCCAGGCTGAAGAGCCCCATCTCTCTCAGCCTGTCCCTGCAGGGGAGGTGCTCCAGCCCTCACCTTTGTGACCCTCCTCTGGACTTGCCTCAACAGCTCTGAGTCCTTCTTGTGTTGAAATCCCCAGATATATACACGGAAACACGGCAAAGCCTACAGTAACTAAAAAGAATTGTGACTATGTTTCACAACAAGTCAGGGTGAGTTTTCCTGAAAGTGCAATGCATGTTGTAAAATTTGCTAGCATCAATTTATAATCAGTGGAAATTTATCAGTCTAAATGAAGCATAATTGAACAATGATTAGCTTGGATTTTGCAATTATTGGGAAGAATATGTGAAATGTGAGTATTTGAAATGGTATGATTAAAAGTTTTAGAAGCACTTGAGGAGTTTTTTTTTCCCCCAAAGTATTTCTAATCTCGTATAACCACTTGTTTTATGTAACTATAAAAAGATTTTAACATGGAACACTGAGATACTTTTGTCTTATTGTTGACAGGTGTACTTGCTGACACTGAAGTAAGATTGTGGAAGATTAAAAAATGAAATGATGGATGACCTGTAAATGAAACCTAGCTGAGTGAAAAAAAAAAAAAAAAAAAAAAAAAAAAAACTCATATATACTGTTAATTGAATTCTGGAATCTCTGACTGACGTTCAGGAAAGCACACATGATGACTGAAAAACTCACACCAGATTGAAAAAAGCCAGGTAAATACCACAGGACTGCAAAATTATTGAGGCAGTTTTGAAACCTAAAGCATTCTGAAAACTGAGGTTATAACAGACCCTTACTTTAAGCTGAGAAAAAGAAAATACCAAGCAAGGTCTGAAAATAGAATTTAGGAGACATCTTAGTGCAAGGTTGAAATGCATTATGTGACTGTATCAGCAGGTTCAAACTTCATACATCCGCATTGGGTTTGATTAAGCCCCTTAGAAGTATCTGTTTAAGCAGTCTTTTGATCCTTTGTGGCAATATCATACCCATCACACATGCATTTTCTTTGATGCCTATTTTCAGAATAATTTCAAGGATAAACTGCCTTCAGCAGCTCTGTTTGAACTTGTAATTTTAACTTTCAGTATACTGTTTCATATTCAAAATTCAGATTTTAATAGTGGGAATTAAGTGCTAAACTAGAAATATTTCTAAACTCTGGAATCTTAGAGCTGAGTAGAAATGTTTTGATTTCCAGTCGGAGACTTTGTAATCAGTCTTTAGAATAGAAAAAAAAAAAAAGAGCCATGTAGATTTAAATGTTATTTAAATGGCATTTGAGAAAACAGTAATTGTTTACTAATCACACCGAAGCATTTTGTTGATCTGGGTGCTGGAACTACATAAGGCCTACTAAGGAACATTTTAGAAAGCACCTGACTTATGAATAGCTGGCAACACATTTTTCTCTGAATGAAAATGTAATTCTTTCTTTACTACAATATAGTTTCAGCCTTCCAGGGGGAGGAAACTATATATATTACATTAGTTATGCTGCATAATTACTGTACCATAGGTGTCTTTGAGAAGGTCTGCAAAAACCTGAAGTATTTATCTCTTTTATCACTATTTCATTTTTTTCAGCGTGGTCCACTGCATATTTTATATGTACAATAAAAAAGAGTTCTGTTTTCTGATATCTTCTCATGTAAGGGGTAATAAGAGCAAGGAAGAGGACTATGGATGATTTCCAGTTACCCTGCACTTTCTTTTCAAGCCAGAGAATATGCCCATGTAAACTAAACAAAGGTTTTCCCCTTGGTATCTTTCACATGGGTGCCTAGTACATGGGGGATATGGAAAATACTCACATTGGGCTGTTTTAAACTTTTGAGCTTAAAAATTTGTTTTACTTATATACCTTTACTTGTATGTGTGTTTCTTAAGTGGAAAGTGTGCATTGTGTGATCTTCTTGATAGCTGACAAAGTATTTCGCAGCCCATGTCACCATGAAAAGCCCAAAGGGCATCCACTTCCAAGTGCAGTGCTGTGGATGATGCAGTGTGTTATGTAGAACTAGTTCATGTTGTTCATCAGCACCTCAACAAATCCCTTATTACTGTGAAAGCAGCAGCAATGAGAACTGAGCTTCTATTTCTTCACTTCAAGTAAAGCCGACAGATGTCCTCAAAGTACTTCCATAAATGCTAGTATCTCTATTAATAACAAGAATATATAACTCTGTTAGAGACATGCTAAGCCTGCAATAGTCTTGTATGGAAAAGTGACAGTAAGGAATTTCAAAGCACCTTTTCTTCTTCTTTAGCAAGAATGACAACAATTTACATTTACATTGGAAGTAATAAAGCTTGCTATTTTTATGGGTATAGAAAACTTTTCCTTGCTATGTACAGGAGGCTTCTGTAGTCCCCTTTTTTTTCCTCTTCCTTTCTTTTTTTTCTTTTGTGTGTGTGTGTGTGTCTGTGTGTGTGTGTGTCAGATGGGAATTGTCCTTCACATTGATTTTGGTCCAAGCTAAAATGCAGGACAGGCCCCGTAATGCTATGCTGCTTTCCTCTGCCTTTGACTTTGAGGTGGAGAAGCAGAGGCTCAGAGAGGCAGATGTGCAGGGAGGAATGATGTACGTCTTAATGAGGACAGCAGCCTTCCTCGTGCTTCCGATGGTTTTGTCTTTCCAGTGATAAGCATTATTGATTTTTCCTCTCTCCTTCCCTCATACTGCAGTTGTTTTCTGTGACCTGCAGTGAGCTATATGCTAAGCTGTAACATCAGCACAGGCAAGGGGAATCATTCAGGAAGCCATTCATTGATCTTTTAAATTTTTTCCTTTGGAATAGAAGAGCCTTATCACAAAACAGTTAACCACCAGCTTCAGCAAAGCAAACCGAGCTGTGCGTGCTGAGCTGGTGCTGGGACTTGGCAGTATTGCCACTCATTATTCAACGTCAGGCAGGCACAGACTCGTGCATATTGGTAATTCCTTTGGTTGG
This sequence comes from Callipepla californica brunnescens, assembly GCA_023055505.1. Taxonomy (NCBI): domain Eukaryota; kingdom Metazoa; phylum Chordata; class Aves; order Galliformes; family Odontophoridae; genus Callipepla; species Callipepla californica. Next base: position 908,367 of record JALIRH010000025.1, on the reverse strand, counting down.
CCTGTCTTTGCAATCTCCATGGCAACTGTTTCCATTGCCATCAGCATCTCGGGGGCCCAGCTTCGTTCACATGTGTCTCAGCTGCTCTTCTTCCAACACAGCAATTAATAGCTGTGGTGTCACTATATTTAGATGTCTTGTGACCTCTGCGTTATTTACCTCTGAGATGAATGTCTTCATGGTGCTCTCTTCTTTTCTTGCATGGCTGTCTCCCATGGTTTCCTCCTGGGAAGTCAATCGGGAAGGTCTGCTTCTCCTTCCTGCGGTGCTCTGGAACAAAATGCCTTTGCAGCTCCACTGAAACCAGCTAGACCCAAGGGCACATGCTGAACTGGTCTCCTCAGGGGGGTCTGGGTTAGAAGGAGGCCTGCTCTGCATTCAGGCAATAGAAATCCCAGGATGGGAAGGACAGATGTTTACAGAAAGGAGGCATACAACTGCTGGAAAAAGAGACAAAGGCAAGCATATGAAGCACCTTGTCTAAATCCAGGGAAGCTACAAGCCAAACCCTGAAATTTAGCTTCCCAGTCCTCAAGTTACTCATCGTAGACAATGCAGGATATCAATTCTTTGAACACTCACCGTGTAAAATATGTTTCAAAGATACAAGCATGGGAAATGCAAGTTTTAAATGTTTTAATAGAGGAATGTCTTCACAATGTCTCCCATACTTCTCAGTGGTAGTACTGAAAGCCATTTACCACCATATTTCCCTGTAAAAATTTCATAAGAAGAGTTCTACTGCAAAGAAAAATGCAAGACTTTAAAAATTCCGAACTATGGTTTTATTTCAGCAAGGACTGCCAGTTCTTATTAAATGTACATCTTGTAAACCTTTTACAAGATGCAGAGGAATGGTTGCTAAAAAAAGTCTCAGATTCCAAATCTGCCTTTGTTCTGTGTAATGCTCTCCTGTCGTTTAGCTCCAAAGTCACGAGATTATGGAGTGGATTTTGTTTTAGAGTAGAATCCAAAGAGCTTGGTAAGATATGTTTCTTCCCTCCTCTCCTTTTTTTCTCATGTAGATTTGTTACATCAATCATGTAGATCTAGTTTATGTTTTCTGATGGACTTCAAAATATACAGTGGAACACAATTTGAGAACTAAATTAAAGTATATGATTTTTGTTAAAAAAAAAAAAAAAATGCATCCTCCTTTCACTCCTAAGCTAAACAGACAAGCAATTGAATCACAGACAAAATTGTTTTTATTATTCTTCAGATTTGGGAAAAAAGTATTATTAGTATTTTGCTTTTGCATTTTTTTTCCTGTCTTCCTCCTCTCACAACTCCCCTTTGATATGGAGCATCAGTGCTAAGCCTCAGGAATGTATTTTAAGGAAGAATGCACGTCCTGCAGCTCCATGAAAGAAAACTGCATGTAATTCTACTTTTTCCTAAAGCCTTTTCTTTTACCACTGAATTCAGGTGTATTTGACACTTTCAATTCTGAAAAAGGTGGAAAACCCTCTTAATAAAATCCTCCTTTTTATTTTTTCTCACTCAGTCACAGTATTAATTGAAGGTGTTGTTGTTCCTCTATGCTTCTTAGCAACCAAGGCAACAGTATGATGATGTTGCTTAGTGCTTTGGAGAACTTGGTGGAAGGTGCTGCATGTTCCCACAGGCTGCAGCTGATGTTGCTCTATGTCCCTCTTTCTGTCTTTTTATTTTATTTTTATTTAATTTTCCAGATAAATTGAATGTTGTCTTTACTCTGCAGGAGTAAACTGATGGCTGAGTGCTGCTGTGCCTTGCCGAACAGTTCAAATAGTATCTCAAAATCAAACAAATAGGAGGATAACATTAACAGCAAACACAGCAATTAATCTGCCACATGAAAAAACTCATGAAAAACACTTTCCACTTAACTACACCAATTTTCTAAAAAAAAAAACAAAAAAACTTTAGTTCTGCATCTTCTGCTCTTTATCCCTCAAAAACTGTTGGTTCAAATTAACTGCTGGTTAAAATTAGAAGGTATCAGAAAAATTTAGGGTTTTTATAAGTGTTTGCTCTTTTTCCTTAAGTAGATCAATATTCAAGTGATAGTTCTGTAGGCTTCAGCTTGGAAACTTAAATCTTTGGACGTAAAGATTTTTTTTGACTCTCTTGCCAAACATGAAATATCACATGTATCTGTTGTTTTACATGTGTACTCATGGGGCAAAGCCTGAATCAAATTTAAACTTCACTTGTGTTATAGTGTGATTGGATGCAGTGTTTCAGTTCATTGCTCCCCTGTCTCGTAAATGCAGAGTGAATTATAATAAATGCCTGGTGGTGAAATGACTGACAGTCACTCATCAGATTCAATTACCACTGACTGAAAAAAAGTGAGATGGAGAAATGGGCTAGGGATGTTTGTCTCAGATAGAGCTCGCATAGCATGGTCAAAAGAACCAGGCTTTCCTCATTAGTGTGTCCTTGATTTAACAGCATGACACTCAGCCGCCTCGTTCTTCATGCTCTGGTAGTCCATTTTCAGGAATACAGGCACAGAGTTGTCAAATGGTTTGGGCTGGAGGGGACTTTTTGGGTTGGAAGGGACCCAGTCTGTACATAACATGAGAGTAATGTGCAAAGACAAATTTTTTAAAGCAGCTAACACAGTAGGTCACAAAAACACCCACATGGGAATAACAGAACAGGTCTGAGGTGGTTTTAAGGGACTTTTGCTAGCGTGCATCTGCTCTGTCAGTTACTTTAAAAGGTACTTAAGATAGTTTCTGATATTGGACTGGATCAGTGTCTCTGTTGGTGGCTGGCTAAAGTGCAGTTGAAGGGCTTTTGAGAGGAAAATTTTAGCCAACATACGTGTTTCTCATTTTCCCTGAAGATTTTATTTTAAAATGTACTAGGCCATGTGAAGAAAATAAGAAGATGAAATGAAAAATAAAAAAGCCTGAATGTTCTCTAAGTCAGATTTACAGAACAGTGTTGTGAAGTTCAGAACTGTGTTTCCACTCTCACTGTCTGGATTTGCAAAGTCCATATGATTCATTCTTCTGAAAGAGGTCTGAAGTACCACTGGTTTTTGAGGACTGGTAGCGGAGGTTGTTGTACTGAATGGCCATAATTCCTTTTGACAAAATGCCTTTTTGTTCAAAAGAGCTCTTAGACATGTCTGGCCACGATACAGTCATCCAAAAAGAAAGAAAGAATACAGTGAGGTTTCATGAAAATAAATACCATAATTCCAAATCTTTTCCATTTCTATTCAGTGTTTCTGAAAATAAGAGTATTAGCTTGTGTGGCACATCAGAATTCATTGTTTTCAAGTATGGATGAACACACACTTCAAAAGTCTCTGTTAAGGCTGAACTTTTTGCATTTTTTGTGGTTCTGAATGCACACTTCTCATGAGTCGGGTGTTCAGACCTCATGAATTGCAGACAGGTTATCCAGGAAGTTCATCCAAAAATCATGAAACGTGGTTTTTTTAAAGAACCAGATTTGTCCAGCAATAGGGATACTGAAATCATCTCTTTTCAGATTTGCTCCACATGCATGCAGAATAGAAACCCTGGACACTGATGTGTTAGCATCATCCCTAGTAGCCAGGCACTAAGTTTAGATTCTCAAGCAAGTGCAGTCCAGCAGTTATCACATGTGTGATCTTGCCTGATCACACATCATGCATAATTTAGTTTCTAATTTAGTCCGGATTAGTGGTGTTTTCACATACTGCTTGCGTAATCTTTTTATTAGCAAACCTCCTGCTTTAAGGTAGAATGTTCTATTTCCTATTGATATCAGCGCCTCCATGTTTTCTCAAACCTGTCTGTGTTCTGTCTCACCTTCTATTTTAAATTATTGTGATTACAAACCACAACCAATCTACAGCAGCAGGAGTGTAATTAAAAATAATAGCCTTAGCAGCTGTGTTGAGAAACCAGTCGTTCCCTATAACAGTTAATGGCACATCTTGAGCTAATCTGAATGCAAAACATGCCCCTTTAATGGCTTTTTCCAATATGAAAGGGAATGGAAACCCATTAATAACTATATTCCGCTGCAAGGTTTTGAAAAATGAAGGAACTCACCCTACCCCCTCTCAGTGTCTCCTGGAAATTGCATCCCTGATGTCTGGGAATCAGTAAAATGCTGGTGATTTATACCACCAGCAGTCTCCCGGTCCCTGAAAAACAGCAATGGAAAGCTTCACAGGAAGGTCTCCAGGGGCCCAGGCACAATCAACTACCATGGAAGAACTGGACAGAAAGAATTTACTGTGTAGCATTTCTCAGCCGGTGACTAATAGAAAGTTCAGTAAAGGAAGGAAAGAAAGCATCAGGAAGAAGAAAGGCTGTCAGTTCAAGGTGTAGTATGCTTATGGTCCTGAAAGCTCTTAGCTGAGGAAGACCTGGGTGCAGAGACAGTATTAGACTGAATTATTTTGAAATCCTATGACTGTTTGATAAGTTGAAATGTAGATCTCAGAATTTTCATGTGTTTCAGCATTTCCCTTCAGGAAACACTTTACTCTTCTCTTCTTTGAAATTGATATTTCCTGCAGGGATCTGTGGATTTCAATTAATTTGCACTAGAAGGAACTCCGCTGATGAAATGAGATACTTTGACATTTTTATTTGAAAAGATATACAAATTCTTATTATTGTATTTACAAAATCTATTCTGAAATGAAAACTATCTCTTACATGCAGAAATGCTTGTTTTGAAAATCTGCTCCCTAAATGGAAAGCATGTAGATGATTCTGTGCTACTCCAATTTTTGCCCATAGCTGGCTGGGGAAAAAAGATAGAAAATAGAAACAACTGTGATAAAGCATACTGTAAGTATTAAGTGCATCCCCAGGAGTACTGCTACCTTTGCTTTGAATATTTCTTAGAAGTGGAGCATACTAATTCATGCAGTCAGCAGAATTTAAGGTTCATCGGGAAGGATTTATGAGTGGCTGCTAAGTGCATTTTCAGGTGTCCTTTTAGTTAATCATCCTTTAAGAGCAGATAGAGCTATTCACGCAATCACTTTGTCAGTTGCTCATATAAACCCAGCATATGAGATTGGTAGTTTGCTGTATATGCTTTTCACCAGTCTAAGGGACAGCATGAATGGAAATAAACACCATGCTCCTTCTGTGTGCATGCAGTGTGCTGTGGAGGCTTTGTTGTTTGCTCCATAGACAACGCTGGGATGTGACTCTTAGTTTAGCCAAAGTACGAATTGCCTTTCTGATGCTGGGCTGTCCAATTCAGGGGCAGAATATGTATTCAAAGAAAGGTTAGCCTTCTGGAAAAATAGGGAAAGGGTACACAGCTCCACAATTCTGTACAAACAGGACCTCCTGTCTGTGTGTAGTCAACTCTCACTGAATGTGTCAAACCTGAAAGTGTTCATGCTCTTGCTCTCCCTGCCACTTCCATAAACAAACTCCTAGGTACAGCCCATCCCCAAAGCCCTGCCTTACCAATTTATGTAAACAGAAAACTTATGCCAGTAGGCACTGTGTTCCACCTGACACTAACTATGGACACTACACATTTCATCTCTGTGAAGAGTACTGTGAAGAAGCAGTTTGGGGGTGGCTGGATTTGAGGGGTGGTGGGATGGGGAGGTGGTGATATGTCAGAGATGTGGTCCTTAGAGAGTGCGTGCTGGTCATTGGTACAATTTATCATAGAATAATAGAATTAAATAATGTCTTGGGTTGGAAGAGACATTAACAATCATGTAACATTAATCCATGTCACCTCTTTGGTCTTCGAAGATTGTCCTGCTCTGGTTATATGACTTTAGTAATACTGATTGTGTGTGTCCACTCCATCCTAGCATAGATAATATAATTTACTGATTGGGAATGGACAAAACCAAGCCAGATCATCAAGAGCCCATCCTACTCACAGAATCACGGAATCACCAAGGTTGGAAAAGACCTGTAAGATCATCCAGTCCAACCATTCACCCATCACCAATAGCTCTCACTAAACCATGTCCCTCAACACAACATCCAAACATACCTTGAACACCTCCAGGGTCAGTGATTCCACTCAATGTATTCCTGATTGTTTTTCTGTTTGCTTTCCTATTTGTTTAAAACATCCAGCGTTTGGAGGTGTTGTAATATGTTAATGGGAAGATCAAGAGAGAGCAGACTGAGATAATGACTTCATCAATATAAGGCAGCAAAATTGTGAAGCAGACACTGTCTTTCACTTAGTAAAGTGCTGCAAAGAAGCTTAACTGCTCTGCTCTACACCTTGAGAAGCTGTCCAGCCTAGTGTGAAGTAGATGTGATAAACTATTCTTCTGACTTGGCAGTGTTTTAAGTCTAATTTATACTACAGGATAAAAGAGTGAGAAATCACATTCAAGTACCTGCCACAGGAATCAGTAATCTTAAGAGTACAGCTTGCATAATCAGAGGCATTAGTGGTGTAGTTTATGAACCAGGATTAAGACTCAGCAGCAGCATCTGAAATCTTTCCAGATGATAAAATGCAATATTCAACTATCTTGAATAACAAAAATATTTGCTGCTGACAGATATTACATGGATGTATTGATTTCCTCTTTGGTGGGTCGGTATCCTCAAACTAAAGAAGAATGTTCATATAATAAAGTCAAGTACTGAATCATAGAGCCATAGAATGCTTTGAATTGGAAGGGGCTTTAAAGCCCACCCACTTTCAAGTGTGGACTGGTTACTGCCCACCAAATCTGGTTAGAACAGGGCCCCATCCAACCTGACTTTGAGGTCTTCCAGGGATGGGGCACCCACAGCTTCTCTGGGCAGCTGTGCCAGAATCTCAGTGCCTTCTGAGTAAGGAATTTCTTCCTGACATCTCATGTGTCTCTCTCCTATTCTAGTTTTAAGTCTTTCCCCTTTGTCCTATCACTATCAGACCAGGTAAACAGCCGGTTCCTTAGAAGTCTGCAATGAGGTCTCCCTGGAGCCTTCTCTTCCCCAGGCTGAATATGCCCAGCTCCCTCAGTCAGTATTCATAGAAGAGGTGCTCAAACCCTCTGATAATCTTCATGGTTCTTCTCTGGATCCTCTCCAACAGCTCCATGTCTTCCTTGTGCTTTCTTGTGCTTCCTGGACACAGTGCTCCAAAGGACAGAACAGAGGAGGACAATCCCTTCCCTCTCCCTGCTCTTTGGTGCATCCCAGGATTCAGGTTTTCTCTCACGTGCCTCTTCCTCCCAGCAGAACATAAAGAGTTTGTCCATAACACAACCCACACAGCAGGTTGAGACTGAGTAGTGTAAAAACCTGTACTCACGTTCTCCTTGCAGAGCAACCAGAGACTGCAAACACCATCCCACCCCTGAGCCAAGGGCACAGCCATTTTCAAATAAGCTGTCCATCAGCAACAATGCAGACAGGTGCACGCTCAGAGTAAGGCTCTGGCTCTTACATACCACTCCTTGGCAGCAGGGGAGCCTGCAAAGATGACCAATGTAGGTACCACCTCTGCTGCATTGTGATTGCTGTGTGGGCAGCTGCTCCAAACTGGCTTCAGTTCTTTGTCTGTTCTTTGATAAATGCAGAATTACTTTCTACAACTGAATAATTTATTCCTAGTTCTCACAGAGATAGCCAAAATAGCTTTGATATTTTTCTCTGTAGTTTGCATCTTAGTGTTTATTCAATAGAATCACACTTTTCCCATTAACCTCAGCTGTGTTTTGTGTGGTCAGTAAATAAATAAATAAAGTAGGTGCCCACTGCACATCACTATATATGGAATTTTTACAAACAAAAATCAGTTACCTGGCAAGTTGCTGAGGCAACCTTTTTCTCCTCTTGGAGGAACTATCTTGTGTAATTGGGAGCACTGGAATAAGTTAAACTTGATTTACCATGTTTCATACTTTGCAGTCAGTTGGTGTCCCTAATATTAAGTGGAAAGGAAGGTTCAAGCTTCACTTCATTTTCTTGTGTCTAAAACTTTTAAAAAGATTGTTACCTTCCTTTCAGACACTCAGGTTATTGCTAAGAGTTGGATTCCAGAAACATCCCAGCAACATCAATGACTCCTCCTCCACCTGGACCTCTATTTCAGGAGTCTATTATGGGCTTTATAGCTTTGAGATTTCCCTCTCTGCTATATCTATGTAGCTTGTTTGTTTTGATGAAAGGGGAGAAACATAGGCAGCATGATCATTTAATCCTTGTGTCCATAGCAAATCTGGCTGAAATCAACCCAAATTTGGCATCTGGCAACCTCTGAATATCAAGTGTAGCAAAAGACTATCAAGTAAAAGATGTCAGATGCCAGCTTCAGTGCTGGGTTTCCAAATGCTGAGCATCACTCATGATTTCCTCTTGACTTTTCTCACATGATGTGTGTTTGTTTAGTTCAACCAAAAAAATCTGTATTTCTGCACTCCAGGATAGTGATGTTTTTGTTTGCTTTTTCTGCTTTTTGACTTTAGACATACTGCTCTATGAAATGAATATCAGTGAAGACTGGCCTCTATTCCTTGCCACTGAGTGGACTATTTGACCCCAGGCTCGTCACTCCTCATCGTAGTAACTCACTTAATGTTAACAAAAAAACTGCAGCTCTCAAATATTTGTCAGAGGTAGGCACTGCTCCTTGACATCCAGAAAACCAGAAATCTTCCTCTACTGGAGCCACTGTCCTGTAAATAATAGATATTGGGTAGAAATTATGATAAAAAGGGTCATCTCCCCTGGAGTTTAAAAACTGCAGTTTGAAGAAAGTAGTAGCCTGATGGTGGCCAGCCAAAGCTGCTCTGTCATTCATCTCTGTTGTGCAAGGGATAACAACTTTTGCTTCAGTGCAGCACAAGGTGCAGACTCTTCCTCAACTATTTTCTGGAGGCATGTTTGTGAAGCTGTGGTGCTGCCTTTCCATGTTTCATTTTCCCCTTGAAATCAAAGAGCTATTGTGCAGTTCCTAATGCACAAGAACTTCTTCAGAGCTTCAGAGACTGAGAGCCAAATGTCTAAGGCACAGGGAAGCCAGACTAGGGATGAGCTGTGCCCTGGCCCTCTTCTGTCTGACAAAATAAGCATAGGTTAGAGCAAAGAGCTTGTACAGGTCTTACAAGTAGCAAGTTTGTGGTAGAATGCACGGTAACGCATGACAATCAATCTGCTATCTCCAGTATAATTACCTGGAGTTGGCAGAATTCAAACTTCATTCAAAGACTGTTGGAGCTGATAGCATTTCCATTGGTTTTGGTCTGCCTTAGACAAAAGACCTTACTGAAGAAACCTAAGAGGCTCATGAGCTAAAGCTGGGAAGAGACGCAGTAGACAAGGCACCAGATGTATGTGAGCATTTGTTGTTATTCACAGTAATTCACAGCAATTATATTCCCCTGCACTTACTTCACTGATGTTTAAAAGTAAGAAACTGTAGGCAACAGTAAACATTTTCTTTTGCAATGGCAGCAGCTGATAAAATGTGATAGCATTTTATTAAGAATTAAGCCAGTGAGTTGTTTTTGCCTGTTCTGTGAAATACATGAGGACGTTAACTGAAATGAAAGTTGCAACATCTCACAGGTTCAAGTGTTGCATTTATTTTTAACAAGATTTTTTTTTTCTCTCTTATTAACTAAGTCTGTATATGTATGCCTGGAAAAGGAAAAGAAAATTCTTTGGTTGATCTTGTTGCATAATTTGTTTTTATAGAAGGGCCCTTACTCCAGGCTGTGCTGAATCTACATCAGTTCATTTGTGAACAGTCAGTACTTGGGGTCATTTTGAATCAAAGCTTGGATGCTGACAATAACTTTGGAGGAATGCTTGTCGACCCATCTTTATTACTGCATCTGGTGTCTGCAAGAGAATTGACTCGATGAATAACAGCATGTCCAGGAACAACATACCTGTTTCTATGCAGAAATGACTCTCCAAATTTCTGAGATCTGGGGTCCTGTTTTTACCATATTGTACAGTTCAAGGCTGAAAGTTCACAGAATCATGGAATCCTTAGAGTTAGGAATGACCTTTGAAGGTCATATAGTCCAACTCCCCTGCAATGAAGGGGGACGTGCGCAGATAAATCAAGTTGCCCAAGGCCTTGTCCAGCCTGGCCTTTAGACATTGAGAGGCTGCTGTCAGGTCATCTTGCAGCCTTCTCTTCTCCTGGCCCCAGCTCTTTCAGCCTGCCCTTGTAGAAGAGGTGTTCCATCCCTTGGATCAGTTTTTTGTCTCTTCTCTGGACAAACTTCAGCAGATGCATGTGTCTCTTCTGTAGTTAGGGCTCCACATCTGGATGCAGTACTCCAGGTGAGGTCTCACCAGTACAGAGGGGCTGGATCCCCTCCCTTGCCCTGCTGGCTCTGCTTCCTTTGATGCAGACCAGGATATGTTTGGCTTTCTGGGCTGTATGGGCACGTTGCTGGCTCATGACATCTGTGGTTTTTCTCTCATCCACTAAAGCAGTGACACCATCATAAAAGACCACCAGGTCAGCCAAGCAGGATTTGCCCTTGGTGAAACCATGCTAGTTCTCCCATATCATCTCACCACCTTCCTTGTGCCTTACCATAGCTTGAAGTTAAGAATTCCTCAATAAGCAGAGAAAATTTAAACAAGTTTGGCTGTTAAGAGGCTATATGGGCTTTTCACCTGGTTTTGTGAAGGAAAAGAATAGCTTTGAAAGCAGTCCTGGAAAATAAATATATATACCTGCTCCTGGCTGGGGAAGGCAGTGCTCACTGAGAAGGTCCTAGCACTCCCCAAACAGGAGGACCAGCAGTGCCCAGTCTCTCCCTAGCCCTGCAGAAAGCTGCCTCCCCCATCCCCTCTGGCAGGGCTGATATCGATTTTTCAATTTGCAATATATAGATAAATAATTGACTGCAAATTATATCCCACTGTTACTCCAAACAAAGCTCTGAGCAGGAGCTTGGTGCAGAGCCTTTGGGTGTTGCTGGCAGTCAGGCATGGTGTTCCTGGCTGCAGAGCTCAATGCCTGGGGTGCAGGAGTCCACCACAAAGTGGGATAGGAGCTGAAATGCAGCTCCATGGAAGAGCAGAAGCTCAGCTCTTGGGGCTGGTTCTGTCCTGGCTGTGGAAAACCTGCACAGTTCCCAGATTGTCAGAGGCTCACCTTGGTGGTGGTTAGGCCTGGCTTTAACAAAACTCCAGCAAGCCCAAGACCAGGAAGAGGGATCACAAACCAAATGCAGCTTTCCCCCGAAACTGTCAGCCCCCTTGACCTCCAGTCTGTTGAAGTCTCTCCTGCTGAGTGCCTAGGTGGGATGTGGGGGGTCAGGGGTTGGTCTTGGGGTCTGCACAAAGCACTGTGAGGCCAGCCCTCTGCTCAGATGAGCAGGAGAATCAGTTTAATCTTTTGTTAACAGTCAGGATTTGGTGATGCTGGAAGGCTCCAAGCACTTCGAGGAGCTTGTCTATAGTACAAGTATAGACTTTCAAGGAACTGCTACAAACAGTGAGGCTGAGGAGAGTGACCAGGTAATTATAATGAAGATAATTCAGGATTGGTTTTAAATAATCAGTGGGATTAGGTTGGATTTTTTCCATTAGTATCAGTATGTTCACTTCCTGTGAAGAGTCCAGTTAGACAGAAAGCAAAGGCACAAATCATTTGCACATCAAGAATAATGATAGGATACACACATTGATGGCATCTGAAGGTAAATCCACTCAGAATCCTCTGAATTCCACAGAAGTGACTCCAGAGCTGCACTAGACATTTTTTACTGCAGAAAGTCAATAACAAAACAGTGTTGGAAGCAGGGAGAAACAGCAGTTGTGTGCCCAGATCTTTAATTAAGAAATATAAAATCAGATTGTATCCGTGCTTGGGATTACCCCAACCCAGGTGCAGGACCTTGCACTTGGCCTTGTTGAACTTCATGAGGTTGGGATGGGCCCACCTATAGCCTGTCCAGGTCCCTCTGCATAGCAAGCACCATTCAGCGTGGTGTCATCTGCAAACTTGCTGAGGATGTGCTCAATCACACTGTCAATGTAATTGATGAAGATATTAAAGAGCACTGATCCCTGCGGAACACCACTCATTACTGATCTCAAGCTGGACTTTGAGCCATGACCACGACTCTGCATATAATCTTGCAACCAGCTCCCCACCTATCAAACAGTTTGTTCATCAAGTTTAGTAGGTTTAGTGGGAAATATTGGTGATAGCTGGATGTTTTGACTGGACGATCTTGAAGGTCTTTTCCAATCACAGTGATTCTATGATTCTGTGAAATCCATACCATTCCACTTTGGAGAGAAGAATGTTGTGGGGGACCACGCCAACGGCTTTAGATGACATCACCAGTTCTTCACTTACCCTTTGAGGCAGTCACACCATCATAGAAGGTTGGTCAGGCAAGAATTACCCTTGGTGAAGTTGTGCTGGTTGTCTGGGATTACCTACTTATCTTCCATGTGTCTTAGCATAGCTCCAAGGAGGATCTGTTCCATGATTTTCCCTGTCACAGAGATGAGGCCAACAAATCAGTAGTTTCCTGGGTCACACATTCCACTCTTATTAAAAATGTATGCAATAGAATTAGCCTCAAATCTAGTAATTTGTATCCTTTAGATATTCTTGTGTGTGTGGTTTTCATCTGTTTGGTTTGGCAGTTCTCTATCTGCCAGATTTGCTTTTTCTGTGGGACAGACTGCTCCAGCACTTCTTCAGCAGCATTTTTCTCAGAAATCCAGTGTCTTAAATGTTGCATAACAGTCCCACTAACAAAGGAAGTATTTCAGCTCAAACAGGATAATGGGAAATTGAATTTTTCTTGCCAGTGTTCCCCTTGGGACCCTCCACAATTGAGCTATTGGATGTTTTGACAGATAATTGTGATGGTAATGCTTCCAGTGTAATAATAATAATAGCAATGATGATAATTATACCTATTTCCTTGCAATTGATTAGCCTGAGAAAGTTCTTTCAGATTTTTTCTATTTTAAATAAATAATTTTTTATAACCCCACCACCAACAAAAGAACACCATATGCTCAGAACAAATCATTAATCCTCCTTTTGTAGTACTGATAATTTGAAGAAGTGTATTTTATTCACATACATTATTTGGAAGTGGAGAAGAGAATTTTTCATGTATAACTTATTTAATCCTTATTTCCAAAGATGGCACAACACATTACAAAATAATTAGCTACCATTTTCTCTTAAGTTCCCCACCCACCAGCTCATCTTTTACACCAAGAGAAATACTACCAGGAAAATCTAGTGGTCACAAAAATAAGTCAGTTGTATCCATAATGCCAGAGCTCAGGAATTACTATTGCCACATTCAGCATACAAGATAGAGTGTGTGATTTAAAAGAGCATTTGAGTTTCCATAATTAGAAATGTATGTAGGAAAGTTCACTGGAACAATGAAGTTTTAGTTGCAGTGGATATAGCTTGGTAATTAAGTTCTTTCCATTCAGTCTGAAAATGTCCCACATTCACATGTCTGCTATAAAATCTCAAATATCAAAGGGATCCTCTGGAATCTGATGAAAACCAATCATCCAAGAATAAACTGATTGGAAGTAAGTCTGAGTGCTACCTCTCCTTGACGGAAATCACTAGACCTTGCATGTCAAGGGATTTACCAATTGCTGCTTCAGTACTCTTGTAACTCAAAAAGGATGCTGGATATATGACAGCTGCTGGTTTTCCAGTTGAGCTGTAGGATTTTGTCTTCTTGTCTCCAATAAAGAAAAAAGGAAATAAGATAAAACAGGAAAGCTTATCACTGAACAACCTTAACATCGAAATATCTCACATAAATACTGAAAAGAGAAGTGAAGCATTATGAATGTTCTATTGTGAAAATGGAGGCAAGTTTAATCATTTACATTCACTTAAAAACAGCTTTTTATGTGTTGCCTGAATACCTTGGAAATCCAGTATTCATTCCTTCCTTTAAAATATAAAAGGTATATAAGTATTTACTCTTCAGTATGCAATCACCCCTGTATTTCCAAAACAAAGCTTTTAGTAAGACTCAGAAAACTAATGCTAACAGTATTCTTAACTTCTTAGTCAACTGGGTGTATGAGCAAATGCATACGAGCATTTTTCCTTTCAGGGCAGTGAAGTGAGAAATGAATGATGCACATCTTTCCCCACATCATAACATCAGTTTGGTAAACCTCAGAACTGGATCTATGTTGGGCAGAAAGTTGTGTGTAAGAAACACCCTGACAACACAGTCAGCTGCACAGCTTGAATGAGAAGTGTGTGTTATGTGATAAGCAAACAAGTCTTTGGATTTTAATGATTTCAATGAAGAAAGAACAGATACGTTTGGTTTTGGATGAAGTCCATGTTACCCTCCAGTTCCCTAAATTTGGTGGCAGAACTTAAGATATTCACTAGTTTAAAGCAAGGAACTAATTTAAAGTATTTCACAGTTTTTCAGATGTCTATGGAATGTTGCTCATAAATAGAAGTTGTTTAAATGAGACAAAGAGTTATGATGCATTTATTTTCATAGTTCTACTTATATTTAAAATAGCACATCTGGATATTCTTTCTTTCCCAACATAAAATCAAGCATACTGAATGGACCCCTTATCTTTTTTTTTTTTTAATCTTTTTTCTTGGAAAAAAATGATAGATCTCTAAATAGCCCAGACCTCTCAAAACTCAATGCAATATTCACCTCTTTCCAAGAGTAAAGTTCCAGTTAAAGTGGTACCCTACATATCCATTATCCAATGACATAAACCCCCACTTTCTATCCCACTTTGCCTCTTTTTCCTTTAGCCTTTAGTGGAGTCTGATGTGTCAGTTTTGAGCTGGACAAAAACCTATAGCTAAAGATCAAGTTCACCTCTTAGGTGCTTTCTCAGCTTTGCAGTTCAAATTACTGCTGTTTCTGTACACTCAAATTCATCTCCTTGATGCTACTTGGCTAAAATTAGCTTTTGTAAAGACACCCCCTTGTAATCACAAGAATTTATAGCTCTCTCACATCACCTTTCATCTATTGCATTTGCATCCATTTGAGAGGTGAAGCATCAAAAGCATCGAAAAACAGAATGATTTACAGCAAGAGCTACTTGATAAATAGGAATCTTAGCCATCATCCAGCAAAGTGATCCTTAAACTATAAATTGTCGTGTTTCAGGATACTTGGTTTAAGAAGGATGTTGAATGTTTTGTGGACAGAAAATGTTTACACAAGTTGAAATGGTAAGTGAGCAAAAACGTGGAGAAAAAAAGTCCACTCTTTTCAACCCAAAGAAGTACTCCTTGCTCAAGAGACCTTTGAACCATGAACTACTGCAGATCTGGAGGAGTATACCACCATAAATATCACTGCATGATGACTTTGCTCATACATGCTTCCTGGGAAGTTTTGTTAGTTGCTGCTGGAGACAATGCCTTTTATCTGAAAATAGTACTGTCATTCAGATTCTAATTTAAGGTTTCTTTTTGGAAAAGAGCTATTGGCAACCTTAAAACAAGTTTGCACTCTCTGTCTTCCCCATCTCCACAAATACATTTGACCAAAAAGACACATACACTCAGTTGTAAAATCATTCAAGAAATTATTTTATGCCTTGCCACTAATACTGTCCAAATTAACTGCCAATGAAAGTAAAGTGTATTTGGAAGAGAAAAAGAGGATGCCTTTTGAAATGCTTCCTTTTGTTGTTGATTTGGAGTATGAATCTATTAACACAGGACAAAAGCTTTCTTCAGCACAGATGTTAATAAAAATACGGAAATGAAAAATTAATGAAAAAAACAAATGAAAATACAGAGCAGCCTATTTAAGCAGAAGAAAAAGCATTTTTACTTTGTGGGTGATTAAATGCCTCAACGTATTACTGAAAGAAGTAATAGTGGATATTCATCCTTGGATAGATATTTTCCTGACCAAGCTTCTCCAGCTGGTCAAATTCTAAGCATGGGGTTTGAATCCCCGGATGTGCCTCCCAGTTTCAACAGTTCTGTTCGATTCTGTGATCACTTCAAACCACCCGCAAAGAGCTCTGTCTTGATTCTTGTTTTCAAAGCGTGAATGCTTTGCTTGTCAAGGGACTTCACCATCTCTTTCTTGGTCGTAGTTTGGGCGATGCTCACCATGCCTCAAGTCATACTCAAGTGGATGTAGTTGTGTCATCCAAACAAGAGCTGATGAACTGGGATGCACATAGTGAATGCTGATTCATTAATCTCCTGTTAAAAATGGCTTTCTCAATTAATAATGATTTAACTCCGATCATTATTCTTCAGGGTGGTTAGAGAAAGATCTGGCTTCAGCGAGACGTTCATGGCACTCAGTAGCATGAGCATATCTCATGCCTCTCCCTCCAGAAATAGAGGTGGAGGTAGAAGTAACAAGATTAACATTTGGAATGAGTCTTCCACCTTCCTGCTTTTAGTTCTTGTGAATGCCCATAATAGCTGTGTGTTTTTCAGTGTCTTCCATTCATCCCAAAGTATTTTCTCTTGTTATTGTTGTCAGCTTTTCCAGTCATAAATGGTAACACTGGGAATTACACAACTATTTATACAGATTTTTTTTCTCAGTCATGCAAATATTGTCACTGTTTTCCTTCTCCTTCAGCTCATAGATCTGTGGATTTGTCCTTATCCTCAGCAAGTAAAACATCCTTCCTGAGGCAAACAAAAGAAAAATGATACAATAAGGAAATAGGAATGCTTGCATTTTTCTGATTTTATCTTGACAGCAGATGATGACAGACACATTAAACAATAAAAGACCTTCAATGAAATACATATTTGGAGGGAAAGAAAAAATTCAAAGGGGAAATATAAATCTCTCTGCTCACTGTGGTTTTATAATAATTACGATCTTAATTTTGTGCTCTTCACGGGAGCTGAGCAGTTGTACTTCTGAGCTGGGTGCATTTACTTATTGCTGAATAAATTAAATACAGATGGTTTATGACTTTGTTACCTTAATGAGGTCATATTTTAAGAAGAACCCTACTGCCGCAGAAGTGAAATATCTGAAGATCTTGGACAGATGAGAAGGTTCTGGTGTTCATCATGAACCTCTGCTGGCTGAGCTCTCCTCTGTGTACCTGGACCACATGCTTCAGGCTAACAACAGGGAAAAAATCCTTCTGCCATTTTCTTACTCTGTGCTATAACTACTTCTGTGACATCACTGTTACAAAGCAATCAGAGATAATTCCCACAGTGTGATGAACTTTCAGCACTTCCCTATGTCACTCACTGACAGGAATATGTGAGTGGCACCATCAAATGGGAAGAGACCTGAGTATGGTGGATGCACCCCTATTTAGGGGTCCTGGTGTGTGTAAAACTAGGACATAAACTGCCAAGCTTCTCAGGTGCTTTTGGGGTTGTTATCTGCTATGTGTTAGATATTTTAAAGCCGTGATAGACAGCACAAGGCATTGGTCAGACATAAGCTGTAGTTTCCTTTGTTTCACAAAGAAAGGTGACGCCTACCAACATTAGGAAGTAAAACAACACTGCAAACTTAAATGATTTTTATGATTCATCGATATGCTCCTTTACTCATGGTGAAAAATTATCTCTGTGACAAAAGTATTGCAAAATCATCTTTGAAAAACCAAGAATGCTGAACAGTTCCTATCTGTCTGTTCCCTTACTTCAATTTTTGTTTAGTTTTGAACAGCTAATATGTCCCCTGCCTGCCTCATTCAAAAAATCTTTTTTAAACCCAGAAGGCAATTGCAATTCTTGGGCATATCCAGAGTGTGAACCTCCTTCCTTTTGAGAAGAGCTGTTTAATGGATTTCTTTCAGAACCCATTGATCAGTTGGGGATTTGTGCTGAAACAGCATCTCTATTTCATACAACTGGAGCAATCCCTTCTGGGTGTCTTAAAACCAAGCATATTCAGTGAGGTTTTAATTACCTCTGATAAGTTCCCTTGCAATTCATGAGGTTTCTTTATCTCTATCTGAGAGACTCAGAGGATTATGCTCTTTGCTAATAACAGGTATTAGTGTACAGTTAGAGGAGCGCAGTTCTTCTCTGTTTTCAATTTTCAGACTATTGTGATAATTATGCAGCTTCAGCCACTGTAGTTGTCATATACAGAACACTTAAAAAAGGATGGAGAATGAAGAAATCTAAGTCTGCCCATCCTCCACTCCTGTTAGCTTAGGGAGACACAGCCAGGTGACCCCTGCTAATGACCTTTCAGCTTTTCTTTCTCCCAGTCTATGTAAGCTGGGCCCAAGTGTATATGTATGACTGTCCTCAGTGTTTTTCTAAGTGCTTTCCAACATGACACTGGTATTATTCAGTGTACGAAGGGAGCCTCCTTTCAGTGTATAAAGAGGGGCTATAAGAAAGAAGGGGACAGGCTCATGAGCAGGATCTGCTGTGTTAGGACAAGGGGAAATGGCTTCAAAGCTAAAAAGGATAGCTTCAGATTGGATATTAGGAAGAAGTTCTTTACAGTAAGGATGGTGAGGCACTGGCACAGGTAGTCAACAGAGGTGGTGGATGCTCCCTCCCTGGAGAGGCTCAAGATTAGGCTGAATGTGGCTCTGAGCACCAAATCAACTGTATGTTCATTGCAGCAGATTTTGGCTAGATGGCCTTTAGGGGTCCCTTCCAACTCAAATGGTTCTATGGTTCTGTGATTCTACTAGTATGCAATTGCTTGCAAGGCTGAACTAGAAGTGAAGCTAAAGGATTAGGCCACTTAACCTGAGGAAAATTTGACTGAAAACTGTAGCTGCTATTATTCTGCCTGCATAGCTGAGGTTCACACACTGCCACCAGTAATACTTCTGCCCTGTCACCTATGCAGCAGGAAGAACTGTGTGTTGGATGAGCACGTCTGCTGGTCCTGCTGTCCTCAGGCTGGGCTTTGTCTGAGTGCAGTACTGTAGTCAATCTTTTTTTTTGGCAGAACTGTCACAGGGAGTCTGTCCTCTGCTCTCATGTCAGCTAGACCTGTCACTGTCAATGCCTTGCCTTTGTATCTCCAAGGCCTCTCTCTGACACTGTCACAGCATCCTTGTATCTCTGCAGCACAAAGTGCCACCTGGAGAGGTAATCCTTCAGTGACTGATTTGATTGCCTCTAGAATTAGACACTAAACTTTCCTCAAGAGCGGCTTGATTTTCCACCTCTTTGTGCTTTTTACTGCCATCTTTTTGATAGAATTTCTAGATTATGCTATTAATTGGTCTAAATTCATGCAAAAAGTGCAACTTACCATGACCTTGGAAGAGAGAAAAGCCTCTGGCCCGTGTCTGCATATCTCACTACTTGGTACATGTAGATGTGTTGAAAGTTTCTAGTGACAGAAAAGCACAGTTTTGATTTCTGATTCAATTCTCTGTGATTTAGACTTTCTAAAAGCTTTAAGTGTTTAATTTGGCCGTAATCTTCCTTTGTCACCTTAGGTCTCTTATTTGCTTACAGAACTTTAAATACTATCTTCTTCAGCTGAAATATTCATCTTACAAAGGGGAAAAGTTTCTTCAAAGTAAACTCTATTTTATTTTATTTTGTTTTGTTTTGTTTTGTTTTATTTTATTATCATTCTGTATGTTTTTCATCTTAATTTGATAAAGATAGCTAACACAATGACAGCCATTCCACTCGGCTAAGCCTCCAAGAATACTGCCAAAATGCATAATTTCTCTCCAAAAGGGATCCAAGAGTTACAGTTGCTGGAGAGGAAACTGCCAAGCCACTGGTCAGCATTTGTTTCTGCAAACTACTTCTGCTCCTCTGTGTTTTTTTCCTGTTTTGTTCAGCAGAAATTTATCTGGAGATTATCACTGGAGCACATGTCAAATCTGCATTCATTGATGCTGACTCTGCCTGCAGAATAGTTAGTCACACAAAAAATAAGAGCAACAATTAAGACTTCATTCTATTGCTACAGTCACACACTGTGGATTTGCCATGCTAGTGCCAATAGTTGTAAACAGACCCCTTCAGGTCATTTAAAAAGAAACAGTCTGAATTCTTTTTGTCATGTTTACTGTATGCAAATAAAAAAAAAAGTGTTTAAAGACAGGCAGAACAGAACTAAAACAGAAGCTGAATTTTGCAGTGTACGTATCTAGCAATGGAGAGATGACCCATATTATATTCTCTGAGCTGTATGCACACTGGGTAAGGTATAATTTGCCTACAATAATATTTAGAGCTTGGAATCAGAAACGATCTGAGTAAATGTGCAGTTTTCCATTCATGTACTATTTCATTTTGTCAAACATACTGTCTTATGCTGGAGCTTTTTCTTCAAAAATAGGGCATGAATAGAACAGATGCTAACATTACATTAAAAGCCATTCAGTATTAAACCTAAATACAGGATAGAAGAGAACCTGAAGGTATGTCTCCCTTGCTTGTCAGAACTAGACCAAGGATACTTCAAAAGAAAGAGTATTTTGTGAAACAATAAAGTACCAAACAATCACAAAGCCGGATTCTGAAGAAGTGAGAAGATGTAAATAACACAAACACACATTGTACTAAATAGTCACTCAAGCAGTAAAGTGCATGCTCTATATACATCTAGAGCACCATGGAATTTATTTTTATTCAGACTTTCCAAGCCTGGCTGTGAAATCTGTAGGTTTCACTAGAAGGAAAATATCAGATGCCAACAGTTTCCCAGGTTAAGAAGAAAACAGAAATGCAACAGTGCTGCTTTTGGAATAAAGGAGTAATTTATGTTGAAAACTGTTTTCTCTAGGAGTAGGTTCAATCCACACGGCAGGTTAGTCTCAAGTACGCACAAAGCACCAAAATCCCACAGGAACTCAAGCCTTCAGCCTATTGCCTGTTGTCACCAAAAGTGTAGTTTTCAGATTCAGAAATCAGAGGGCAAGTGGTGTCCCAGAGCATGACGTCAGGCCCCAGTGCTGTACGAACACAATTTGTTAGCAGGCTGAGGAGCCTTCTGGGGATGCTGGGTATTCCACAATGCCCATCTGGTGCTTCTTTTCCTCTCCCAGACTCATGCACTCATCAAGCCATGGGTTTTTTTCTTCACATGAATGCCAAAGCAGGGCAAAGTCCTAAATTCAACTTGCAGCATGAATAATAATGTAGCTGTCTTACTCCATGCAAGTATTTCTCACAAAGGGTGGAGATGTTCAGTTATGCATCAGTTTTAGAAGGTCAGCGAAACTTCTGCTGAAGTTTTGATGACGCAAAATGGAAAGAATAGGATTGCACAGAATGGTATAATTGACGTTCACTGATTGCAAACAGTTTATGTGAGGATGACTGCTCATACGTACACACTGTGAATGATGTGCTGTTCAGTTGGCCAGTTATGTTACAATTAAAATAAAAGTGGGGCTCCTAGTAGAAGTGTTGTGTGGTGTGGCAATTAAGACAAGGACTCTGATAACAACCAAAGATCCTTTATTTAGTTACAGCACAGCATATAGGGCCCAGCAAGCATGGCTCCTCAAACCTTACCCCTTGCAGTTCCCCCCATACATGATTAACAACTGGCACAATCAGCAGCACACCGAGTCAGCATGCACTTCTAGTTGCTAAGGTACAGTTTCCTTGTTCCTTGATCTCTCTATTTTCTCATTGCTCCCACAGCTTTCTGCCACCTGAGGCCAAGAGATCACTGCCTCCACCTGCTGATATACTGTTGATGGACCTCAGCCTAGACCTTGGGTTGCACACCCATCCTCTTGCTCACTCTTCCTCCTCAGCAAGACAAATGAGAAAAAAAGATGGAAATCACTTGCTAATTCCCACAGTGAGTAAGACAAGCCTGGATTGGGGAAAACTAATATAATTTATTACCAATTAACATAGAGTTGGATAGTGAGAAACAAATATAACTTGAAACAGCACTGAATCGATATTCTGTGTTCTTCAGTATGTCTTGTATTTTCAGTTTTACATATTCATATTTTTTTACTGCTGTGTTACTCTATTCCCAGTATTGCAAGGGTAAACCTGAGCAAAATCCATTACCTTTGACATGGACTGGCATCTAAGAACTAAAACATCTAACTCAACTCCTCAGTGAACTGGAAGGGTGGATGTCACTGCTGCTATAACTTCTGTGGTCAGTCTCAGTATCAGAGACTGCTGACTCTCTTTCTTTAAAAAACACTTGTTTTTCTAGGAAAACATCTGCAATTGCTGAGGACCTAGGGTGGAATTTAAAAACTGAGAAGACAAAAAGTGGAAACAAAGGGGGAGGAGAAAGGACCACTCAAGAACCACTCAATAGCTGCTCACAGGTACTGAAACTAGCTGAATCATCCCATGAGAACAAAACAACCTTTCCAAAATCTCAGGCACTTGCTGTACCCCATTGAAAATACATGGCAAACCTACCAAACGAAAAACTTCAAGCTTCCATATTTTCTGTATTTTCATGTCCCTCAGGTTGGAGAATAAGACAGTGTTACCACACAGAGGCAAGCCACGTTCCTAGACCTGCTGGCTGTGCTCTGCTCAATGCAGTCCATGAGGTTATTGGCCTGCCTTGCTGCAAGGACACTTTACTGGCTTGTGGTCAGCTTGGTGTCTACCAGGATCCATCAGGTTTTGTTCTGCAAAACTGGGTGCCCTCAGCAGGCACTGGGGTCTCAGCTTGTTCCTCCCCAGCTGCAGAACATGATGTTTCTCCTTGTTGAACTGCATGAGGTTATTGTTGGCCCATTTCTCCAGCATGACGGCATGATCTGAATAGTAGGATGCACATTTCTGGTGGCAACAACTCCTCCCACTTCTGTGCCATTATGTATCATCAATGTGCTGAGGCTGCACTCTGTTCCATTGCCCAAATCGTTATGGATAGCATGTATTACTTGCTCTTAGGGTGCTCTCTTTTCAGATTCAGTCCTCTGATATACTGTGAAGATTCCTAGAAAGTTTCCTAAGCCTAGGAAACAACCAATGAAGCATCAACAGATATGGACTTGAGAAGCTGATTTCTTTCCATTATTGTCCTCACATATAAAATTTAAGGTTTCTGTGTCTAAAATTGTGAGGCTTTTGTCAAACTGAAGCAAAGAGGGAAACAATTTACTGCAGTGAGGTGGGTCTGCACACCTGAGTTTTCATGCCACTGCTTCACACTGTCTCCAAAACAACATTGATTTGACTGTTTTCCTCTTCTCTCAAAATCTTTGAGTAGTATCTATAGACTTACCTGTGCCCCGAGCATTAAGCAGCAGCACGCTGAGCAAAGTCAAATGCCATTAAGGTTTGCCTTTTGGAAACACCAGAGAGCTGAGATCTTTTCACCTGGAACAAGCCAAGGAAGGATCAGACCCCATCAGCAATGATGTGTAGATCCCTTAGCACAGTACAAAAGTTGCCTTGATACTTCTGCTTCACAAGGGAAATGAAACTATTACCTCATTTGAATTTCCTTTTTCTTTCAATTCTTTTTGGGAATAATGTGTATTATCTATACCCAGTCTCATAAAAAGGATTCACATAAATACTGTCATATTTTCTCCCTACTTTATCTCTGATTTCTTCAAAGGGTAATGATAAAATAGGAGACAAAGCGCACAGTGACCGTGGCTCAAGTTGTCTGGTGGATTTCAGGTTTATTTAAAGATATGTACCACTAAAATGCAGAACAACATAACTGAATGCTGTCCTCGATGCTTCTTTAGAAAATGTGCAAATTTGGCCTGTTGTCATCATCTGCCTTCAAAATACAAAACAGCAAAGGAATACATTTGGACAAATGTGAAAACATTATCGTCCCAAGTGGAAAAACATCTCATTTGCATTCAGATTCTGTTTCTGCTGTCTCTTCTTTTGTTTCCAAAGTGACAAATGGTCTTTCCCCCTCCCCATCCCTTTCAGAATCTCATTAAAAGGTGCAGAAATGAGGCTTGAATGGCCCTGTGACCTTATTTCCTTTGAGGGTCACATGCAGAACACAATTCAATCTGGCATTTTATTGAGAGTTTTTTGTTGGTTTTTTTTTTTCGTCAGGATGGGGTAGAGCAGGCCAGAGTAAACCAAAACACTGATGATACAATACACATAGTGATACACACACCATTACTCCCAGCAGTGTATTCCAATGGCTTGCAGATTGCTGTATAATGTGATTTTCTCTCAATGAAAAGGAATTTGAACAATAAATGGCTCTATCATGGGTGAGAGTTCCACATATTGCATTTTGAGAAATGAGGTTTCTCCCTGATTTAGCATTCTCATTTGCTACACAGTCTTTTCCCCTCTAATAGCAAGAGACTGGCTTGTTTGTTCGTAGTTTATTTTACTCCTATTTTAATGTAGAAAAGCATGAGGAATAACAGCATGACATTTAAGTGATTATATGCTAGGCATGTCTGAGAAACACTCATGGCTTATACAAGTCAAGGAAATTGCTACTGAGATGCAGAGAATTTCATGGATAGAAAAAAAATGGACAACAGCCAGTACTACCATTATGCATATGGATCCCTAGGATATCTGTCACCAGAGCAAAACTATAAAGAGAAATAGAGGTGTTTCAAACTTTATTACCCATGTTTGACAAATCCTCGTCCAAATTTTTGAGGGAATTTTTGATGACACACATATTACTACGGCCTGAAATAACATATTTGTGTAATTATGCCTGAAGTATTTCAGCAATTCCATTGTGAGCTCCTTCAGAGAAATAATACAACAGCTGGTGCCTCTTACGTAAATGAAAAGTTGACGTGACCAACTGTCGTAGTAAGTTACTGCTGCACAGAGTGAAAAAAATAGCAGATAATGTGATATTGGCTTGATGGCCAGCACCTTCCCTCCAAAAACTTGTTCCTTGTCTTCTCCTACAAGCTTCCCTTGTGTGGTTGCTGGTGAGAAAAAATGCGCGTCGCATGAGATGGCCAAGAAAATGACAGTAATGTCTCAGGGCACACCATTTCTAGTAATAGTAAAATTATTTTACAATGCCTAGAAACCAGCAATATATGTGAATAGCAGTTACCAGCACTGGCAGCACCTCGTTGATATGCACTGTCAACATTTAACTTGGTATGAAATATCAGTTTGTCTGTCTGAGTTATGTTACCTCAAGCATCAATTATGATAATCCAGAGGTGTCTTTCCCTCAATCAAATTCCCTCTGGCAATAAGCCCTTTCTGTGGGAAAAATGAACATGTCATGTCTCCTATATAAGAAACTGCATGCGTGATCCATACTAGACTCCAACCACCCATCACTGTCTTGAAGTCAGAGACAAGTCCACATGTGGTACGAGAAATCCTAGGGTTTATTCTAGTCTGAAGCACAGAGACAAAACTACAGGGGAAAAAAAAAAAAAAAGAGTTAAAAGTTTCTAAGAGTGTGTATATGTGCGCTGGCATGAGAGCACAGAAATGTGAATATGGACACTTAGATGTGTGCTGTGTCTGCACCACTGCTTACATGTACCTTTAATTCATGTTCCTTCAAGTTGCTTAATATCATGTAAGCTTCTGGGGTGGGTATAGCAGTCAGCCTGTGGGAAGTAGCATGGGGCACACACGCAGTCAGTTCTGTGATAGTTCTTTGTGGATCATTTGGAAACAAATTCAACTGATTCTTTTTACAGAACATCACATCCAGATCTGTTTGCAGAGGTGGCATTAGGAGAACAGCTGGAATTGCTGCAAGTCACAAACCTTTAGAAAGACCAGACACACAAGTTAGGTTATCCACATACTTTACCAAGGGAAGACCTTTGGTATAATCATTTTGGATACTGGGTGGTCCCATGTGGAGCCAGGAGGTGTATTCAAAGAATCTTGTGGGTCCCTTCCATCATGGGGTATTCCTTGATTCTCTGATTCTACAACATGCTTATCATCCATAAAGTTTATACTCTCAGCTTAACCTTGGCTGAGGTATCTTAAATATCCATGAAAGCCATTACTGTGCAGTTTAGAAAGAGGAAGCATTCCCAGAGTGAACGTATTTTTGTGCGTTTTTCTGTTTCTGATCCCACCAGGCCAAAGGACAGAGGCTGGAAAAGAAAAAAACTGTCTGCCTCGGACCATGACACATGTATTTCATGGGTCATTCCCCTCTGCTCTGCAACTGGAAGGGCACAGAGAGTGATTTCTTTTCCCAGGAGTGATTCATCTCTGCGTGGAATGGCTGAAGGTGTTTTTAGAAGTGTGTTCATTAATGTGTTGCTCTGCAAAAGCTGCAGCTGCCATTTGGCATCTGTAACTAGGCTAGAAACTGCTAGCAGTAGTCCTTTGTAATAGGTCACCAGCATAACACATTCAACAGAGTAACACAGACAAGAAGAATGCAGTATCTGTCATAAAACAATCAAAATACTGCCATGTATAGGAACTGGTTCTCACTTTTGAAACCTTAGAAGTAGCTGCACACTTCTTACACCCTCCCCTCCACTTCATGGAAGCATATCTAAACTCTTTGTACCTCACAGAAGCAATCCAGCAACGTTTCCAAGGTAGTATGTGACTTTCAAGGGGAACTGAGTGAGGACAGCAATATTAATCAAAGGCTGTCAGTCAGAGTTGTGAGGAAGTTCTAGGACTTTCTCCCACCTCCTGCAGCGGCTAGCTTTGGTCTGTGCCATCCATTCATGCTGTGTATCACAGACTCAGAGACTGATTTGGATGGAAACACCTTCTCAAACACTCCCTGCGTGGGCAGAGATACCTCAGATTTTGACTCTACACCTTATCACCAAAGACATTGTCACTTTCAGCCTCGTGCTGATTCAGTAGGTCCTGACAAACTTGCACACCAAGTTCTTTCTGTTCCAATGTGAGCACTCATGGCTGGCACAAACTTTGTGAGAACCCAATGTTGCCACCAATGGTTCCAATGCACAGAAGTAGATATTTCACTCTGTACGCGGTTCCCTGGCAGTAATCCACCAATTCATGTGGATGAGCTGATCAAAAAGATTTCTATTTCATGGTGTGATAGCTGTGCACGGCCATCCATGCCATGACTTGTCTTTTGTGTTGCTGTCACCATGGCTGATGTGCACCACTCACTGCCTCACATTGCTCATATCCACAGGCTGATCTCATAACATGAGAATAAAATATACACTATAAAATACACAAAACATGTAAATAAAATATACATTTTCAACATGATCAGTACCACAAAAGGTGGATTAATGTTTTGTTCTGAGCATATCACTGTGTGTGGGTTTTTTTTACCTTTATCTTTTTTTTCTTCATTTAAAATAGAAAAAAAAAAAATGAAAGAACTTTCTCAGGCTAATCAATTGCACAGAAAACGATATCCTAATCATCACTACTATTATTATTATTACTCTGTTATTACTATCACAGTTATCTGTCAAAACATCCAATAGCATGGTTGTAGAAGGTCCCAAGGGACACACTGGAAAGAAAAATCCAATTTCCCATTATCCTGTTTGAGCTAAAATACTTCCATTGTTAGCGGGCCTGTTCTACAACACTGGAGAGACTGCATCCTGGTGAGAGATGCTGCTGGAGGAATGCTGGAGCAGTCTTTGCCATGGAATACATGAAACTGACAGATGCAGAACTGATAAACCAAAGAGATGCAAACCAAACACAAGCAAGGATTTCTGAAGGATATATATTGCTGTCTACTGCTGAAACAAATTACTAAGGACCAATATCCTGCTCCTCTCTCAGATATCCAAAATCTATGCTTGCAGGATATGCATTTCATAACAGATGCAGCACTTAGAGAAAAGGACATGATTTCTTAAATCTACTTTTTGTATTTCTTTATTAAAGATCGGAGCACAAAACTCTGATGCCACCTACGTTTCTCCCTCCTTCCAACACTTTTGTAATTGACTTTTTCTATCTGTGGTAAGAAATGTCTAGTGCAGCTATGGAGTCATTTCTGTGGAATTCAGAGGCTACTGAGTGGATTTACCTTCAGATTCTGTCAATGTGTGCCTCCTAATGATTATTCTTGTTGCACAAATGATTTGTGCCTTTGCTTTCTGTCTAACTGGGCTCTTCACAGGAAGTGACCTTACTGATACAAATGGAAAAAATTCACTGTAATCCCAACGATTATTTAAAAAAAAAACCCCCGAATTATCTTCATTATAATTATGTAGTTACTCCCCTCAGTCAGGCTGAGCTGTACCAACTCTGCATGTAATGCTATAGAGCTGCTCCCTGAAGGTCTACAGTAATAATATAGACACTCGTCTTGAATTGCTGGAAGTCTTCCAGCATCATTGATTAGTATTAAAGGATTAAAGGATTAAACTGATTTTGCTGCTCATCTCAGCATGCACAGGGCCAGCACTGCCCCAAGGCTGACCCTTGACTTCTGAGTCTCACCCGAGCCCTAGAAGGAGGGATGTTTACTGCCCAGGGGTGAAGGGAGGCTGCTGGGATGGTGGGGCTTGGGCACTCACCATCCCGGGGTGGGGCTGACATCCCTGTGGGTCAGCTGGATTTGTCTCCATCTTGCTCCCTCTTCTTGGCTTTGGGCTTGCTGACATTTTGTCATGGTTTTATGACACCAGGTTTAAACACATCCAGAGCAAGCACATCACAGTCCTGCCTCCATCAGTCTGGGGAGCTGTGCAGATTTTCCACTGCCAGGTTGGAACCACCCCCAGTGCTGTGCCACTGCTCTTTCCATAATTGCATCTCAGCTGCCCTCTTGGCTAGTCTCTCTTGATGGAGCCTTCAAGGGACAGGAGACAAGGTGGACTCCACTGCCAAATTCCACTGTTAGACTAAAGCTAAACTCATTACAATTACTGAGTAATTTCACTAAGTCCATATGTTAGCCTCTGTGCACTCGCAGCTAATGAGTACTGATGTTGCTTGGCAGCAGTGTTATAGACACCCTCCTTGAAGCTATCGATATCTTCAAACATTACTTAATTTCTGGTCATTCGGGAAGGATTGAATTTATTTACCTACTAATCTGAGTTAAGGTCTCTCTCACATACCTAATATTGGCTTCCACATAGACCAAATCAAGTGTCAGTAAAGCAAAACTGATGTGTGAATGCTGATTATGCTTTCAGTCTTGGCCCAAGCAGCGTTGTGAGATAGCATTGTCTGATCTCTGCTTCTTCAGCAGATGTCCTGAAATGTTCATTGCGTATTGCATCCACTTTATTTAACTGACTCAGAAGCATAGAGTGATTTTCCTTTTCAGTATTCCAAACTGCCTAGTTTGATACACCTATGCCTTCTCATCCACTTATCGACAAGAACGAAGACCACAACAGTTTCCTGGCATTATACTTTCTTTGCTGGTGGACTAGCAAGAAAGGGAATGATGTAAAAGGTATGCTGTGGCCTTGCTGCCATTCTCCTGTTTTCAGAACCTGGAGTCCTTTACTGATGCATCACCTGTACTACAGTTTCATAGTTCTTTTAACTCTTGCTCTGGGTTTTCAAATGCATATTTCATTTACAACAGTACTGACGTGTCTGTTGTAAATGTCAACTCCTGCCAAGTATAGAAAGAGGAATCCCAAAACATTTTGAAGCCTACTTCTTTTCTCACAGTGTTTCTACCAGAAAATAAACAATTGAAGAGTTTTTGATTCTACCGAACACTACGAAGTCTTCATTTTGTATATCCTTGGATAAATCTTATCTATCTTGTTATACAATTTGTTATTTCAAGATCCCTTGCGAAATGCTGCTTTGCTATTCGTGCCTTGAGTCTTTGCAACTGGATAACATGTTATTATGCATGATACATACCAGTAGTAGAGTGGGCTGGATTTGGCTCAAAGCTTTGTCACATTCCACTCAGCAAATATACTCCACAAACTGAAACCTCATGGTAGATTTCAGAGCAGTTAAGAAAAGATGGTAGCCCTACTTTAGTAACAGTGATTTCCCAGCACAGAAGGAAATTATTATCAAGAAACAAAATTGTGCATGTATCTTAAATGGCAGCAGAAAGATCTTCCTTTTAACTACTGAATATTTTTATATGCAACAGAAAAACTGATTCAAGGCAGCAGTGGATTGATTTTGGAAATAGAACTATCAACCTGAGCACCCAAACACTTTACCGCAGGCCCTAAGCTATCTCACAGTAGTTCTCTAGGTCAGTTGCTGGCAAGGCAGTGGAACAGCTGGTCTGGGAAATGCACATAAAGGAGAAGTAAATCATCAGGAGCAGGAAGCTTGGATTCACAGAAGAGAAGTCATGCTTGACCAACTTGTGAGCATTCTGTGATAACTTGGCTGGTTTGGTAGTTGAGTGGGAAACAGTGGATATTTTCTGCCACAACTCCAGTAGAGTTTTCTACAATATCTCCCTTAGGAGGAATTCTCAGCAACAAACTGATGAAGTATGGGATGGATGAGCAGACAGTGATGTGGACCTGAAAACTGAACAGCTGAGCTCAGGGGTGGTGATCAGCAGTGTCATGGTTTTATGATTTTTGTTATCAGCATTCCACATCATAACATCATGTGAGACACTGTCAGTTAAAGAGTTATGCTCCAAGTCAATGGACTGCTGAATTTCCAGGTACCTGGCTCTCAGAAGAGAACTACATAGCCCAGAGGACTTGGTGTTCCCATTTCCCACCCAGAGGGAAAGTTAAAACTGCATGCAAGTCCCAAGACTTCCTCTCTTTTGCTGTTCATCTGAGCAGTGAGAGCTTCCTAGCCATTTTTCCCTCAGCTTTAAAGTAAATCCTTCAGTTTCGGACATTCTTTTTTTGGTTTATTAGGTTCCACTTCAATTATATTGTGTTTTTTTTTGCATTCGGATGTCTTATTTAGTAAATTAGTTTTCCTCCTCAGATCGTTGCTGCTGTTTTGTTTTTAGGGCCATCTCCCTACCTTTTTCCCCTTTCCCCTTTTCCAGGGCATGGGCCTGTGCATCCCCTGCCCCATTCATAACGGAACTGGGCCAAACCAGCCCATAAACCCATAAGGAATCAGTATGGGTCCAGTATCTAGCAGAGTACTCCAGGAGTCCACACTGGGTCCAGTACTGTTCAGTACTGTTCAGCATTGCAGTATCACACATTTAGATGCTATTCTTTTTTTCTTTTTTTTTTTTTTTTCTTTTTTTTTTCTGTTCTGTGTAGTGAGTAATATTTGTACTTCAGCATCACAGGTGTAAAGTAATATATGCATTATAGATAATTCAGAAGATACTGAACTAAACTCCTAACCAAAGATTCAATAGAAATGAAGGTAATGAGGTTCAACAAGGCCGACTTTAGGGAGTAGCTGGGTCAGGGCAGTCCCAGATGTGTTCAGATTGGGAGAAGAATTCACTGAGAGCAGCCCTACAGAAAAGGACGTGGGAGTTCTGGAGGATGAAAAGCTGGACATGAACCAGCAGTGTGCACCTGCAGCCTGGACGGCCAACCCAGTATCCTGGGTTGCATCAACTGAGGAATGGCAGAAGGGAGATGAGGGGATTGTCCCCTTCTTCTTTGCCCTCATGAGTCCCAACTACAGTATTGTGTCCAGGTGTAGGGCCTCTAACACAAAGAAGATGTGGAGCTGTTAGAGTGAGTCCAGAAGCGGGAAATATGGAATAATGGAATGCCTGAATGCTGCGTTTACATGGACTATATTATTGCTGCACTGTTAAACCTAGTTGTATACTTACACTTTTTAGAGACCTGTCCACGTAGTAAGAGTTCTAAGTTACCCATACCTTTGTTATTTGTCCAAAATCACAGCTTCTTTAATAATAACAATTCTTGATCACTGTCTGCTTCCTGATCAGTGGCACAACCTGAAAATATGTTTTCGTTGGTGGCATCATGTGTCCATAATCTTACACTTTTACATAATATTTTATGCTTTGTTCTAAAGATACTAATCTTCTGTATGGTGTGCCACTCTTTCCCCTTAACACCAGTCAAAGTTGGAAGCAAGGTAACACTGAATTCAACTGATGCTCCATACTCCAGGTCTCTGAGAAGACTACTGTTCCAGAACTGCCCTTGATGGCAATCATTTCAGCCTCCACAACTGCTCCTGGAAGCTTTGCTCTCATTCTATCACTTAATTTTGCACATGGTAGTCAAATTACATTAGTAAACTAATTTGCTATCCTTATTTGTTGCCATCATTCTTGTTATTTCCCTTCTGGTGTTTCTAGAGGTGCATTCCTTTGCACCTCTACTTCCTCAGGGATTTCAAAGTGCTGTTCTGGAAAATATGATGTTAAGTCTATTTCTGTAGCTCTTTTAATTCAGCTCTGCACCTTCCTCAGTGCTGCACCAGTTTCCTTGTTGGCTGCTCCTTATTACTCAGTAACTGCCCTCTGAATTTGTAAGGATATGGCAAATATATGTCAACAGAAGCCTATTTTACTTGCACTCTTCTTCCTTCCAGGCACCCTGGACAAAACTTGCAGACTCTCCTGCTCATCGTCCATCTGTCTCCACTGAATGATACCAAGGGATTATCTCTCTACTGCACACATGGAAACAGATCATCTTCAGTTTTTGTTTTAAGAGGATAACAAATCTATATGAGAGGACAGGAAGAAGTTAATAATGATTTTGTGTGACACCAATTTTTCAAAAATGTTAGATGATCTTTTGGTTCCATTCAAACGTGTCAGATCTAACTACTTTTTCTTTACTCTCTGAGACAGTATCTTACAGATAGCCCCATTGTCTGGCCTTTATCTGACCATTCCATGCCAGTGTTCTGGTGTGTCTATATGCTCATATGTATAAGGAGACTATATAAGACAGAATTAAAAGAAATAGCTTCCTGAGGAGCCAGACATCTCTTCTGCTGCCCATTTTCTCATCACTTAATGGCTCTTTTGTAAAAGAGAAATTAGGTTGTTTTTGTTTTTTTTTTTTTAACTTTCAGCTCTTTCTAAGACATATTGAAGGAAAAGGATTTGCTCCACTGAGCTGAACAGGACTCAGCGTCCTGATCCTATTGCTTCTCAAGGACTTGTATATCCTTCTGTTGGCATCAAGCTCCAGCTATCTCATCACCTGCTGCATTATTGTAGTCTTTTCTCCATTCCTTAAGAATGATTTGCTCTTGCAGGAGAACAAGGTGAGGTGCATAAGGGTATCATTACCAGGGTCCAGGAAGTTTTAGTTGTTGCACACCTCCTTCTGATATTTCTGTCTGCCATTCATTCTCACTAGATTTCAGGCAGACATCCATATCTAATACCAGTCAATCAGACACTTCTGAGTGTTTGTTGTGTCTGCTAAAAGATCCATTGCTTTCTTGTTCAAGAGAAAGACATATCACTTACAGGGTGCCAAGGAATTAGTCTCTCCTTGTTAATTCCTCTCCTTGCATGGCTTGTAGAAAGGTTCAGATAAAAACAGTTCTCTTTCCCTGAAAGTAAGATGAGCTGGTAGTGTGCTACAAGATCTCAGCCTTGTAAAAAGAAACACTGAGGAGTATTGTATTTAGTGATGCTGTCTGACAAACACAGGTTGAGCAAGTAAAGAAAAGAATGTGCACAATTATGTCTGGCTGCATTGTGCTGGGCAGTCTACATTCAGTCTGTTCACCCACTGCTGTGCTGTTCAGCCCTGAATGCTCTTGGGCTTTTAATAACCACAGGATTTCAGAGAAAGACAATGCTGACTTTATTTCATTAATGAAAATGAAACTCCTGCATAACTACATGTGTTCATTTTCAGTTCTTAAATGCTCCATTTTTCTCCCTGGCTTCACTATGGATATGAGTGTGCCTTCTTCATTCACATCTTTAGTTTATCCCATGATTGAGGCTGCAGGTTCTTTAAGGTTGCTTTTTTTTCTTTTTTTATCTCTTCTGTGTACGTATATAGGAAAGGATACAAAAGGATAATCTCTCAGCAGAGGTCCTAAAGCTGAGCCAGAGGACAAGTGAAAGTGTGAGAACTGTCATTCAGAAACCCAAAGCCAACATAAAAATGGACATCCATTCTGAGAGTAAAGGAAAAGAGAGCACAAGTGAAGAGACACTTATAAACTATGTCATCCTTTCTTTATTCAGTCTACTTAATAGAAGACAGTAAGAAATATTACATCAGTCTAGAAGTCATGAAGATGTACCTCAAAGCACCGGGCTACTCCACCTCAGAAGTCTTTTTGTTATGCACTGTTATTATCAAGAATTCTAGGCTTGGAAGTTATTTAGTAACAACCTTTTGTTCTTGAAAGTCTGTCAGTGTTGATAGAAAAATTAGTAAATCCCTCTCTACATTCACTTGCTGTATTGTGTTAATAGTGTTTGAGACCAAATATTTGGGATTTGTTTCATACCTAGAAAGCAGTTTCTTGGGACGAAGAACAAATAGGGTAAGGAAAATTCTGGCAGTTAAACATATATATAATTCAAATAAACCTTCCAAATCAAATTCCTATCGTGCTTCCCTTCTCCCTGCTCCTCATGATTTTTGTACAGCTGGAATTAACCAGCAGCACCAACTCAATCCCAGAGGCAGCCCCGGAGATGGCATAACTCTCAGACAGGTTTTTCACTGCCATCTGCTGTCCTTCAGAGGTGTTTTCACTTTGATAATGGAGGTGCAAACCTTCACCAGACGCTACTAAAGGATCACCCATCTCTGATAGTTTTTCCACATCCCACACGCACACTTTGGGAAGCTTTGGGAAAAAAACCTCTTTGTCTCCTCCTCTGCTTCTCCCCTGACCACTTTGAATCTCGTTTCACACACCTGAATATTTAAAATGCTCCTTGTAGTGTTCATACTCTAGTAATCTGATCTATCTGAAAGTAAAGCAGCAAACATGAAATATGGAGTTAAATGCTAAATAGGATTAATATTACAA